>OY992887.1:97927890-98657890 GCA_963921405.1 Cepaea hortensis | reverse complement strand
CATACAATTCTCACGATCTGTGACCTCTGTAGCGATGAGAGCCATTCCACACGAAACATTTCTTTCTCCACCTTACTAAGCATACTCCTTGAGTCAGTGATGAAGACAACAGAATGCCGCTGTGACTACTTTCACTTCCATTCTCATGCTGGAGGTCGTAGCTTCATATGCCAGACTCTCCTTTTTTTGTAGAGTATATAATACTATAATGCTTGCTTGCTTGCTTGTGTTCGTTGGCTTGAGCTCCAACGTGAAGTCCTGTATGTCGGATGAAGGCATCCTGTTGTCCAACATCAGTGTGATGTCATACAGGACCTGAGGTTTGCGTGAGTATCCGTTGTCCCAAGTCTGGCTTATTGGTGTGCAGACTAGTGGTTCCTCGCCGTACAGGCAGACACTCTCCGACTTCGGAGGAATCGGCGATCCTACTGACTTTAGCCAGGACCCCGAAGGGACCTGTTGCCCAGGACGCTCGACAAGGACGCGTCAGTAGGTCTTGGCCAGTATATAACCCGGCCCTGGTGCCTTGGAAACACCTCTGCGTCCCTAATACTATAATAATTAAGAACGTTTTATGCAATAAGTCACTGTCCTTGAAAGTTTTTTTTTTAAAAGTTCGTGCATGATAGATAGAACCAGTCTTAACACATGGCTGCGAATCCTGGACAATTATTACTTAAACAGGCGGGAAAATAAAACGGAAAGCTTTGGAGATGTGGTTTTATAGAAGAATGCTAAAGATTAGTTGGACAGCCAAAATGAGCAATCGGGACGTCCTATGGGAGACTGAGTTGCAATGACAACTTAAACATCAGAAAGCAGCAGTAATCGTTTTTTTTTTTTTTTTTTTTTTTTTTTTTTTTTTGGGGGGGGGGGGGGGGGGCACATTTTGCGAAGAAAAACAAATTGGAACATGTGACAGCCGGAAAGATTTCCGGAAAGAGAGACGGAGGAAGACCGCGTGAGAAGATTCTTGACAGTCTTGTATCATGGCACTGGAGGGAGTAAACACATGAATTAATCCATGACTTCAGATATCGTAAATTGTGGAGAGGCATGATCGCCCACGCAACCGACAAGGCACTGAGTGATGATGATGATAATACTGTGGCTTAAGGGGCAGTGGAACACAGCTTCAAACTCCCCGTTATACTAAGTTGAGGGTTCTAAGTCAGCCACCAGTGATTTTGAAGCAGATTGAGATTGGTTGCTTTTCATTGATTTAGATCAGTGCTTCTCAACCGGTGAGGATTACCCCCCCCCCTCCCCTTTCCCAGGGGAGAATTTAAGGGTTTCCAATGGTTGGGGTGGGGGGATTAAGATTATATGAAGATCGCGTTAATACAAGAACCGATTACTTGATATTGTTGTTCCCCTCCATATTTTACGGATCTGTACTTCTCGCCCGTCTGAAATTCATTTTATAACGCAAGTAGACCCGCAAATCACGTTTTATGTAGACATCTACACTTGTTCTAGTATGTGTTATTACATGTAGCTGCAAATTTTACGTATATTGTGTAAAAAAAAAAAAAGTGGGGGGGGGGGGGTTCTGTTATTGTCATTTGCTGCCAATATAGTACCTTGCGGTGTATGGCAGAGGGGTCTTTGAACCTGAGGAATTAAGGCCGCCTGGCTAGTGCAGTCACCGCGAACTGTGCAGGTTAGGATTTTCTTTTTGCCCCCTACAGAAAAAAATCCCACACCTTATCAAGGGATCGAACCCGGGTCTCCCGAAGGAGAGCCCGGCGTTCTAGTCATTCGGCCAGCCGCTCCTCGTGGGAGGGAGGGGGTATATGGAGGAAAAACAATAGGGAGAGGGAGATGACATTCTGAACACATGGTGAAGGGGTGTATAGGCCAAAACAAAAAGGTTGAGAACCACTGATTTAGATGTTTGAGGTGTCGGTGGTTCAGAAAGGAGTGGCAAGCTACTCAGTGTACTATTGTCTAGTAAACCACAAACATCGAATAAATGATGCGGTTGACTGCAACATCCTGTAGAAGAATAAATATTGCATTATGATATTCATAAAGTGTTATTAATTGTCTCTCCTGACAGTATATTTACAGTTCTTCAATAAGTGTTTGTTTTTAAATGTTTCAACCCTGTTTTGTTTAATGAACCTATTTACATGTTGTTCCTTAACAGAAATACATGTTGTTGTCAACGATTTTCGTTTCATTCTTGATTAAGGATACTTTAGCACACTTTTGGGCGACTTTTAGGATAGCAACTAATGAACTAATAAAAATGTCTAAATTAACATTACGCCTAAATGGTTGACAGTGCACAGAACCACAGGGAAGTGGATAAAAGATAAGACACTATACAACAAAAGACAAGAAACAAAAATGCCAGAGAGTTGGGAGATCCAGGCAGAGAGACGCGGCAACCTGTACCTGGCAACACTGACCCGGCCGGACAAACGTTGCCATTCCAGATGTTTTACATCTAGATCTAGATGTTTTCGGTCAAAGAAAAGTGGCAACCCTGGCCGGACAAACGAGTCGTTCCAAATTCCAACATGGTGACTACAGGTTGCCGGCCTTACTGGCTGAACTGTACAGTGACTTTAACCACGGATACCTTGATATGTTTCTCTTAACTTTCTTTGTTACCGAATCAGATGTTATGTCCACGGCTGCATATGTAAGCAGAATGAAGAAGTAAGGAAGGATGTCAACTATAGGATAGGTTACACTGAGTGCTGTTGGAAAAGTTGAAAAAACTAGTTAAGTTCCTCCAGTGCCTGCCTACACTACAGTGAGAGCGATTGTCGTGTGACTGTGGATATAACAACACGGAATATGTTATATTTGGGCTAGAGGAGGACAAACAAACATCACGCTGGTCAAATACATGAGTGACAGTAAAGGAACAGTGAAAGTTGTAAGTAAATAAATTTAAAGATTTAAAAAAAAATGTCGTGTAAGTTTGAACTTCTTATGTTAACTTTAAGTAAGGAAGGAGGCGATAAATAAATATGGCGACCGGACATTTCTTCTGCTTTCGATATGATTATTTACATGTTTTTTTAATTTTTTGTATTGTGATTGTAATGTGCAGTGTGAATCAGTGTCATTTATTGAAATTCCTTTTGTATATCTAATGTTTTTGTATGTATGGTGAGATTAAGAAAGGCAATATTTGTCTTACACATAGTAAGACAGTGTTGGTTGCCTTTTTAGGTCTCATCTCAAGAGAGAAGGGCTGATTGTGAGACAGACACACTCACTCTGCTGTGGGTCTCTGTCTCCACTTATGATTGAGAGACAATTGTTAAAATACTTAATTACAATATTTATACAGGATAGGGGTGAGAAATAGACAGGGATTATATTTAAAGGTTCAGTCGAAGCCAGTACTCAAAATGGAATGAATAATAAGTCTTTGCTTGAATTATTCTGTCATTGGTACATAAACATGACTTAGTGACTAATGAGATCTAATCTAACAACCACCTACTACAGTTTGCTACTGTTTAATCAAAATCACATACAGTCAGACACACG
The DNA here is from genome assembly GCA_963921405.1 of Cepaea hortensis. Lineage (NCBI taxonomy): Eukaryota > Metazoa > Mollusca > Gastropoda > Stylommatophora > Helicidae > Cepaea > Cepaea hortensis. Next base: position 98,654,374 of record OY992887.1, on the reverse strand, counting down.
CACACCCCCCCCCCCCCCCACCCCCCATGGTGTAAACACACAGACAACAGTCCTACTACACTGCTAGTTCAATCTTTTTACATTATACAATTACCCCTACCTCGTTCAACCTCAGAAAAGAAGTTATATTAGGGTCCATCTCCTGGCTCAGATTAATAATCCCGTGTAGCAGGTCCGCTTGGCCGAATGGATAAGAATGCGTGTTCTTAAACATCCGGTGTGCTGATGCAGAGGTAAGCAGTTCAATCCCTACACCGGAAAGCTGGACTTAAATGTTGATCTGTCGTCCTTGACTTGGGGACATAAATTACAAGTACCTCTGAAGTTGGAGTGGGTTTGCCTGATGGCGAGGGAGACTGTTAATAGTGAAAGCTAATCCACACACAAAATTCAGTCCAGCACTACTATAAATAGTGTGTATGGACTACGCTTTGGTTCAAAGCAAGCGAGCGTAAAATAAAAAAATAATTCTGTGACCAAGTCAGCCACAAATAGAATATTAATCTGAAGGTGATTGTTGTCCAAGGAGGGTAATGGTTCTTAGTTTAATCTTCATGATTTTAAGTGTTCTATGTATTCAGATTAACAGCATCCAGTTTCATGATGTTAAGTGTTCTATGTATTCAGATTAACAGCATCCAGTTTCATGATGTTAAGTGTTCTATGTATTCAGATTAACAGCGCCCAGTTTATGAATACCAAATGTAATCACAGAAGCCAGAAACTAGTTTCCACAATATGTTGCCTGAAATGTTTCGCTTCACCTCATCAAGTGCACACTGCACAGTTATTTATCTCTTGAAGTGAATTATGTTAGTTGCATGTCCCTTTAAATGATGTTGCAATCAACCCCAGCATGTTAGTTGTGATTTACTAGGCAATTTTTATGTTTGTAGTTTGCCATTGCTTTCTGATTGATCGATGGCTTATACCATCAAAATCAATGCAAAGCTGTTTGGTTCCAAGGCACCTGCAGCTAATCTTGAACCCTGTGACTATAAGGCTTTTCGGAAATTGTCTTTGACAAAATATAAATGTTTGTTTAAATATGCTATAACTTTAGCAGTTAAACAGTTCCAACCAATTTTATGCAGACAGAAATAATTCGTTGTCAGTTTGCGATTACTGTGGAGATAACAAATGCTCCACATTCGAACAATATCATTGATTATGTGTTAGAGTATTTTAGCCAAAGGATAATTCATGTATTCACTTCATATGGTAAATAACTCTGCAGTAGTCACCTGACAAGATGCCGTGAAATATGCCAGGCAATAAATCGTGCAACATATTGTTTGTGGTTTATGTGTTTAAAATCACTAAGAGATCATCATCATCATCATCATGTGCCATGCCGATAAGCATGGGCGATAGTGTTCCGCCATCTCACTCGATCACCAGAATCGTGGATCAGCTCAGTGTTGCTGTCTCGACCATGCCACGTGGCCAAGCCATCCAGGTATTTACTTCTAGGTCTTCCCCTTGTTCTCTTCTCCTCAATCTTGCCAGTTGTTCTCCAATTTATTTCTTCTCATAACATGACCTAAAAATTTTGACTGCCTACATCTAATTTCTCTAATCAATCTAATCAGTTGATTTTTTTTTTTGGTTTCTTGTAGGACTCGGTCATTGGTTTTTCTGTCTGTCCATGGTTATCTTTGCATTTTCCACAGAAACCACATTTCCACAGCCATCAGATGTTTTTCAGCCTGTTTGTTCATACTAAGTGAATACATTGTTTTGAATACCAAGTTTATTCAGGTTTTTTTATTTTTTGCGCTCACTCGCTTTGAACTCAAGCGTAGTCCATACACACTACTTCTTCTATTGCTGGACTGAATTTTGCGTGTCGATTAGCTTTTACCTATTATCAGTGTCCCTCGCCATCAGGCGAACCCACTCTGACTTCAGAGGTACTTGTAATTAACGTCACCCAGATAAGGACAACAGATCAACATTTTTGCCCAACTGTCCAGTGTAGGGGTTGAACCCCTTACCTCAGCTGCAGCATACTGGATGTTTAAGAACAGGCGTTCTTATCCAATCGGCCATCTGACCTATGTTTGTTCTGTTGAATTTCACTATAGTACAGTACGCTTCTTTGTTGATTGCTAACGTAAAGTCATGGCTGTTGGTCTGAAGTCTTAAATGTCAACTGAAAGGTCAGTCATTGCTGCCTGAAATAGGAGACACTGTGATCCTGGCATGTTGATGCATTTCAAGTTATAGCGTTTCCTTGGCAGCACATTTCTACCAGTACGGAAGCCTAGGGTTTTGAACTTCCAGTTTTCTCTGGCCATGGTTTGGCAAACCAAGATTTGTGTGTGCGGTGATAATTTTGTTGCAAACTGGCATAGGCAATCATGTTTCTTTATATTTCACATTTAGGTTATTTGTTACACTTCATTCATTATGCTTGGTTTCTCCACATTTCATATTTAGGTTATTTGTTACACTTCATTCATTATGCTTGGTCACTCCACATTTCACATTTTGGTTACTTGTTAAACTTCATTCATTATGCTTGGTTTCTCCACATTTCCCATTTTGGTTATTTGTTACGCTTCATTATGCTTATTAAATACACTGGTATGAATCGAGAAACTCCATTCTGATCTTGTTTTTTCTATGAGAATTCCAGAACTAGAGAGTTCCTTCTTTACTCACCATAATAATATGTATTTTCATGTAGAGTTGTTCATGTAATTCTATCTTTCTGTGTTTTTGTGCTGGCAGAGGCTCTGTTCACAAAGTCCATTTTGTTACATGTGATCATGTTCTAGTAAAACTATCTACTTTTCGTTTTTTGGTAATTCATTCATTGTAATAGAAATTAAATACGTCTCCAAGAGAATGTATCACTTTCTTTACTGGGCCGATATTGATTTTTTCTCTTCCCATGGGGAAAGGCTAAGTCTTCTCTTTTTTCCTCTATTTTTCTATAAATCTTTCCCCTTACAATTTGTTCCAGTTTTTCTTTTCTCATAATGTAGCCAGAAATGTTAACTGTCTGTTTGTAAAGTTTGTGGTAAGTTGTCTCTACTTCATAGCCTCTTTTACAACATTTAGATTCCTCAGTTTGGTTGTCTAAGCTATTGTCAGCATTTGTCTGTAATACTTAATTTCTGTGACATCAAGAGAGTTCAGTCTGGATTCTGGGAGGAAACCTCATCGCCGAGTAATTGATAGCATAGCTGTTCGTCATGATTGTTAATAGTATTGTGCTCAGTTGATGTACAAGGATAGGTCAGAAAGGTATGCACCACAATTATTATCTCTTTAACCATTAATAATATACACTTGAAATTAGCCACAATGTTCTTGTACATGTGCAGCAAACATTTATACTTCGCAACATCAGCCCCATCAACTTTAAAAGTTTTACACCATCTTGAAACAAGAGCATGTATCCCAGATCTGTACATTTTGTCTTGTTCTCGTAGCCGATTCACTGCATTAATCACTCCCTCATCGTCAAACTTTGTCCCAAATATCCCAGAATGGATAGCATTCTTAAGGGCACCAAAAAAGATGGAAATCAGATGGTGCCAGGTCTGGACTGTAAGGTGGATGGGGCAGTACATTCCAACATGATCCGGCAGGTGGCTATGGCAGGACATCCATAGTTCGGCTTATCCAGCTCTACGTCTCTACTTGCAGAAACCAAAACTCTCTGCGCCCGGCGACTAACTGTGCTTCTATTGACTGCAAAAGTGCCATAAACAGCACACAAACATTTGTGAATGTTAACAGCAATCCTCAGCTTGTAATGTATGACATTAATATCTGCCACTTCAACGGTTTTGTGTCGCGGTTAGAATTTGTTTACGGAGGTGCAATTTGTTATACACCTTTAAGAGATTATAAACTTAAATTGGTGCAAATGTAATGCTTCTATCTGTATTATTAGCTGAGATAGTAATTGTGGTGCATAACTTTCTGATCTACCCTCATATATTATGAGAGTATGAAATGTGTTAAAGAAGATTATGATGTTTTACAAATACACACAATGCTGTTCTGATACTGTATTCAAGGAGCCGTTTCATGTGTGTGTCCATCCATCCATCATGCGCCATGCCGGTAAGCGTGGGCGGTCATGTTCTGCCATGTCACTCGATCACCAGAGTCGTGTGTGTGTGTGTGGACAGTAGGAATTTAAGGGTGTTGGACATTTAGCCAATCAAAGTATTATTGTTCATAGAGTTAACTTGAAATGTTGCAGTTAAAAGTGTAATATTATGGCTGCGGGGGAACTAAAATAAACTGTGACAATTATAAAAACAGAAATAATAATTAACCTAAACTGTACCTGAGAAGCTTGACAAGTGTCCTGTTCTTCCCCGAGAGGAGAGTGGGAATCAACAAGTACATCTTCAACTTATTATCTGTTGGGATTATTGCCTGACTTTAGTCTACCCTCCTCTCTTCTGTCTTCCCTTCCATATATCTAGTGGTTTCACTCTCTCTCTGTTATTCTCTCAACACATACTCCGACAACAGTTTCTTTCAACAATAAACAAAAGATTTATTAATAAAACTATGTCTGGTGTATGTATGGATTTTGTAAGTGTAGTTGATAGGGTGTTCTATGGTTGGTGTTAGAAAGAACTCTGCATGTCTATCAGCGGTGTGGCTTCTCGCCCATACATTCTTCAAGATCACAGGACAGCACATCAAACAGGACAGAGCTCACCTGGGATTATCCGTATGCTTGAATCGGATGGTAAATCCGTTATTGAATGAAACAACTGTTCACCACTGATTCACTGTACCGTAATAAAAGTCCCGTAAGTTTATGACTGCGCTCGAGTCTGTTTCATGACGGTGCATATCCAACATCGAAAAAACCACCACCTCGTCACAGTTATTCCTATTGTCTATAGATTAATATCAATGTCTCAAATTGTCTATTCTTTCTTCTTTGTTTACTCAAGGGTATTCCTCTTCATCTCTTCTCTTTCAGGGCCTTAGGGTTATATTCGTTTGAGCATACAGTGTTCTGTATTTATTTTAACTTATTTCTTTCTGCATCGTAAATCTGTTCATATTCTGTTTTGTTCCATGTAAGTACTTTAGTGGTTTAATGTAGTACTCTTCATCCTGTCTCTGCTTTCACTAGGAGAGTAGAACCTGTGGATAAGTATAACAGATCCAGTGATAAGCGTCCGCCCCTTTCTACTACTTATGCAAGTGTCCTTCTCCAGCCATAATGACAAGGCTTCCGAAGTACATCCGCATAAGACATATGAATTCACCAAAGTCTAAACTATCCATAAATAGAAAGAAATGGTAATTGCTATTCACACACATCTATATTCCTATGCTAAACTATATCTAATATCTTTATACCTTATTTAGGCATCTATGTTCCTGGAATTGAAAAAACACTTAGCGAATAACACACTATTATCCCCTCTTTCCATCATTAGGGACGTGTATTTCTATTCCCACTCAAGAACATATCTCCTTCAGGTCAGTTTGGAACACACACTAAACTTACACAAAGAATTGACCCTCTTTATATCGGTCATCTCTGCCGCATAGTCCTTGACATTGCTTGACATCTCAAGTCCCTACTTCATTATCACCTTTTAGTGGAAAATTACAGAACTGGAACTTTTCCGTTATTCATTCACCCAGACCGCAATATGCTGTCCAATAATGCTGTCTGCCTTTGTTGCAAACCAATTTTTCCACGCGACAGATTTACCTGGCTGTCGGTGGGCACTTCCGTGTCTTGACCTATAAACACATTCGCCTGGTCACTTCGTTGTTTTTAACTCGGGAATTAACCGTTCGCCTGCCTGGTTTGTCGGTGTATGCAGTCGTCCATCTGGGAATCATTAACTCTCAGTATTTCACAACATAGGCCCCCTCTTAAGAGATTAGACCGCGTCGAATCTTTCTCACTGTAGGTTTGATTCCCATGATCCACAATCCTAGTCTTCTTCCTCCGGAGCTGGATGTCTGGATAAGAAATCTGCTCCTACATTTTCCTTACCAAAATTGTATTCCACTGTGAAGTCCAGTTGCAGCAACAACGTCCATCACATCCACCGTGCGTTGAGCTTCTTCGAAGTAGCTATTAACATCACGTGTTGATGATATGATTGGATCCTCACATTATCCAGTAGGCGCTCTAATTGACACCCTACTATACTACTAACGACTGAAACTAGTGTTGGCTCCTCGCTCCTGTACGTCCGGTCGACCTACTTTCGACTTGCGTCAGCGACGGCTCACAATACAAACGGATTGTCCCGTCGTGATTGTAACACTGCTTCCATGTCCTCTTGGTTTCCCCCGGCTTTGCCTCTGGGGATGTTCCACCTCGTCCTCGATGGACCGAGTCGTCTTTCCCAAATCTCCTGGACTTTTGCTTCCAGGACCATCTTGGGCGATATTGTATCTGGTCAGCCCATCGTCGGTTAGAGTCCTGGGTAATTCTCGCCTTTCCCGACATTACCCACCCCTTCTGAACTTGGTTACCGGTGAAACTTTCACTCTTGTCCTTTCCCTGACTGGTGATTTCCCTCCTCCTGTCGTTGGGTAAATCTGACCTATCACGTACTGTCCCATAGGTCCTCCTATGTTGTACTGGCGATCTCTGGTCTTCGTCTGGACTGGTAACCTTTGTCCCAATGGCTGCCATCACCATAAAGTGCGAAGCTTTGCTCCCGGATCTCTCTTCATATTTCCTAATGAGATGTCTAGGGAGATTTTTCTTCTCTTCTCCGATCCGTATTTTGTAGATGTTCTTGGACACCACCTTTTCCACAGGATAAGGTCCTTTCCATCCTACTTGGAGTATATTGGTCTCTGCTGGACTCCACACTTCCACTTTGTCTTCCACTTTAAGAGCTAGTTTCCTCTTAATTCGCTTGTTGGGTGGTGCTTTCTGGCACTCCGAACAAGACTTCACCCACCGGCGTACATCTCCGGTCATTCCTGGCCAGCAATAATGGCCGGATATTTGCTGCAAGGTCTCTCTGACACCCATATGTCGATTCTCGCCTATGATGTGTCCACTCTGAAGAATGTGAGGACGGTGGGTCTCTGGAACCACCCACTGCTCATGCAGGTTATCTCCCCTCCCAGCTCTCCGATAGAGTAGTCGATTCTTCAGAAAGTACTGTCCCCGTTCTGGTGGCTCAGCACTCCTTTGCAGCTTCCTGTAGCAAGGATGCAACGTAGTATCCTTCCTCTGGGCATTATGCAATTCTCCTATCCCTGAGTTGTCGCATAGTGTCTCTGCCTCGTTTTCCTTCCCTTTAGATCCACTGACTACTGTTCCCTTGTGGGTTGGCTGTTTGGGCATCCCCAAAAAGACATATTTCGTGCCAATGATCATTGGGAATAGGGAGTCAGCTAATACAGCCGCAGGAATAATGCCCGTGACGTACCTGGATTTAATCTCCACCTTGGCGATTGGCAGCGTCATGGAAACAGCACTCCTCATTGCCGGCTTTAGCTCTATGGTCTCCCCTGTAAGTTGGTCTGGGCTTACCAAGCTGGCGTCCACCACCGCTTCCCCATCCAAACCTGTATCGTAGAGACAAGCAACCTGTTGGCCATTTACTTCAATCAGTTCAACCACAGGTGGTCTCTCTTGGTCCTGAGTGTCTTTCATCTCCTTGACCGTTTCCTTGCCTTCCTCTTTTAATTCCTCGATGTTGGTTATGCAATTGGCGTCGTTTGCCTTGCATCTGCAGTCCACAGTATTATGTGTTATCGACTGGCAATGTGTGCACCATGTTCCCTTCCTAGGTTTCCGTGTGTCCTTTGTGTTCCTTTCTCCTTCGCCAACCTCAGCCTTGTCTTTGATCACCGATGTAGGAATCACTTTGCATGCTGCGAAGTAAGAACTTTTAGGTTTCGATCTGCAGTCCTTCGTGTTATGCGATGGTACCTTGCAGAATGAACACCACCTCTCAGACCACGGTCGTTTCGCTTGAGAATTCGAGGTGCTCTGGCTTCCTACCTTCACCTTCTCTGAACTCTCCTCTGTGTGCTTTATATAAGGTTCCATTTTTCCTCCTTCCCAGTTTTTAGGTTTCTTTTTCTCTGGTTTCTCCTGACCTTTGGTTTGTGTACTTAGTTCCTCAGTTTCACCATGTACTTCCACGAATCTTTCCGCCAGCTTATTCACAGCCTCAATCCGTTCCGCCCCTTGTTCTCCCAAGAAGGTTCTGAGAGGTTTCGACATTTGCTTTCGCATCTGGTCGACCACCATCATCTCTTTGAGACTCTCATAATCCCTCTTGAATTCTGCCAAGTCCATCCATTTCTGGAGATAGGATTTCAGCCTTAGACTGTAGGCGGCGAATAGTTCTCCCGGCTCTCGTCTAGACGATCTAAACTTCTTCCTATACGTTTGGGCTGTGACTTCATAATGTTTCATCAAAGCGGCTTTCAATTCCTCATACTGATTTTCCTGTCCTGGTGGTAGGCGTGTGTAGACCTCGTACCCTGAACCACGTAAAGACTGGGATAATTTAAGAGCCCATCTGGTTCTATCCAGTCCCATAGCGACTGCCATAGCCTCGAACCGATCCAAAAACTGGTATATCTTCTCTTTACTTTCATCAAAGACCGCCAAGGGAAACTTCATGGCATGGTAACCCTGTCCACTCATGTATGTTGCCCCAGGTGAAGATGAACTTCCTTCTGCTGCATCTATTTCACCCTTAGTTTGTGTCTTGAGTTCTAACTCTTTCAAGCGGTATTCATGTTCCATTTCTTGTCTCCTGGCAGTCTGTTCCATTTCCAGTTTCTTGGTCTCCTGGTCCATTTTCTTGGCCTCTTGTTCCATTTCCAGTCGCTTGGTCTCCTGGTCCATTTCTAGTCGCTTGGTCTCCTGGTCCATTTCTAGTCGCTTGGTCTCCTGGTCCATTTCTAGTCGCTTGGTCTCCACCTCTATTCTTCTCACTTCCCACTCGGTCTTGCGATCTTCTCGTTCCGCTTGACGAATCTCTCGCTCTCTTTCCTGGATGTAATCAGTTAAGTCTGAACCAGCCAACCCAATTTCTTCTCCGTTGGCCCTAAGTTCTGCTGTAGTTAGTTTGGGAGTGGCCATAGTTAAAGCAGGTAAGTCAGCCCGTTGAGTAAAGACACCTCAAGGCAGTAAAGAATACTCACTATAAACAGATAATCTACCTAGAACCTATATCATTAATCTATGCCTATCTACTATTATTAATCTACAACACCACACCGTACATCACAACCACTCTCTCATCCACAAGAGGAGATATAGGATAAAGACTTATGTAGACGTGTGACCGTGTGACTAGGTATGTAATGTGTCTTACCACCTATCCACATTCACTCTGTCTGGAACTTTCTCACTGTAAAGTCACCAGCATTAATGAACTGTTTCTACCATAAATGTAATGGCACCATATATCCAATGGACGTCCTTCCATTAAAAGTCATCAATATATACTTCTTTTTCTTTTATTCCAATCAGTATGTCCCAACATGCAGGTACTCCGCTATGCCTGTGCCAATATGCAGGTACCCCTCTATGTATATGCCCTGTTATGCCTCCAGGTCATATGGGTATTTTTCCTACCCCGCTCGCTCCACCAATTATGTCCTGTTCTTCCCCGAGAGGAGAGTGGGAATCAACAAGTACATCTTCAACTTATTATCTGTTGGGATTATTGCCTGACTTTAGTCTACCCTCCTCTCTTCTGTCTTCCCTTCCATATATCTAGTGGTTTCACTCTCTCTCTGTTATTCTCTCAACACATACTCCGACAACAGTTTCTTTCAACAATAAACAAAAGATTTATTAATAAAACTATGTCTGGTGTATGTATGGATTTTGTAAGTGTAGTTGATAGGGTGTTCTATGGTTGGTGTTAGAAAGAACTCTGCATGTCTATCAGCGGTGTGGCTTCTCGCCCATACATTCTTCAAGATCACAGGACAGCACATCAAACAGGACAGAGCTCACCCGGGATTATCCGTATGCTTGAATCGGATGGTAAATCCGTTATTGAATGAAACAACTGTTCACCACTGATTCACTGTACCGTAATAAAAGTCCCGTAAGTTTATGACTGCGCTCGAGTCTGTTTCATGACGGTGCATATCCAACATCGAAAAAACCACCACCTCGTCACAGTTATTCCTATTGTCTATAGATTAATATCAATGTCTCAAATTGTCTATTCTTTCTTCTTTGTTTACTCAAGGGTATTCCTCTTCATCTCTTCTCTTTCAGGGCCTTAGGGTTATATTCGTTTGAGCATACAGTGTTCTGTATTTATTTTAACTTATTTCTTTCTGCATCGTAAATCTGTTCATATTCTGTTTTGTTCCATGTAAGTACTTTAGTGGTTTAATGTAGTACTCTTCATCCTGTCTCTGCTTTCACTAGGAGAGTAGAACCTGTGGATAAGTATAACAGATCCAGTGATAAGCGTCCGCCCCTTTCTACTACTTATGCAAGTGTCCTTCTCCAGCCATAATGACAAGGCTTCCGAAGTACATCCGCATAAGACATATGAATTCACCAAAGTCTAAACTATCCATAAATAGAAAGAAATGGTAATTGCTATTCACACACATCTATATTCCTATGCTAAACTATATCTAATATCTTTATACCTTATTTAGGCATCTATGTTCCTGGAATTGAAAAAACACTTAGCGAATAACACACTATTATCCCCTCTTTCCATCATTAGGGACGTGTATTTCTATTCCCACTCAAGAACATATCTCCTTCAGGTCAGTTTGGAACACACACTAAACTTACACAAAGAATTGACCCTCTTTATATCGGTCATCTCTGCCGCATAGTCCTTGACATTGCTTGACATCTCAAGTCCCTACTTCATTATCACCTTTTAGTGGAAAATTACAGAACTGGAACTTTTCCGTTATTCATTCACCCAGACCGCAATATGCTGTCCAATAATGCTGTCTGCCTTTGTTGCAAACCAATTTTTCCACGCGACAGATTTACCTGGCTGTCGGTGGGCACTTCCGTGTCTTGACCTATAAACACATTCGCCTGGTCACTTCGTTGTTTTTAACTCGGGAATTAACCGTTCGCCTGCCTGGTTTGTCGGTGTATGCAGTCGTCCATCTGGGAATCATTAACTCTCAGTATTTCACGACAACAAGTAAGAAATGTTAGTGGTTTCTTTCTACCATAATCTTTATTTTTAAATGTGGGACATTGGAGGAAGGTGAATTAGGGGTTGTGGGAGACATAAAACACATAATTTTTGGTGGAGTAAGTAGGTAATGCTTACATTAGTGATAAAAGGTATTGGTTCATTGCTGATTGTGAAAAGACAACAGTAGATATTTCTGCTGAAACAATCTGTAGCTGAGACTCAAAGAATCATGCCTGAACGCATGTAATTTGAATTGTAACATTACAAATAGATTATGAGAGTAAAATAGTCATAAGTTGGCACACTGCTTATATTTTGGTTGTTATTTGGACACTGCTGCTCCAAGTAAACACCAAGAAATGACACATTTCTCACTTCTTTTTCGTTTCTATGTTTCTCACTTCTGTTTTTGTTTCTACATTTCTCACTTCTGTTTCATTTCTACGTTTCTGACTTCTTTCTATTTCGGTTTTGATAAAAGTGTCACTCCTGGTTACACATCTGTTTAGCTCAGAGGTCAGTGAGCCCAACTTCAACAGTGCATTTGTGCAAGGCTTGCCTGCTAGACATTTATAAGGTCACAAACTCTACGGGTAACAAGCCTATGGGTAGACCCTGGCCACTTTGCTGTGGCAAGGACTTTATAGCCTGCTCTTGGCTATTTGATTTTTAATGAATGCATTTTATTACATGGGACTTCCTTCTATTTTTCCCTTATCTAAGATGATTATATCGGGGGCATTAGCATAGTTGACAGTGATTTGCATTGGTTATGTCATAAGCAACGTCGGACATGGGTTAGGCGACGGCTTGTCATTTGCAAAAATGAGGGAATGATTATCCACTTTTTCCTCTGTGCTTTTTTTTTTTTTTAAATTAGCCTATGCTGGGAGTGAACCCAGTTACTTCTGTGTCAGAGGCCAGTAACACAGCCTTTTGGCCTACCTCATTCCTCACATCTAGTTAACATTTCCTTTGAAATATGTCTAAAAGTATCATGCAAATTGCTTTTATATATAAATGTTTCATAATAAAGTAGAACGATGACAGGGTAGGTCTGTATAGACCATCATATGTTACTTATTACTTTTATTCTTTCAGAACTCTCTCAGGATTTGATTGGACGAGGCTGTATGCTGTTCTACCTGTGTGGTGCTCTCTAGCAATGGATATCAGAAAGGAGCTGGAGGTGGGTGATTATCGCCATTATGTCCACTGATTGTTACATGTGTTTTATATAGTAGTGAAATTGAATTAAGTATATTTTATGTTGTTCAGTTCATGCTGGAAGATGAGTAGTGTGATGAAGGGGAAGATTAGCAGTGCGATGAAGGGGAAAATTACCGGTGCGATGAAGGGGAAGATTTGCAGTGCGATGAAGGGGAAGATTAGCAGTGCGATGAAGGGGGAGATTAGCAGTACGATGAAGGGGAAGATTAGCAGTGCAATGAAGGGGAAGATTAGCAGTACGATGAAGGGGAAGATCAGCAGTGCGATGAAGGGGAAGATTAGCAGTATGATGAAGGGGAAGATCAGCCGTGCGATGAAGGGGAAGATTAGCAGTACCATGAAGGGGAAGATTAGCAGTACCATGAAGGGGAAGATTAGCAGTACCATGAAGGGGAAGATTAGCAGTGCGATGAAGGGGAAGATTAGCAGTGCGATGAAGGGGAAGATTAGCAGTACGATGAAGGGGAAGATTAGTAGTACGATGAAGGGGAAGATTAGCAGTACAATGAAGGGGAAGATTACCGGTGCGATGAAGGGGAAGATTAGCAGTGCGATGAAGGGGGAGATTAGCAGAGCGATGAAGGGGGAGATTAGCAGTACAATGAAGGTGAAGATTACCAGTGCGATGAAGGGGGAGATTAGCAGTACGATGAAGGGGAAGATTACCAGTGCGATGAAGGGGGAGATTAGCAGTACGATGAAGGGGGAGATTAGCAGTACGATGAAGGGGAAGATTAGCAGTACGATGAAGGGGGGGGGGGGGGTGATCTGTGCAGTGAAGGGGAGATGAGCTGTGCAATGAAGGGAAAGATTAGCAATGCGATGAAGGGGAAGATTAGCAGTACGATGAAAGGGGGGTGAGCTGTGCAATGAAGGGGGAGATTAGCAGTAAGATGGGTTAGATGAGCTGTGCGACGAAGGGGGAGATGAGCTGTGCAATGAAGGGGAATATTAGCTGTGCAATGAAGGGGAATATTAGCAGTGCGATGAAGGGAAGATTGGCAATGTGATGAAGGGGAAGATGAACAGTGTGATGAAGGGGAAGATTAGCAGTACGATGAAGGGGGGGGGGGGGGGGGGGTATGAGCTGTGCAATGAAGGGGGAGATTAGCAGTAAGATGGGTTAGATGAGCTGTGCGACGAAATAGGAGATGAGCTGTGCAATGAAGGGGAATATTAGCAATGTGATGAAGGGGAATATTAACAGTGCGATGAAGGGAAGATTGGCAATGTGATGAAGGGGAAATTGGAGATGTGCTTTGAGGGGAATGTTGAGAATGCTAAGGATTGAGAAGAATAAAAAAAAAACACAAAGGTGACTGAATAACTCACTAAAACCTTTTATTTAGTTTGGGTAAATAGTATATCACTGTACACGGATATCTATAATTGTGGCAGTCTACTCTCATTGATCACTCTGGAATCTTAGCACAGACATCATACTCCATAGCACAGGTGAGGTGTAACATAGAATCACACATGCTATAATTGTTCTTGTGTGGGCAGCTTTTCTACTTTTGAAATTTTAGCAGCCTGTTCAGCCTTCTTCTTCTTCAGCATACCGAGCCATTGAGGTTCTTTGCTGCAGATACAATCCGTCTCCATTCGTCTCTCTGGTTGACCTTCTCTTGCCAGTTGTTGATTCCAAGTGCTTGTAGGTCTGTATATATATTATTTCTCCACCGTCTTCTTGGTCTACCTCGGGGTCTACGGTCATTTATTTCCTGAGTGTAAGCGAGTTTTGTTTCCCTATTATCTTCCATTCTTTCTATATGCCCCAGCCATTGTAGTCTGTTAGCCTTCATGATACCAGTGATTAGCGGGGACTTAAACAGATCATAAATGTCTTTGTTACTTCTTCTTTTCCACTCTCCACTTTGTGTATCCCTAATGGGTCCAAAGATGCATCTTAAAACTTTGTTCTCAAAGGTTTGTAACAAGGCTTCATCTCCTTTCGTTGTACTCCAGGTTTCAGAGCCATACAGCACAACTGGTCTGATCAGTGTTTTGTATATTGTGATTTTGGTGTTGCGAGACAGCGCATTTGACTTTACTAAATATTGTAGTGCATAGTATATCTTATTTCCAGAATTGATTCTAGTTTGTATTTCTTCCCTTATGATGTTGGAGCAGTTGAAGATTGTACCCAGGTATTTGTATGTTTCTGTTCTTTTAATGATCATATTATCTATTAGTATGTGGCCAGAGTTTTTAGCCATTCCTTCTCTTGATTTTTACCATATATTCTGTCTTATCTTGGTTGATAACCAGCCCCATCTTTTGGGCTTTTTCCTTTAAGTGGTAGTCGTCTTTAGTAGGGTTTGGTGGCCTGACTGATTTGATCATTCTTTTCTTTTGGTGGAATTTAATGGGCACATCAGGCTGTTCTTCTTTTGCTCCTTCCTTAGCCAATCGATCAGCTCTGTCATTTCCGGGTACTCCACAGTGGGATGGTATCCCCCTGTATGGTGACCTTATGCTGACTGCTAAGTTCAGAAAGTAGTGTCCTTAGAACTGGTAATTTCCCAGACAGGAGTGCCTCTATTACTGATTTTGCATCTGTCAGTATCACCACAGGTTGTCTACCATGGCGGGTATTTTGCAATTTCTCTATTGCTATCTTGATTGCCTCACTTTCAGCATCATAGAGTTCCTGTTGGAACTCTGGCTGTGTCTCTAGTATTATTTGGGTATTCTATATACACTCCCGCTCCTCCATTTCGAACAGCATTTTGCGCTGACCCATCTGTGTAGACTGATCCAGAGATCCTGTGGGTATTCGTCATCAAGGAAGCTGATAGTGGCTGTTCTGTGCTGTTTACTGTTCTATTCTTCCTTGTCAAATATTCCTCTCACTTTTGTCTGGATTTGTAGCGATAGTCTATGTTCATCTTTCTATGGAGTTCGCTCTGGAATAGTTTTCAGTGGGATACCAACTGTGGGAAGATCAGTGGTTTCTCTGCAGAGTCGTTTGGCCTGGTGGATAAAACTACTTCTTTTCAACCGCCCCATAGCTAGGTTTTCACATCGCCTATCAAGTCATAACATCTGGTGGGAGATGCCTTGAAGAGATTAGAACAAGAATCACCAAGGCGAAGTAGCCTTTTGCAAGATGAAAAACATACTGACCAATTTTTTTTAAATGTCAATTGCTACGAGAAAAAGTGTTGAGGTGCTACATAGAGCCCGTACTTTTGGATGGATGTGAAGCGTGGATAATGAGCAGTCAAGCTGAAAAACATCTGATGGTTGTAGAAATGTGGTTTCTGAGGAGAATGCAAAGAATATCATGGATAGACAGAAAAACCGATGACCAAGTCCTACAAGAAACAATTGAAAATCATAAGCTGATTTGAAAAATTAGACCTAGACCAGTGGTTCTCAACCGGTGGGGAATTCCCCCCTAGGGGGGAATTTTAGGATTTCCAGGGGGGAATTAAGATTATTTCAAGATCGCATTAATACAAGAACCAGTTACTTGATATTGTTTTTCCCTGTAAATTTTACGGTTCTGTACTTCTTGCCCAAATGAAATTCGTTTTATAACATAAGTATACCTGCAAATCACGTTTTATGTAGATGTCTAGACTTGTTCTAGTATGTGTTATTAAATTTAGCTTCCATTTTTATGTATACTGTGTAAGGGTGGGGGGGGGGGGGATGATGTTCTGAACATATGGTAAAGGGGGGCATGGGCCATAATAGGTTGAGAACCACTGACCTAGACAGTCAAGATTTCTTGGGCATGTTATAAGAAGAAATAAATTGGAGAACTTGGTGACGACTGGCAAGATATAGGGTAAGACAGGGAAGTAAATACTTGGATGGCTTGACCACGTGGCATGGCCGAGACAAGAATACTGAGTGAATCCACGACTGGTGATTGAATGAAAAGGTGAATCATGACTGCTCTCGCTTATCGGCATGGCACATGATGGATGGATCACGTTTTGATTGGTCTGTACAAATAGGGACTAACACCATGTACCCGATATATCTTCAGGCATGTAAAAATGTCCTTTACTTTCTTATAAGAATGTTGGATGTCCGGTAGACACTGTTCAACAAACTAGGTTGTGGGTCCAGGTTCTTACAAGAATGCTAGATGTCCGGTAAGACACCAAACAAACTAGGTTGGTGGTTCATGTCCAGGTTCTTACAAGAATGCTAGATGTCCGGTAGGCACCGTACAACAAACTAGGTTGGGGGTTCATGTCCAGGTTCTTACAAGAATGCTAGATGTCCGGTAGACACCAAACAAACTAGGTTGGGGGTTCATGTCCAGGTTCTTACAAGAATGCTAGATGTCCGGTAGGCACCGTACAACAAACTAGGTTGGTGGTTCATGTCCAGGTTCTTACAAGAATGCTAGATGTCTGGTAGACACCGTACAACAAACTAGGTTGGGGGTTCATGTCCAGGTTCTTACAAGAATGCTAGATGTCCGGTAGACACCTTACAACAAACTAAGTTGGGGGTTCATGTCCAGGTTCTTACAAGAATGCTAGATGTCCGGTAGACACCAAACAAACTAGGTTGGGGGTTCATGTCCAGGTTCTTACAAGAATGCTAGATGTCCGGTAGACACCAAACAAACTAGGTTGGGGGTTCATGTCCAGGTTCTTACAAGAATGCTAGATGTCCGGTAGACACTGTACAACAAACTAGGTTGGGGGTTCATGTCCAGGTTCTTACAAGAATGCTAGATGTCCGGTAGACACCTTACAACAAACTAGGTTGGGGGTTCATGTCCAGGTTCTTACAAGAATGCTAGATGTCCGGTAGACACCAAACAAACTAGGTTGGGGGTTCATGTCCAGGTTCTTACAAGAATGCTAGATGTCCGGTAGACACCAAACAAACTAGGTTGGGGGTTCATGTCCAGGTTCTTACAAGAATGCTAGATGTCCGGTAGACACCAAACAAACTAGGTTGGGGGTTCATGTCCAGCTGCTGAGACACTCAGCCCCATTACTCTAGCTGTATGTGTTTGTATTGACTCCAGGCATCAAGCGGGCTTCTGGCAGGTCAACATTTGGACCGGAGTGGTGTCAGATTACAGAGAGTGGGGCAGTCTTGTTTGTGTGGTCATGATAAAGGTCAGCAGAAGTCAGTTGAAGTTAGTTGGTTGAACCATTCTTGTATTTTGTGTATTTTGAACATTCGTTTCTTCATTTGAATAGTTAAAATCATAAAGTGCCTTTTGTTGTCTTCTTGCTAGCTACTTGGTAAGTATATATATATATATATATATATATATATATATATATATATATATATATATATATATATATATATATATATATATATATATATATATATATATATATATATATATATAACATATGTTTGCTGAGAAAATCCTGGGTACAAGGCAAAAGGGGCAGCATAGCAGAAAATAAAAGGTCAACTTTGAAGCCAAATCTTAGAGCTTAGTAATAAGGTCTGAACTAGCAAGAGAAACAGACTGTGTTTTAGCTGGTTTAAAGAGATAGGCAAGCTGAAAAATAAATGGTTTATTTTCCCATTTGTTATTGATGTTGTTAGGGTGTGAGAGGCGAATGCTGTACAAATGTGTCAATTGTTTTCTCTCCATATTGTGTTATTTCAGAAACTTCAAATTGTTGTATTTCTTCAGAATCTTCTTATTGTTGTCTTACATCGGAATCTCCTTTATTCTTGTCTTCTTTTAGAATCTTGTTCTTGCCTTTCTTGTGCTTGCTTGTGTTCGTTGGCTTGAGCTCCAACACAAAGTCCTGTATGTCGGATGAAGGCATCCTGTTGTCCAACATCAGTGTGATGTAATACAGGATCTGAGGTTTGCGTGAGTATCCGTTGTCCCATGTCTGGCTTATTGGTGTGCAGACTGATGGTTCCTTGCCGTACATGGAGACACTCTCCGACTTCGGAGGAGTTCTTTTGAATATTCCTGTTCTTTTCTGTTTTTATAACTTTCTTATTGTTTCTTCAGAACCTCAATTATTTCTTTCAAACCTCTATATGTTTTGGGTATGTTTTCAGAGCCTCCTTATTGTTATCTTTCTTCAGAACCTAATTACTATTTCTTCACAACTTCCTTATTGATTCTTCACAACTTCCTTATTGATTCTTCACAACCTCCTTATTGATTCTTCACAACTTCCTTATTGTTTCTTCACAACTTCCTTATTGTTTCTTCACAACTTCCTTATTGTTTCTTCACAACTTCCTTATTGATTCTTCACAACCTCCTTATTGTTTCTTCACAACTTCCTTATTGTTTCTTCACAACTTCCTTATTGTTTCTTCACAACTTCCTTATTGATTCTTCACAACCTCCTTATTGTTTCTTCACAACTTCCTTATTGTTTCTTCACAATCTCCTTAGTGTTTCTTCACAACTTCCTTATTGTTTCTTCACAACTTCCTTATTGATTCTTCACAATCTCCTTAGTGTTTCTTCACAATCTCCTTATTGTTTCTTCACAACTTCCTTATTGATTCTTCACAATCTCCTTAGTGTTTCTTCACAACCTCCTTTTTGTTGTATCTTCACAACCTCCTTATTGTTGTATCTTCACAACCTCCTTATTGTTGTATCTTCACAACCTCCTTTTTGTTGTTTCTTCACAACCTCCTTATTGTTGTCTTTCTTCACAACCTCCTTATTGTTGTATCTTCACAACCTCCTTATTGTTGTATCTTCACAACCTCCTTATTGTTGTCTTTCTTCACAACCTCCTTATTGTTGTATCTTCACAACCTCCTTATTGTTGTCTTTCTTCACAACCTCCTTTTTGTTGTATCTTCACAACCTCCTTATTGTTGTATCTTCACAACCTCCTTATTGTTGTATCTTCACAACCTC
The DNA here is from genome assembly GCA_963921405.1 of Cepaea hortensis. Taxonomy (NCBI): domain Eukaryota; kingdom Metazoa; phylum Mollusca; class Gastropoda; order Stylommatophora; family Helicidae; genus Cepaea; species Cepaea hortensis. Next base: position 98,635,159 of record OY992887.1, on the reverse strand, counting down.
CTTTTTGTTGTTTCTTCACAACCTCCTTATTGTTGTCTTTCTTCACAACCTCCTTTTTGTTGTATCTTCACAACCTCCTTATTGTTGTATCTTCACAACCTCCTTATTGTTGTATCTTCACAACCTCCTTATTGTTGTATCTTCACAACCTCCTTATTGTTGTCTTTCTTCACAACCTCCTTATTGTTGTATCTTCACAACCTCCTTATTGTTGTATCTTCACAACCTCCTTTTTGTTGTATCTTCACAACCTCCTTATTGTTGTCTTTCTTCACAACCTCCTTATTGTTGTATCTTCAAAACCTCCTTATTGTTGTCTTTCTTCACAACCTCCTTTTTGTTGTATCTTCACAACCTCCTTATTGTTGTCTTTCTTCACAACCTCCTTTTTGTTGTATCTTCACAACCTCCTTATTGTTGTCTTTCTTCACAACTTCCTTATTGTTGTATCTTCACAACCTCCTTATTGTTGTCTTTCTTCACAACCTCCTTTTTGTTGTATCTTCACAACCTCCTTATTGTTGTCTTTTTTCACAACTTCCTTTTTGTTGTATCTTCACAACCTCCTTATTGTTGTCTTTCTTCACAACCTCCTTATTGTTGTCTTTCTTCACAACCTCCTTATTGTTGTCTTTCTTCACAACCTCCTTTTTGTTGTATCTTCACAACCTCCTTATTGTTGTATCTTCACAACCTCCTTATTGTTGTATCTTCACAACCTCCTTTTTGTTGTTTCTTCACAACCTCCTTATTGTTGTATCTTCACAACCTCCTTATTGTTGTCTTTCTTCACAACCTCCTTATTGTTGTATCTTCACAACCTCCTTATTGTTGTATCTTCACAACCTCCTTATTGTTGTCTTTCTTCACAACCTCCTTATTGTTGTATCTTCACAACCTCCTTATTGTTGTATCTTCACAACCTCCTTATTGTTGTCTTTCTTCACAACCTCCTTTTTGTTGTATCTTCACAACCTCCTTATTGTTGTCTTTCTTCACAACCTCCTTTTTGTTGTATCTTCACAACCTCCTTATTGTTGTATCTTCACAACCTCCTTATTGTTGTCTTTCTTCACAACCTCCTTATTGTTGTATCTTCACAACCTCCTTATTGTTGTATCTTCACAACCTCCTTATTGTTGTATCTTCACAACCTCCTTATTGTTGTCTTTCTTCACAACCTCCTTATTGTTGTATCTTCACAACCTCCTTATTGTTGTCTTTCTTCACAACCTCCTTATTGTTGTATCTTCACAACCTCCTTATTGTTGTCTTTCTTCACAACCTCCTTATTGTTGTATCTTCACAACCTCCTTATTGTTGTCTTTCTTCACAACCTCCTTTTTGTTGTATCTTCACAACCTCCTTATTGTTGTATCTTCACAACCTCCTTATTGTTGTATCTTCACAACCTCCTTATTGTTGTATCTTCACAACCTCCTTATTGTTGTCTTTCTTCACAACCTCCTTATTGTTGTATCTTCACAACCTCCTTATTGTTGTCTTTCTTCACAACCTCCTTATTGTTGTATCTTCACAACCTCCTTTTTGTTGTTTCTTCACAACCTCCTTATTGTTGTATCTTCATAACCTCCTTATTGTTGTCTTTCTTCACAACCTCCTTATTGTTGTATCTTCACAACCTCCTTATTGTTGTATCTTCACAACCTCCTTATTGTTGTCTTTCTTCACAACCTCCTTATTGTTGTATCTTCACAACCTCCTTTTTGTTGTATCTTCACAACCTCCTTATTGTTGTATCTTCACAACCTCCTTATTGTTGTCTTTCTTCACAACCTCCTTATTGTTGTATCTTCACAACCTCCTTATTGTTGTATCTTCACAACCTCCATATTGTTGTATCTTCACAACCTCCTTATTGTTGTATCTTCACAACCTCCATATTGTTGTCTTTCTTCACAACCTCCTTATTGTTGTATCTTCACAACCTCCTTATTGTTGTCTTTCTTAACAACCTCCTTATTGTTGTATCTTCACAACCTCCTTATTGTTGTCTTTCTTCACAACCTCCTTTTTGTTGTATCTTCACAACCTCCTTATTGTTGTATCTTCACAACCTCCTTATTGTTGTATCTTCACAACCTCCTTATTGTTGTATCTTCACAACCTCCTTATTGTTGTATCTTCACAACCTCCTTATTGTTGTCTTTCTTCACAACCTCCTTATTGTTGTATCTTCACAACCTCCTTATTGTTGTCTTTCTTCACAACCTCCTTATTGTTGTCTTTCTTCACAACCTCCTTATTGTTGTCTTTCTTCACAACCTCCTTATTGTTGTCTTTCTTCACAACCTCCTTATTGTTGTATCTTCACAACCTCCTTATTGTTGTATCTTCACAACCTCCTTATTGTTGTATCTTCACAACCTCCTTATTGTTGTCTTTCTTCACAACCTCCTTATTGTTGTCTTTCTTCACAACCTCCTTATTGTTGTATCTTCACAACCTCCTTATTGTTGTATCTTCACAACCTCCTTATTGTTGTATCTTCACAACCTCCTTATTGTTGTCTTTCTTCACAACCTCCTTATTGTTGTATCTTCACAACCTCCTTATTGTTGTATCTTCACAACCTCCTTATTGTTGTCTTTCTTCACAACCTCCTTATTGTTGTATCTTCACAACCTCCTTATTGTTGTCTTTCTTCACAACCTCCTTTTTGTTGTATCTTCACAACCTCCTTATTGTTGTATCTTCACAACCTCCTTATTGTTGTCTTTCTTCACAACCTCCTTATTGTTGTATCTTCACAACCTCCTTATTGTTGTATCTTCACAACCTCCTTATTGTTGTATCTTCACAACCTCCTTATTGTTGTCTTTCTTCACAACCTCCTATTGTTGTATCTTCACAACCTCCTTATTGTTGTCTTTCTTCACAACCTCATTATTGTTGTATCTTCACAACCTCCTTATTGTTGTCTTTCTTCACAACCTCCTTATTGTTGTATCTTCACAACCTCCTTATTGTTGTCTTTCTTCACAACCTCCTTTTTGTTGTATCTTCACAACCTCCTTATTGTTGTATCTTCACAACCTCCTTATTGTTGTATCTTCACAACCTCCTTATTGTTGTATCTTCACAACCTCCTTATTGTTGTATCTTCACAACCTCCTTATTGTTGTCTTTCTTCACAACCTCCTTATTGTTGTATCTTCACAACCTCCTTATTGTTGTCTTTCTTCACAACCTCCTTATTGTTGTCTTTCTTCACAACCTCCTTATTGTTGTATCTTCACAACCTCCTTTTTGTTGTTTCTTCACAACCTCCTTATTGTTGTATCTTCACAACCTCCTTATTGTTGTCTTTCTTCACAACCTCCTTATTGTTGTATCTTCACAACCTCCTTATTGTTGTATCTTCACAACCTCCTTATTGTTGTCTTTCTTCACAACCTCCTTATTGTTGTATCTTCACAACCTCCTTATTGTTGTCTTTCTTAACAACCTCCTTATTGTTGTATCTTCACAACCTCCTTATTGTTGTCTTTCTTCACAACCTCCTTATTGTTGTATCTTCACAACCTCCTTATTGTTGTATCTTCACAACCTCCTTATTGTTGTCTTTCTTCACAACCTCCTTATTGTTGTCTTTCTTCACAACCTCCTTATTGTTGTATCTTCACAACCTCCTTATTGTTGTCTTTCTTCACAACCTCCTTATTGTTGTATCTTCAAAACCTCCTTATTGTTGTCTTTCTTCACAACCTCCTTTTTGTTGTATCTTCACAACCTCCTTATTGTTGTCTTTCTTCACAACCTCCTTTTTGTTGTATCTTCACAACCTCCTTATTGTTGTCTTTCTTCACAACTTCCTTATTGTTGTATCTTCACAACCTCCTTATTGTTGTCTTTCTTCACAACCTCCTTTTTGTTGTATCTTCACAACCTCCTTATTGTTGTCTTTTTTCACAACTTCCTTTTTGTTGTATCTTCACAACCTCCTTATTGTTGTCTTTCTTCACAACCTCCTTATTGTTGTCTTTCTTCACAACCTCCTTATTGTTGTCTTTCTTCACAACCTCCTTTTTGTTGTATCTTCACAACCTCCTTATTGTTGTATCTTCACAACCTCCTTATTGTTGTATCTTCACAACCTCCTTTTTGTTGTTTCTTCACAACCTCCTTATTGTTGTATCTTCACAACCTCCTTATTGTTGTCTTTCTTCACAACCTCCTTATTGTTGTATCTTCACAACCTCCTTATTGTTGTATCTTCACAACCTCCTTATTGTTGTCTTTCTTCACAACCTCCTTATTGTTGTATCTTCACAACCTCCTTATTGTTGTATCTTCACAACCTCCTTATTGTTGTCTTTCTTCACAACCTCCTTTTTGTTGTATCTTCACAACCTCCTTATTGTTGTCTTTCTTCACAACCTCCTTTTTGTTGTATCTTCACAACCTCCTTATTGTTGTATCTTCACAACCTCCTTATTGTTGTCTTTCTTCACAACCTCCTTATTGTTGTATCTTCACAACCTCCTTATTGTTGTATCTTCACAACCTCCTTATTGTTGTATCTTCACAACCTCCTTATTGTTGTCTTTCTTCACAACCTCCTTATTGTTGTATCTTCACAACCTCCTTATTGTTGTCTTTCTTCACAACCTCCTTATTGTTGTATCTTCACAACCTCCTTATTGTTGTCTTTCTTCACAACCTCCTTATTGTTGTATCTTCACAACCTCCTTATTGTTGTCTTTCTTCACAACCTCCTTTTTGTTGTATCTTCACAACCTCCTTATTGTTGTATCTTCACAACCTCCTTATTGTTGTATCTTCACAACCTCCTTATTGTTGTATCTTCACAACCTCCTTATTGTTGTCTTTCTTCACAACCTCCTTATTGTTGTATCTTCACAACCTCCTTATTGTTGTCTTTCTTCACAACCTCCTTATTGTTGTCTTTCTTCACAACCTCCTTATTGTTGTATCTTCACAACCTCCTTTTTGTTGTTTCTTCACAACCTCCTTATTGTTGTATCTTCATAACCTCCTTATTGTTGTCTTTCTTCACAACCTCCTTATTGTTGTATCTTCACAACCTCCTTATTGTTGTATCTTCACAACCTCCTTATTGTTGTCTTTCTTCACAACCTCCTTATTGTTGTATCTTCACAACCTCCTTTTTGTTGTATCTTCACAACCTCCTTATTGTTGTATCTTCACAACCTCCTTATTGTTGTCTTTCTTCACAACCTCCTTATTGTTGTATCTTCACAACCTCCTTATTGTTGTATCTTCACAACCTCCATATTGTTGTATCTTCACAACCTCCTTATTGTTGTATCTTCACAACCTCCATATTGTTGTCTTTCTTCACAACCTCCTTATTGTTGTATCTTCACAACCTCCTTATTGTTGTCTTTCTTAACAACCTCCTTATTGTTGTATCTTCACAACCTCCTTATTGTTGTCTTTCTTCACAACCTCCTTTTTGTTGTATCTTCACAACCTCCTTATTGTTGTATCTTCACAACCTCCTTATTGTTGTATCTTCACAACCTCCTTATTGTTGTATCTTCACAACCTCCTTATTGTTGTATCTTCACAACCTCCTTATTGTTGTCTTTCTTCACAACCTCCTTATTGTTGTATCTTCACAACCTCCTTATTGTTGTCTTTCTTCACAACCTCCTTATTGTTGTCTTTCTTCACAACCTCCTTATTGTTGTCTTTCTTCACAACCTCCTTATTGTTGTCTTTCTTCACAACCTCCTTATTGTTGTATCTTCACAACCTCCTTATTGTTGTATCTTCACAACCTCCTTATTGTTGTATCTTCACAACCTCCTTATTGTTGTCTTTCTTCACAACCTCCTTATTGTTGTCTTTCTTCACAACCTCCTTATTGTTGTATCTTCACAACCTCCTTATTGTTGTATCTTCACAACCTCCTTATTGTTGTATCTTCACAACCTCCTTATTGTTGTCTTTCTTCACAACCTCCTTATTGTTGTATCTTCACAACCTCCTTATTGTTGTATCTTCACAACCTCCTTATTGTTGTCTTTCTTCACAACCTCCTTATTGTTGTATCTTCACAACCTCCTTATTGTTGTCTTTCTTCACAACCTCCTTTTTGTTGTATCTTCACAACCTCCTTATTGTTGTATCTTCACAACCTCCTTATTGTTGTCTTTCTTCACAACCTCCTTATTGTTGTATCTTCACAACCTCCTTATTGTTGTATCTTCACAACCTCCTTATTGTTGTATCTTCACAACCTCCTTATTGTTGTCTTTCTTCACAACCTCCTATTGTTGTATCTTCACAACCTCCTTATTGTTGTCTTTCTTCACAACCTCATTATTGTTGTATCTTCACAACCTCCTTATTGTTGTCTTTCTTCACAACCTCCTTATTGTTGTATCTTCACAACCTCCTTATTGTTGTCTTTCTTCACAACCTCCTTTTTGTTGTATCTTCACAACCTCCTTATTGTTGTATCTTCACAACCTCCTTATTGTTGTATCTTCACAACCTCCTTATTGTTGTATCTTCACAACCTCCTTATTGTTGTATCTTCACAACCTCCTTATTGTTGTCTTTCTTCACAACCTCCTTATTGTTGTATCTTCACAACCTCCTTATTGTTGTCTTTCTTCACAACCTCCTTATTGTTGTCTTTCTTCACAACCTCCTTATTGTTGTATCTTCACAACCTCCTTTTTGTTGTTTCTTCACAACCTCCTTATTGTTGTATCTTCACAACCTCCTTATTGTTGTCTTTCTTCACAACCTCCTTATTGTTGTATCTTCACAACCTCCTTATTGTTGTATCTTCACAACCTCCTTATTGTTGTCTTTCTTCACAACCTCCTTATTGTTGTATCTTCACAACCTCCTTATTGTTGTCTTTCTTAACAACCTCCTTATTGTTGTATCTTCACAACCTCCTTATTGTTGTCTTTCTTCACAACCTCCTTATTGTTGTATCTTCACAACCTCCTTATTGTTGTATCTTCACAACCTCCTTATTGTTGTCTTTCTTCACAACCTCCTTTTTGTTGTATCTTCACAACCTCCTTATTGTTGTATCTTCACAACCTCCTTATTGTTGTATCTTCACAACCTCCTTATTGTTGTATCTTCACAACCTCCTTATTGTTGTATCTTCACAACCTCCTTATTGTTGTCTTTCTTCACAACCTCCTTATTGTTGTATCTTCACAACCTCCTTATTGTTGTCTTTCTTCACAACCTCCTTATTGTTGTCTTTCTTCACAACCTCCTTATTGTTGTATCTTCACAACCTCCTTATTGTTGTATCTTCACAACCTCCTTATTGTTGTCTTTCTTCACAACCTCCTTATTGTTGTATCTTCACAACCTCCTTATTGTTGTCTTTCTTCACAACCTCCTTATTGTTGTCTTTCTTCACAACCTCCTTATTGTTGTATCTTCACAACCTCCTTATTGTTGTATCTTCACAACCTCCTTATTGTTGTATCTTCACAACTTCCTTATTGTTGTCTTTCTTCACAACCTCCTTATTGTTGTATCTTCACAACCTCCTTATTGTTGTCTTTCTTCACAACCTCCTTATTGTTGTATCTTCACAACCTCCTTATTGTTGTCTTTCTTCACAACCTCCTTATTGTTGTATCTTCACAACCTCCTTATTGTTGTCTTTCTTCACAACCTCCTTTTTGTTGTATCTTCACAACCTCCTTATTGTTGTATCTTCACAACCTCCTTATTGTTGTATCTTCACAACCTCCTTATTGTTGTATCTTCACAACCTCCTTATTGTTGTATCTTCACAACCTCCTTATTGTTGTATCTTCACAACCTCCTTATTGTTGTATCTTCACAACCTCCTTATTGTTGTCTTTCTTCACAACCTCCTTATTGTTGTATCTTCACAACCTCCTTATTGTTGTCTTTCTTCACAACCTCCTTATTGTTGTCTTTCTTCACAACCTCCTTATTGTTGTATCTTCACAACCTCCTTTTTGTTGTTTCTTCACAACCTCCTTATTGTTGTATCTTCACAACCTCCTTATTGTTGTCTTTCTTCACAATCTCCTTATTGTTGTATCTTCACAACCTCCTTATTGTTGTATCTTCACAACCTCCTTATTGTTGTCTTTCTTCACAACCTCCTTATTGTTGTATCTTCACAACCTCCTTATTGTTGTATCTTCACAACCTCCTTATTGTTGTCTTTCTTCACAACCTCCTTTTTGTTGTATCTTCACAACCTCCTTATTGTTGTCTTTCTTCACAACCTCCTTTTTGTTGTATCTTCACAACCTCCTTATTGTTGTATCTTCACAACCTCCTTATTGTTGTCTTTCTTCACAACCTCCTTATTGTTGTATCTTCACAACCTCCTTATTGTTGTATCTTCACAACCTCCTTATTGTTGTATCTTCACAACCTCCTTATTGTTGTATCTTCACAACCTCCTTATTGTTGTCTTTCTTCACAACCTCCTTATTGTTGTATCTTCACAACCTCCTTATTGTTGTCTTTCTTCACAACCTCCTTATTGTTGTCTTTCTTCACAACCTCCTTATTGTTGTATCTTCACAACCTCCTTATTGTTGTATCTTCACAACCTCCTTATTGTTGTATCTTCACAACCTCCTTATTGTTGTCTTTCTTCACAACCTCCTTATTGTTGTATCTTCACAACCTCCTTATTGTTGTCTTTCTTCACAACCTCCTTATTGTTGTATCTTCACAACCTCCTTATTGTTGTCTTTCTTCACAACCTCCTTATTGTTGTATCTTCACAACCTCCTTATTGTTGTCTTTCTTCACAACCTCCTTTTTGTTGTATCTTCACAACCTCCTTATTGTTGTATCTTCACAACCTCCTTATTGTTGTCTTTCTTCACAACCTCCTTATTGTTGTATCTTCACAACCTCCTTATTGTTGTCTTTCTTCACAACCTCCTTATTGTTGTATCTTCACAACCTCCTTATTGTTGTCTTTCTTCACAACCTCCTTTTTGTTGTATCTTCACAACCTCCTTATTGTTGTATCTTCACAACCTCCTTATTGTTGTATCTTCACAACCTCCTTATTGTTGTATCTTCACAACCTCCTTATTGTTGTATCTTCACAACCTCCTTATTGTTGTCTTTCTTCACAACCTCCTTATTGTTGTATCTTCACAACCTCCTTATTGTTGTCTTTCTTCACAACCTCCTTATTGTTGTCTTTCTTCACAACCTCCTTATTGTTGTATCTTCACAACCTCCTTTTTGTTGTTTCTTCACAACCTCCTTATTGTTGTATCTTCACAACCTCCTTATTGTTGTCTTTCTTCACAACCTCCTTATTGTTGTATCTTCACAACCTCCTTATTGTTGTATCTTCACAACCTCCTTATTGTTGTCTTTCTTCACAACCTCCTTATTGTTGTATCTTCACAATCTCCTTATTGTTGTATCTTCACAACCTCCTTATTGTTGTCTTTCTTCACAACCTCCTTTTTGTTGTATCTTCACAACCTCCTTATTGTTGTCTTTCTTCACAACCTCCTTTTTGTTGTATCTTCACAACCTCCTTATTGTTGTATCTTCACAACCTCCTTATTGTTGTCTTTCTTCACAACCTCCTTATTGTTGTATCTTCACAACCTCCTTATTGTTGTATCTTCACAACCTCCTTATTGTTGTATCTTCACAACCTCCTTATTGTTGTATCTTCACAACCTCCTTATTGTTGTATCTTCACAACCTCCTTATTGTTGTCTTTCTTAACAACCTCCTTATTGTTGTATCTTCACAACCTCCTTATTGTTGTCTTTCTTCACAACCTCCTTATTGTTGTATCTTCACAACCTCCTTATTGTTGTCTTTCTTCACAACCTCCTTTTTGTTGTATCTTCACAACCTCCTTATTGTTGTATCTTCACAACCTCCTTATTGTTGTATCTTCACAACCTCCTTATTGTTGTATCTTCACAACCTCCTTATTGTTGTCTTTCTTCACAACCTCCTTATTGTTGTCTTTCTTCACAACCTCCTTATTGTTGTATCTTCACAACCTCCTTATTGTTGTATCTTCACAACCTCCTTATTGTTGTATCTTCACAACCTCCTTATTGTTGTTTTTCTTCACAACCTCCTTATTGTTGTCTTTCTTCACAACCTCCTTATTGTTGTATCTTCACAACCTCCTTATTGTTGTCTTTCTTCACAACCTCCTTATTGTTGTATCTTCACAACCTCCTTATTGTTGTATCTTCACAACCTCCTTATTGTTGTATCTTCACAACCTCCTTATTGTTGTATCTTCACAACCTCCTTATTGTTGTCTTTCTTCACAACCTCCTTATTGTTGTATCTTCACAACCTCCTTATTGTTGTCTTTCTTCACAACCTCCTTATTGTTGTATCTTCACAACCTCCTTATTGTTGTCTTTCTTCACAACCTCCTTATTGTTGTATCTCCACAACCTCCTTATTGTTGTCTTTCTTCACAACCTCCTTTTTGTTGTATCTTCACAACCTCCTTATTGTTGTATCTTCACAACCTCCTTATTGTTGTATCTTCACAACCTCCTTATTGTTGTATCTTCACAACCTCCTTATTGTTGTATCTTCACAACCTCCTTATTGTTGTATCTTCACAACCTCCTTATTGTTGTATCTTCACAACCTCCTTATTGTTGTCTTTCTTCACAACCTCATTATTGTTGTATCTTCACAACCTCCTTATTGTTGTCTTTCTTCACAACCTCCTTATTGTTGTATCTTCACAACCTCCTTATTGTTGTATCTTCACAACCTCCTTATTGTTGTCTTTCTTCACAACCTCCTTATTGTTGTATCTTCACAACCTCCTTATTGTTGTATCTTCACAACCTCCTTATTGTTGTCTTTCTTCACAACCTCCTTTTTGTTGTATCTTCACAACCTCCTTATTGTTGTCTTTCTTCACAACCTCCTTTTTGTTGTATCTTCACAACCTCCTTATTGTTGTATCTTCACAACCTCCTTATTGTTGTCTTTCTTCACAACCTCCTTATTGTTGTATCTTCACAACCTCCTTATTGTTGTATCTTCACAACCTCCTTATTGTTGTATCTTCACAACCTCCTTATTGGTGTATCTTCACAACCTCCTTATTGTTGTCTTTCTTCACAACCTCCTTATTGTTGTATCTTCACAACCTCCTTATTGTTGTCTTTCTTCACAACCTCCTTATTGTTGTATCTTCACAACCTCCTTATTGTTGTCTTTCTTCACAACCTCCTTTTTGTTGTATCTTCACAACCTCCTTATTGTTGTATCTTCACAACCTCCTTATTGTTGTATCTTCACAACCTCCTTATTGTTGTATCTTCACAACCTCCTTATTGTTGTATCTTCACAACCTCCTTATTGTTGTCTTTCTTCACAACCTCCTTATTATTGTATCTTCACAACCTCCTTATTGTTGTCTTTCTTCACAACCTCCTTATTGTTGTCTTTCTTCACAACCTCCTTATTGTTGTATCTTCACAACCTCCTTATTGTTGTATCTTCACAACCTCCTTATTGTTGTATCTTCACAACCTCCTTGTTGTTGTCTTTCTTCACAACCTCCTTATTGTTGTATCTTCACAACCTCCTTATTGTTGTCTTTCTTCACAACCTCCTTATTGTTGTCTTTCTTCACAACCCCCTTATTGTTGTATCTTCACAACCTCCTTATTGTTGTATCTTCACAACCTCCTTATTGTTGTCTTTCTTCACAACCTCCTTATTGTTGTATCTTCACAACCTCCTTATTGTTGTCTTTCTTCACAACCTCCTTATTGTTGTCTTTCTTCACAACCTCCTTATTGTTGTATCTTCACAACCTCCTTATTGTTGTATCTTCACAACCTCCTTATTGTTGTCTTTCTTCACAACCTCCTTATTGTTGTATCTTCACAACCTCCTTATTGTTGTCTTTCTTCACAACCTCCTTATTGTTGTATCTTCACAACCTCCTTATTGTTGTCTTTCTTCACAACCTCCTTTTTGTTGTATCTTCACAACCTCTTTATTGTTGTCTTTCTTCACAACCTCCTTTTTGTTGTATCTTCACAACCTCCTTATTGTTGTATCTTCACAACCTCCTTATTGTTGTATCTTCACAACCTCCTTATTGTTGTATCTTCACAACCTCCTTATTGTTGTCTTTCTTCACAACCTTCTTATTGTTGTATCTTCACAACCTCCTTATTGTTGTCTTTCTTCACAACCTCCTTTTTGTTGTATCTTCACAACCTCCTTATTGTTGTATCTTCACAACCTCCTTATTGTTGTATCTTCACAACCTCCTTATTGTTGTATCTTCACAACCTCCTTATTGTTGTATCTTCACAACCTCCTTATTGTTGTCTTTCTTCACAACCTCCTTATTATTGTATCTTCACAACCTCCTTATTGTTGTCTTTCTTCACAACCTCCTTATTGTTGTATCTTCACAACCTCCTTATTGTTGTATCTTCACAACCTCCTTATTGTTGTATCTTCACAACCTCCTTGTTGTTGTCTTTCTTCACAACCTCCTTATTGTTGTCTTTCTTCACAACCTCCTTATTGTTGTATCTTCACAACCTCCTTATTGTTGTATCTTCACAACCTCCTTATTGTTGTATCTTCACAACCTCCTTATTGTTGTATCTTCACAACCTCTTTATTGTTGTCTTTCTTCACAACCTCCTTATTGTTGTATCTTCACAACCTCCTTATTGTTGTCTTTCTTCACAACCTCCTTATTGTTGTCTTTCTTCACAACCTCCTTATTGTTGTATCTTCACAACCTCCTTATTGTTGTATCTTCACAACCTCCTTATTGTTGTATCTTCACAACCTCCTTATTGTTGTATCTTCACAACCTCCTTATTGTTGTCTTTCTTCACAACCTCCTTATTGTTGTATCTTCACAACCTCCTTATTGTTGTCTTTCTTCACAACCTCCTTATTGTTGTATCTTCACAACCTCCTTATTGTTGTCTTTCTTCACAACCTCCTTATTGTTGTATCTTCACAACCTCCTTATTGTTGTCTTTCTTCACAACCTCCTTTTTGTTGTATCTTCACAACCTCCTTATTGTTGTATCTTCACAACCTCCTTATTGTTGTATCTTCACAACCTCCTTATTGTTGTATCTTCACAACCTCCTTATTGTTGTATCTTCACAACCTCCTTATTGTTGTCTTTCTTCACAACCTCCTTATTGTTGTATCTTCACAACCTCCTTATTGTTGTCTTTCTTCACAACCTCCTTATTGTTGTCTTTCTTCACAACCTCCTTATTGTTGTATCTTCACAACCTCCTTTTTGTTGTTTCTTCACAACCTCCTTATTGTTGTATCTTCACAACCTCCTTATTGTTGTCTTTCTTCACAACCTCCTTATTGTTGTATCTTCACAACCTCCTTATTGTTGTATCTTCACAACCTCCTTATTGTTGTCTTTCTTCACAACCTCCTTATTGTTGTATCTTCACAACCTCCTTATTGTTGTATCTTCACAACCTCCTTATTGTTGTCTTTCTTCACAACCTCCTTTTTGTTGTATCTTCACAACCTCCTTATTGTTGTCTTTCTTCACAACCTCCTTTTTGTTGTATCTTCACAACCTCCTTATTGTTGTATCTTCACAACCTCCTTATTGTTGTCTTTCTTCACAACCTCCTTATTGTTGTATCTTCACAACCTCCTTATTGTTGTATCTTCACAACCTCCTTATTGTTGTCTTTCTTCACAACCTCCTTTTTGTTGTATCTTCACAACCTCCTTATTGTTGTATCTTCACAACCTCCTTATTGTTGTATCTTCACAACCTCCTTATTGTTGTATCTTCACAACCTCCTTATTGTTGTATCTTCACAACCTCCTTATTGTTGTCTTTCTTCACAACCTCCTTTTTGTTGTATCTTCACAACCTCCTTATTGTTGTATCTTCACAACCTCCTTATTGTTGTATCTTCACAACCTCCTTATTGTTGTATCTTCACAACCTCCTTATTGTTGTCTTTCTTCACAACCTCCTTTTTGTTGTTTCTTCACAACCTCCTTATTGTTGTCTTTCTTCACAACCTCCTTTTTGTTGTATCTTCACAACCTCCTTTTTGTTGTTTCTTCACAACCTCCTTATTGTTGTCTTTCTTCACTACCTCCTTATTGTTGTCTTTCTTCACTACCTCCTTATTGTTGTCTTTCTTCACAACCTCCTTTTTGTTGTTTCTTCACAACCTCTTTTTTGTTGTTTCTTCACAACCTCCTTATTGTTGTCTTTCTTCACAACCTCCTTATTGTTGTATCTTCACAACCTCCTTATTGTTGTCTTTCTTCACAACCTCCTTATTGTTGTCTTTCTTCACAACCTCCTTTTTGTTGTATCTTCACAACCTCCTTATTGTTGTATCTTCACAACCTCCTTATTGTTGTCTTTCTTCACAACCTCCTTATTGTTGTATCTTCACAACCTCCTTATTGTTGTATCTTCACAACCTCCTTATTGTTGTCTTTCTTCACAACCTCCTTATTGTTGTATCTTCACAACCTCCTTATTGTTGTATCTTCACAACCTCCTTGTTGTTGTCTTTCTTCACAACCTCCTTATTGTTGTATCTTCACAACCTCCTTATTGTTGTCTTTCTTCACAACCTCCTTATTGTTGTCTTTCTTCACAACCTCCTTATTGTTGTATCTTCACAACCTCCTTATTGTTGTATCTTCACAACCTCCTTATTGTTGTATCTTCACAACCTCCTTATTGTTGTATCTTCACAACCTCTTTATTGTTGTCTTTCTTCACAACCTCCTTATTGTTGTATCTTCACAACCTCCTTATTGTTGTCTTTCTTCACAACCTCCTTATTGTTGTCTTTCTTCACAACCTCCTTATTGTTGTATCTTCACAACCTCCTTATTGTTGTATCTTCACAACCTCCTTATTGTTGTATCTTCACAACCTCCTTATTGTTGTATCTTCACAACCTCCTTATTGTTGTCTTTCTTCACAACCTCCTTATTGTTGTATCTTCACAACCTCCTTATTGTTGTCTTTCTTCACAACCTCCTTATTGTTGTATCTTCACAACCTCCTTATTGTTGTCTTTCTTCACAACCTCCTTATTGTTGTATCTTCACAACCTCCTTATTGTTGTCTTTCTTCACAACCTCCTTTTTGTTGTATCTTCACAACCTCCTTATTGTTGTATCTTCACAACCTCCTTATTGTTGTATCTTCACAACCTCCTTATTGTTGTATCTTCACAACCTCCTTATTGTTGTATCTTCACAACCTCCTTATTGTTGTCTTTCTTCACAACCTCCTTATTGTTGTATCTTCACAACCTCCTTATTGTTGTCTTTCTTCACAACCTCCTTATTGTTGTCTTTCTTCACAACCTCCTTATTGTTGTATCTTCACAACCTCCTTTTTGTTGTTTCTTCACAACCTCCTTATTGTTGTATCTTCACAACCTCCTTATTGTTGTCTTTCTTCACAACCTCCTTATTGTTGTATCTTCACAACCTCCTTATTGTTGTATCTTCACAACCTCCTTATTGTTGTCTTTCTTCACAACCTCCTTATTGTTGTATCTTCACAACCTCCTTATTGTTGTATCTTCACAACCTCCTTATTGTTGTCTTTCTTCACAACCTCCTTTTTGTTGTATCTTCACAACCTCCTTATTGTTGTCTTTCTTCACAACCTCCTTTTTGTTGTATCTTCACAACCTCCTTATTGTTGTATCTTCACAACCTCCTTATTGTTGTCTTTCTTCACAACCTCCTTATTGTTGTATCTTCACAACCTCCTTATTGTTGTATCTTCACAACCTCCTTATTGTTGTCTTTCTTCACAACCTCCTTTTTGTTGTATCTTCACAACCTCCTTATTGTTGTATCTTCACAACCTCCTTATTGTTGTATCTTCACAACCTCCTTATTGTTGTATCTTCACAACCTCCTTATTGTTGTATCTTCACAACCTCCTTATTGTTGTCTTTCTTCACAACCTCCTTTTTGTTGTATCTTCACAACCTCCTTATTGTTGTATCTTCACAACCTCCTTATTGTTGTATCTTCACAACCTCCTTATTGTTGTATCTTCACAACCTCCTTATTGTTGTCTTTCTTCACAACCTCCTTTTTGTTGTTTCTTCACAACCTCCTTATTGTTGTCTTTCTTCACAACCTCCTTTTTGTTGTATCTTCACAACCTCCTTTTTGTTGTTTCTTCACAACCTCCTTATTGTTGTCTTTCTTCACTACCTCCTTATTGTTGTCTTTCTTCACTACCTCCTTATTGTTGTCTTTCTTCACAACCTCCTTTTTGTTGTTTTTTCACAACCTCTTTTTTGTTGTTTCTTCACAACCTCCTTATTGTTGTCTTTCTTCACAACCTCCTTATTGTTGTATCTTCACAACCTCCTTATTGTTGTCTTTCTTCACAACCTCCTTATTGTTGTCTTTCTTCACAACCTCCTTTTTGTTGTATCTTCACAACCTCCTTATTGTTGTATCTTCACAACCTCCTTATTGTTGTCTTTCTTCACAACCTCCTTATTGTTGTATCTTCACAACCTCCTTATTGTTGTATCTTCACAACCTCCTTATTGTTGTCTTTCTTCACAACCTTCTTATTGTTGTATCTTCACAACCTCCTTATTGTTGTCTTTCTTCACAACCTCCTTTTTGTTGTATCTTCACAACCTCCTTATTGTTGTATCTTCACAACCTCCTTATTGTTGTATCTTCACAACCTCCTTATTGTTGTATCTTCACAACCTCCTTATTGTTGTATCTTCACAACCTCCTTATTGTTGTCTTTCTTCACAACCTCCTTATTATTGTATCTTCACAACCTCCTTATTGTTGTCTTTCTTCACAACCTCCTTATTGTTGTATCTTCACAACCTCCTTATTGTTGTATCTTCACAACCTCCTTATTGTTGTATCTTCACAACCTCCTTGTTGTTGTCTTTCTTCACAACCTCCTTATTGTTGTATCTTCACAACCTCCTTATTGTTGTATCTTCACAACCTCCTTATTGTTGTATCTTCACAACCTCCTTATTGTTGTCTTTCTTCACAACCTCCTTATTGTTGTATCTTCACAACCTCCTTATTGTTGTCTTTCTTCACAACCTCCTTATTGTTGTATCTTCACAACCTCCTTATTGTTGTCTTTCTTCACAACCTCCTTATTGTTGTATCTTCACAACCTCCTTATTGTTGTCTTTCTTCACAACCTCCTTATTGTTGTATCTTCACAACCTCCTTATTGTTGTCTTTCTTCACAACCTCCTTTTTGTTGTATCTTCACAACCTCCTTATTGTTGTATCTTCACAACCTCCTTATTGTTGTCTTTCTTCACAACCTCCTTATTGTTGTATCTTCACAACCTCCTTATTGTTGTATCTTCACAACCTCCTTATTGTTGTATCTTCACAACCTCCTTATTGTTATCTTTCTTCACAACCTCCTTATTGTTGTATCTTCACAACCTCCTTATTGTTGTCTTTCTTCACAACCTCCTTTTTGTTGTATCTTCACAACCTCCTTATTGTTGTATCTTCACAACCTCCTTATTGTTGTATCTTCACAACCTCCTTATTGTTGTATCTTCACAACCTCCTTATTGTTGTATCTTCACAACCTCCTTATTGTTGTCTTTCTTCACAACCTCCTTATTGTTGTATCTTCACAACCTCATTATTGTTGTCTTTCTTCACAACCTCCTTATTGTTGTCTTTCTTCACAACCTCCTTATTGTTGTATCTTCACAACCTCCTTTTTGTTGTTTCTTCACAACCTCCTTATTGTTGTATCTTCACAACCTCCTTATTGTTGTCTTTCTTCACAACCTCCTTATTGTTGTATCTTCACAACCTCCTTATTGTTGTATCTTCACAACCTCCTTATTGTTGTCTTTCTTCACAACCTCCTTATTGTTGTATCTTCACAATCTCCTTATTGTTGTATCTTCACAACCTCCTTATTGTTGTCTTTCTTCACAACCTCCTTTTTGTTGTATCTTCACAACCTCCTTATTGTTGTCTTTCTTCACAACCTCCTTTTTGTTGTATCTTCACAACCTCCTTATTGTTGTCTTTCTTCACAACCTCCTTATTGTTGTATCTTCACAACCTCCTTATTGTTGTATCTTCACAACCTCCTTATTGTTGTATCTTCACAACCTCCTTATTGTTGTATCTTCACAACCTCCTTATTGTTGTATCTTCACAACCTCCTTATTGTTGTCTTTCTTAACAACCTCCTTATTGTTGTATCTTCACAACCTCCTTATTGTTGTCTTTCTTCACAACCTCCTTATTGTTGTATCTTCACAACCTCCTTATTGTTGTCTTTCTTCACAACCTCCTTTTTGTTGTATCTTCACAACCTCCTTATTGTTGTATCTTCACAACCTCCTTATTGTTGTATCTTCACAACCTCCTTATTGTTGTCTTTCTTCACAACCTCCTTATTATTGTATCTTCACAACCTCCTTATTGTTGTCTTTCTTCACAACCTCCTTATTGTTGTATCTTCACAACCTCCTTATTGTTGTATCTTCACAACCTCCTTATTGTTGTATCTTCACAACCTCCTTGTTGTTGTCTTTCTTCACAACCTCCTTATTGTTGTATCTTCACAACCTCCTTATTGTTGTATCTTCACAACCTCCTTATTGTTGTATCTTCACAACCTCCTTATTGTTGTCTTTCTTCACAACCTCCTTATTGTTGTATCTTCACAACCTCCTTATTGTTGTCTTTCTTCACAACCTCCTTATTGTTGTATCTTCACAACCTCCTTATTGTTGTCTTTCTTCACAACCTCCTTATTGTTGTATCTTCACAACCTCCTTATTGTTGTCTTTCTTCACAACCTCCTTATTGTTGTATCTTCACAACCTCCTTATTGTTGTCTTTCTTCACAACCTCCTTTTTGTTGTATCTTCACAACCTCCTTATTGTTGTATCTTCACAACCTCCTTATTGTTGTCTTTCTTCACAACCTCCTTATTGTTGTATCTTCACAACCTCCTTATTGTTGTATCTTCACAACCTCCTTATTGTTGTATCTTCACAACCTCCTTATTGTTGTCTTTCTTCACAACCTCCTTATTGTTGTATCTTCACAACCTCCTTATTGTTGTCTTTCTTCACAACCTCCTTTTTGTTGTATCTTCACAACCTCCTTATTGTTGTATCTTCACAACCTCCTTATTGTTGTATCTTCACAACCTCCTTATTGTTGTATCTTCACAACCTCCTTATTGTTGTATCTTCACAACCTACTTATTGTTGTCTTTCTTCACAACCTCCTTATTGTTGTATCTTCACAACCTCCTTATTGTTGTCTTTCTTCACAACCTCCTTATTGTTGTCTTTCTTCACAACCTCCTTATTGTTGTATCTTCACAACCTCCTTTTTGTTGTTTCTTCACAACCTCCTTATTGTTGTATCTTCACAACCTCCTTATTGTTGTCTTTCTTCACAACCTCCTTATTGTTGTATCTTCACAACCTCCTTATTGTTGTATCTTCACAACCTCCTTATTGTTGTCTTTCTTCACAACCTCCTTATTGTTGTATCTTCACAATCTCCTTATTGTTGTATCTTCACAACCTCCTTATTGTTGTCTTTCTTCACAACCTCCTTTTTGTTGTATCTTCACAACCTCCTTATTGTTGTCTTTCTTCACAACCTCCTTTTTGTTGTATCTTCACAACCTCCTTATTGTTGTATCTTCACAACCTCCTTATTGTTGTCTTTCTTCACAACCTCCTTATTGTTGTATCTTCACAACCTCCTTATTGTTGTATCTTCACAACCTCCTTATTGTTGTATCTTCACAACCTCCTTATTGTTGTATCTTCACAACCTCCTTATTGTTGTATCTTCACAACCTCCTTATTGTTGTATCTTCACAACCTCCTTATTGTTGTCTTTCTTAACAACCTCCTTATTGTTGTATCTTCACAACCTCCTTATTGTTGTCTTTCTTCACAACCTCCTTATTGTTGTATCTTCACAACCTCCTTATTGTTGTCTTTCTTCACAACCTCCTTTTTGTTGTATCTTCACAACCTCCTTATTGTTGTATCTTCACAACCTCCTTATTGTTGTATCTTCACAACCTCCTTATTGTTGTCTTTCTTCACAACCTCCTTTTTGTTGTATCTTCACAACCTCCTTATTGTTGTATCTTCACAACCTCCTTATTGTTGTCTTTCTTCACAACCTCCTTATTGTTGTATCTTCACAACCTCCTTATTGTTGTATCTTCACAACCTCCTTATTGTTGTATCTTCACAACCTCCTTATTGTTGTATCTTCACAACCTCCTTATTGTTGTATCTTCACAACCTCCTTATTGTTGTCTTTCTTAACAACCTCCTTATTGTTGTATCTTCACAACCTCCTTATTGTTGTCTTTCTTCACAACCTCCTTATTGTTGTATCTTCACAACCTCCTTATTGTTGTCTTTCTTCACAACCTCCTTTTTGTTGTATCTTCACAACCTCCTTATTGTTGTATCTTCACAACCTCCTTATTGTTGTATCTTCACAACCTCCTTATTGTTGTCTTTCTTAACAACCTCCTTATTGTTGTATCTTCACAACCTCCTTATTGTTGTCTTTCTTCACAACCTCCTTATTGTTGTATCTTCACAACCTCCTTATTGTTGTATCTTCACAACCTCCTTATTGTTGTCTTTCTTCACAACCTCCTTATTGTTGTATCTTCACAACCTCCTTATTGTTGTATCTTCACAACCTCCTTATTGTTGTATCTTCACAACCTCCTTATTGTTGTCTTTCTTCACAACCTCCTTTTTGTTGTATCTTCACAACCTCCTTATTGTTGTCTTTCTTCACAACCTCCTTTTTGTTGTATCTTCACAACCTCCTTATTGTTGTATCTTCACAACCTCCTTATTGTTGTCTTTCTTCACAACCTCCTTATTGTTGTATCTTCACAACCTCCTTATTGTTGTATCTTCACAACCTCCTTATTGTTGTCTTTCTTCACAACCTCCTTTTTGTTGTATCTTCACAACCTCCTTATTGTTGTATCTTCACAACCTCCTTATTGTTGTATCTTCACAACCTCCTTATTGTTGTATCTTCACAACCTCCTTATTGTTGTATCTTCACAACCTCCTTATTGTTGTCTTTCTTCACAACCTCCTTTTTGTTGTATCTTCACAACCTCCTTATTGTTGTATCTTCACAACCTCCTTATTGTTGTATCTTCACAACCTCCTTATTGTTGTATCTTCACAACCTCCTTATTGTTGTCTTTCTTCACAACCTCCTTTTTGTTGTTTCTTCACAACCTCCTTATTGTTGTCTTTCTTCACAACCTCCTTTTTGTTGTATCTTCACAACCTCCTTTTTGTTGTTTCTTCACAACCTCCTTATTGTTGTCTTTCTTCACTACCTCCTTATTGTTGTCTTTCTTCACTACCTCCTTATTGTTGTCTTTCTTCACAACCTCCTTTTTGTTGTTTCTTCACAACCTCCTTTTTGTTGTTTCTTCACAACCTCCTTATTGTTGTCTTTCTTCACAACCTCCTTATTGTTGTATCTTCACAACCTCCTTATTGTTGTCTTTCTTCACAACCTCCTTATTGTTGTCTTTCTTCACAACCTCCTTTTTGTTGTATCTTCACAACCTCCTTATTGTTGTATCTTCACAACCTCCTTATTGTTGTCTTTCTTCACAACCTCCTTATTGTTGTATCTTCACAACCTCCTTATTGTTGTATCTTCACAACCTCCTTATTGTTGTCTTTCTTCACAACCTTCTTATTGTTGTATCTTCACAACCTCCTTATTGTTGTCTTTCTTCACAACCTCCTTATTGTTGTATCTTCACAACCTCCTTATTGTTGTCTTTCTTCACAACCTCCTTTTTGTTGTATCTTCACAACCTCCTTATTGTTGTATCTTCACAACCTCCTTATTGTTGTATCTTCACAACCTCCTTATTGTTGTCTTTCTTCACAACCTCCTTATTATTGTATCTTCACAACCTCCTTATTGTTGTCTTTCTTCACAACCTCCTTATTGTTGTATCTTCACAACCTCCTTATTGTTGTATCTTCACAACCTCCTTGTTGTTGTCTTTCTTCACAACCTCCTTATTGTTGTATCTTCACAACCTCCTTATTGTTGTCTTTCTTCACAACCTCCTTATTGTTGTCTTTCTTCACAACCTCCTTATTGTTGTATCTTCACAACCTCCTTATTGTTGTATCTTCACAACCTCCTTATTGTTGTATCTTCACAACCTCCTTATTGTTGTCTTTCTTCACAACCTCCTTTTTGTTGTTTCTTCACAACCTCCTTATTGTTGTCTTTCTTCACAACCTCCTTTTTGTTGTATCTTCACAACCTCCTTTTTGTTGTTTCTTCACAACCTCCTTATTTTTGTCTTTCTTCACTACCTCCTTATTGTTGTCTTTCTTCACTACCTCCTTATTGTTGTCTTTCTTCACAACCTCCTTTTTGTTGTTTCTTCACAACCTCCTTTTTGTTGTTTCTTCACAACCTCCTTTTTGTTGTTTCTTCACAACCTCCTTATTGTTGTCTTTCTTCACAACCTCCTTTTTGTTGTATCTTCACAACCTCCTTTTTGTTGTATCTTCACAACCTCCTTTTTGTTGTTTCTTCACAACCTCCTTTTTGTTGTTTCTTCACACCTTCCCTGTGGTAAATCCACTCCCCTCGTTTATTTTAGCCAGATAGAAATCTAGTTAGCTAGTTAGTTAGTCGACAGATCATCCTCATTGTACATCGAACCATTCAGTCCATAAGTGCTCAGATCTCCTCCTCAGAAAATCCTGCAGCGTGTAGCGGCTAACGACACCATTTCTGTGTTGGTTTACAATCTTCTTTGGCTTCCTGCGTAGTGTTCTTGTTTGGCCACCCCTTTTTTAATTTGTTGTTCTCGCAGTCTGGCCATGGTTGTAGATTTACAGTCATCACTTGGTTCTCGCAAAAGTCTTACTTCTCGTAGAGCATTCAGAATGTCAGCCTGGTCCATGGCGCGTCCGCCCTCTACCGTAGCCTCACCTGCGAGCTTGTCAGCCCGCTCATTTCCTTGTACTCCCGCATGCTCTGGCATGAAGATGAAACTAATCTTTGCCAGCCGAGACCGCTCCAGAGACAGCAACCATATTCTTCGGATCCACCCCACCTCTATCCTCTTGATCATGTTCATTGAGTCGCTAATTATTGCTTTACTTTTCCATAGTCAGGCTACTTGTGGTTTCAGTGAAAGCACCAGAGTCCTCCTTCACAATTCTCCCTCCCGCCCGAGCCGTAAAGACCCATGAGCTTCTCACATGTCGGACGACCGACCCACCTGTGTAGATGACAGCACCACCGTCTAGCGAATTCTCGAAAATCAACGCTTGTACTTCCGCCTCCACAGCAGCCGGATTTTCTTGTCTGCATTTTCTATCTAGTTGGATGCAAACTGAAAAGGATGTGCAGAAATCTGTTGGCACTTGTACCCACTCCACGCCAGGTTCTAAGTCCTCAAGTGAACACACCTGTTGAAGAATGTCTTTGACTTGACCCATCCACGACCGTCCTCTTTTAACCTGCTGCCCTTCACCTTTATAATTTCACTATGCAGTTGATGTTGTGTGTTTGCATTAACTCTGAGGTAGGCGCGTGGAAATCTGTGCAAGGTTAATGATCATTGTTGATTACCCTGTGCAAATCAGATTAACACGTAGCTTTATGTTTGAATGCAAGCTGGCAACTTGTCAGCAGTTTGTGACAGTTAATATGGTCGATTGTAGATCAACATGGCCAAATGGATAAGAACGTATGTTCTTAAACATCCGGTGTGCTGATGCCGACCGAGGTAAGGGGTTCAACTCCTACACAAAACAGTTGGAATACAATGTTGACCTATCATCCTTGACTTAGGGACGTTAATTACAAATACCTCTGAAGTTGGAGTTGGTTCCCCTGATGACGAGGGACGCTGTTAATAGGTAAAGCTAATACATAAGCAAAATTCAGTCCAGCACTACTAGAAATAATTTGTGTGGACTACGCTTGAGTTCAAAGCGAGCGAGTGAAAACAATATGGTTGATTGAAATATTTGCTAACTTCGTTAAATTTTTCCTTCTTCTTCTGCGTTCATCCTGAATACTTTTTGGTCGTAATTGAGTTGTGCCTGTTTACAGCAGAGCTGCGATATTTGCAAATTTCGGCCGACACATCCGACTTCGTTAAATTTGAATTTAGTGGCCATTGCCATTTGTTCCTCACCTGGTCACTGCTGTGGATTTGTAGACTTCATTGTTGTGCTCGATGTGGTCAAATTAATGAAGATTCTGTATGTGTTTTTATGTTAATTTATTAGACAATACAGCATTACTATTCTCAATATGGCTTGATAAATGACTACACACACAAAAGATAAATGGAACCTGTGTTTTGTTTCCTTTTGTATGCTCAAATGTTTCTCTTGCTATGGCTTATAAATGAGTACTGCACCTTCTTCTTCCTTTTCTAAGTTCATAAACATCTCTTTCTGTGGTTTGTAGACAATGATGAACCTTATAGTGCTCATCAGCAAACCACAGCATGAGATGTTTATGAACTTCATTGTGGTCATCTGCAAACCACAAGCCGGTCTGCTTCCACATCAAATACGGTATGCGGGATTACAAATTGCATTTGTAACCCCTTCGCTCTAGATGAGTACTATAAGTTCATAAACATCTCTTTATGTGGTTTGCAGATGACCACTGCACCTTCAGTAATTCACATTTGCAGTGTGTCTATCCGGCATGGGCCATGAACAGGGTGCACTTGTGTTCATCAGCCCCCCACAATTGTTCCTCTAGGGTTGCTTCTTTTGGCCAGATTTTTGCTCTGCCTGGAAAATGCTGGGCAATCTAGGGAGTACTCTGAATTTACAGTCTGCTAGTTTCTGTCTGGCTTGTTGATGTTAACATGCTCTGGTCTGTAACCTTCATTTGTTATCTCCAGTTCAGTTTAAAACTTGTCTGCGCCATATCTTTGTCTCATTAAAGCTATGGAAGCTGCTTTGGCTATTGCAAGTTCACCTGTCTTCTCACTTTCAGAGATACCACAGTGGGCTGGTATCCACTGCAGAGCTGGTTTTGTTATGGCCAGCATTCTAGTCTTTTATTTCCTAGATGAGCCTGTCCTGGTTGGAGCATTGGGTGGCTTGGAGTACAGTTGATTGCATATCTTTTACAGGATGTTGTAGTCATTCCCAGTATTTTTTTTTGGCTGTTTGTGATTTCTTGGCAAGTTTATGTTCAGTAGTTTGCCATTGTTTTCTGTACGACCGGCATTTATACAATTGTATGAAAACAAGTGCCTGCAGCTGAGTTTCGAATGCAGGATTGCGAATTGCGTTTGTAACCCCTTCGCCACATCTGTGGCTGTGGAGGACGGTCAGCTGTTAAATAGCTGTTTTTAATGAGTGGCTGACTATTTAGTCTTGTTTTTTAATGTTGCATATCCGTTACAGGACATTGCAGTCAACACCAGCATTTTTCAGCTGCTGTTGATGTACTAGGCAAGATTACGCTCAGTAGTTTGCCTTTGCTTTCTGAGCGACTGGCTCACATACCCCTGTAAGTAATCAACGCGGCATGATTCGCTACTGAATCTCACGCAGTTGCGTTACTCATGAGAATATACAGGATTATAGAGAAAGACATTAACCCTACGCCAGGCAGACCAGCATAGTGTATATATAGCTGCAAACAAAGCTGTTGCCTCTGCCCTGAAGTTAGTTCATAATAGATCATATGTGGGTCTTACTGTTATTTTGTTATTTTAAAAAAAAAGATCAGGTTTGTAACTGAGAATACATAATGTTTAGAGTAGCCAATTGTTGTACGAAATTGAAAGAGGAATTATTGAAGTTTCATATGTTGATTGTTTCTACATTTCAGATAACAGCTCTTGCTCTTACTGTTATCAAAACAACTCCTGTTTTGATGTGAAGGAACAGCTCATGGGGGAAATCAAAAGTGACAGTATCACTGAACACCTGAAACTTATGGAACAAAGTGCTTTCTCTGAGGAACCACCTGAAGATGACGTCCAAGAGGTCACAGATGACAGCGGGGATTTAAGTCTTCTGGGGGAAGACAATAATCAGCAGACATATACAGATGACTCAGAGTCAGGCAGTGACATGGAGGATCAGACAGCAACTGACAGCATCGCTGACAGTCAGAATTGTAGTGAGGATTTGATAGATGAAGATGAAAGCAAACTGCTGGAAGATATGTCTGAATCCGAAGAGTCTTGCCTTCAGAATGAGAATGATAAAGATGCAGCCACAAGCAGCGATGCACATTCACCCAACAAAAACTCTGTAGATATTACGTCTTTCAACTTCCTTTACTTAACACAAAGTGACAGCTTCAAGTTTGATGACAGTTTGCCTTCCGCAGAGAAACCTTATAAATGTGACATTTGTGGCGTCTGCTGCACACAGAAAGGGAGACTCAAAATACACAAGAGAATACATACAGGAGAGAAGCCTTACAAGTGTGATGTTTGTGACAGTGCTTTTTCTGAAAGTGGTAGCTTAACAGCCCACAAGAGATTACATACGGGGGAAAAGCCTTACAAGTGTGATGTTTGCCCGTTAGAATTCACACATCTAGGGAATTTAAAGGCACATAAAAGAACACATACAGGGGAAAAGCCATACAAATGTGATATCTGTGGCTTGCACTTTGCACATTGTTGTAGTCTGATTACGCACATACGAATACATACGGGTGAGAGGCCTTACAAGTGTGATGTTTGTGATCTTAGTTTTATTCACAGTGGCAGTCTTACTAAACACAAGAGAATACATACAGGGGAAAAGCCTTACAAATGTGATGTTTGTGGTATGGAATTCATGCGCAATGGTAACCTGAATGAACACAAAAGAACGCATACGGGAGAGAAGCCTTATAAATGTATTGCGTGTGGTATGTGTTTTACACACAGTAGCAACCTTAAACAGCATGAGAAAACACATATAGGAGAGAGGCCTTTTAAGTGTGATGTATGCGGTTTGAACTTTATGAGAAATGGGGCACTGAAAACGCACAAAATGATACATACAGGAGAGAAGCCATACAAATGTGATGTTTGTAATGTTGAATTTACGCAGAGTGGCAACCTCAAAAAACACAAAAGAATTCATACGGGTGAGAAGCCTTACAAGTGTACTCTATGTGACGCTACTTTCTCCAACAGTTTTAGCTTGAAGAGGCATCAGAAGACACACACTGCACTGACAGCTTCAAGTCCTGAACCCGCAGACGATAGCTCCCAGACATAGCAGTTTCCTTTGTAGGGAATTTAATACTTGTGATGGTTGATGGCAGTCTCTGCTGCAGGGGAAGCACCTCATTGGAGACATGTGACAATGATAGCTCCCAGACATAGCAGTTTGGTTTGTAGGAAACCTTATACTTGTGATGGTTGGTGGCAGTCTCTGCTGCAGGGAAAGCACCTCGGAGACATGCAGAAAATAAAGCACTCTGCATGTGGAATTTATAGTGTAGCAAGAAATTGAAATATATGGGATGGAAAATATAGATTGGAAATACAAGGGAGCTTCCAGTGAAAATTTGAAATGTTTTTATTTTTGCTGAATATATTCTAAAAATGTATAGAACAAATGTATCATTTTTTAATGTAGTCACCACTGCGTTCAATACAAGTCCTCCAGCGCCAATAAAGTGCTTGGATTCTTTTAGAAAAAAGTTCCCTTGGTCGCGTTTGTAGCCTCTCTGGGGCCACTACTTGGTATGCCTGACATAAGTCACGCCATTTTGAAACGTCCTACTCCATGCATACACTTGCTGGACTGATATGCCTGCATCGCCATACTGGACTTACATTTGCTGATGGATTTCTATAGGTTTCACCCCTTCATTAATTAAAAAAATGGATAATAGAACGCTGCCCTTTGGTGCATGTCAAAAGTGGGTCGGCCATCTTTAAACTGTCCTTATATCATTGTGTTCATTTGCACTGTGGTGTCACACACTTTACACTCTTGACATCCTTAACAATATTGACAAGTTACAAGACAATGGCATGATTGTTGTAATTTCTATCACACTTTTAAGATTTTCATTTTAATCCCCCTCTTAATTCATGGTATACTGAGAATGTCCAGTGGCGACAATTCATACTGTACAACGTGTGTGTAGGGGAAGCGATGTAGAGTTGAACAATTTGTGCCAGACAGAATGTGGAGTGTAGACAGGGACGGATTAGTTTAGAAGCTGCTTCTTGCTCATACAGATGTGGTTCCATTCACATGGTATGGCATGTCTGGACTTTTACAAAATAGGAGAGACGGGATAGTTTACTCTTTCCCTGGGAAGTGTTGCTATGGAGTTCGTGCGCTGTACTGAGATTCTCCTTCTGGGGGAGGGGGGGGGGGTAAACCTGGCCATTTAATGGAGATATCTTGTGTGCAGTGACAGTGATATTTAACGAGAGACCAAACCTGAGTGGGAGCAATTCATAATGGTCAGAATGTTTAGTGGGAGCAATTCATACCAGCCAGCAGAAAATGTTTAGTGCTAGCAATTGATACAGAACAGAATATTTATTTGAAGCAATTCATATGAATAGAATGTTTGTTTACTGCGAACAGTTCATACTGGACAATGTTTTGTAGAAGTAATTCATATCTACCAGAGAATATTTAGTGCAAACAATTGATACTGGATAGAGAATGTTTAGTGGAAGCAATTCACACTAGACAGAGAATGTTTAGTGGAAGTAATTCATATTGTACAAAGAATGTTGAGTAGAAGCAATTTATACTGCACTGAATGTAGAGTGACATTATTTTTCTACTTTTATTCTTTTACTAGAGTTTGCAGTTTTTACCTATATGCTTGTTTGTTAGTTACACATTCTAGCCAAGAAAATTGAATAAGCTGTTTGGTTTATGCCATTCACATATCTCTCAGGAATTTGTGTATTATGTAAAAACATGCCTACCTGATGCTGTTTATAACTTTTATTGGAGATTCCCAGTGATTTGCTGCGTGAAGTGTTGTGCATGCTAGCGTCTGATCTAATCAAATGTGTATAGATATGAATTTTGTTTCAGAATATTTTCATTACTTTTTTATCTATTCATGGTACTTAAAGCATTCTTCCAAACAGCCACATCTCAGCAACCTCAGTAATATCTCACTAATCTGTTAGTTGTCTGTCTGTAATATCTCACTAATCTGTTAGTTGTCTGTCTGTAATATCTCACTAATCTGTTAGTTGTCTGTCTGTTATATCTCACTAATCTGTTAGTTGTCTGTCTGTAATATCTCACTAATCTGTTCATGCCACACTGATAAGCGTAACCAGATATTAGTTGTCTGTATTTCACATTTCCATGCATCAGAATACATCGAATGGTAGTCTTAAGTGAATTAGCTGCTGACAACTTTACTACTTTTGAACAGAATTGTTTGCTGCACTGTGAGCTAATTCATGGGAGCTTATTCTTCTCCTTAAACAAATATTTGTGGGCATCAATACGTAACCAGTCATTAATTATTGCTGTTATTTCATCTCTCTCTCTCTCTCTTATGGTCTCTTCCTCTCTCACACATATATAATATGAGGGCATCAATACGTAACCAGTCATTAATTATTGCTATTATTTCATCTCTCTCTCTCTCTCCCTCTCTCTCTCCCCCCCCCCCTCTCTCTCTCTCTCTCTTTCTCTCTCTCTCTTATGGTCACATCAGTACGTAACCAGTCATTAATTATTGCTATTATTTCATCTCTCTCTCTCTCTCTCTCTCTCTCTCTCTCTCTCTCTCTCTCTCTCTCTCTCTCTCTCTCTCTCTCTCTCTCTCTCTCTCTTATGGTCACTTTCTCTCTCACACATATATAATATCAGGGCATCAATACATAACCAGTCATTAATTATTGCTATTATTTCACCCTTGCCCATGTTCAGCATGCCCCACACAATAGGTGCCTTGCATACACAAATTACAACCATCTTATTGCAACTATGTTATGTGTGACTTGAGATCTAAGTAAGATATTATGTACCCATGCTCTTCGTCATCTTTAGACGGATATGCTGCATATATGGTCTTGTGTGTTATGGCTGTTCCTGTCTGAAACGGAGAGAAATAATGACACCTGCATTGCTATGAACAGTAACATATCCTGATTACAAGCGCTTCCATTGTTTAATCTCAGTGATCCACCTATAGGACAGGTCAGAAAGACAAAACTGTGTATAGACAATAAAAATATGAGCTAATATGTTTGTGTTTTGTATGTGGTTATCAAGTGGCTGTTAAGAGCAGAAATAATTGACATGGAACCAATAAGCCCAAAAATTGCTGACTGCCCCTTACAAAGTGGATCTGGAGATAACAAGAAAAGAACTGAATATAAAGGACATGCTAGCACATTAACAAATGAAACTTTACATGTCTTTGAGTTGGAAACTGCCACTGCGTGTGACTCCATGAGCATGCTGTAGGATCTAGTGTTTTACAATACTTGACCATTATCCACTATGTCCAGCTTATGTACATTTAGGTCACCTTTTATTCAGACAATTGTAGTGTATTATTGTCCCTGGTGCTTGCAAAGATATCCTTTATTACACAGCAAGTCCTTTGATTGTGGCCCACGGGAAAAGTTTCTCTACTCTTTGCCAACTCCCCTGGTTCATGCATGTTCATGACTAAGTTATTTTCAATGTCCTGTGTCCATTGTCATGCTGGTTGACTCATGCATGTTTATATCAAAGGGGTTTTCAATGTCCTGTCTATCTTCATGCTGGTTGACTCATGCATGTTTATATCAAAGGTATTTTCAATGTCTTGTGTCTATCTTCTTGCTGGTTGACTCATGCATGTTTACATCGAAGGTGTTTTCAATGTCCTGTGTCTATCTTCATGCTGGTTGATCCATGCATGTTTATATCAAAGGTGTTTTCAAAGGGATTGTGTTAACATTCTGGATTAGTTTGCCATTTGTTACTGCTTTTAAAAGAATCAGAACTAAGGCAAGTTGCCTACAACTGCTACTGGCACTTTGCCGTCTTGACATGCGATAGTTTGTTACATTGTGCTTCAAAAAGGCATAATAACTACAAGCATTAGTGGGAACCAGGTATGGGGTTATATATCTCCAAGGCACAAAGTCTGGGCTGAATTGTAAAAACCACACGTTGCAGTGCGGCATGATCCCTCTCTCGGCCTGCCTAGTTTACTATAGAGAAAGGTAGAAACCACATGTTGCCGTGCAGCATGATCCCTCTCTTTGCCTGCCTCGTTTACTATAGAGGAAATGTAACATCAATACATCTGGAACAAGACAAGCTGCCTGATCAGCAAAGCAATGCTCAGACTGTCTGCCTTCGATCCTAGACCAGTTGCTGACCAAGGCTTAGTGTCTGGTCTGCCCTGTAAAGACATTTAGTCTTTATGTTGCATTTCCTCGCTTGTACCCACCCACTTGCGCTCTTCTGCCTGAAGTCTTTAGCACCATGTGCTGTGTCAGGCTTGGTGAGCGCCACCCAACATTTGGCTCTAACAGAAAGCAGGTAGTACCACCTGCTGTTATACAGTAGCTTAGTCATATCTGACTAAGGCCTGACAGATGACAAGATGCTTGTGATAGAATATTTATGGCTTGTAAATCTATTATGTGGTTGTGGTAAGTAAAGTGAAACAGCCACATTAATTTCTCAAGAATATGGGCAGTCCCAAAACTAGATCTATGGTGAAGTGACATGCTTGGAAATATCATGCCAGACTTGAGACTGAAAATGAAATCTGTGGCCTTTTTTATGTTGCACGTTTGTATGAGTTGAAAATCATTTGCTTTGGCTGACTGTAGGTACAAGTGGTATTATTTCTTTGTCCTTTCCTATTTCCATTGCTTTTCTTCTTGTCTTTTTATACCTCTCTCTTGCCTTCTACCTTCATGATTTCTTCCGGCATCTGAAAGTGTCAGTTACAGCACAGACTGCAATGTTGGTTTGGTAAAATATAATTGTTCATGTAGTGTCTTGAAATACATGGTGGAAATACATGGTTGTCCTGACAGGGTCAGTGTCTAGTCTTATCCCGGTAGACTTTGGGTAGGTCTGCTTTGATAGCACCAGATGTGGTCGTTTACCAGAGCTGTGTTAGTAGGAACAGAAAACATGAGGTCACTTGTGATAAGGCACAGTTGTCTTGGTTGCAGGCATTCCTCGTTGTTTAGATGAGACCTGTAAAAACCCTTACTAGCAGGAAGGCATCTGGTAGTTGACGGAGGAGGTGTGTGTAACCCCACTGATCAACTTTACATATCCTTTCATCTTCTGGGGGAGATGGAGCACCATATGGACATGCCCTGAGAGCTGTGATTGTATTGCTAGATGACAAATTCTGGCATGTCAGTTGGCAGAATATCATGTGTTATTTACACACACTCTGGATTGGAAATTGACACCCCTTTGTAAAGTAAAAGACCCCTGTTCACGAGATGGAGTGTATTGAGCATATGTGGTGCTAGCGTCAAATTTGATCATTAGTTGGCACTGGATGGGTGATATGGGCAGTATCATGTTGGTCATCTTTACTGCCCTAAAAGATTCCTAGCACACACTCTAGTGCGGGTGGGTCTGACAGCCAAAGTCAGTGAAAAAATCCCAGCCTCAGAGGGGATGTGAAGGTATGGCCATAAGGTCGACAGGCAGGTGTTTTAGCCATTGCGCCACTGTGACCCATGAATGATGCTGTTAACTTGATTAAACGGTATGAGTGGTCAGCTGACATCATTTTCAGCATTGAATATATTTAACACCTATTTAGGGTATTTTTTGTGTGTAGCTGGCTCCGTGGCAAAGGGGTTACGGATGCAGTTCATAATCCTACATACTGCGTTCAAAAGGCAGCTGCGTTGGTTTTTTATTAAATGGTATGGGTGCCGGTCATTCAGAAAGCAATGGCAAACTACTGAACGTAAACTTGCCCAGGAATCACAAACCGCCAAACAATGCTGGGGTTGACTGCTACGTCTATAAAGGATAAGCAACTAACTTTTTAACCATCTGGACAGATTCTGGGTTCGGCCGAGGATTGAAACTTCTTCACGTTCATCCTGAGAGTTTTTATCCGACATGATCACATTGTGCCTGTTTACAGTAGAGCTGCGTTCTTGTGCTGTTAGGCTGATACATCTGACTTCTGCGGGCATTTATTGACCGGGTTAGCAACCTTCCGGGGGTGGGGAATTATTGAAACTCATTTCTCCTTCTCCTCCCCCCCCCCCCCCCCAAATCAAACACGTATCGTACAGGCTACAATTATTTTACCTGTGATCGGTAAAGGTTCTTTGCTGTGCTGGGAATTAAAGCAGGTCTGCTGGTTGAGGGACTAGTGCCCTATCCTCTTGGCCACACACTTGTCTTTGAAGATATCTATTGGGGACATTGACTGAGACTTATATCCATGTTCTGTAATCACTCAATGACTAGATTGCCCTGTCAAGACACTTGTGTGGGTTCAATCCCCAGCAGAGACAAGGTTATTTATTTTGTCTAACCAGTTCAGCTGGCCGACCCAGCCTCGTACTCATGGCTTCTAGACAGCTATCTGGGATTGTTTGAGGAATAACAAACAAGGAAGAGAACTGGACATCCCACTTCATATGTCACGGCCTAGAATATGTGTTGGGCTAACATTTAATATCCCAATGGCAGTATTTGCTGTGAGACTCTATTTACCTGTATATGTTTGTTTACATGGTGTGCTTGTGTATCAGCAACATGTCTGTATATTGGGTAATTGTTGCAGGCGTGCAGACAGTGTCACAATTTTATTTATTTGCATTTGTTGCAGCTACCAGATAGGTGGCTGTTGGTGATTTCCTGTTGTAGAAGTGATACAGATGTTTCACATTTTGCTGGTGAAGGTTTGAAATAAAGGTTTTTATACTATTTGCTCGAGTGTTGGCTTCATGAATTGTGCAGCTCATTTTATTTTAGTCCATGCCATATATTGACCGTCATGTTTGACCACAAGTGCAAATCATTTCCAATATAGTTTTCTCTGTGCAATTGGGCCAAACTAAGTGGCACATTCTCTCCGGGTCTTTTCTTTCCACGGCCTGAGAACTAGTGAATATATGGTGCTGCAGGGGGTGGCCTGAGAACTAGTGAATATATGGTGCTGCAGGGGGTGGCCTGAGAACTAGTGAATATATGGTGCTGCAGGGGGTGGCCTGAGAACTAGTGAATATATGGTGCTGCAGGGGGTGGCCTGAGAACTAGTGAATATATGGTGCTGCAGGGGGTGGCCTGAGAACTAGTGAATATATGGTGCTGCAGGGGGTGGCCTGAGAACTAGTGAATATATGGTGCTGCAGGGGGTGGCCTGAGAACTAGTGAATATATGGTGCTGCAGGGGGTGGCCTGAGAACTAGTGAATATATGGTGCTGCAGGGGGTGGCCTGAGAACTAGTGAATATATGGTGCTGCAGAGAATGTGACCCACACTCAGTGCTTCCAGTAAAGGTCAGATGGACACATAATCAGACTGTAACTGATACCATTAATATTGGGACTCTTCGCTCTTAGTTGACGATGAAGGAGCATATGTTGAGAATGTCCGGAGTGCTGTGATGTCAGTTTGTGACCGCTTGGCATTGATGAGTGGTGAGGTAGATGGGAGGTGTGGTAGATGAGTGGTGTGGTAGGTATCTCACCAGCCCCTTTACTTCCTGATATCCATTTTAGCCCGGGTCAATCAGAACACCCAGGTCAATGTTTGGAACATTTCCATATGGATTGGGATTTGAACTCTTAACCACTGGGCCGGCAAGCCTTTACTTCCGAAAACAATTCCTGGTACCAGTTATAGGCTGGTTAAGCCAGAACACTGGTCTGTCTTCACATTTCCAGCTCGGTCGGTGTTTGAATACATGACCGCTTGGACACATACAAAATATGATTAAGAAGCTCAAAAGAAAGAATATAAAAATAACACGGCGTACATTCTGAACCAAAGTCTTTGTTAATGACCAACACTGTATGCTATATATCTCTGCTTCCAGTGGGACACTTTCTTTATATCTCTTTAAGACCCTCATATTTCATTTCATTCTGCTTTTTCTCTTGCTCTTGCCTCTTTTGTTGCTCCTTATCCCCCATATGGGCATAGCTGCTCATCCAATTCACGCCAAGCCGACATATGTTTTTGTTATCTCCTGTAGCTCCATCCATGTTCTCTCACTTATTCATCATCTCTGTCTTTCATTGTGTTTTTAAATTGTCAACTATTTCGTTCACCCTGTGGGCTCCAGGCAAGGGGTTGTCAACGTATTCTCGGGTTATTCTCAATGTGCGTCCTATCTAACTCCATTGTCTTTTCTCTTGATTCACTGGAATTTGTTTTGTTCTCCCTTTTAGTTTCATATCTGTGATTTTGTCAGACTATTTTAAGATTTATTCATTGCTTGTTGCAATGAATAATGGTTGCTGGTTTAAATGAAGAATCAGATTCGCTGGGCTGGTCACTTGACTCGCATGCTAGATCACAGGCTCTCTAACTGAATTTTTTACGGCGAGTTGCATTGTGGTAAACGCTCCCAAGGCGGCCAGAGGAAACGCTTTAAAGGCACTGAAAATCTTACTAAATGCTTTTGGAATTCATCATGACACTTGGGAGACTGCAGCCAGAGACCGAAATTCGTGGCGTGCATCATTACGCAAGGGTGCGGTCACTTGTGAGGCAACCAGGACTGCAAGAGCTGTGAAGAAAAGACAGAACAGAAAAACCACTGCAGAAAATCCTCCTCCAGAAACGTCAAGCATTCTTTGTCCACATTGTCAAAGAACATTTCGAGCCAAAATAGGCCTTATCAGCCATCTTAGAACTCACGGCTCCATAGTTTCAACCCCACTAGATGAAGTGAATGGTCATCATCATTCTTGATGGCCAAACAACACACAAACATGTATAACATTATTTATTAGAGCGCAAGAAATATGAATTCCAGAGGATACCACTGAGTGCGTGGCTCACTACAGTACGCCCATGATCATGAAAAACGGGTTAAAGTTATTAACCTTAGTTAGTTGCATATCCTTTACAGGATGTCGCAGTGAACCCCATCACTTTTGTTTGCTGTTTATGATCTGTTGGCAAGTTTACGCTCAGTACTTTGCCATTGCTCTCCGAACGACCGGCACCCATATCATTTTTTTAAAAACGCAATGCGGTCTGTTGCCAAATCTCCTCCAGTTTTATTTCGACCGCCGTATAACTGCGGGATTACAAACTGCGCCCGTAACCCCTTCACCACGGAGCTGACCTTTAATCTGAGAGAACTGCAAAAAAAAAGTTTAAGGAATATAACGAGCACAAATATGTCCTAGAGATGGTCATTACTGCCAAGTAAAATACTAACTTTTAGTTTCTTATTGACAAGCAGTAAATATTCTGAGATAAACAGCAGGAATATATAGTATACACGATATCAAATAGCACACGTATAACACTACACACCTGAGATGTTACGGAGTATACGATAAAATAATATAGTAATTTTCCAAAAGACATGAGTAAACAGCACAAACATCAATGACTGGAAATTCTAGACCAATGGTTCTCGACCTTTTTTGGGCCCATGCACCCTTTCACCATATGTTCAGAATGTCATCCCCCCCCCTTTCCAAAATGTCATGCCTCCCCCCCCCCCCATTTCACTTACCCTTCACACACACATATATACACACGCTCACGCTTAATTCAAGAAAAGGGGACGGTCGCGTTTTGTGTGGTCCCGAAGCCAGTTTAAGGCTGCCAATCTGTGGTCTTAATCCCCTGGAAACCTTAACCCACCCCCCCCCCCCTCGGTGGTGGTTGGGGAGGGGGTCCCCACCGGTTGAGAACCACCGTTCTAGACATTACATATCCTCATTATAGCCCAGAAGGGTTGTTTGTGATATCACTAGTATAAATGCAATACAAGACATCACAATAATATTAATAGAAGCATAAGATTGATTGATTGATTTAGGAACCGACATCACAGCATTCGGGACATTCCCATAAGCGCT
The DNA here is from genome assembly GCA_963921405.1 of Cepaea hortensis. Classification (NCBI taxonomy): domain Eukaryota; kingdom Metazoa; phylum Mollusca; class Gastropoda; order Stylommatophora; family Helicidae; genus Cepaea; species Cepaea hortensis. The sequence continues at coordinate 98,598,037 of OY992887.1, read as the reverse complement.
CCGTCTCCATCCTCAGCAGCCAGCGAAGAGTTCCAACACTAATAGTTCCAGTAGCAATCTGATTATATGTCCGTCTCGCCTTTCCTCTGAGCGTCGAGCGTTGGCCAGATCCCCTCATCACACCTCGCTGTCTCATTCTTACCAGACTATGGTGATCCATCTGCTCCTCCGAGGTGTACACGTGCTCCCACAAGGCCGCAACCACTTCTGCCTTGTCATGCATCAATACTCCACCAAGTTTTGCCGAGCCAGCCAATCTGTCCGCCTGTTCATTCCCCAGCACACCGGCATGCCCAGGAGAAAAGATCCAGGTGATGCTTGCTACCCGTGACCTCCGAAGCTAAGCAAGCCACTCTGCACGAAGCTTGCCTGTTCTCACCCTTCTCAGCATGCTTTCTGAGTCAGTTACAATCACAATGTGTGTATGTATCGTGTTTTCTATCCAGCGGAAAGCTGCACTGACCGCCTCCACCTCCATTCTTAAGCTAGATGTAGTGTCATCATACGCCAGGCTCTCCTGCACCAAACGCCGACCATTAGTTTTTGCCAAGCATAAGAATGATTGTCCTACAGGCGACGTGCAGAAGGATTGAACCTATCTATAGACATTCATCGACGAATGAAGTTCAGCATGGTTTAGACTTGTCTGTCACTCCAACATGATTTATACGTGTCTGTTACATTTGATTGGTGTGTGCTTGTCCGTCAATCCAGTATGATGTATGCTGGTCTGTCAGTCCATTACAGTTTATGCATGTATGTTAGTCCAGTATGATTTGTGACTTATACCTTATCCATGCCAGCCAATCCAGCAAGCGACTTTAGACTACGGTTAGTTCAGCTGCTGTATTTGACTCAGGTGTGGCTACTTGACGTGTCTAATCCAGTTACTCATCTGATGAGATGGTATGTTGTTAGAGTGGGCGGGAGGAAACACCTCACTCGGTAGATCGAAGCCATTTTTAGAATTAAAACGCCTGATGTGCCCGTTACATACCACCAAAAGAAAAGAATGATCAAATAAGTAAGAAAGCCAGCAGAATTTGCTCAAGACGACTACCACATTATCCACAGACCAGAACAAGTCATTATTCTGCGCCTCAGAACAGGACACAATAGATTACGCAATCTCCGAGAAGGTTAACCCGGTCAACAAATGCCCGCAGAAGTCGGATGTGTCGGCCTAACGGCGCAAGAACGCAGCTCTGCTGTAAACAGGCACAAGGCAGTCACGTCCGGGGAAAAATCCGGATGAAAGCAGAAGAAGAAGAAGAAGAAGAAGAAGAAGAAGAAGAAGAAGAAGAAGAAGAAGAAGAAGAAGAAGAAGAAGAAGAAGAAGAAGAAGAAGAAGAAGAAGAAGAAGAAGAAGAAGATTACGCAATCACATGTATACACAATTCAAGATTGGTGAATCAGCCTTGTGCACATGTGGATTGGCGTCGCAGACAGCAGAGCACATACTCCAAGACTGCCCAAATTACAACATGTCCAGGCAAACCTTCTGGCCTAGAGAGACGAGAGTGGAAGATAAACTCTATGGACCGCTGTGTGAACTAAAAAAAAAAGACAGTTAAATTCATACAAGAGACAACATTGCAGTTATAGACATATTTCAAGCGAACGAAAGAAGGGAAAACGATCTCAGCTTCAATGCATCGAACTTTATAGTTATAGCTCAGCCTTTCATGGAATTCACCAACCAACCATACCTTAATCATTAAAGCTTAATTGAGTTATTTTATTATCTTTCTTTGTCTGTTTGGGTTCCTTTTTTGTTGATGAAGGCTTCTCGCGGCAGCTTATCTGTTTTGTGTCAGCGGGGTGTGGGAGTGTCGTGTATGTGTGAATGGCCGAGTCTGTGATGTTTGTACTCTTGTAAAGCTGAAGTCTGCACTTTGTATATTTTTAAATCATCATCATCATCAAGTGCCGTGCCGGCTGGCGTAGGCGTTCATGGCTCTCCATAGATCTCGGTCTTTGGTTTTCTGGATCAACTCTGCTGCTGATATTCCTCCATGCCACCGTCTCAATCCATCCAGCATCACTTCTCTTGGTCTACCTCTGCCTCTCTTCCCCTCGATCTTTCCAGTTGTTACGATGTTCTCCAATGCCTCTCTTCTCATCACATGACCGAGGAAAGCTGTTTGTCTCTGTCTTATTGTTGTATATAATGTTCTAGTTTCATTAGCCTGTTTCAGGCAGTCGTCGTTAGTTACTCTGGCAGTCCAAGGAATACGCAACATTCGTCTCAGGAACCACATCCTTCTTAATTTGTTCATTTACATTCCAAGATTCACTGCCATACAGCAAAACTGGTTCTACATAGCATTTCAGCACTCTCTTCCTTACATTCAGTGATAGTGACTTATTGCATAAGATACTCTTCATTTTCTGAAATGCGGCTTTTGCCTGCCCTATTCTGCCCCTAATCTCTGTTGTACATCTTCCATCTGATGTTATAAATGCCCCTAGGTATCTAAAATTATCAACTTGGTTAAGGATTTTCCCTTCTATTTCTATGTCACATTTTGGTGTCACCATTTTCTTTGATATTACTATTGTTACTGTTTTCTTGATATTCAAGGAGAGTCCTTTCCTTGCACTCTCTGTTACTACAACGTCTAATAATTGTTGTAGGTCTGTTGAATTATCCGCCACCAATACTGTGTCATCTGCATAGCGTATATTATTTATATTATAACCTCCAACTAGTATTCCTGGCATCTCTTTGATCTCTCTCATTATTACTTCGCTATACAGGGAGAAAAGATCTGGTGACAAGACACACCCTTGTCGTACTCCTTGTTTTATCTGTTCGTAACTACCCTCTTTATTTCCCATTTTAATTGCTGCTACTTGGTTCCAGTAAATATTCTTTATTATTCTTAAATCTTTTCCATCAGTGTTGATATCTTCCAACATTTTAATCAGTTCATCATGTTTTACTTTATCAAATGCCTTAGTATAATCTATGAAGCACAAATATATGTCTCTCTGTTTCTCTATTGACCTTTCTATTAGTGTCCGTAATGTATAAATTGCATTGTTTGTGCCCTTTCCTTCCACAAATCCATACTGTTCTTCACTAATTTCCATTTTTATTTTCTTTTTGGTTCTTCTCATTATGATTCTGAGTTGAAGCTTAGTACTATGGTTTATAAGGTTAATTGTACGAAAATCTTCACAATCAATTGCTCCTGGTTTTTTTGGTATAGCTATAAATACAGATTTCAGCATATCACTGGGTAAATATCCACTGCTGTAAATATCATTCAACATTTTGGTTAATATATCTACTCCAAATTCTCCCAATACTTCTAATTCTTCTATTGTGATTTCATCTGGCCCAGCTGTTTTTCCTTTCTTCATACGTTTCATAGCGTCAGCGACTTCTTCTTTCAGAATAGGTGGACCTTCTAAGTTACTATCTTCTGTTAATTCTCCCCTTTCTCCTTCATATAATTCTCTTATATACTCATTCCACCTCTTCATTATAGCATCTTCCTCTAATATTATCTTTCCTGTTTTTGATTTCAAACACCCTGTATTTATTCTTATTTATCTTCCTGTAAGCTCACTGATTTGTCTGTGCATATTTTTTGTATCTTTAATAGAATTTAATTCAATTTTTTTGCATTGCTCATTTAACCAACTTTCTTTAGCCTTCCCACATTTATCTTTTATTTCTTTATTTATCTTAGCGTATTCTTGTTTGTCATTTTTACTCTGTTTTCTTTTGTCCATTAGTTTTAAGATATCTTCATTCATCCATTTTTTCTTAGCTATTTTGCCTCTCTCCGGTAATACTTCTTTGCTAGTTTGATGAATGGAATCCCTTAACATTTCCCATTGTTCATCTATACTCTGTATTTTAGTTATTACATTGTACCTATTTTTCACAGTCACTCTGTATTGTTCTTGCATTTCTTTATCTATTTTCAGAACCTCTTTATTAAGTCTCATGTTCTTAACCATTTTTTTCCCTCTCTTTAATCTTACTTTTATTTGTCCACATAGTGGTACATGATCACTATTACAGTCAGCACCAGGCATTGTCTTTACATTAATTAAAGCATTTCTAAATCTTTTATTAATTAGTATGTAGTCAATTTGGTTGCGTATTTTCTTATCAGGGCTTATCCATGTGTACAGTCGTCTTTTATGGTGTTTAAACCATGTGTTTCCAATGATCATATCATTGATATTTGCCCATTCTATTAGCTTTTCCCCTCTTTCATTTCTTGTACCTAAACCATAATTCCCCACTACATCCTCCATTTTCCCCTTTCCTACTTTTGCATTAAGATCACCAAGTATTATCTTTATTTCTTGTGATCCAATTTGAGCCATCGCCATTTCTATTTCGTCGTAAAAGTGTTGTATTTCTTCATCACTACTGCTTGCTGTTGGTGCATATACTTGTATAATATTTATGTCTATTGGTTTACCTTTGATTTTTACCATAATAACTCTATCTGAAATACACCAGTATCCATTAATTGACTTGGCTGTTTTTTCGTCTAATATTATTCCTACACCTTTTTCATGTGTATCCCCTCCAGAATAAATTATTGTGTGATTGTCAGCTATAATTTTGCCCGATCCCTTCCATCTCATCTCACTAACGCCTAGTAATTACTAGTATATTCATTTTCATGCTATCCATCTCTCTTAGAACATTGGTCAACTTTCCTAGCTCATTTAATGTCCTAACATTCCATGTTCCTACTCTAAATTTATTTATTTTAGTTAAGATTTTGCCATCAGTAGCTGGATGACGGTCTGGTGTCACCTGTGGCTCATGACTGTCCCTACCGGACGAGGATGCCCTAAGACAGCCATTAACGTCCTTCACTAACTTTGATATATGTTTTGCCATGAAGTCTTGGGAAGATAATGTGGTGGTTTCCCCTTGGCTTCCACGTTCACATGGTGGTCTTTTTACCTCTGCCTTTGACAGCCATTTCCGACTGTCAGGACAAGTGAGTGCCCTGCTCTGCTCAGCTGTAGAGTTGTCCACTTATTCCGGTGGATACTCGGTCCCCAGAGCTGTGTTAGCCACACCGTAGTGTGTTTCCATCCTCTACCAAGGGGAGGTGCAGTTGGGATTTTCCCTTCATAAAGTTATGGTCTCTGACCAAAACTCTCCAGTACTTTTAGAGGACATCAAACTTTTAGAGGACATTGTTTTAAATCAACAAACACAATAATGACAACAAAGACGACGATCAGCCAGACAGAAAATGTGTTGAAACAGTTTGCGGTAAAAATCTCTATAAAAGATCAAATCCCAAAAGTTTGACATTTCAAGTCATAAATTTGGCTCGGCCCGTGGGCAAAACCTGACACTGACGGCTACAACCTACAATGGCCGGCTAAAGGTGGCCGTTGTAATTTGACAAAGAATCTACTCTAATTTGTGAAAGAACAGGATTGAAATGTTTTACCAAACCGTTTAGGAAGGTAGTCGGAGCCTCCTACGACATTTACCTTGATTTTATCTGAACTGAAGCACGTACTAACGACGTTAATACATTAAAAGGAGAGAATCGTTGAAGTTGAACTAATTAAAAATTTAAATTTACCACAGAAAGTAAATATTAAAAAAATATATATATAATACAAATAAAATAAATACTAAAGTACATTGTGTGTATGAAGTGAAGAAAGGAATAATTCGTAGTTGAGTATATTTTACTCCAGTTAAATAAAGGTTAATTTTATATAATAGGCTTGTAATAATGTTATATCTCTATCATTGGGAAATTTTTTCAAATTAATTTTCTTAAATAGTTCATTAGCAAATTAAAGTAACTTATAATTATAAGTTTGGATGAGCCGGTCTCCCTGGTCGAGGGGATAGCAGCTTTCTCCGTAACCCCGAATACTCTCGTGGTTGACGTGAGAGCACGAGAATTGGAAGTGGTTCGAGTCGCGCCAGTGACTTATGAGAGTATGTAGCCGGTCGCTCAGAAAGTAGTGGCGTGTTGATGAGCGTAATCTAGCCTAGGAATCAACATACAGCTGAAAGATGTTGATGTTGACCGCAATATCCTGAAACAGGATGGAAACGCAGGGGGGAAAAACAAGTTTGGATGAAATTCCTCAAAGTTTTCCAAAATTATAAAAAGTTGAACTTGAATAAAGCTGACAAAGTGAAATCCAGTTGCACTGTATTCAGAAATTGTTTCTCCTCTTCTCCTTTCCTCTATCCCCTCTATTTCAGAGAAAGGAATTGCTTCTTATAGTCCATGGCGTGATAAACCCAGGGCGTCGACCCATCTGCATAAAATGTGTGCCAGATGAAATTAAGAATTTTCTGGAAATTATGGAAAGAAAAGTGATAAAGAAGGGAAATGCCACACCACCTCATTATACCTAGAATTTATTAGTGGTACAAAAAGGGAAATGCCACATCACTTCAACATACCTAGAATTTCTTGGTGATATATAAGTGAAATGCCATACCGCCTCTTTATACATAGAATTTGTTAGTAATAAAGAATTTTAGTGCACACATATACCTCCATAAGTGTTCATCTCCTCCTGTAGATCACACAAGGTGTAGAATGTTGACAGAAAATCAAGTTATGGGTGATAGTATGTTTGCATGCTCTTCTAGAAATTCCTATGATCTTCAACCCGCCTCGTAGCAACTCTCACTCTAGCCCCTGACCTGACATGACAACATTGAATTAAACTTAATGCCACAACATACAAGGGTAAGTTAATAAGTAAGTCACAAATGGTTGTAGAAAAATAACTAAAAATGATAACAACTTGAAACCAGTTTATTTGTATACATACATTGTCCCTTTATTTCTCAACATAATTTCCACCAACATTGATGCACTTATCCCATAGTTTTATCAATTCTCCCAAACTGACTGCATAAATCTTAGTGCCCTGTTTTCATTTACCTGCAATTCCACAGAACTGTGTGACTTACTTATTGACTCACCCTCGTAAATTTTCTACCCAACTATGCACCGCTTTACTGAAAATCGCTAGGGGCTAAGTCCACTGAAAAAACACCTTGGCGGGAGACATTTTGCGAATGACACCAAAGTTGAATGTGAAGTGAAAACATGGTTTAGAAAACAGCACACAGTTCTATGCAGCTGGTTTGGGAGAACTGATAAAACTATGGGATAAATGCATCAGTATTGGTGGAAATTATGTTGAGAAATAAAGGGACAATGTATGTATACAAATAAACTGGTTTCAAGTTGTTATCATATTTAGTTATTTTTCCACAGCCATTTGAGACTTACGTATTAACTTACCCTCGTAGTTTCTGTATTATATAAAAATTATGACAGAACAGTGGTGATTATAAATATCAAACAAGTTCTTTTCCTCCGAGATCTGGCACAGTGTCTTAAAATATTGATTTTTTAAATAGTTTTTAATGGACAATCACCATGAGTTGATGATAATTAAATCCTCACATCTGTATACACAATGAAAATGCTCAATACACAACAGTATAGTAAATGCACAAATGGACCAGACCATGTATCTTCTTCTTCTTCTGCATTCATCTGGAGTTTTTTTTTCCGGATGTGATTGCGTTGTGCCTGTTTACAGCAGAGCTGCGTTCTTGCGCTGTTAGGCCGACACATCCGACTTCTGCGGGCATTTGTTGACCAGGTTAACCTTCCCGGAGACCACGTATCTTCTTCTTCTGCGTTCATCCGGATTTTTTTTTTCGGATGTGACTGCGTTGTGCCTGTTTACTGCAGAGCTGCGTTCTTGCGCTGTTAGGCCAACACATCCGACTTCTGCGGGCATTTGTTGACCGGGTTAACCTTCCCAGAGACCACGTATCTAATATGGTCGGCAAATTATTTGTCACGACACTGTCCGTTCCATATGTGCAGCTTGATCACTTGTCCCTGGCTGATAACCGTTTTGCAGCTTACTTTCGCTTGTCAACTTTACACACTCTGCATTGATCCCAGCTTTCATACTGTTCTCATCTTCCAGTTACCAGTCACTCACCATAAAAGGCTTGTGTTGAATATATTAAGTTCTAACGCTTCACATCCCAGTTGCAGTATCTGCAATAGAAATAACTTTACCTTAATGTAAATTTGATTTCCAGTTTTACAAATCACCCATATTTCAAAACTTTTTTGATTCACCAAATTACAGACAGACAACTCAGGACCCAGCGATGGAAATAAAGCAGGAACCACTATGGGAGGTGAGTTTACAATTATGTATAATATAAAGTCTGTCTTAATGTTTATGAACTTTCAATTTCAGGGTGTACAGTTTTGCATATTAAGTAAGGTCTTATGTTTGTAATATTTATTAAGCTGTACTTAACAGTTAATCTGATATAGTGCTTCTTCTTCCTCTTCCTACATCTCCTCCTCTCCCTCCTCCTTTCATCTCCTAGTGGAGTATAGGCCCTCAGCCAACCTACAACAAGCCCTCTGTCGACTTATTCGGGATTGGTTGGATTTTACGGCTAATATTTTCTCAGGATGATGTAGCAAGTCTCCAGAGCCCCCTTGGCCACCTATTACAACATACCTGGTAGGTTACAGTGATACTATTCTTTGCTCCATTATGGGCCCCAGTAACACATGGGCAGATTCAGTGTTTGTTGAAGTTTCATTCTTGTGTGAAAATGTGCTATGGATTGTTCAATAAAGCCAGCATTTAGCTGCAGAAATGCCTGTACTTTTTCTTTTCAGACTGCAGAAGGTCATGAAGGACAGTGTCTGCTCCAGAGTAACAGAATAAAACAGGAGCCCTTTAGTGAAGTAAGATGTGGTTTTGTTAAATATCTTAATCTTGACATAATCATCATGATGAGCAAGTGAGTTGCGTTGCACTGTTTCATCAAGCTTGTGGCTCAGCACAACTGATATGATGTTGACCACATGACCCGATTGAGTGCCTGTTGGACAATACAAATATGTGATTGTGACGTGATAACTTCATCAACATGTGCCCTGCCGATATGCTTAGTGGTCATGTTTCGCTATCTCATGCGATCACCAGTTGTGGATCAGCTCAGTGTTCTTGTCTTGACCATACCACATTCCCAAGCCATCCAGGTATTTACTTCTCTGCGTTTCCCTTGTTCTCTTCCCCTCAATCTTGCCTGTTGTTACCAAGTTCTCCAATTTATTTCTTCTCATAACATGTCCAAAAAAATTTTACTGCACCTAATTTCTCTAATCAGTTTACGGTTTTCATTTGGTTCTTGTAGGCCTTGGTCATTGGTTTTTCTTTCTGTCCATGGTATTCTTTGCATTTTCCTCAGAAACCATATTTCCTCAGCCATCAGATGTTTTTCAGCTTGTCTGCTCATTGTATCATAATATATTAAGGTAAATTGTGTTTCCTCAAGCCTGTGGCTTAGCACATCAAACTTCAAGTGTTTTTTTGGATTTGCTTTTCCTATTCTTTAACTGTCCCCCGTCTACCTACAAGACAGCAGGTTTGTGTATAGCTTTGTCTGGTTCCTATCCTTTGACTGTCCCCCATCTACCTACAAGACAGCAGGTTTGTGTATAGCTTTGTCTGGTTCCTATCCTTTGACTGTCCCCCGTCTACCTACAAGACAGCAGGTTTGTGTATAGCTTTGTCTGGTTCCTATTCTTTGACTGTCCCCCGTCTACCTACAAGACAGCAGGTTTGTGTATAGCTTTGTCTGGTTCCTATTCTTTGACTGTCCCCCGTCTACCTACAAGACAGCAGGTTTGTGTATAGCTTTGTCTGGTTCCTATTCTTTGACTGTCCCCCATCTACCTACAAGACAGCAGGTTTGTGTATAGCTTTGTCTGGTTCCTATTCTTTGACTGTCCCCCGTCTACCTACAAGACAGCAGGTTTGTGTATAGCTTTGTCTGGTTCCTATTCTTTGACTGTCCCCCATCTACCTACAAGACAGCAGGTTTGTGTATAGCTTTGTCTGGTTCCTATTCTTTGACTGTCCCCCGTCTACCTACAAGACAGCAGGTTTGTGTATAGCTTTGTCTGGTTCCTATTCTTTGACTGTCCCCCATCTACCTACAAGACAGCAGGTTTGTGTATAGCTTTGTCTGGTTCCTATTCTTTGACTGTCCCCCGTCTACCTACAAGACAGCAGGTTTGTGTATAGCTTTGTCTGGTTCCTATTCTTTGACTGTCCCCCGTCTACCTACAAGACAGCAGGTTTGTGTATAGCTTTGTCTGGTTCCTATTCTTTGACTGTCCCCCGTCTACCTACAAGACAGCAGGTTTGTGTATAGCTTTGTCTGGTTCCTATTCTTTGACTGTCCCCCGTCTACCTACAAGACAGCAGGTTTGTGTATAGCTTTGTCTGGTTCCTATTCTTTGACTGTCCCCCATCTACCTACAAGACAGCAGGTTTGTGTATAGCTTTGTCTGGTTCCTATTCTTTGACTGTCCCCCGTCTACCTACAAGACAGCAGGTTTGTGTATAGCTTTGTCTGGTTCCTATTCTTTGACTGTCCCCCATCTACCTACAAGACAGCAGGTTTGTGTATAGCTTTGTCTGGTTCCTATTCTTTGACTGTCCCCCGTCTACCTACAAGACAGCAGGTTTGTGTATAGCTTTGTCTGGTTCCTATTCTTTGACTGTCCCCCGTCTACCTACAAGACAGCAGGTTTGTGTATAGCTTTGTCTGGTTCCTATCCCTTGATCTGTCCGATATGGAAGGCTCTACCAGTAGCTTCTCTACTGTTGACATAGCTCTTGGGGCTCATTGGAACACACAAACCCCTTTTACCATGTCAGTGAGGGGGTCATCTGTGACTATTTTGATGTATTGTGAATGAGAATAAATAGTATTGAACTTCTTCTTCTTCTGCGATCATCCGGATTTTTTTTTAGGACGTGAGTGCGTTGTGCCTGTTTACAGAAGAGCTGCGTTCTTGCGCCGTTAGGCCGACACATCCGACTTCTGCGGGCATTTGTTGACCGGGTTAACCTTCCCGGGATCTGATTGGTTTCAAAATTCAAATTCATCACGGAAAAACGTTTTGAATGTCTTCAGATATCATTAGACACTAACGTTTCTTGGAAGAACTCTAGTCATGTTCTGGGAACAAACCCATCTCCCTCTAAGCCTGAGGTGGGGACCATATGCTATCAGCCACAGTCCACCTGAGAGAGATATTAGAACTGAGTTGGCCAGGAGGGCATTACAGTAATGGGTGGACCAAGGACAACATTTATAAAGCACACAAGTACATCAATTCAGACATACATGGAACTAGAGACAGCACAACCATGGAATAGAATGATCAAGAAGCTTCATGACCAGCAAGTGGCTGAAATAATTGATGATGATGATGATGAATATATAACTCCTAATTTTGATATTGTCAGGTTGTGTTTTGTTGTTGATTCAGGTGCCATGTGAACCTGTCAACAGTACAGATGTGAACCAGACAGTTACAGTTGCAGAGAAAGTAGAACAGCCTGACTTGTTGAGTGAGGATGAAGGTGAGTTAAGTGCAGTTGGCAATATTTTGCCATTAGATGTAAAAAAAAATTGCTCTAGAAATTGAAATCTGTATATTTCCATATTAAACTATATGTCAATGGTGAGGTTTAAAACAACAACTAATGTGTCAAAGAAACAAACGGTCATTTACTGCCAATATAGTACCTTGCGGTGTATGGCAGGGGGGTTCTTTGAGCCTGAGGTATAAAGGCCGCCTGGCTGGTGCAATCGCCGCGAGCTGTGCAGGTTAGGATTTTCTTTTTTGCCCCCGTCAGAAAAAAATCTCACACCTTATCGAGGATTTGAACCTTAGTCTCCCGAAGGACAATCCGGCGTTCTAGCCACTCAGCCAGCCGCTCCTCTTGTATCGTATACCTCTCGTATACACAATTAATGTGTATACATTTAATTTTCTACCTTGGCCTCAATATCAGGTTTTCAAGGAAACTTCTAATAGAACTTTGATATGACATGTTTTGTATCTCTTTTTCTTCTTCTTTTGCTTGTAATCCAAAATTGTGGCCCAGGACCTCAACCAACTCACTCCAACCTCTCTTATTCTTAGCTATCTCATGCAGCTCCATCCTTATCCTCTCTATAGTATTCATTTATGTCTCTAGTTCTTTATCCTTGTGTTGTTAGATCTTCCTCTATTTCGTTTGTGCTGTGGATTCCAAGCAATGGTTTTTTAGTTATACTATTTTCTCAGTGTATGACCATCAAGCACCAGCATATTTGCTTCAGCTCTTGGTTCACTGGTGTTTGTCTAGTTCTCTCCATGAGCTCTACATTTGTGATTCTGCATGTTTTCTGGGGGGAGCAGTTAATCTGTATACAGGTATTTTCAATATCTCAGTACTGGCTATTAATTTCTGGCTAAGATCTTGTCTTATCCTTGGGAACAGTTGAATCTCCAGTTTTAGTAGATGTCTGTCATGACTACAATTAATGCATGCAGGCTCAGAAATGTCTTCTACTCTGTTCAGTGCTCACATTGTTTTGTCATCTGTATGCAGAGCTTGTAGCAGTCAACACTAATGTTACCGTCACACTGAATCTCACCAAGCTGTTCCAAGCTGACTTGTTCAGCTGTACCTGTCAGATGCCAGTTTTGCTTTTCTTTCTTCTGCCCACACTGTCTCGAAGGAGTCATGAATGCAATTCGCAGTTCTGCATACCGCATTCGAAATCAGCTGCAGTGGTTTTGAAAGCAGACAGTTTTGGTTGATTTTTAACAATAGTATGAATGTCGGTCATTCAGAAAGCAATGGCAAACTACAGGATGTAAACTTGCCTTGTAAATCACAAACAGCCAAAAAGATGATACTAGTTGATTATGATATCCTGTAAAGGATATGACAAGATGATGCTAGTTGATTATGATATCCTGTAAAGGATATGAGAAGATTATACTAGTTGGTTACGACATCCTGTAAAGGATATGAGAAGATGATACTAGTTGATTACGACATCCTGTAAAGGATATGAGAAGATGATGCTAGTTGATTTTGACATCCTGTAAAGGATATGAGAAGATGATACTAGTTGATTATGACATCCTGTAAAGGATATGAGAAGATGATACTAGTTGATTATGACATCCTGTAAAGGATATGAGAAGATGATACTAGTTGATTATGACATCCTGTAAAGGATATGAGAAGATGATACTAGTTGATTATGACATCCTGTAAAGGATATGCAACTAACTTGGTAAATCTCTCTTCTGTATTCTATATCATCATATAGCAAGTCCTTTGCATAACGTCATCAGAAATATTCCTGGTTCTTTGCCATTTCTCCTGCCTCATGCACTTTCATGCCAAGTGTGTTTTATTGTTTGTCCTGTGTCGTGATGATCGACCCCTGCCTCATGCACTTTCATGCCAAGCATGTTTTATTGTCCTGTGTCATGATGATCGACCCCTGCCTCATGCACTTTCATGCCAAGCGTGTTTTATTGTCCTGTGTCATGATGATCGACCCCTGCCTCATGCACTTTCATGCCAAGCGTGTTTTATTGTCCTGTGTTGTGATGATCGACCCCTGCCTCATGCACTTTCATGCCAAGTGTGTTTTATTGTCCTGTGTCCTCTTGGTCGGCCCCTGCCTCATGTACTTTCATGCCAAGCATGTTTTATTGTCCTGTGTCCTCTTGGTCGGCCCCTGCCTCATGCACTTTCATGCCAAGCATGTTTTATTGTCCTGTGTCATGATGATCGACCCCTGCCTCATGCACTTTCATGCCAAGCGTGTTTTATTGTCCTGTGTCATGATGATCGACCCCTGCCTCATGCACTTTCATGCCAAGCGTGTTTTATTGTCCTGTGTCATGATGATTGACCCCTACCTCATGCACTTTCATGCCAAGCGTGTTTTATTGTCCTGTGTCCTCTTGGTCGGCCCCTGCCTCATGCACTTTCATGCCAAGTGTGTTTTATTGTCCTGTGTCCTCTTGGTCGGCCCCTGCCTCATGCACTTTCATGCCAAGCGTGTTTTATTGTCCTGTGTCCTCTTGGTCAGCCCCTGCCTCATGCACTTTCATGCCAAGCATGTTTTATTGTCCTGTGTCCTCTTGGTCGGCCCCTGCCTCATGCACTTTCATGCCAAGCGTGTTTTATTGTCCTGTGTCCTCTTGGTCAGCCCCTGCCTCATGCACTTTCATGCCAAGCATGTTTTATTGTCCTGTGTCCTCTTGGTCAGCCCCTGCCTCATGCACTTTCATGCCAAGCATGTTTTATTGTCCTGTGTCCTCTTGGTCGGCCCCTACCTCATACACTTTCTTGCCAAGCATGTTTTATTGTCCTGTGTCATGATGATCGACCCCTGCCTCATGCACTTTCATGCCAAGCGTGTTTTATTGTCCTGTGTCGTGATGATCGACCCCTGCCTCATGCACTTTCATGCCAAGCGTGTTTTATTGTCCTGTGTCGTGATGATCGACCCCTGCCTCATGCACTTCATGCCAAGCGTGTTTTATTGTCCTGTGTCATGATGATCGACCCCTGCCTCATGCACTTTCATGCCAAGCGTGTTTTATTGTCCTGTGTCCTCTTGGTCAGCCCCTGCCTCATGCACTTTCATGCCAAGCGTGTTTGATTGTCCTGTGTCATGATGATCGACCCCTGCCTCATGCACTTTCATGTTAAGCGTGTTTTATTGTCCTGTGTCATGATGATTGACCCCTGCCTCATGCACTTTCATGCCAAGCATGTTTTATTGTCCTGTGTCATGATGATCGACCCCTGCCTCATGCACTTTCATGCCAAGCATGTTTTATTGTCCTGTGTCATGATGATCGACCCCTGCCTCATGCACTTTCATGCCAAGCGTGTTTTATTGTCCTGTGTCCTCTTGGTTGGCCCCTGCCTCATGCACTTTCATGCCAAGTGTGTTTTATTGTCCTGTGTCCTCTTGGTCGGCCCCTGCCTCATGCACTTTCATGCCAAGTGTGTTTTATTGTCCTGTGTCATGATGATCGACCCCTGCCTCATGCACTTTCATGCCAAGCGTGTTTTATTGTCCTGTGTCCTCTTGGTTGGCCCCTGCCTCATGCACTTTCATGCCAAGCATGTTTTATTGTCCTGTGTCCTCTTGGTCGGCCCCTGCCTCATGCACTTTCATGCCAAGCGTGTTTTATTGTCCTGTGTCCTCTTGGTCAGCCCCTGCCTCATGCACTTTCATGCCAAGCATGTTTTATTGTCCTGTGTCCTCTTGGTCGGCCCCTGCCTCATGCACTTTCATGCCAAGTGTGTTTTATTGTCCTGTGTCATGATGATCGACCCCTGCCTCATGCACTTTCATGCCAAGCGTGTTTTATTGTCCTGTGTCCTCTTGGTTGGCCCCTGCCTCATGCACTTTCATGCCAAGCATGTTTTATTGTCCTGTGTCCTCTTGGTCGGCCCCTGCCTCATGCACTTTCATGCCAAGCGTGTTTTATTGTCCTGTGTCCTCTTGGTCAGCCCCTGCCTCATGCACTTTCATGCCAAGTGTGTTTTATTGTCCTGAGTCCACTGTCTTGTTGCTTGACCTCTGCTTCTTTTTCCATTACACATCTTCCATTTTTCTTTAACATTTAAATTAAAACACCTTGACTTTCTTCTTCAGTGATTGTGAAATTGCTCATTATTCACGTCCATATATTTTATATAAGCAAAGATTACTGGCCTGAAATATTGTCTTTGAACTGTTGTGTACATTTAAAATATCTCCAGATAGCGTTTGTGAAACACACACTCAAGCTGTTGGGATGCTGACCTCTCCCAACAGGATACACAGGTTAATATTCCTGGCAAGACAAGCCTTTGTACTCCATGGCTGCTGCCTGAGCAAGTGGCCATGGTTTCCCTGCTCCCAACAGATCTGCCTGGCAGATATCAGCAGTGGTACATGTCACAAAGCATGTGTTAGCTAAACTGGCTCAGTGCCATGTGTAGTATGAATGAGATATGCTCACAAGATGACACACTCAAAAACCTATTGTAAAATCATTATAATAAATCATTATAAAAACAGAGTGCTGAGAAGAATATTTAGTAGTGACAAAGCAGCGATGTGTATGTTTATAGATGCTGTTATTTGTCCTTGTTTCCTCCAGTTTCTTCATCACAGTCCATTTTATCCTGACCTGAGTTGAACAATGTTAATGCTTTCATATTTTCACATTTCAGATTCCATTTCTGATACTCAGAAATGTTGTACAGATTCACATGCTGAAGTTGGAGAGGGTATGAAAAGTGTGCACACCAGTAAACTTTCAGAACATGAGAGACAAGATGTCTGTCTAGCAACTACATCAACACATCAAGTCCAGATTGACGATGACATGGAAGATGCATGTTCTGTGCAGTCTAGCGAAAGTAACGAGCCGAGACAGACTGAAGCTACAGAGTCAGACATTATCACCGAGTGTCAGACTGATATCAAGACAGGTTCTCATAATGAGCACAGGGTGGGTTTTCTGAAAGCAGATGTCCAGAAAATTTTGGACAAGAAACTGTTTGTTTCTGGGAATACAGCAGGTTTGGGTGGAATGGATTCAGTTGCTCACAGTGATATACAAACACCAAACAAAACATCTGCAGACGAAAAGCCTTACAAGTGTCACTTGTGTGATTGTAGCTTTAAAATAAGTTGTAATTTAAAGCACCACATACGAGTGCATACAGGAGAGAAGCCATACAAGTGCGAAGTTTGTGGTCATTGTTTTAGAAACAGTGGCCATCTGCAGGTGCACAGACGAAAACATACAGGAGAGAAGCCTTACAAGTGTGATGTTTGTAGTTGTAGTTTTGCTGTGAAGGGCAGCTTAACAAACCATAAAAGGATACACACAGGAGAGAAGCCATTCAAATGTGATATGTGTGGTTGTTGCTTTAAAACGAGGAATAATTTAAAGAGTCATAGGAAAACGCATTCAGTAGAGAAGCCATTTAAATGTGATATTTGTGGCTGTTGCTTCAAAACCAATTATAATTTAACGAGACACAAAAGAATGCATACAGGAGATACACCATATAGATGTGATGTTTGTGGCCGTAACTTCACAGATATTTCAAATTTAACGACACACGTAAGAGTACATACAGGAGAGAAGCCATACTTTTGTAACATTTGCGGTTGTAACTTTAGATCCACATTTAGTTTAAAAATCCATGAAAGAAAACATACAGGAGAGAAACCATATCAATGTGATATCTGCAGTGGTTATTTTAGAAACAGTAGCCATTTACAGGCCCACAGAAGGAAGCATACAGGAGAGAAACCATACAAATGTGATATTTGTGATTGTAGTTTTGCTGTGAATAGCACCTTAACAATTCACAAAAGGATGCATACAGGAGAGAAACCATACAAGTGTGATGTTTGCGGTTCTTGCTTTAAAACCAATTATGTTTTAAAGTGTCACAAAAGAATACATACAGGTGAGAAGCCATATAAATGTGATATTTGTGGTTGTTGCTTCCAAAGTACTTGTAGTTTAAGATCCCACAGAAGAACGCATACAGGCGAGAAGCCGTATAAATGTGATGTGTGTGGTTGTCAATTTATAAATACTTACGGTTTAAAGAAACACAAAAGAATACATTCAGGAGAAAAACTGTTCAATTGTGATGTCTGTGGAAGTAGCTTTGCAAGCAGCTTTCGCTTAAAAACTCACAAAAGATCACACACAGGAGAGAAGCCATACAAATGTGATGTTTGTGGTTGTAGTTTTGCCAGCAATAGTAGTTTAAGTTACCACTTAAATGTGCACACAGGAGAGAAGCCACATGAATGTGATGTGTGTGGGTATCGCTATGCACTGAATTCTCATTTACAGGACCACATGAAAACACACACAGGAGAGAAGCCTTTCAAGTGTGAAGTTTGTGGTTGTAGTTTTAGAGAGAATGGTAGTTTGAAGCGACACCAGAGAATACACACGGGCGAGAAGCCATACATATGTGATATTTGTGGTTGTAGCTTCAGTGTCAATGATAGCTTAAAGAGACACCACAGAATACATACAGGGGCGAAACCATATACTTGTGATGTTTGCAGTTGTAATTTTAGAAATAGTACTAGTTTAAAATGTCATAAAAAGAGTGCACACACAGGAGAAGACATACAAGAGTGAGGTGTGAAGTTTTCACCTGACAGAAGATATAAACTCAAGTGCTTAAGTTTCAGAGACGTGATGCTGTGTATGAGTCATTTGTCTCTGATCTTCAGATCTTGTAGAATGTCAAACATTTTTCTTTTCTTGTATCTACCATTTTCTAAGGAAGAAAACACAAGTGGAGGATATGGATAGAAGGTGTGCAACTGTCGTCATTGTGTAGCATGGTCCTGTGCACAATGTAACTTTCGTCATTGCCTGCCGAAAAGATTCACGATTCTCTGCTAGCTTCTCTGCCCCTGGCTCAAGGAGTCTTCGCTGTCCTGTGTCCATCTGTATGCTGGTCTATGCCAGTCTCTTCTTCCAGAAACCATCTTTTTATCAGTGCTCTTTCCAAACCATTGTGATGTTTAATATGGTCAGAGTACTTCAGTTTCACAGACGTGTTGCTGTTTATGAGTCATTTCTCTCTGACCTTCACAAGTTGTAGAATGTCAACATTTTTCTTGTCCTGGATCTACCATTTTCTAAGAATGTTTCTTTACGTTCAAAAGCTTCTTTCATCTTGAGTGATTGTCACATAAAAGGTGTATGTTGTCGCAAATTTTACTTTAATTTGTACAAGTGCAGTTGTGTTTACATTTGATTTCTTTGGTGGTCTTGGCTTTATAGAGAATAACAATCATGTTGAGCTGTGCAGGCAATAATTGTCCACCACAAGCATCTGTCCTCTGTGTTGTTTATTAGTTTGACAACTGATAGTCTTTCATATCACTGTCAATCATCCAGCATGTTTTTACACATACCTTTTGGCTAAGATCAAAGTGTAGTATCTGCACTTGATCTTGCTGGGGCCACATGCAGAGGCTATCATCCGAATGACACACGGGGATGTGGGGACCTGATGGGACGGCTCTGGCACCCACGGGAACCGCAGTCCATTTAAAAAAAAAAAAATCTTAATACCCTCAACCTTCCTGGTTGTCACAGTCTTCTCCAGACCCCATTGTTTCATAATATGACCAATAAATAGCAATTGTTTTGATATAAGTAATCGCCTGACTTACCGAATATTTCCATTCAGCTCTGCCTCCTGGCCAGTCCCTGCACTCCCAGTTCAATATAATTATAATCTCGCACAAATATGACTTTTCATCTGACCTTCTGATCCACTTCTCTCTCCTCCCAACATTCTCAAATGTATACATGTCTCTGATTGTTCTACATTATTTTCCTCTTATGAGCCTGTGGCCCTTGCCTGTGTCCAAGGCTTCACTCAGGAGATGGTCCTTGTCTGCGGCCACTCATCCATCCATCATGTGCCATGCCAATAAGCTTGGGCAGTCATGTTTCACCATCTCACTCGATCACCAGAGTCGTGGATCAGCTCCGTGTTTCTGTCTTGACCATGCCATGTGGCCAAATCATCCAGGTATTTACTTCTTGGTCTTCCCCTTGGTCTGTTCCCTTCGATTTGCTTGCAGCACCTTAAAACCTGTCAGCCATTATTGGCACAACTAGGATCTATCACATTAACACTGCCACACTCCTGGAAAGACTATGACATTAAGCCTTGTACATAATTAGAGTTGCTGAGGTGATTACTCTTCTGCAGCCAATGCAAGAATACAGGTTGTGAATATCTGTAGCTGTTTTGCCAGCTTGAAGTGTTTATGTTTGTTGGAAAAGGCAGGAAATAGCAGTCTTCCTTGTTTAGGGAGTTCTCAGTATGTCTTGTACGTGGAGAGAGATCACAATTGCAGCAGCAAATGACAAAGTAAACTGAAACAGATAATGTCTAAATCTTGCGGAGGAGCATAGACATGTGTATGTACTTTGCAACGATCCAAGACCAAGTAAACAGAAATCGCAGTGGGAAAATGTTTAAGAGGAATGAATAATAAAATAGTGTAAATAAGGTAAACTACGTGATTTGTATGTGGTCTGTCTCATATGTGTGGTTGTACAATAAGGTTACATTACTATGGGATATTTGTTCTGTTTAAACATGTTCCATTTTGCAAAATATTATGTTTTGCCACCAATTATTGATGTTGATATTGTTGGATTATAACATTTATTGCATCATTTTCTGTATACACTGCATGCTTCTTAGTTCCTTTTACTTACTGATGAAGTATTCTTCATTAAAGCTGTTGTGAGATATACATTTTACCAGCTGCATATTGTAGCCATATCTTTTGTTGCCTAATTCATTAGTTTCTCTTTGAATTCATTGGACAGTATTTTATCTTGTCTGTAGTCTCTGGTAGTTGGAGCGGTGCAGATTTTGAGCCAGTAAAATATTCTAGTACTGAAAAGTTGTGAGTTTTCATTGAAATTGCTGGAATTTGTAAGAGAGCTTGATGTTGATGCAAGTGCAGCTTTATAATTACAACAGCAATCACAGCAGACTTGGTTTATTTCTAAACTCTCACCATTTAAGATTTTTCTAGCAGGCCCAACCTGTACATTGCAGATAGTTCTGCCATCTATAACAAACAAAATATAAGTGAAGAACCCATTTCTCTGCCGTGAAGTGTACTTGGTATATGATGCTAGCCCTATATTTGTGTAGACCAGCCCGCACTGAATGGGGGGAATATAGTCAATATCAAACCAGCCGCCTTTACCTACCAGAAAGTTTTCTGGTAGCCATTTCAGGCTGGGTCAACCTGGGAGCCCATGTCAGTTAAACCAAATTCTGTCTCAATGGGGATTCCAACCGGGGAGACAGGTGTGGGTATGTCGTACTAGTCTGAAGCCCAGATCAGTTATTTAGATAACACTTGTCTCAGTGGGGATTCCAACACATTAATACCAGACTGGCAGGCAAGCAGCCTAGCCACTGCACTGCCAGAACTACTTTGGTATTCTGTATCGCCCAAACATTGGTGTCAGAGGAATTGAGAACTCTAGATGAGTGGTCACAACAGCTAGTTTGGCATTCTGTACTATATCACCCAAACATAGGTGTCAGAGGAATTGAGAACTCTAGGTGTGTGGTCACAACAGCTACTTTGGTATTCTATGTCACCCAAACATAGGTGTCAGAGGAATTGAGAACTCTAGGTGAGTGGTACATTCGAACATTGAGCAAAAAGATACATGTCGAGCTGATTACACGATGAAATTCTGCTTTAAGATGAGGGGTCACACCTATATACTGGCAGCAACATAGACAAAGTTCACGGACCAGGTAGATGTCAGACTAGAAGTATAAAAGTAAAAAAAAAAATTCATCACTGTAAGAAATGTGTAGAAATTAAAACCGGTGCTAAATTTAGCTTGTTGGTTGTGAATGTTTTAATTATGTGATTTCTACGGCTCAGGTCTTTTGCACTGGTGTTCAGGTCATTAGGCCCTGAAAGGGGCTTGCATCTATTTTAGGTTGTAGAGATTTCTCCAAATTTTGTACGAAAGTACCATCTCCATGGAGTACTGTCTGCAGAGCAGCTCTCCTGAGAACTAGCGAGGTGTGCAAGACTAGTACTGTAACTTCACATCTGTGGAGAGGGATACATTAGTATGTAACTACGTCATGATTCAGCAAAGCATATAGGAACTGGCTGAGATTATACATGGACTTGTAATGTCTGCATATCTCCACATTGGTGAGTTAGACCTTCGATTTGTCGTTATTATAAATTACACGGAATGACATTATCCAATGCCACCCATCGGGCGCTGGAGCGCCAATTATTCCTCCCCACGACGCTTGACGGCAAAAGTGGAAGGTGATAAATAAGAAACAATATGCTATCGTAAAGTACAATAGAGCCATTATCCTCTTTGGACACTATCCGAATTGTGGCTGACTCAGTCACACGGGTATACTGTAATTCCGAGCCAGGCGATGGACCCTAATGTAAATTCTCTTCTGAGTTTGAACGGGGTAGGGTAATGGTATAACTATAAATAATTGAATCGAATACTATACCATAAAGTTGGCAATGAAGTAGATCAAAACCAGCCAATCTGGAGAGCTGTGCGATAGGGATGCGAAATTCTCCATCGGACAGGATCTGCATAATTTAGTGGTTATTTTATACTTTGAACAAGAAGGGTATGTAACTAACTTGTAAGAAGACCGGTCGTCTCTGAAAAGAAAGAAATGCCACATATACAGGTAAATGGGAATATTCTTAAATAAGTGAATGAGTACAACTATCACGGAACAAACATAACTGATGGGAGGTGCCGTGAAGAGATTAGAACAATAATCGCTATGGTAAAGGTTGCCTTTGGCAAGATATGAAACATACTGACCAATAAAATTATGTTTAGTTTTAATTTATTCGACGAATCAACATCACGGCACACGGGTGTAACCCATACATAAGTGCTCCGTTCTATTCACTTATTTTTTTTAAATCTCGAAATGGTGCCCGGGCAGCGCCGTTACGCTCTTCTTCTTTTTCTTTTTTTCGATTTCCAACTGCCAAGGGATTCTTTAGGTGCGCAGCAATACACACGGGCTTCCAATCTCATTACTCAGAGACCAAGGGAAATTTTTTTACTGGAAGTCCACATGAAAAAATCCCGGGGCTTTAACCCGGGACCTCCAGCACTCGAGGCAGACACCGTACCTCGAGACCACACAGCACCCCAAAATATCATGTCAATTGCAAAGAGGAAAAGAGGGTTGAGGTGCTATATAATAGAACCTGCATTTTGTATGGATGTGAAACATGGAGAAGCTGAAAAACATCTAATGGTAGTGAAAATGTGGTTTTTGAGGAAAATGCAAAGATTACATCGGATAGACAGGCAAACCAAAGAGCAAGTCCTACAAGCAAATATAAACCGTAAACTGATTAGAAAAATTAGATATAGACGGTCAAGATTTATTTGCGCACGGCATGAGAAGAAATACTCTGGAGAACTTGGTGACCGCTGGCAAGATGGAAGGGGGAAATGACAGAGAAGTAAATATCTGCATGGCTTGGCCACATGTCATACATAATGAGATGGCGAAATATGACCGCCTACGCGTATCGTCTATGAATGATTGGTTGTATTTTGCATCTAAACTTTCTACTGGGTAGCGTACATCTTCTGGGATGCATCTCGTCAGGTGCATACTGCTCCATAAGTCTTCCCTGGCGATATGTACGGTAACATTGTTACATTTCTTTACTTCTTTCGTGGGTACCTTACAAACGAAGAAAGAAATACCATTATGTAAAATCTGAGTACGTGGAAACATTCTTAGATGAACTGATAAAACTATCATGGAACAGGTATAACATCTAAACAAACACGTAACGGTCATAACATGCAAACAAACGCGGAACAGTCATAATAACCAAACAAATACAGAACAGCCATAACATCTAAACCTAAACAAACACGGAACAGTCATAACATCTAAACAAACACGGAATGGTCATAACATCTAAACAAACACGGAACGGTCATAACATCTAACCAAACACGGAACAGTCATAACATCTAAACAAACACGTAACGGTTATAACATCTAAACCTAAACAAACACGGAACGGTCATAACATCTCCAGGGCTTCTATGCGACTTTCTAGTTGCTTGTTCAATGTCCAGGCTTCCGCGCCATACAGTAGCGTTGAATATACATTTGACAATTCTCATTTTTATTGCGTTATTAATCTCTCTAGATGTTAATACTGACTTCATGCCGTTGAAAGCATTTTTGGCCTTTCCTATTCTCTTTTTGATTTCTGTTTCACTTCTGACATAATCTGTTATTATATGTTCAAGATAGGAGAAACTTGTAACTTGTTATAGTATCTGACCATTTGTGACTGATACTGTTCGAATCTGGAGTATTGTTATCACCCCGGTAATCGCTGAATCACTGCGGCACCATTCCTACTTCCAGGCAATGATGGTGATAATGCATCTGTTCTTCCAAACTTTACACGTGATCCCAAAGGGTCCTGACAACATCTGCCTTATGTGCACCAATACCCCACCCAGACTTTCTGTCGATATAACCCTAACGGTAATTTACTAACCAATATAGTGAGAATAGTACCTTGCGGTGTATAGCAGGGGGGTCTTAAGCCTGAGGAATTAAGGTAGTCGCCACGAAATGTACAGGTTAGAGTGTTCTTTTTACCCCCGACAGAAAACAAGATCCACACCTTACCGATGATTGGAACTCTGTTCCCCAGACGGAGAATCCGGCATTCTAGCCACTCGGCCAGCCGAGATTTAAAACAATTACTAATGGCATTACTGTAATGCAGTGAAGAATAAAATAAACGTTAAGACTTAAAGACTTAAGGGGCAATATCACATTCATTACTTATAAAGAGCTATTTAAAAATTGTTTACAAAAACAATGCTCCAGTATGCATAGCATATAATATTATTAATGTATACTCCAGTTATAACCTAGGAGGGTTGAACAAAATATTAAAAATTAAAGTAAATTAGTAAATAAATTACTAAAAGATAATGTTCCATATTACTTCGACTATTTAAAATAACACAAAGTAATGCAGCTTTACATAACAGAATTACGACACATACAGGACGTTGCGGCGACTAGCCTTCATCAGCAAACAAATATATACACAAAACACAACATACAGTCACGGAGAAGAGCCCCCGGTGACTACATTTTAAGGCGTAACGACGGGATAAGAAGAATAAAAAGATGAAAACGTGAGAGCAATGGAGAGAAAATGAAAATTTGAGACAAAAGTGTTCCTACTTACCTGAGAATCCGAAAATGTGTATTACCCGAATGTCACCGTTATCTTCTTCTAAACACAGTCGAGGGAGTGGGGTGTAGGATGATATCGGGGTGGTGGGTGTAACGATTCAGTGACCATACCAGGTACTAGAGTAAAAGTGGTACACTAAAGGGGGGGGGGGGAGGTCGGAGGCAGGAAGGTAGGTCAGGGAACTAGCAGCAATAGAGATGTAATGGTTATCTGGGAATAGAAACTGAGGAGTCCCAGTGGATAGTACTTAAAAAGCGTGAGTGGGTGCCAGTGAATGGGTTGGCCCTAGTGGGCGAATATTGAAGAGCAATGAAATGTGCACCCACGTATGATGGTGATAAAAACAAAACTCATATTATGTACTCTTTTATGTTGTTATGAGGTGAGTCCTAAAGTCTCGGTGGACTGATATGTGTGAGCGCACATACATAAATCTATAGTCATCAACAAACATTCATACAGTTGTATACATTCATACAATAGGTACTTGATTCCTTGATTTCTATTATGGTATGTGCACTCACACACAGCAAGAGAAAACCTGTGGGTCACGCACCAGTACAACACAGCAAAACAATCTTGCTTCTCTGTGCCTACCAATATCATGTGTATTACCGGAGGTCTGATCTTATACAGCCCCAATAACGCAAGCATTGGGCGATTTGATCCTATAATACGTGGTATAACAATCAACCTCACTGACCCTATTTCATAGGGAACAGTATGAGTGAAGCCTCATATTTGTAGGCCGTCCTACTCCGCATACCCCATGTGGCACATCACAGGAACGATACCAACCTCATCTCCCCCCTCTCTCTCTCCTTTCCCATATATACCATGCACATGTATATGTATACAACTGTATGAATGTTTGTTGATGGCTATAGATGTATGTATGTGCGCTCATACATATCAGTCCACACAGACTTTAAGACTCACCTCATAACAACATAAAAGAGTACATAATATGAGTTTTGTTAGTATCACCATCATACGTGGGTGCACATTTCATTGCTCTTCAATATTCGTCCACTAGGGCCAACCCATTCACTGGCACCCACTCACGCTTTGAAAGTACTATCCACTGGGACTCCTCAGTTTCTATTCCCAGATAACCATCACATCTCCATTGCTGCTAGTTCCCCGACCTACCTTCCTGCCTCCGCCGCACCCTCCCTTTCTTTAGTGTACCACTTCCACTCTATAAATAGACACACATAGTATTATTTGGCGCTCACAGAAGAAGAAGAAGAAGAAGAAGAAGGAAATAAAGATTAGAAGATGCACTAGACAACATAAAATTTGAAAGCTATAATAGTTACCGACCGGGATCGAACCTGTCGCCTCCAAATGACGACGGCGCCTCGCTGCAGGAACAAGTGTAGTGGCCTCAACGGTTCTCCCCACTTCCACTCTAATACCTGGTATGCTCACTGAACCGTTGAACCGTAAGAACCGTTACACCCACCACCAACAGCGGCCACCCCCCGGGCAACAGCTGTGAGAGGCTGGCTAAACCAGGCATGGGTATCCGATTTGGTGTCAAACCAAGAGGTAAACTAGGGTATGCCTACCCAGCATGTGAAGACAGGATTCGGCAGACTGCGCGGAAGAAATCATTCCTGATTCAACGGGCAAGACGGCGTTTACCTGCAAAGCGTTGTGGAACGTAATGAGCACGGCAAGGCACGTAGAGCGCCCTGGTCATCCACTGCACCTGTATTCGTCTCCAATCGTCTCGACTTGTCTTGCCACTGGACTCAGATGGACTCAGGCGAGAGAGTGAGGTCGACGAATTGCGCAACTCTTCCTCACTTTAATCCAAGTCATCGCGCAAGTCATTCTTCATCCAACGTCACATATCACCTTCAAGCCCTGTGGCGATCGGCGAGCGGCAAAGCGGCAGGCGTGGGTACGCTGGCAGCCGTAGTCGCAGACCTGCACACAGGCGGCTCAGGCCATATGGTCGTCTTCTACTGACCGGAGCAGCAGTGGGATTCGGCAGCCCCCTGAGCGACTGAGCAGCCCTCTATAGGAACACACTGCTCACCTCCATAGCATGAGGAAGGGGCTAGAAAAGGTGCCCTAAACATTGTCTGCTTCATCACTACCTAACCAGCTAGCCGCTGTGACAGGTTGGCCCACCTCTCAGATCGTTTTGTTACTAGATGGAGATAGCCCTCAGTAAACCCCTCTATGTATCCTGTAGTAATTTTTATTTTTATCTATATTTTCAAATATTAGATAAAATCGTCTTTGGTTAGTGTATTTATATACATAAAACTATAGAGAGAGTTAAATACTATTTCTTCTTATAGTTAGAAGTAGATGTAGGGTAGAGTTCGTTTACAAGCCAAGAAATCAAGTCAGGCTGAATTTATATTCAGGTTTGGCTATGAAAAATAATTTGGCCACAGGAAGGGAACTCTCCTGGATGAGAAGTTAACTTCCGGTAGCACCCTAAGATCTGCCATTTTTTCTAGCAACCTGGAAGGAGCAGGAGCTATCACGTCAATTGGCTAAAATTGAACACCTGTCTGTGTTTAAACATATTTTATTGCTGGCTCTTGTTAAGCCGAAAAACCCTCTAAAACATAGAAAAGCCAATGATAGTCTCCACTCCCGATAGGCCAGTCAAAATCTAGTTGCAGGGTGAGTTAATAATAATTTTGTTAAACAATTTTCTGTGTGTCAAAATGCCGGCAAAATCTACCGGCCATGCCGATCGATAATAGATACTATTAATTAAAACTAGTGTTAGTTAACTAATATTAGAATTAGGACCATGTTTGTGCCATGTGGCTTGCCGACAAGGGTAAAACGAAAAGCTCGTCACATGTGGCATTAAAAACATGGATAAATTACATTACGTGATTCTCGAAATTAGGTATCTGCCTGCGGAAGGACACCTGTAGACGATTAGAGTTAAGATAATTTAATTATGTGCTTAAACTTCGGAACTAGCGGATTTCTCTAGATAATATACTTATTAGTTGAAGGAATTAGTTCAGAGAGTGAATAAGTTACCATTAATTATTCTTTATTAATCTCTATCTTGCCCATAGTCAGATTACTACCATGTGGTCCAAGATGGCCCACTTAACAAAGTTCAAACCTTGGGGGAATTCTCCAACCCTAATATTGTTCTTGTGTATAGTGAAAATAATCTTAAATCTAGCTAAGAAATCTTCTAGATAATTAATTATGTTTTAATTAATATAAGGAAGACTTGCTAGTAGTACAACTCATAACTCTTTAAGTGAACTTGGGGTGTTTCATTGATTTTAATGGTTCACTCGTGTACATCGTGAAGTTATAGTTGTTGTGTGTGATTTCATTTCATTCTATGGAATTCATCAATATGTGATGTTAATTCATCGTGTGGAGTGTAGTTTGTGTGTTTCCATACTTGGAAAATGATGTGTGGTGTTTCATCGATTTAATGGTTTGTTAATGTATATGTGACGTCGGAGTTGTGGCGTCTGAGTTCCATTCCATTGAAGTCATCCTATATGTACTGTTAGGTCATTATGTGAATTGTGGTTCATGTTTCCATGATTAATCGTGACTTAGAATATATATTTGGAATGTGGTCTTTGAAGTAGAGCATTGTGATTGTACATGTTTGATCTAAATGTCAGCAGAGAGAATAGGATATCATTTGTGTGCTGCTTCCATTAGATCAGTGTGCTGTTGTAGATTTCAGATAAGGAATCAACCTGTAAATTTAAATAATACATGCTATGAAAATTTATGAGACAAGATGCCATGCAGGACATGGCCAGAAGAATTTACAAGGCTGTCTTGAAGGATTATTCACTCCTTCTCACTGTCATTCACAGAGCCTGCACCCTGATCATCTGTAGCCGTAGTCACGACCGGTGATTGAGCTACGAACCACTCACTTGATGCAGCAGAGAGTGGAGTCCATACCACGATCCAGTCAGCACTGCCAGCTTACCATCCAGGAGGCTAAGAATTATCAGATGAGTGGCTACCCACCCATTTGCCACTGCACAGCAATCCTAATTTGTCCGCTATTGGCTAAGAATCTATGATTATATCCTCTAGCTGAACAGTATCTGGTCAAGATTTCAGGGATCTGCGTATCTCTTATGTGTCAGTGAGTTCCCAGTGGGGCTCACGTAGTGTTCTTTAGGATTAAACGTTATGTTATATTTGTACTTTTAACAACGGCGTCTGTCATTATAGAATTAGCATCATCAGATTGTGTGACGAGTGAAAGGACTACATCTATACGTATCATTCTGTCTTATCTCCTGTTGTGTGAGAATACATTAGGCAGTGGGGGCTCATTTTTTTCATCCAGGCACGTTAGCAGGAATCACTTGACATACTGTCTTCGTTTGTTAGCACAGTTCGTCGTCATAACTTTCCGCCTGGCACTGTTTAGAAGTAGTGATCCATTCTGGGACTTTTGATAATCATTCTTCTAGAATTGCGAGCCATTTGATCGCTTCTTCAGCAGTGGTTAGATTCTCTATTCGTAGAAGTCTATTTAGTATCTACTTTGATCCAAATTCCATCCTAGTAGCATACGTTACGCGACACTGGTGGCTCGGTCCGGCATGACAATCCTATAGATTGTTGGGTTCAGTCGAGTATCCAACTTCATAGATAGTTCTAACTTCCAGTCACTAAATAGAGATAGCTACTAATCATACTAGTTAATATATACATACTTATAATATAGGATAACATAAGTTAGGGCAAAGGTGAATTGCTGGCAAACGGGTAAGTGTTGTGTCAATGTGTAACATTTTTTATGCTTGTTATTGAAGATATTTGTGAATCTTTGCGACAAACACATTCTTGATTAAGTGAGTGAGTTACCCAGGTGTATCAACAGATATCATATTATTACATAACTAACATGTCTTCTGAAAAGCCACCTACTAAGGAGGAACTGCGAGAACAAGGAACATTGTTAGGTTATGAGGGTGCAGAGTTGGAAAAATATGTAATAGAAGAAGGAAGAACATGGCGCCGAGAACAAAGGGACATCATCAAAGAGAAGGACGAACGAGAGGAAAGAATTAAATTAAAAATCCAGATGGCGGAAATTGAATCCAGACAGAAGATGCGACAAGCTGAATTGGACAACCAGTTGAAACAGGCTGAATTGGACAACCAGTTGAAACAGGCTGAATTGGACAACCAGTTGAAACAGGCTGAATTGGACAACCAGATGAAGCAAGCAGAACTGGACAAGGAGTTGAAATTAGCTGAGCAGTTAAGACAGCACGAGTTAGAACTGAGGAGATTAGAACTACAAAATCCTGATGCCTCCAGATTTAGCAGTGCCAGCTCTCCAACTGACAGCCAAGACATTTCCTCAGGACCACATATTACTCCAGGATCAATGAGTTTTCCACTGGCCCACTTCGACCCGAAGGAGGATCAGATGGATGAATATCTTGACAAATTTGTGTTAATGTGTGAAGCCTACAATCTGCCTAAAGATAAATTTAATATTAAACTCTCCCAAGCACTTCGCGGTCCAGCGTATGACGTGTTTGCAAAACTCCCTCCAGGTCTTGAGAAGGACTTTGTCACACTCAAAAATGCTCTCTTGAAACGATATCAGTTAACTTCTAGTGCCTACAGGTTGAAGTTCCGTACCGCCAAACGGTCACAAGGAGAATCATTTCCTCAGTTCGCCTCACGGTTACACACTTATTTTAACAAGTGGGTAGAACTGAGTGATTTGGATGCTACTTATGACGGGCTGGCGGAACTAATACTTGTTGAGCAATTTAAAGATGTTCTTCCAAAACAGCTACAAACCTTTATTGCAGAGAATGGTGGTGCTCGGCTAGAGGAGGTTATCGCACTAGCCGAACGATATTTAACTGCCCATGGCGAAGTAGCTACCACTAAATCTTGTAATTCTTCTACTGCTCAAAATACTCCTGCAACACAGAATAAGGGTTTTCAGCAGAACAACTCTTATGGTAAAGACACCAGAGGGCACACTGGGGGTCCGCACCAAAATCCTGGTTTCCAAAAACAAAAACCACCAGCGAACAATAGTGGATGGGGTAAACCTTACTGCAAGAACTGCAAAAGTAATGATCACCACACGAGCGTGTGCAGAAATAATCCCCCTACCCAGTATGCTGCGTGTATGATTACGGGGGCAAGTACCCAACAGAACATATGTTCAAGTAATGGAACTAGGCCACCCACAGTTGAAACTATTCTGGTTAACGGTAGTCCAGTACTATGTCTCTATGACAGTGGACTCCAGTGTGATGCAATAATAGCTAAGCAGTTAGTGAAACCATCACAGTTAACAAAACAAACAGTTGTAGTTAAAGGGGCTACCAGGAGCTCTCCAACTATAATAGCTAAGATAGCCAAAGTACATGTGACATCTAAGTATGTCACTGGACTCATTTCAGCTGCAGTGATCGATGATCCGGTATATCCTTTCATGCTTGGTCGTAAGTATGTATATTTAGGAGAACCCTCATCACCAATGATAATGGCAGCAGTGGAGACCCGGAGTCAGGTTGCACAGTCACATGAACCTATACTCTCAATCAACCCTCTACCTCGGGAGATTAGGGCTGCACAAAATGAATGTCCGACTTTAGTATCTTGTTTTGGCAAACTGCCAAACGGTAGAAATCCTCCAGCAGCTGGAAATTTCTATTTAAAGGACAAGTTGTTGTACCATAGGGCAGGAACTATGGGTACCGAACACGGGCAACTTGTCGTGCCGAAACAATATCGTAATCAGATATTGCATATGGGACATACCATATCCTTCAGTGGACATATGACTGTAGGAGTTACTACCCAGCGTATTTCTTGTCATTATTTTTGGCCGGGAATGACTGCTGACATACGAAGATACGTCCAGTCTTGTCCGGAGTGTCAACATGGCTCCCCCAAGCAGTGGTCTACTCCTGTTTCCATAGGGGAAGGGTTAGTTTTGAACATTCCTTTTGAGCGAGTAGCTATAGACATTATTGGTCCACTGCCCACTTCTAAGAAGAAAAATACTTATATTTTAACTGTAGTAGATACAGGTACAATGTGGGCTGAAGCTACTGTACTGCCCTCCATCAATGCAACTAGGGTAGCAGAGGCTCTCCTAGAAATATTTACCAGAGTAGGATTCCCTATTCTTATTGTAAGTGATAATGGGTCATTATTGAATGAGAAGTTAAGGGGAGAAATCTCCGACATCTTCAGGAGGCACCATATCACCACAGGTTTTAGTCTCACAGAGAATAAGCGACTTGTGGTCAAATATACGGGGACTCTCAAATCGATCATGAACAAGTTAGTCCAGGAGAAACCAGATAGTTGGGACACGTACTTATCAGCAGCAATGTTTGCCTATCGAGAAGTACCACATGTCGCCACCGGTCTTCCACCTGCTACACTATTGTTCGGACGACCAATTAAAGGACCGCTGGAGGCTCTTTTGAGAACCTGGACTGATGAAGGAACAGATGAGAGTGTCGTCAAGTCTTCACAGTATGTAGAGGAACTGAAACAGAAACTGCACACGGGATGGAAATTAGCTAACTCCACTCTCCGTCGTGCCAGAAAACAACAGGCTTCCTTCTATAATGAACCTATTAGAAACCAGTCTCTAGAGGTAGGAGATAAAGTGCTAGTCTTATTAACCAAAGGGGATAATAAGTTAGAAATTGCTTGGCAAGGACCATTCATCATTAAAGAGAAGGTGTCCAGCAACAAGTACTCTGTTTCTATTCGCGGGAAAACTGCAGTCTTCCACGTGAATTTACTCAAAAGACATTTTGAGAACACGAACCCACCAGTTCATATTATGACTCTGGCAGTGGTTGATAAGGGATCCAAAGGGGATCAATCCAGATGGGAAGACAACCCCGACAGATGTGAGGAAGATGACGCGGCTGAACACGATCCCAACTTAGAGACGTCTAAAGGGAAAGTAAGGACGACGCGCATGAAGTATAGGGATCAAGACCAATTGGGTCGAAGGAGAGATGTTGGAATTGTAGGACCTTTATCAGTGACAGACGAAGGACACCCCGACCAACGAAAGCAAAGTCTCCAGAGAAGATTTCCATGGAAGCGACATCAAGCGAGGAGGTTTCTTAGAAGGTGTCTTAGAAACGAAGAGTCGGAGAATTGTGAATAGACATTGTGCTATTGATGAAGAGGGGGACCTGTCCAAATGACCCATAAACGTCAGAGTAAGGGCTGACAAAACTATATGAGAGTTCGGGCTGGAGAAAAAGTTGCTTCTCCAACTTTTTTTGAACGATGGGCATTTGTGACAGGTTGGCCCACCTCTCAGATCGTTTTGTTACTAGATGGAGATAGCCCTCAGTAAACCCCTCTATGTATCCTGTAGTAATTTTTATTTTTATCTATATTTTCAAATATTAGATAAAATCGTCTTTGGTTAGTGTATTTATATACATAAAACTATAGAGAGAGTTAAATACTATTTCTTCTTATAGTTAGAAGTAGATGTAGGGTAGAGTTCGTTTACAAGCCAAGAAATCAAGTCAGGCTGAATTTATATTCAGGTTTGGCTATGAAAAATAATTTGGCCACAGGAAGGGAACTCTCCTGGATGAGAAGTTAACTTCCGGTAGCACCCTAAGATCTGCCATTTTTTCTAGCAACCTGGAAGGAGCAGGAGCTATCACGTCAATTGGCTAAAATTGAACACCTGTCTGTGTTTAAACATATTTTATTGCTGGCTCTTGTTAAGCCGAAAAACCCTCTAAAACATAGAAAAGCCAATGATAGTCTCCACTCCCGATAGGCCAGTCAAAATCTAGTTGCAGGGTGAGTTAATAATAATTTTGTTAAACAATTTTCTGTGTGTCAAAATGCCGGCAAAATCTACCGGCCATGCCGATCGATAATAGATACTATTAATTAAAACTAGTGTTAGTTAACTAATATTAGAATTAGGACCATGTTTGTGCCATGTGGCTTGCCGACAAGGGTAAAACGAAAAGCTCGTCACATGTGGCATTAAAAACATGGATAAATTACATTACGTGATTCTCGAAATTAGGTATCTGCCTGCGGAAGGACACCTGAGTTAGTCAGTAGACGATTAGAGTTAAGATAATTTAATTATGTGCTTAAACTTCGGAACTAGCGGATTTCTCTAGATAATATACTTATTAGTTGAAGGAATTAGTTCAGAGAGTGAATAAGTTACCATTAATTATTCTTTATTAATCTCTATCTTGCCCATAGTCAGATTACTACCATGTGGTCCAAGATGGCCCACTTAACAAAGTTCAAACCTTGGGGGAATTCTCCAACCCTAATATTGTTCTTGTGTATAGTGAAAATAATCTTAAATCTAGCTAAGAAATCTTCTAGATAATTAATTATGTTTTAATTAATATAAGGAAGACTTGCTAGTAGTACAACTCATAACTCTTTAAGTGAACTTGGGGTGTTTCATTGATTTTAATGGTTCACTCGTGTACATCGTGAAGTTATAGTTGTTGTGTGTGATTTCATTTCATTCTATGGAATTCATCAATATGTGATGTTAATTCATCGTGTGGAGTGTAGTTTGTGTGTTTCCATACTTGGAAAATGATGTGTGGTGTTTCATCGATTTAATGGTTTGTTAATGTATATGTGACGTCGGAGTTGTGGCGTCTGAGTTCCATTCCATTGAAGTCATCCTATATGTACTGTTAGGTCATTATGTGAATTGTGGTTCATGTTTCCATGATTAATCGTGACTTAGAATATATATTTGGAATGTGGTCTTTGAAGTAGAGCATTGTGATTGTACATGTTTGATCTAAATGTCAGCAGAGAGAATAGGATATCATTTGTGTGCTGCTTCCATTAGATCAGTGTGCTGTTGTAGATTTCAGATAAGGAATCAACCTGTAAATTTAAATAATACATGCTATGAAAATTTATGAGACAAGATGCCATGCAGGACATGGCCAGAAGAATTTACAAGGCTGTCTTGAAGGATTATTCACTCCTTCTCACTGTCATTCACAGAGCCTGCACCCTGATCATCTGTAGCCGTAGTCACGACCGGTGATTGAGCTACGAACCACTCACTTGATGCAGCAGAGAGTGGAGTCCATACCACGATCCAGTCAGCACTGCCAGCTTACCATCCAGGAGGCTAAGAATTATCAGATGAGTGGCTACCCACCCGTTTGCCACTGCACAGCAATCCTAATTTGTCCGCTATTGGCTAAGAATCTATGATTATATCCTCTAGCTGAACAGTATCTGGTCAAGATTTCAGGGATCTGCGTATCTCTTATGTGTCAGTGAGTTCCCAGTGGGGCTCACGTAGTGTTCTTTAGGATTAAACGTTATGTTATATTTGTACTTTTAACAACGGCGTCTGTCATTATAGAATTAGCATCATCAGATTGTGTGACGAGTGAAAGGACTACATCTATACGTATCATTCTGTCTTATCTCCTGTTGTGTGAGAATACATTAGGCAGTGGGGGCTCATTTTTTTCATCCAGGCACGTTAGCAGGAATCACTTGACATACTGTCTTCGTTTGTTAGCACAGTTCGTCGTCATAACTTTCCGCCTGGCACTGTTTAGAAGTAGTGATCCATTCTGGGACTTTTGATAATCATTCTTCTAGAATTGCGAGCCATTTGATCGCTTCTTCAGCAGTGGTTAGATTCTCTATTCGTAGAAGTCTATTTAGTATCTACTTTGATCCAAATTCCATCCTAGTAGCATACGTTACGCGACAGCCGCGGTTGGTGGGTACCCTTAACTGCGGTCGACATACAAAGAAAGATAAAACAAGCAAAGCTAAAAGAGTAAACCATATTCCCTTAACAATTGGAACTTGGAATGTACGCACCCTACTTGACAGAGACGGCGCGTTGGGTCCAGAGAGACGAGCAGCACTGATTGGGAAAGAGCTGGGCAGGTACAACATCGACATTGCAGCCTTGAGCGAGACGCGACTTGCAGAAGAAGGCCAAATCTGTGAAATTGGTGCCGGCTACACATTTTTCTGGAGTGGAAGGAAAAGCGAGGAAAGACGCCAATCCGGTGTGGGATTTGCCATTAAGTCGGCCCTGGTCGGCAAATTAGCTGGATTTACAAAGGCTATAAACGACAGGCTCATGACCATGAAGTTGCCTCTGCTGAATGGAAGGAAGCACGCAACCATTGTGAGTGTCTACGCACCAACTATGACCAACGAAGATGATGTCAAGAACAAGTTCTATGAGGACCTGCACAGTGTATTAACATCTGTTCCCAAAGGAGACAAACTTATACTCCTTGGGGATTTCAATGCCAGAGTAGGCACGGACACCACCTCTTGGAGTGGCATTATTGGAAAGCATGGAGTCGGAAATTGTAACAGCAATGGACTCCGCCTCCTTCAGACATGTGCCGAACATGATCTCGTGATTACGAACACAATTTTCCGTCTCCCCATGAGAAATAGGACATCGTGGATGCACCCTCGCTCGAAACACTGGCACCTAATTGACTATGTCATCGTCAGGAGGAGTGACAGACAAGACGTTCGAGTGACAAAATCCATGTGTGGTGCCGAATGTTGGACAGACCATCGTCTCATTGTCTCGAAAATGAACATCCACATCAGGCCACCACGGCGTCCTCAAGGGGCGAAAATGCAAACAAAGCTAAATGTCACCCGCCTAAACAGCAAGAAAATGCAGCAGTCGTTTGAAAATATGCTGGAAGACCGCCTCAAGCCCAATGCTGAAGCTAAACAGGATACAGAAACAGAATGGAGAGCCCTAAAGGACACAATTTACAACACTGCTATGGAAATCCTGGGTCCAGCCCCCCGAAAGCATAAAGACTGGTTTGATGAAAATTCCGAAGACATCAACCAATTGCTGGCCGAGAAACATCTTCTCCTCAAGGCACATTTGAATGACCCAAAGTCAACATCAAAAAAAGATGCTTTCAAGAACATTCAGAGAGTAGTGCAGCAGAAACTTCGGCACATGCGGGACTCCTGGCTGAGCAGCAAAGCTGATGAAATTCAGGGCTTTGCTGACAGACATGATATGAAAAACTTCTACGACTCACTGAAAGCGGTCTATGGTCCTTCATCACCAGGCATAGTTCCCCTCCTCAGTGCAGACGGGGGAACATTGGTCACCGATAAGAAAGAAATCCTTCAACGCTGGGCAGAGCATTTCAGCAAAATCTTAAATGCAACTTCCTTCTTCGATGATGAAACCATCAACTGCCTTCCTCAAGTTCCCACCAATGAGACACTTGGTGACCTGCCAACCATAGTGGAAATAAACAAAGCCATCCAGCAACTCTCCAGCGGCAAGGCACCTGGTCCTGACTCCATCCCAGCAGAGATATACAAGGCAGGTGGGCCGGTCCTAACAGAGCAGCTTCACCAAGTCTTCACAAACATATGGATGAACGAGACCATGCCACAAGATTTTAAGGACGCGTCAATAGTCCACCTTTACAAACGTAAAGGAAACCGCCAATCATGTGACAACCACCGAGGCATCTCCTTGCTCTCAATTGCAGGGAAGATACTCGCCAGAATTCTTCTCAATCGCCTCACAGCCCATCTCGATCAAGGTCTTCTTCCTGAGAGTCAATGTGACTTCAGGAAAGAACGTGGAACTGTTGACATGATTTTCGCTGCAAGGCAGCTGCAAGAGAAATGTCAGGAACAGAACTGCGAAATGTTCTCCACTTTCATTGACCTTACCAAGGCTTTTGATACAGTCAGCAGAGAAGGACTGTGGAAGATTATGGCAAAATATGGCTGTCCACGAAAGTTTGTCCAAATAGTGCGGCTATTTCATGACGGCATGCAGGCAAGAGTACAGGAAAATGGTGAACTGTCTGAACCCTTTCCTGTAACCAATGGAGTGAAGCAAGGATGTGTCCTGGCACCAACACTGTTCAGCCTCATGTTTTCAGCCATGTTGATGAATGCCTTCGAGAACGACGACATTGGAATAGACATCAACTACCGTATGGATGGAAAGTTATTCAATCTCAGAAGGCTGAAAGCTAAAACCAAAATTGACAGCGGCACCGTCAGAGAGCTCCTGTTTGCTGATGATTGCGCTCTATACGCCAACTCAGAGGCAGACATGCAACATAATGTTTCAGCTTTCTCACATGCCTGTGCCAACTTTGGGCTCAATATCAACTTGGAGAAGACTGTAGTTATGTACCAGCCAGCTCCAGGGAATAATCACACTGTGCCGAATATCACAGTGAATGATCATAGACTAAGTGTTGTGGACAAATTCACCTATCTTGGCAGCACTGTGTCACAAGCTGCCACAATCGATGACGAAGTGAATGCAAGAATCTCCAAGGCCAGTGCAGCCTTTGGCAGACTGTACAAGAATGTATGGGACAGAACTGGAATAAGCCTGCAAACAAAGCTAAAAGTCTACAAAGCAGTTGTATTATCCACACTGCTATATGCTTGTGAAACCTGGACTGTTTATCAGCGACACGCTAGGAAATTAAACCACTTCCACACAGTCTGCCTAAGGAAGCTACTGAAGAT
This sequence comes from Cepaea hortensis, assembly GCA_963921405.1. Classification (NCBI taxonomy): domain Eukaryota; kingdom Metazoa; phylum Mollusca; class Gastropoda; order Stylommatophora; family Helicidae; genus Cepaea; species Cepaea hortensis. The sequence continues at coordinate 98,559,699 of OY992887.1, read as the reverse complement.
TAAATGGCAAGACAAGATTCCAGACACTGAAGTCCTAGAAAGAGCATCCATGCCCAGTATCCACACTCTACTGATGAAGAATCAGATTCGCTGAGCTGGTCACTTGACCCGCATGCCAGATCACAGGCTCCCTAAACGAATTTTCTACAGCGAACTGCGTTGTGGTAAACGCTCCCAAGGTGGCCAGAGGAAACGTTTTAAAGACACTCTGAAAATTTCACTGAATGCTTTTGGAATTCATCACGACACCTGGGAGGCTGCAGCCAGAGACCGAAATTCGTGGCGTGCATCATTGCGTAAGGGTGCAGTCATATGTGAGGCAACCAGGACTGCAAGAGCTGTGAAGAAAAGGCAGGACAGAAAAACCACTGCAGGAAATCCTCCTCCAGAGACGTCAAGCATTCTTTGCCCACATTGTCAAAGAACATTTCGAGCCAAAATAGGCCTTATCAGCCATCTTAGAACCCACGGCTCCACACCTTCAACCCCACTGGATGAAATGAATGGTCATCATCATTCTTGATGGACAAACAACACACCCACCACCCCGAAATCATCCTACACCCACTTCCTCGACGAGGATAATAGTGACATTCGGATAATACACATTTTTGGGATTCTCAGGTAAGTAGGAACACTTTTTTTCATTTTCTCTCCATTGCTCTCATTTTTTCATCTTTATTCTTTGTATCTTCTCATCCCGTCGTTACGCCTTAAAATGTAGTCTTCTCCGTGACTATATGTTGTGTTTTATGTATGTATTTGTTTGCTGATGAAGGCTAGTCGCCGCAACGTCCTGTATCGTCCTGTATGTGTCGTAATTCTGTTATGTAAAGCTGCATTCCTTTGTGTTATTTTATATAGTTTACATTTTCACAGCTTTGCCGCAGTTCCACCAAATTGTATTCATATTATTTCGGGAGATAGCCATTTGTGCAAACTGGTTACGGTTATTTTCGATCTCCACTAATGCACGTAAACATCAAGAACGACTATCCCGATGTAAACAAACACGAAATATGAGCCAGGAATTGACGACAAAAGAAAACACACAGATACATAACACAGGCATACGTCTCGACCAAAATCTTTATCAACGAACAAGTGCCTGTTACTGTAGACATTATATTTTACCTGATTATCACCAAACTTAGAAATTTTAATTTCCCATTATAATTTCATAAACTAAACGTCAGTCGATTTATTAGGCAGAATCAGCCAGAATGAATTAATTAATGGAACGAGAGTAAATAAAAACATAGAGAACACCATATAACGATGTGTGGTAACACCGGTCACAGGCATTTGGGAAAGTTAAGTTCGTTGAGATGTGTAGAGGGGTAGCTTGTCACCACACCTCGGACACCAGAGTTCTGTGCTGGTTTTGTTTTACAGAACCTCACGCAAGACTCCTGCCATATGTCCTCATTGTCTCATCTCATCATGTTCCTCTTGTACCTTGCCGTGTCAAGGTGAAGCATAAACTAAACAGCGGGAGAGTGCCCGTTTAGATAATTCATATACCGAGATTCCCATGGACTCTGTAATTCCCTCTATCCATCGTTTATGTTGCTGGCCTATTCCTCTGCTTCCGTCTGGTCTGTACAAGGGGCTTCTCATAAGTCTTTAGCCTGACCATGAAGGAGTAGGCAGAGAAAATGGAAATTTGGCACATGTATAGCTCATTCAATTTGTAATGGATATATGAATTATTAATTTCCCTCCTCAACTGGTTGTCCCGATATTGTGCATGTCACAACACACCCTATTGACCAGATTTGCACATCCAACGGTTTGTCAGAACAATGGAGAAATCAGACGCCAGGACTGCGATAAAATTCTTGATGTTACAGGGTAAAACACCTACAGAAATACACAGGGAGATGGAGCCAGTGTTTGAGGAAGTCTGTCCTTCGTATGCTTCTGTTAAAAATAGGTGTTTGCAGTTTAAGTGTGGCCGTTCCCAAGTTGCTGATCTGCCAAGATCAGGACGACCATCCTCAGAGTGCAATGAAGCAAATGCTGCAAAAGTGAAGAAAATCATAGACCAGGATAGGAAAATGACAATTGTAGAGACATTGGGTTCAGCAAAACTGAGTAAGAGTACAGTTTTTAGAATTTTACACAAGAGACTGAACATGAGGAAAGTGTGTGCCCGCTGGGTCCCGCACCTGCTGACATGTGAACAGAAACAAACACGGGTTGATTGCTGTGGCCAGTTACTCAACATATGGTGGTTGAAAAACATGTTGACGACTATGGTGATGGTAGATGACCCAGAATCCAAAATTGCCAGCATGTAGTGGAAAACCCCGGGCTTGCCAACACATGTCAAGCCAAGAGCACAAAAATCTGCAAGAAAAGTGATGCTGACTGTTTTTTGGGATGTCAAAGGTGTCATATTGAAAGATTACATGCTTCATGGCAACGCGGTTAATGCGCACTACTATGCAGATCTCCTTATCAAACTAAGAAAGGCTGTGACCAGAAAACGAGGGATAGCACGTACGCAAATTCTGCCATTGCTTCAAGTCAACGTGCCCTCCCATAAAGCACAGCTTGTGCTGCAAACTGCCAATGATTTGAATATTGAAATACTTCCTCTTCATCTTCTCTTCAAGTGCCGTGCCGGCTGGCGTAGGCGTTCATGGCTCTCCACAGATCTCGGTCTTTGGTTTTCTGGATCAACTCTGCTGCTGATATTCCTCCATGCCACCGTCTCAATCCATCCAGCATCATATCTCTTGGTCTGCCTCTGCCTCTCTTCCCCTCGATCTTTCCAGTTGTTACGATGTTCTCCAATGCCTCTCTTCTCATCACGTGACCGAAGAAAGATGTTTGTCTCTGTCTTATTGTTGTATATAATGTTCTAGTTTCATTAGCCTGTTTCAGGCAGTCGTCGTTAGTTACTCTGGCAGTCCAAGGAATTCGCAACATTCGTCTCAGGAACCACATCTCTGTTGCTTCTAATTTCTTCTTAATTTGTTCATTTACATTCCAAGATTCACTGCCATACAGCAAAACTGGTTCTACATAGCATTTCAGCACTCTCTTTCTTACATTCAGCGATAGTGACTTATTGCATAAGATACTCTTCATTTTCTGAAATGCGGCCTTTGCCTGCCCTATTCTGCTCCTAATCTCTGTTGTACATCTTCCATCTGATGTTATAAATGCCCCTAGGTATCTAAAATTATCCACTTGGTTAAGGATTTTCCCTTCTATTTCTATGTCACATTTTGGTGTCACCATTTTCTTTGATATTACCATTGTTACTGTTTTCTTGATATTCAAGGAGAGTCCTTTCCTTGCACTCTCTGTTACTACAACGTCTAATAAATGTTGTAGGTCTGTTGAATTATCCGCCACCAATACTGTGTCATCTGCATAGCGTATATTATTTATATTATGACCTCCAACTAGTATTCCTGGCATCTCTTTGATCTCTCTCATTATTACTTCGCTATACAGGGAGAAAAGATCTGGTGACAAGACACACCCCTGTCGTACTCCTAGCTTTATATGTTCGTAACTACCCTCTTTATTTCCCATTTTCATTGCTGCTACTTGGTTCCAGTATTATTCTTAAATCTTTTCCATCAATGTTGATATCTTCCAACATTTTAATCAGTTCACCATGTTTTACTTTATCAAATGCCTTAGTATAATCTATGAAGCACAAATATATGTCTCTCTGTTTCTCTATTGACCTTTCTATTAGTGTCTGTAGTGTATAAATTGCATTGTTTGTGCCCTTTCCTTCCACAAATCCATACTGTTCTTCACTAATTTCCATTTTTATTTTATTTTTGGTTCTTCTCATTATGATTCTGAGTAGAAGCTTAGTGATATGGTTTATAAGGTTAATTGTACGAAAATCTTCACAATCAATTGCTCCTGGTCTTTTTGGTATAGCTATAAATACAGATTTCAGCATATCACTGGGTAAATATCCACTACTGTAAATATCATTCAACATTTTGGTTAATATATCTACTCCAAATTCTCCCAATACTTCTAATTCTTCTATTGTGATTTCATCTTGCCCAGCCGTTTTTCCTTTCTTCATATATTTCATAGCGTCAGCGACTTTTTCTGTTAGAATAGGTGGACCTTCTAAGTTACTATCTTCTGTTAATTCTTCCCTTTCTCCGTCATATAATTCTCTAATATACTCATTCCACCTCTTCATTATAGCACCTTCCTCTAATAATATCTTTCCTGTTTTTGATTTCAAACACCCTGTATTTATTCTTATTTTTCTTCCTGTAAGCTCACTGATTTGTCTGTGCATATTTTTTGTATCTTTAATAGAATTTAATTCAATTTTTTTGCATTGCTCGTTTAACCAACTTTCTTTAGCCTTCCCACATTTATCTTTTATTTCTTTATTTATCTTAGCGTATTCTTGTTTGTCATTTTTACTTTGTTTTCTTTTGTCCATCAGTTTTAAGATTTCTTCATTCATCCATTTTTTCTTAGCTATTTTGCCTCTCTCCGGTAATACTTCTTTGCTAGTTTGATGAATGGAGTCCCTTAACATTTCCCATTGTTCATTTATACTCTGTATTTTAGCTATCGCATTGTACCTATTTTTCACAGTCACTCGGTATAGTTCTTGCATTTCTTTATCTATTTTTTGAACCTCTTTATTAAGTCTCATGTTCTTAACCATTTTTTCCCCTCTCTTTAATCTTACTTTTATTTGTCCACATAGTGGTACATGATCACTATTACAGTCCGCACCAGGCATTGTCTTTACATTAATTAAAGCATTTCTAAATCTTTTATTAATTAGTATGTAATCAATTTGGTTGCGTATTTTCTTATCAGGGCTTTTCCATGTGTAGAGTCGTCTTTTATGGTGTTTAAACCATGTGTTTCCAATGATAATATCATTGATATTTGCCCATTCTATTAGCTTTTCCCCTCTTTCATTTCTTGTACCTAAACCATAATTCCCCACTACATCCTCCATTTTCCCCTTTCCTACTTTTGCATTAAGATCACCAAGTATTATCTTTATTTCTTGTGATCCAATTTGAGCCATCGCCATTTCTATTTCGTCGTAAAAGTGTTGTATTTCTTCATCACTACTGCTTGTTGTTGGTGCATATACTTGTATAATATTTATGTCTATTGGTTTGCCTTTGATTTTTACCATAATAACTATCTGAAATACACCAGTATCCATTAATTGACTTGGCTGTGTTTTCGTTAATATTATCCCTACACCTTTTTCATGTGTATCCCCTCCAGAATAAATTATTGTGTGGTTGTCAGCTATAATTTTGCCCGATCCCTTCCATCTCATCTCACTAACGCCTAGTATATTCATTTTCATGCTATCCATCTCTCTTAGAACATTGGTCAACTTTCCTAGCTCATTTAATGTCCTAACATTCCATGTTCCTACCCTAAATTTATTTATTTTAGTTATGATTTTGCCATCAGTAGCTGGATGATGGTCTGGTGTCACCCGTGGCTCATGACTGTCCCTACCGGGCGAGGATGTCCTAAGACAGCCATTAACGTCGTTCACTAACTTTGATATATGTTTTGCCATGAAGTCTTGGGAAGATAATGTGGTGGTTTCCCCTTGCCTTCCACATTCACATTGTGGTCTTTTTACCTCTGCCTTTGACAGCCATTTCCGACTGTAAGGACAAGTGAGTGCCCTGCTCTGCTCAGCTGCAGAGTTGTCCACTTATTCCGGTGGATACTCGGTCCCCAGAGCTGTGTTAGCCACACCGTTGTGTGTTTCCATCCTCTACCACGGGGAGGTGCAGTTGGGATTTTCCCTTCATAAAGTTATGGTCTATGACCAAAACTCTCCAGTACTTTACACCCACTATATTCTCCAGATTTGGCTCCATCAGACTTTTTTCTTTTCCCAAATCTAAAAAAAAACAGCTGAAAGGAAATCGTTTTGACAGTGACGAAGGTGTCATACTGGCTTGCGATAACTGGTTTAGTTCGAAAAATAGGTTGTTTTATTCTGAAGGTCTTTTTAAGGTCACGCAGAGATGGCAGAAATGCATAAAATCAGATGGTGACTATATTGAGAAGGAATAAGCACTGTGCCAAATTTCAATTTTCTCCGCCTACTCCTTCATGGTCAGGCTAAAGACTTATGAGAAGCCCTTTGTACATACATCATTGCTTATTTAGATATACTGTTAGTTAGTTGGAAGTCTAGTTATATGACCAAACCGTTTAACCTGCTGTTTTCTGATGAAGTCTAGCGCTTCTATAACCTCAACTTTAGTGATGATTTCTTCATTTCTGATTTTCTTCTTGATACATTGAGTATTCTTCTCAGAAATCTAATTTCTGTTGTGATTTTTCTTTTCTCTTTTTCTGTCATTGTCCAGGTTTGGCATAGGTAGCATAGTGTTGGTAGTAATATTGTGTTGTAAAGTGCTTTCTTAGTAACTACATGTTTGTTCTTTAGTATTGGTGCCATTTGTCCAATGAGTTGGTTTGCTTTATTGCATCTATTTTTGATCTTGTCTTTTGATTTGCCATTTGATGATATTATACTTCAAAGGTACTTGAAATTCTTTGCTTGTTTCAGTTGATGTTCATTTAGGTGAATTGTTGTTTTTCTTCTTTAGTTATAGTCATTACCTCTGTTTTACTTGTGCTAATTTTCAGTTATGTTCCATACATATTTCGGTCAGACTATTTATGTGGTCTTGTAATTTTTATTCAGATTTTGCTGTTAATGCTTGATCGTCCGCAAATTTGAGTTCTTTAATGGTGTGATTTGCCATTGGTTCTTCTTTAGTGTTCTGTTCTTCATGAGGTATCTCTTTGCAGCTTTCTTTACATATGCTGTCTGTATAGGTTATGAACAAGAGGGGGGACAGGACACAACCTTGTCGTACTCCGAATCTTATGGTGAAGGGTTCTGAGTATTCTCCATTTGTTCTTACTGTGTATTCACTGTTGGTGTATAAACTTCTACATAAGTATGTTATATGTGTACTCACTCCATATCTTTTAAGGATTTCCCATAGCTTGTTTCTATCTACTCTATCAAATGCCTTTTTTGGTCGACAAAGGCTATGTAGAGTATCTCATTAAATTTGATTGATTTTTCTATTAGTTGTCTAATAGCAAAGATGGCATCTGTGCATCCTTTGTTTTTCCTAAATCCAAATTGTGTTTTGCTTAGCTGGGGTTCTATTATAGGTCGTAGTCTTTTCTCTAGAATCTTGCAGAATATTTTCCCTGCATGGGTCAAAAGGGAAGTGCCTCTGTATTGCATACAGTCTTTTTTTTCTGCCTTTGTGTTTCCAAATTGGGATAATTATTGTGCTTCCCCAGTCTCGTGGTGTCTATTGTTCAATCTAAACATGGTTAAATAGTCTATGTAGCCATGCTGTTCCTACTTCTCTTGCTGCTTTAATTAGTTTATTTGGTATTTCATCTTGTCTCTGTGATTTATTCCGTGGGGCTAATCTTATGGCTTCTCTAATTTCTTCCATTAGTATGTCTGGTTCTAGTTCTTCAATGGCATCTGTGTCAGTTTCTTGGATTCCTATGGCATTTGATGGAATATTGAGAAGTTGTTTGAAGTACTGTTCCATCTTTTTAATATTTGGTTTTGTTCACTTATTAGTTCTTTTTTGCTGTTAGTTATTTTAGTTGGGTTAAAGGGGTCTGTTCTGGTTCTTATTGCTCTTATCGTTTTGTAGAAGTTTCTGGTAGCCTTCTTGTAGTTTTTATTTAGGGTTTTTCCATGTTTCTCCCAGTCTTTTTGTTTTCCTCTCTGTATTATTCTATCGGCATGTCTTCTTGCTATTCCTTATTCAATGTAATCATGTTCCTGTTTATTTTTTGCCAACTTTTTATAGTTTTCCTTTTTGTCTTTTACAGCAGTCTTTACTTCGGCGTTCCACCAACTTGTTATTTTCTTTATCCGTGTTTTGCGCTTTTTGATGGTTCCACATGTTATTTTTGCAGTGTTTAGAATACTTGATTTGAACATCTCCCATTCTTCTTCCACCATTTTTCTTTCTATAGGTAGTTTTACAAAAATTTCATTTAATACTGTCTCATAATTTTCCCTTACTGTCTTGTCTTTGAGGTTTATTAAGTTTACTAATTCGCATGGTATGTGTTTTCCAGGTCTTTTCTTTCTTCTTCTATTGGTTCTTATTGTGGTAATAACTGTTTTGTGGTCTGTGTTTATACTTAAGTTGGGCACTGCCCTTGAATCTAATATATTTCTCGTTCCATTGTTTCTTGTTGACATGAAATCAAACTGGCCTTTGGTGTCCAGATTGTTCTATTTATACCAGGTGTATATTAGTGTCTGTGTGTTTTTTAAAAATGTGTTTGTTATATAGGGGTCATGTTGAGTGCACTGCTCATTGTACACAACAAATATATAGCTACCATTGGCCTAAATGAACTAGCAGGGGATCTTGGAGTTAGAGGTTTCTAAAGATGCAGTGATCAGAAACCAATCTGGCACACCCCCACATCTTATGTAAATGTTGTCCATCGAGGTACGGGTATATTCTACTAAATTGACAAAAGGTTTATAATGCCTTCTGAATGTGATTCCTACCACATGACAGGTTCTAATGTCCACAGAACAAAAATCCTACTGAATGACAAATTGATTAATTTCCATAACATGTCATCTATGAAACAAATTATCAGTGCTGAGAGAGAAAACCATGCTATGGGTGTATGTTTCTCCAAATTGAAGAAAAGATGCTGAAAGTTCCTGGACTGCCATACAGCTTACCTCATGCGTGGAGGTGGCAGGGACTCAGAAGTTACAAAATGGAAAATCACTTGGCCAGAAATTCATTAGGTGGAAAGTCTGAATTGAAAGCACATTCTGTGGGCTATCAAAAATCTGCAGACTGCGTGCTTCTGATCTCTGAAGGTGCAGCTTGTAATGAACAGGAGGCTTAATATACGAAAGTCCCGGGAAGGTTAACCCGCTCAACAAATGCCTGCAGAAGTCGGATGTGTTGGCCTAACGATGCAAGAATGCAGCTCTGTTGTAAACAGGCACAACACAATTACGTCCGAAAATATTCTCCAGATAAACGCAAAAGAAGAAGATATACGAAAGTGATGCTCAGCAGCCATACATAGAATGTGATGATTCCTAGGGTGAGCCCAGTACTAGAGTGTCATGTGTCAACTGTGCACTTATGGAAGCCTCCTTGGATGGTGGGGAATGCCCATGGTCTGTCCCTGCCTTCCCTGAAGGCTGATCAGCATACATGAGGTTGTTCTCGGCGGTCAGTTGGTGTGTCAGTAGAAGATAGTGAGACAAAGATGATGTTAAAGTTTTGAGACCATCAAGCATCCTATGAAATATCTGGGAAGTCTAACCCTGGCAACCATTACCTTAAAAAGTCAGATGTGTCAGCCAAAAGGTACAACATTTGCAATGCAGGTGCAAATTGACACCACACAGTTTCCAAAACAAAAAATATCGTACAAACGAAGAAAAAGAAGAACATAGCCAAATACAATCTTAAATGGATAAAGAAACAAAGTAAAATTGTGGCAATGCCACTAACACTATCAACCAGAAGGAACCAATATCTTTAATGGAATGCCACTTATTAAAATTTGGATATGTTGCACACGTAGAAAACGTCAGTGGGCTGTTCACTACACATATAAAAGTTACAGAGACAGAGGTGACTGTTATACACGTGGATAAACCTTAATTATTTTAACGAAAATAGACATGATAAATTCTTTAGAACAACTATGATGACAGTAAAAGATATGAAAGTGACTTGTGTATGTTTTAGTTAAAAGGATTCATTATGCTGCTTTCATAGATGTTCAACTTTTTTTTTTTTTTGTAGTATGTGCCTTACAAATTATAGCAAAATATGCCAGGCAATAAATTGTGCAATATTTAGTTTGTGTTGTAAATTTAAATGTTGCAAATACTGAAATACATTTGAGAAACATAATTTTTTAAGCATGTAATAAATTATTAATATTTATATTTTATATTTAGAATTGGATTATTGATCATGGAAAATAGGACTGCTATGCATCTCAGAGCACATCTGTCAGTGTTCAAAGCTGGATTTCCTATACAGAAAGGCTACATTGCTCGGCTGTTGATAGCTGATGGCTGTGCTGTACCCAGCGTGATAAAAGAAGTGAGAACTATCGTTCAGATGAATGAAATGGGCAAGCATTTACATGAAGGAACACTTAGTAATAAATTGCATGCATTCAGAAAATTAATTCAAAAAAAGAAATGCCGTTTAACAAAAGAATGGCCAAAACTTATTACACTCTTCCTTGAACCATTTCCTATCACATTCAAACGTCTCCCGGTTGCATCTGCCTCTTCACAACAAGTAGATCCATCAGCTCCATCACCATCAAGGCATCCTGAGCCATCAGTATCACCAACATTAGAAATGCTGCTAGAACCAGGTATCCCAGTAACATCAACACTCATGCAGCCAGTGCAGAATTCCACAACAATTAATTCTCCATCTTGTTTGATGACTTGTAAATTGCCATCACCAAGGAAGTGTAAAAGTTATTGTGCAAGCTGTGTCAAGAAACAGCGTACTATTATGAACGTGATGCAGAAGAACACACTTTTACATCAACAGTGTAGAGAATTTAAAATGCTCTTCAAGGAAAAAAAAGGAAATTTTTCTTTGAAAAGATACAATGAAAAGATCAAGAGGAAGAATCAGTCAGTTGCTAAGTGGGAAATTAGATATGTATCATTGTCGGAAGCTTGTAGAAACACTCATAAATTATTAAAATTGGTGGAAAGTTTAGAGCAGCAAGTGAAGACCTTAGAAGGAAAACTCACTGCAGCACAGGACGAAAACATTAACATAGCTTCAGTGAATGAACGGCTTGAAAGCATGCTTAAGAAAACGGAGAATAAAAATTTTCATTTGAAACAAGTACATGAACAGCTCAAAAGTATACTTGAGAAAACAGAGGATGATGATACTGATTTGAATCGTAAGTATAATAAATCCAATTAGTTCACTCATTTTGTAAAACTCAAGTATCATCAAACACCATACTAAACTTCAGTATCATCAAACACCATACTAAACTTCAGTATCATCAAATACCATACTACACTTCAGTATCATCAAATACCATACTACGCTTCAGTATCATCAAATACCATACTACGCTTCAGTATCATCAAATACCATACTACGCTTCAGTATCATCAAATACCATACTACGCTTCAGTATTATCAAATACCATATTACACTTCAGTATCATCAAATACCATACTACACTTCAGTATCATCAAACACCATACTAAACTTCAGTATCATCAAATACCATACTAAACTTCAGCATCATCAAATACCATACTAAACTTCAGCATCATCAAATACCATACTACACTTCAGTATCATCAAATACCATACTAAACTTCAGCATCATCAAATACCATACTAAACTTCAGTATCAACAAATACCATACTACGCTTCAGTATCATCAAATACCATACTACACTTCAGTATCATCAAACACCATACTACACTTCAGTATCATCAAATACCATGCTAAACTTCAGCATCATCAAATACCATACTAAACTTCAGCATCATCAAATACCATACTACACTTCAGTATCATCAAATACCATACTAAACTTCAGCATCATCAAATACCATACTAAACTTCAGCATCATCAAATACCATACTACACTTCAGTATCAACAAATAATTTTTTAACATTTGACCTGGGCTTCTAGGCTGATCCAACCTAAAATGGATACCAGGAAATATTCTGTGGAGTATGATATTGTTCGCATCGCTCGTTAAGTGTTGATTGGTCTATAAAACTATGGAATGTGTACCATATAGCCAAGACACCTCAGTGCATGGAAAAGGGTTCTTTAGTTTACTATGAATATTTACTGTTATGTACAGGGATTTGTAAAGTGTCATTACATATTTTATTTAAAACAAATGTGAAAAATGAAGTACATGATGTCATCAAATAATGTGCTAAAATATTCATTAAATTAGTTACACTAGACACTGCTATGGTCTAACGCTATTTTGGAGAAGTTGGAAAGTACCAATGAAGTATTCATTGTAACTGGTGTTGGAAATGTCCACCACGGGCTTCAAGACATGACTGTACACGTCTCTTCACATTGTCAAATACCTTCTGCAACATGTCTGTTGTTATTTCTTCTGTTGATAACACCATTCTGTTTAAAGTGCAAAAAGTTACTCCAGCAGATGACAACCATTTGCTGCATATTGCTTCACGATGGACTGGAGCACATTTTTGTATGACATCATAAACTTCATTTTTCAAATTTGTTCTACATACAAAGTGTAGTGAGACTTTACACCCACACTGAATAAGTACCAGCTAACTGCACTCTGAACCTTGTTATTACATTTATTCACCATTAATTTATCTTAATGTTCATTCGTTGTGTCCACTGATATATTGGGCAGCATCACATCCCTCCATCATGGCTTCAGTTAGCTTTGAATAGCCCATGAGCTGTCTCACTTCCATCTGCCCTGCTGTTACTCTCTTAAATTCTTTACTAATGTTTTTTTTTAAAATATCCATGGTGTGTACATGAGTGAGCTGTATTTGCTTGCATTTTACTCTCATGTATGTGTCTGTATGGTGTGTTCTTAAGTAAACTATATGTATGTATGTGTCTTTATGTGCTTGCTTATAAAATTGTATGTAAGCACTTGTGTATGTGTGCTTATGTTAAATGTGCATGTGTCTGCGAGCACACACTAGTATTATTAAAAGAACAATTCTATAATGTTGTTTTCAATGTTACAAATCGCCAATGCCTCAAATCCTCTTATGATGCCACTAGGATACAGTCAAGCAAGTAATTTTCCAGAGATGGAAATAAAAGAGGAATTCCCATGGGAGGTACGTGTAAAATATTGGTTACTCCTTACACATATTTTTCTTATTATTATTTTTGTTATTGTTTGCCTCAAAAAATAGATACTTTAAATTCATGAATGTCTATATCTTCACCATCTTGTGCACAGACAGAAATGTTCCTCCACAAACAGTTGTCCTTTGTTTTCTTAATAAGCTGAACCACTGATTGTCTTCCATGTCACTTTGCCAACCCATCCAGCATCTTCTCCTTCTGTCACCTTCTCCCTCCATCAACTTCTGTCTGAAAGAGTGGAAATAATAACTGGGACAGAAGAAAGTTATCTAAGAGCTGCCAGGAACAGATGGGTTTAATAACTAGGACAGAGTGGATTATTTAACTTTAGTTAAACCCGTTTCTCTAATATATTGTCTATGGATGGGTTATGATTAGTTCATCATTAGTTCATACATTGTATTGTCTACTCAAATATGTAGGTTATAGAACAGTATTAGACTTTTCAGTGTTCTGTAATCTATTCAACTACTGATAGAAGCATACAACCAAATCGTATTTGAGTATAGAGTCAATAAAAAACCAAGAAAATGATGGATACATAATATCAGCTCTACACAGATATGATGCAACCAAGGCACACATCTGGCCTTAAGCTCCCCACATCCCTACACCGAAAGGCATGTGTGAATTAGGACAAGAGGCATGATCCACCTTGGGCTAGATAATAATAGACTGTGAACACCGCCGTGGGTATATTCAACTATTTGTGAACTGAAATGTTTATACATCTTTTCCCTCCAGGCTGCAGATAATTGTAGTGGTAACTTTGCACTCCAGAATGAAGAAATAAAACAGGAGCAAATTTATGAAGTGAGGTTTGGTTTTGTTTAAGATTAAGAACATTCACAGATTTGATGTAATATGACTGAGGGATAAAGGTTACTGATTCTGAGTGTTGTGATTTTTAAGTTGCCATTGATATCTAGCAATGCAACCAGCTCTCTAATCTGTCTATGATTTGTTTTTATTGACTGAAATCTTATTCTATTTAGTATTTTACCATGCTTGGATTGTTCTTTCCATTATTTGCCATTTTATGATGTCAAAACTTATTCTTGATGATTTTGTTTCTATGTAGGTTCTGATATTAAATAATCTTCAGGGGTTAGTCTCCTCCTAGGGTTCAACTGCAACTTCTCCTTAGCTTCCCCATTTGCACAATCTTCTTTATTTTGTTTTGTCGGGATTGTTTTAATGTAGATAATATATGTATAAAGTACATTAGTAGTTAAAGTTTGTTCATTTCCTGTACAGGACAATTCTGACAACCCCACTATTTATAGGCTGTTTGTGATTCACTAGGCAATTTTAGTTCACTAGTTTGTGAGAACTTTCTGAACAGCTGACGCCTCACACCATCATAAACAACTCAAATCAGTCTGCTTAAAACTTGCCCACCGTACGTAGAGGAATTATGAAGTTTCACTATTGATTAAACCACAAAGCCAGTTATGTTAAGTAGACCAGGCTTTATTTTAATCTATAGATTATGTATATAGTATATAATGTATATAGTATATAATGTATATAGTACATGATGTAGATCATGATTAAACTCCAGGAATGTAGTATTGATGTAGTACTTCTGCACAGAGATTGTGGAAATGAAGTGCAGCTCTAGACACAATATATATTTGCTGCTTCAAGTGAAGTTTTGATGAAACTAATAGACTAATAGTTACTTGGTTTAATGACTCACATGTTCAATTGTTATAGAGTTTTGTGTCACTGACTTCATGCCAATGTGTTGAATAAACTGGTGTTCATTACAATATATTTAGCTGTGTCACAAAACATCTTCAGCAATTCTACACTTAAAACTACATTATGCTTCATCAGTTAATTTTGTCACCTAGAAACATCCTGAGAGAAGCCAGTGGAAGGAAACATCCGCCAGTGATGACATCACTGCCATATCCAAGGATGTGACCTCAAATATTTCTATGAAAGACAAACTTTGTAAGCTTGTGTTTGTTAATCTGTAGTCAATATTTTCATTCTAATGTCTTTTCAATAGTTGGTTCAGTTTGTACAATTTCTTCTTGTATGCCTGTAACAAGGAACACAATCCATAATTGCTATCTTGCATCAAACAAAATAGTGTATTTAAAATATTATTGCTGTTTGACTGCATCTTCTAGGTTACAGAGAGCCTGCACAGTAACAATATATAAGAATAGTTTGCATTTATTTGAAAATAATATCTTATGCAAGCTTGTATAATAGTATCAGTTTGATTAATGTTTCAACAATCTCCATCTTATTTTTCTTTGTTTCATGTTTGCCTTGAAAAATGAAAGTAATTGTAACAAAAGAGATATAATGTCTGTGCAGGAAGCTGAAATGTCATAAGTAGAACAAAGAAATATTTACTTGGTTGTTTGTAATTAAGTACAGTTTGCTTTTATTTAGTGTCATCACCGAGCTATGCATAGAATTGTTTACCCATTTCTAAATACAATTATATTGTTCACCATAATAATAATAACAACCTGTAATTTGTCCAGGTGGTGAAAGATGTCAGGTGAAAGCAAGAGCTGACTGTCTTGATCATGGACCACCCATTTATATTGATAATGCTGAGGTAATGTATTCAGTA
Organism: Cepaea hortensis; assembly: GCA_963921405.1. Lineage (NCBI taxonomy): Eukaryota > Metazoa > Mollusca > Gastropoda > Stylommatophora > Helicidae > Cepaea > Cepaea hortensis. The sequence continues at coordinate 98,544,145 of OY992887.1, read as the reverse complement.
AACATATCCACTTGGTTGGTTGGTTAGTCACGGTTTCAGATTTACAGCAAAGGGTCACCCCCATAATGCTCTGTTCCTCTGCCAGTGAATATTGCACAAAATGTCCCTCACTGTCATACATGCATAAGGTTGCTGCCAGAATGCCAACACAACAGTCCGCCATGAAAATTACAGTTCATCATCGATGGAAGCGCCAGTCACTAGAAAAGCAGCAGCTTCACACACATTACTGCATAATGCAAAACTAGCTAGCTCAGCAACCGGCCAGCCATCATTTTTAAATGGTGTATTTCACAATACAAACTACCACAGACAGATGTAAAAGCACTCTACACAAAATCCACAGCTCAGTGTCGCCCCAAACACTTAACTCAGTAGTTGGGTGATGGAACCATTTACTACCAGTTCAACATGAGGAAAATGTGTAAGCAAACCGTAGCCAAAAGTAAAAACACCCCTGAGACCTTAACAGCTCAACTGCCTATCCGCCATAGTGGACTGGAAGAACATATGCACTTGTCTTGCACCATCCGTACACTCATTGACACTCATATACCTATTATTTCTACCAGGTGTTGTTAATTTGTAGACATTAAATGCTAATGACTGTGTCCATTAACTAGTTTGTAGAAAGGATCTAGTAAAACCTGGTCCATCCTGTCTCTACATAATCACAGAACAGATTTGTTAATTTTTGTCAGCTGCTGTTTGTTCTTTAGAGTAAACATCATATCACTTAGGAACACCTGTGAATGTGATGAATTTTCATCAGCAAATGTGCATTGAATTTATATAGAAAGAATTAAAATGGTTTGGACATCTTGAGAGAATGAAGCCCAATCAGCTACAATTTTGTGGCTATAACTGAAGAAGCTCAGGCTATAGAGCTAGAAGAAGACCAGGATTCAGATAAATAAATCTGTCAATGGTATGCTACACAAACATAGACTCATCACAGTATAATTGACACGTCGTGGCTTAGTAGCGATTTTGAACCAAAAGACATTGTTCATGTGGGGATAGATAGCCAAGTGCACACACTTGTTGTTTCTTTAGTGCACTGATTATGAATGCATCTTTGTTGTCCCTACCTGAGGTGCTGTGTGCTACTGCCACAAGTATTGTCACATTCCAACAGCCTGAGCATTCATCAGTCTGTGTGAAATTCATCATTCTGTATGTCAGCCTGTAGCACACATTATCCTCTGTTACAACCTAGTATCCCATACATAAACAGTAAGAAACATAAGAGATACAACAGAATTTGAAAAATTAATAAGGATGACACCAAAACAAAGAATTAACTAAACAAATAGCATATAAAATTATCAGATTTCTGAAATCAATAGAGGGAACAATTTCATGTATAGAAAAGCAAACATAATTGTATAATTTCATTATTTTATTGCACAACTCCTAATTTCTTTATTGTCAACATATGTTTCCTGTTGATATAGGTACGTTGTGAACAGTTCAGTAATGAAGATGAGATCCAGACGATTACAGCTGAATTTATATAGTGAGAATGAAGGTAAACTAACACAATTCTTTCTTATAAGGAGATTCATGACAGTGTGTTATACTCCAGAGTAGCACCTATGCTAGCTAAAATATCGGGGGTGCCGATATGCCGATTGACGGGGGGGGGGGGGGTGCTGAGTGGTCTCGAGGTATGCTGTCCGCCTTGAGTGCTGGAGGCCCCGGGTTCAAGCCCTGGTGAGGGCCGGAGTTTTTTCATGTGGACTTCTAGTAACAAAACTGCCCCTGGTCTCTGGGTAGTGAGATCGGATGCCCGTGTGTATTGTTGCGCATGTAAAAAATCCCTTGACACTTGGAAATTGAAAAAGAGTAGCATAATGGCGCTGTCCGGGCCAAATTTTGAGTTAAAAATCTGCCCAAAGTATTTGAGGATCCTCGCTGGTGCTATGGAGTTCATGCACTGAGCTGAGATTCTCCGGATTCAGGCTTGAGTTAGGAGTAGAATGGAGCACTTATGGGTTATACCTGTGTGCCGTGATGATGATCCATCGACTAAACTACCTAAAATATACAGTCACTAACTGATAATGTTAAAGAAATATGATGTTAAATGTTAATTCTTTTGAACGTGTAACCCCAGGTATCATGCGTATTTAATAGACGTGATTGGGAAGAACGCCAGCTTGTACAACTGGATACATTCTGCTCATTGGATGGATACACTTTAATAGTGAGATATGACTTTTATTGTGCCTTTTTTTTTTTTTACATTTCAGCTACCAGTTCGTACCCCCAATTGTGTTATGCAAACTCACACACTGCTCATAAAGAGAATGGAACACATCAGTAAACACCAAGAGCAAGAGATACAAGATGTTTTCATTGTGGTTACATCAACACATCACATTAAGATAACTGACGGCATTGAAATTTGTGTTTTGTGCAGTTAAGGGAAACTAATGAGCGGTGTTATAGAATGTCGGATTATGACTGATTGCATGATGGATTCACTGAGTGATTAGTATTCAGATTTTCTTAATGGGGAAGACAGGCAATTGTTGAAGAATAAACTGTCTGAAAAAATAACTACAGTTTCTCATTTGATTTTTTAAAATATTTATTTGTTGTGCTGGCGTAGAGTCAAGCAGAAAACGTGCTAACCTTTTAAGTATGAATGTTGTGGTTTTGACTTTAGAATAAGTAGTTATTTAAAGACAGAAAAGAATAATGATGGAGAGAATCCTTACAGATGTGATATATGTCCCTCCAAATTTACAGAGAATGACACTTCATTGAGACACAAAAAAGTATACATAAGTGTGTTTATTGTTGTAACTTTCTAGCAAATTTTAATTTGAAGCGGCACACAACTGTACACTGGATAGAAGTAATACAAATGTGATAGTTTTATCTATAACTGCACAAAATGGTCATTTAAAGAAGAATGTGCACACGTCTCATTGCACATCGAACCATTCATTCCATAAGTGCTCGGATCCCTTCCTCAGCAAATCCTGCAGCGTGTAGTGGCTGACGACACCAGTTCTGTGTTGGTTTATCAATCTTCTTTGGCTTCTGCATAGTGTTCTTGTTTGGCCACACCTCTTTTAACTTGCTGTTCTCGCAGCCTGACCATGGTTGTAGACTCACAGTCATCGATTGGTTCTCATAAACGATTTACTTCTCGTAGAACATTAAGAATGTCTGCCTGGTCCATGGCTCATCTGCCTTCCACAGTAGCCTTACCTGCAAGCCTGTCAGCCTGCTCATTTCCTTGTACACCTGCATGCCCAGGCACGAAAATGAAACTAATCTTTGCCAGCCGAGACCGCTCCAGAGACAGCAACCACTCTCTTCAGACCCACCCCATCTCTATCTTCCTGAGCATACTCATTGAATCATTAAGGACACATGTCAAATTGAATGTCTGTGTCTCGAGCCATGTTATTGCTTTACTTACTGCCATGACTTCAATATTGATATTGATATAAAGACGGTTAGTAAAAATCTTTGATGGCTGGGTTAGTGGCAGGAGCCAGGTTGGCTCATGTCAAGTGTGGTGCATGAATTAATCATGTGACACGCATAAATTATCACAAGAGTTGAATAAGACACACGAAAAGATGTTACTCGGGACTAAGACACCATCGAAGGAATGGCTCGAAAGCCAAGCTGGCGATGGCATGTCAAAATTACCACAAGAGTGAATGGTGAATGTATATATATATATATATATATATATATATATATATATATATATATATATATACTAGCTGACCCAGCCCGGCTTCGCCCAGGCCCTGGAGGGGATCTATCTATCTATCAGTTTGTCTGTCTGCTTGTTTGTCTGTCTGTCTGGCTGACCCGGCCCGGCTTCATCCAGTCCCTGGTGGGGAGCATCTCATTTAATTCATATAAGTAGTCATATAAGCTCTCCCGTTCCCGACTATCTTTCTGTCTGTCTATCTGTCTGTCTGACCCGGCCCGGCTTCACCCAGTTCCTGGTGGGGAGCATCTCATTTAATTCATATACGTAGTCATATAAGCTCTCCCGTTCCCGACTATCTGTTTGTCTGTCTGTCCCGGCCCGGCTTCACCCAGTCGCTGGTGGGGAGCATCTCATTTAATTCATATACGTAGTCATATAAGCTCTCCCGTTCCCGACTGTCTGTCTGTCTGTCTGACCCGGCCCGGCTTCACCCAGTCCCTGGTGGGGAGCATGTCATTTAATTCATATAAGTAGTCAAATAAGCTTCCGTTCCCGACTATCTGTCTGTCTGTCTATCTATCTGACCCGGCGTGGTTTCGCCCAGCTCCTGGTGCACAGTAACTTAAAAGAATGTCCTTCCACACACCATTCATTATTTTTAATGAAAACTGTTTTTAATCACCGACATGACAGTTGATAAGTTCTTTAAGCAGAAAAAGATGGGTTACAATGTTATGCATTATGCATTATTTTTATGAAAACTTTGAAAATGCCTTAAAGATTATATCATTATTTATTATAACTCATATGCCTGAAAATAACTATAGACAAAGAGTTTAACAATAGTGCAAGTAAGTCCAATAATATGACTATACAGTATATAGAAATGTTATTAAATGTTATGCCCCTTGAAATAACTTTTCTAGAGTGAAGTCCCCCTGCTATATAGAAATTATATAATGAAAATGAAAAAAGTAAATGTTATTAAATAAGTAGAAGATTTTACACTAAGAAACTATTATAGTCGGTTGCACAGGAATGAAAGGAAGACGTGTAGAAAATTTCATCTCAATCGGATGTACCGTTATCGAACACATCCAATACAAAGCTACCCACAAACACACAAAACCACATACTCTGTTTTGAATAACGAATACACAATAGATTGCACAATTTATTGCCTGGCATATTTCGCTGCATCTCGTCAGATACATACTGCAGAAATCACACAAAATAAAGTGAAATAACTAGATAAATCCTTGAATCTGAAATATACACATATTCGCACAGTAATGTCGATTGTCTACCACGGTAATTTTAAACTGACTAACATGTCTTTCTGCTCGCACAAGGCCGGCTTACGCAGGTTGATCACTATGGCTTCAGCAAACCTTAACAACTGACTACTCTGTGTGTTGAACACACGGAAGGCACTGTCTCTTTCAACCACATGACCACTCTCGAGCATGTGTCTCGTGACCGATGAAGCAGGACTGTTCCAGTGTGTCGGCCTGCCTAGGCTACCATCTTCTGGGTGTAGTATCTTGTCCACCCAGTTCAGAATGTGTTCCAACACCCTGTTATGTAACTATCGCTCTGTTCTACCTATGTAGATGGCCTCACACCTGCATGTAAATTGGTAAATACAATTCGATTTGGTGTACAGAGCTACAGGTACCCAGGACCCGAACCCAGGACACACTGACAGAAGAATTTGAAACTCTGAAGAATGCCTTAAACCTGAATGGGTACTCCACAGGATTTATAAAGCACCACTGCCAACAGCCCAAACCTAAACCAGAAGAAACTACAGTCCCTAAACTCAAGGTTTTCATCCAGTTAACCTTCCGAGGAGATGACGTAATGCAACGTTTGCAGGACCGGCTCATCACAGCAGTCAGGCGAACATTCTGTGCTGCAACTTTGGTTATCAGGTACAAAACCACACCGATCCCCACCCCAGCAGTTAAAGACTAACAGAGGGGCAACTGTCAATTACAGGTGGATATGATTCCTAAAAGCCCCCCCCCCCCCCATGGGGCTCCACCTTGTCGCGGGGGGGGGCGCTTGCGTGTCCCAGTGACCCTAAGAGCATTGTCGACGGAAGCACAACTACATGTCGGACAGGCCTTAGGTTAGGGACCAGACCAAGAGAGACACAACCTGCTGCTCTGCAGGTAGACCGAGGATAGCAGTCAAAAGATCAAATTAGGCGCACGAAGCCACAAATTCTTGGTCCAGACACATACTCTAAGGCTCCCACCTGAGGGATATTGCTGAACGCCTCTAAACCATTAACCTTTGAATGTGAGAGCCGAGCCGATACCCACGTACTGCAAAACGGAAGTGAGATGCTGAGCATACTGCAAGCTTAGTTCAGACACTGGTACGAAGGCTCTCAGCTGGGGGATATGAGGGATCCCCGGATGAGAGGGCATAGCCGTTTTCTCGCTCACAGATGAACTGGGATGAGGTGCTGAGCTGGCAACACATGTATGTAGCCTACCTCGTGAGCGAGTACCAAAGGTAGAAAAAGTGCCCCAGTCGCACGAAATGGTTACGAAGTATGTATGTATCTATACTCATAAAGATTGTAGTCAAAGGTGGCAAAACGTCTCATTAACACGAAATAGACCGCTTGGCTAGCGAATCCATTGCGTGGAAGTCCGAACCGAAAGCTTACCTAGTGGATGTCGGCCACAGACTGACCGTTCCTGGTTTGTGCTTGAGCGACCAGTGGCAAGCGAAATGCCCAATATATAGAAGTGAGGAATTAAAGCAGCCATGAGCAGGACGTGGCAATTCCTCGGGTGAGCCCAGTCTCAGAGCAATATGTTTCAGCTCTGCAATTATGGAAGCCTCCTTGGATATCGGGGAATGCCCATGGTCTGCCCCTGCCTTCCCTTGAGGGTTGACCGTGATTCTCTGACCGTTCTACCTTGACCAGCTGAGATGTGGTCGACACCACAACAGTAAGAGTCTAACGTGCCTCGAAACCTGAGGAAGGCTAACCTCATTAAAAATGCCCGCCGAAGTCGGATGTGCGGCCTAAGGGTAGCAAATAAAAGCTGGCTCTAGGCAATTACGTCCTAGTGAAATGTCTTTCGTGCTAGGAACAGCTCTGACTACCTAGTTTTCCGAATACCATAGTGTCCGGAACAGCTCTGACTAGCTAGTTTTCCGAATGTCCGTCGTACTAGGAACAGCTCTGACTACATAGTTTTCCGAATGCCCATCGTGTCCGGAACAGCTCTGACTAGCTAGTTTTCCGAATGTCCGTTGTGCCTGGAACAGCTCTAACTTTTGTTTTCCGGGTACAGCGACTAGCACATGTCCGAATCGAAAGCTCGCTGAGTGGATACCATCTGCAGTCCGACCGTTCCTGGTTTGTGCGGGGAGCGACTCGTAGCAAACGAAAGGCCCAATACATTGAAGTGACGTCCAATGCCAGTGTGGACGCCCAGAAGTGGCAGTGCTTAAGTGGCATATTAGGCCATGAGAGAAATGTTATTTTCTGTGGTGACTTCAACGCTAAAGGCAGATCATGGGGAAACACTTCCCCCAATACACAGGGGGAGGAGCTCGAGACTGCACTGGAAACCATCGACCTGGTTTGTATCAACAGTGGCTGTGTCACCAGGACAGCAAGCCGTCCGGGCGATGAGGACAGTGCTATTGATCTGGCGCTAGTTTCACCTTCACTCACTACAGTGTGTAGATGGGGTGTCCTAGGACACCATGGCAGCGACCACCACCCGTGCAGCATACTGTTGGAGAAAGGCAGAACCAGGCAGCACAAGCTAAAGGTAAAGATGTTCCAGCATGACAGTACAGGGCAAGATGTGGTGAGTAAAATAAGACGTGACAAGCGCAGAACGTTTCAGGGCAGGAAAAAAAGCTGGGAGCAGCCACCGTGGTGGAGTTTCGAGGTGGAGAAGGCTTGGGTGGATAAGCGTAGTGCTGTAAGGAGATGGCAAAATGCCAAGAAGAACAGAGCTGGTCATCATAGTCCCTGCTTGCACTTAGAAAGAGAGATGCACACAAAAGTAAGCTACTTCAAAAAACTGGTCAAGGTTGTTAAAAGCGAAAAATGGGCAGAGGTGTGTCAAAGAGTAAGCACAGACAAGTCACTGAAATTGTTCTGGCGACTACATAAAAGCATGAGTGGTGTAGTCAAGAATAAGAGCATTTCTGACTTCCAAGGTGCTGACCTCATCTGGCAGAGGACTGACGAGGACAAGGGCAAAGCCCTCTTTGAACGCTACCTTGAGCAAAGCAACCAGACAGACATGGGAGGCCGAAATCTGGCCAAGGAGGTCACCTCAGACAGATGCAAGGCCCAGAACACTTCGGATGAAGACACAGTGACAGTGAAAGAAATCAAGGCTGTGCTTCGACGATCAAAAAACAGTGCTCCAGGTCCTGATGGCATAAGATACGACGACATAAATAGGTGTACCGACAATGAGCTAGATAAACTAGCAGACATGTACAACAACAGTATAGGGAGTGCTAGCATCAAGAAGGAATGGTTACACAGCTATCTGATTCCCTTGCCGAAGCCTGACAAAGACCACAAAAAAATTCAGGGATATCGAATTATAACCATGCAGAATACAATAGGCAAGCTGCTGGAGAAGGTAATTGTCAGGAAAATATCAAGCCAACTAGAGAGGCAAGGTGTTTTCCCACCCACCCTGGGTGGGTACCGTCCAAAGAGAGAAACCTGGACCAATGCAGCAGTCTTTGCCCAGGATGTCTATGAAGGTTTCCACGCAGGCACTGAAACCGTTGCTGCAGCGATTGATCTTGAGGACGCATACAACAGAGTACCACTGGATTTTTTTAATGTTTCAGCTTCTCGAGCTAAACGTAAGTCCATTCCTCCTTAGTTGGATCGCTGCAGCCCTCTTCCAACGGAAAGTAGTTTTTAGATGTGGCAGTTGGACTTCGGAACCAACAACAATATATCCTGGCCTACCACAGGGATCACCATTATCTCCGGTACTGTTCAACGCCTACACAGTGAGAATCACCAGTGAGCAGATCACTGGACCTGGCAGGACATTGTCATATGCCGGTGATGTTTTAGTGCATCGTCAGGGGAAGGATAGAGAGGAGGTTGCTGTGGAACTACAAACCGAAATCAATCGCATAAGTACTTGGTGTGATGAAGCTGGGGCAATGGTCAACCCAACAAAGGCAACAGTGACTTGGTTCTCGTTGAATAATCATATTGTCAACACTCCAACACCAACTGTAATGCTGTGTTCAGAGACGGTGGAAAGAACGCAGGCAATGAATTACCTGGGGATACGGTTTGATCGAAGCCTTGCTTATAATGTGCACATAGACCAGGTGATAACAAAGGCCAAGCGGGGTTTGGCAGCGATGCGGGTGATGGCGGCAGCAAACTGTGAGCAGCGCCATCTATGTCTTCTGTACGAGGGGTTGGTCATGTCTGTTTTGGAGTATGCAATGGCAATCCTGACTCTCAGCCATAAGCAGATAGAAAGGATGGAAAGGATACAGAATGAAGCTATGCGCATTATTCTTGGATGTACAAGAGATACAGCATGCAGGGCGATGCGCTACCTTCTTGGTTTTCCAACCATTGAAGAGAGAATACAAGGTTGCAGGGCACGCGCCTACCTCAGAATTAACGCAAACACACAACATCCACTGCATAGTGAAATTAGGAAGGTGAAGGGCAGCAGGTTAAAAAGAGGACGGTCGTGGATGGGTCAAGCCGAAGACATTCTTCAACAGGTGTGTTCACTTGAGGACTTAGAACCTGTCGAGGAGTGGGTGCGAGTGCCAACAGACTTCTGCACATCCTTTTCAGTTTGCATCCAACTAGATAGAAAATGCAGACAAGAAAACCCGGCTGCTGTTGAGGCTGAAGTACAAGCGTTGATTTTCGAGAATTCGCTAGACGGTGACGCGGTCATCTACACAGATGGGTCGGTCGTCCGACATGTGAGAAGCTCATGGGCCTTTACAGCTCGGGCCGGAGGGAGAATTGTGAAGGAGAACTCTGGTGCTTTCACTGAAACCACAAGTAGCCTGACCATGGAAGTCATGGCAGTAAGTAAAGCAATAACATGGCTCGAGACACAGACATTCACTAGGGCTTGTTTCCTTAGCGACTCAATGAACATGATCAAGAGGATAGAGGAGGGGTCGATCCGAAGAGAATGGTTGCTGCCTCTGGAGCGGTCTCGACTGGCAAAGATTAGTTTCATCTTCGTGCCAGGGCATGCGGGAGTACAAGGAAATGAGCGGGCTGACAAGCTCGCAGGTGAGGCTACTGTGGAGGGCGGAAGCGCCATGGACCAGGCCGACATTCTGAATGCTCTACGAGAAGTAAGACTTTTGCGAGAACCAAGTGATGACTGTGAATCTACAACAATGGCCAGACTGCGAGAGCAGCAAATTAAAAGAGGGGTGGCCAAACAAGAACACTACGCAGGAAGCCAAAGAAGATTTATAAACCAACACAGAACTGGCGTCGTTAGCCGCTACACGTTGCGGGATTTGCTGAGGAGGGGATCCGAGCACTTATGGACTGAATGGTTCGATGTGCAATGAGGATGATCTGTCGACTAACTAACTAACTAACATTGAAGTGAGAAATTAAAGCAGACATGAGCAGGACGTGGCGATTCCCCCGGTGAGCCCAGCACCAGAGTGCTATGTGTCGGCTCTGCAACTATGGAAGCCTCCCTTGGATGGCGGATAATGCCCATGGACTGTCCCTGCCTGCCCTTCATTGCTGATCGTAAAGTCTTCGACCGTTCTAACTTGACCAGCTGGGATATGGATGGCACCACAAAAGTGAGAGTCCCCCAGGAGTGCTAACCTGTCAAAAATGCACGCTAAAAGTCGGATGTGTTGGCCTAAGGGTTTCGGCCCTAGGGTGCCTAACCAGACACACCGCAATCACTCTGAAAAACACTCCGGATGAACGAAAGAAGCTCCCCCGATGTGTCTCCACCTTGCCGTGGTGGGGGAGCTTGCGTGTCCCATCGACCCCATGTGCTTGCCGATGGGTGAAAACTACATATCGGACGGCTCGTGGGATAGGGACCAGACTAAGAGAGACACAACCTGCTGCTCTGCAGGTAAGACTGAGGATAGCAGTCAAAATCAGGCAAACGATCCCTAAATCTCAGTCCGGGCATAACCTCTAAGGTTCCCATCCGAGGTGTATGGCTGAACGTCTCTAAGCCATAAACTCTCGGAAGTGAGAGCCTGGCCGACACAAACCTACATCAAAATTGTGATGATGTGCTGACAACGCTACATGCTCAGCGCAGATTCGTTCGATGGCTCTTAGCTGGGGGATATGAGGTATCCCCGGATGAAAGGGCTTGACCGTTACTCGCCCACAGACGCACGGAGGTAAGGTGCTGAGCCGGCAGCACATGTAGCCTACCTCGTGAGTGAGTAAAAAAGGTGGAAATACACCTCGGTCGCACGTCTCGCAGACATCCGATAGTCTGTAACCACACTCATGGAGTGAGTGTAGTCAAAGGTGGAAAATTGTCTCGTTGACACGAAATGGAACGCCTGTCTTGCGAATCCATTACGTGGCAGCCCGAAGCGAAAGCTTGCTGTGTTGAAGCCGAAACAAGAGTCTCGAAACCCGAGGAAGGCTAACCTCATTAAAAAATGCCCGCCGGAAGACGGAAGTGTCGTCCTACGGGTGGCAAACTAAAAATTGACACTACGCATTTACGTCCGAGTGAAACGTCTCGTCCGAATGTCTCTCGTGCTAGGAACAGCTCTGACTACCTAGTTTCCGAATGCCGCTCTTGTTCGGAACAGCTCTGACTAGGTAGTTTTCCGAATGTCTGTCGTGCCTGGAACAGCTCTGACGGGCGCAACGACAAGCACATGTCCGAAAACTCGCTGAGTGGATACCGTCTGCAAACCTGTCTGGTTTGTGCGGGAATGGCCCGGGGCAAACAAAATGACCAATATATTGAAGTGAGGATTTAAAGCAGCCATGAGCAGGACGTGACGATTCCCTCGGCTAGCCCAGAACCAGGGCGTTATGTGTCGGCCCTGCAACTATGGAAGCAATCTTGGATGGCGGAAAATGCTATGGACTGTCCCTGCCTTCCTTTGAGGGATGACCGTTGTCTTCGACCGTTCTAACTTGGCCAGCATGTTTGTAGATGGCACCACAAAAGTGAGAGCCTCCCAGGAATGCTACCTGGTCAAAAAAGCACGCTAAAGTCGATGTGTTGGCCTACGGGTTTCGGCCCAAGGGCGCATAACAGACACACCGCAATCACATCTGAAAAAAACACTCCGGATGAACGAAAAGAAGAAGAACGAAAGAAGAAGAAGATTCCTAAAAGCTGGACAGAAACTGAACAGAAGGATCAACTGATCTCAAAGCTTGCCATCCATCCTGAAGGACGGAGCTGACGGTAGACCTAAGAAGCCGTGGCAGGGACCCTATGCTAATCTGGAGATTTCAGGTGCAATCAGACATAATGGTGTGCACTCCGACATCTCGGCAATGGGTACTGATCAAGGCATCAAGCTAACGGCTCCGTATGAATCAAGAAAGCAATCTCAGTAAGACCGAAATAACCTTTATTCTTAGCTTTCACTGTCTCGTGCCGACCCAGGAGTAACCCCACAAAATAGGAACAGGGCACCCATGTCGAGGACAAAGAGGCCGAAACACCACAATGTAACTATCACCTAGACCGGAAATGTCCGAAATCGCCTGGATCTTTTCTCCGGGGCATGCCGGTGTACTGGGAAATGAACAAGAATAATAATAAGAAGAAGACATTTCTGGCTGTACTGACCTTTAGTCAGTTGACCCCGTTAACCGCGACATCTGTTTTATTCCATCCATGGATAGCCGTTTCAAGCTAGGACACAGATAAGTTGAAATTTATACTTTCATGTAGTGTCGAATTGTTAATCTATTTTTGTTTGTTTGTTCTGTGCTGACGAAGGCTTTGGCCGCATCGTCTATTGTTTTTTGTAGTCATGCTTTGGTAAAGCTCTCAATCTACTTCTCGTTTTTTAGTGATTCATTCATTGGGAAATGAACAGGCGGACAAATTGGCTGGTTCTGCAAAACTTGGTGGAGTATTGATACATGACAAGGCAGACGTGGCTGTGGCCTTGTGGGAGCACGTGTACACCTCGGAGGAGCAAATGGATTACCATGGTCTGGCAAGAATGAGACAGCGAGAAGTGACGAGGGGATCTGGCCGACGCTCGACACTCAAAGGAAAGGCGAGACGGTCATATAATCAGATTGCTACTGGTACTATTGGTGTTGGAACTCTTCTCTGGCTGCCGAGGATGGGGACGGGGCGCTTATGAGAATGCCCCGAATGCTGTGATGTCGATTCCTAAATCAATCAATCAATCAATCAATGTCCGAAGTCAAACCTCTACAACTAAGTGACGGGAACCATAGTTTGTGGTGAAATAAAACGTCCTGCGAGGGCCTCGCCCGCAGCAGATGCGAGGGCAGGAGTGCCCAAACCAGTAATATAATATAATCATCCCAAGGGCTGGCTTTCACTGGGGCAGCATACAGGAGGGTGGCGCGTCAATCTGTGAATGGGGAATGGGGTACGAAGACGCCATCATGGCTGTAACGTCTGTTGGGTCATAGCTAGCCATCGAGGTGGAGGTGAGAAGCCAAACGACGGGGATAAGAATTTGGCTTTCTGGCTGCCTGACGATGATAATGTTTGTAGATACCTCGAACACAACGCTCGTCTCCCCGAGAGCGGAAAGACGTCTGGGCGACACACAAGACGATGGTGGATATGCGAATGCACCCACAGGAGAAAAACACCCGTAAATCATGACCCAGGCACAGCCGCCTGAGATTATAAAAAGGTAAAAGGGGCCGAACCATGCGATGAGGGAGACGGCTTCTGATGATCGGAAGCCGTCTGTCGCGCTTGCTCCGCGGCCACATTTTTAATTAATATATTAATTCATTCAATTGAATATCCTTTGCAGAGACTCGCTCCCATAACAACCTTTCTGAAAACTTCTCGATCATAATTACTAGTAAGTAGATCCATTACCTCATGTGGACAACAATCACCTTCGGTTTAACAGGACTGTGAGGGTAAAACTGTGGGCAGCTGCTGTTGTGGCTGACTCAATCACAGGACTATCATTCAGAGCCGGCGATGGACCATAACTATAACTTCTCCTTGAAGTTGAGCGGGGTAGGGGTAATGGTGAAATCGAATCGATGATAAGCAAGATGCCCAGCGTCCGATACACTCATCTGGAGATCATCCGCCACATCCTGCACTCATCTTCTTTTTGGCCTTCCCCTTCCTCTCTTCCCCAGACATTATACCCCAGCATTATTGTTCTATCTAAACTTTCATGACGTATCAAGTGACCAAAATATTTTAATTGTCTTTGTTTTATTGTCTTTAACAGCCAACCTTCTTCAATATTCATCTTTTGAAGTACGGATGCATTTGATCTTTTCTGTATCCAAGATATTCTTAGAACTCGTCTATAACATATATATATATATATATATATATATATATATATATATATATATATATATATATATATATATATATATATGTACTGTTCAGCTTGTTTAGTAAGTGTCTAGGTCTCACACATTTATATATAACATGTTGAAAAATTATATCTAAGAAAAATTGTATACAAAAAGATTGCTCAACTATGTATAATTTATATATCCGAATTATAACCCAGGAGGGTTGAACAGGATATAATTCACTGCAGAACTATTTGGGACCGGAATTAGGAAGAGTGCCGGATATTTAAAACAAAAATAAATTTTAAAAACATCATATCTGGAAATGACCATGTTTGCTTAAGGGTTACGGTTATTTTCGGTCTCCGACAATGCACGTAAACACCAAGAACGATCACTACGAGGTAAATAAACACGAAATATGAGCGGCGCCAGACTCAGAAAATCGACGACAGGAGAAAACATACTCACACAGACGCATAAGCAAATGTTTTGACCGAAGTCTGTCAACGCATAACATCAACAACAAAACTTAACTGGCATCCTGAATATACGACGAGACAGCACGAGTTGAACTGTTTTAGTTTTAGCAGCGTTTGTGTGTCTATAAATTTTATTTTTATAATTAATTATTTAATTAATTATATTGAATTTAAAACAGGCAATTTCAATTTACAAGAAACCATAACAACCATGAAAAGAAAACATAAAATAAGAAAGAGACCTGGGGGCGAGACCCCCAGGCCAGGCAGATCAGATAACACTGGGGAAGAGTGTGACACGGGGACCAGTTCTAGTAATCGTGATGACGGAGTTAATCCTGACTGTGTTACCAAGGAAATCCCCTGTGGCAGACTAAGAGAGTGAGAATAGCAACGTGGAATGTGAGAAGTCTGTATGAGGGAAAGCTTAAAGTAGTATGTGATGAGATTGAGAGGTTAAATATTCAAATTCTAGGAATTAGTGAACATCACTGGAGAGGCAAGGGACATTTTACAACTGAAAATGGAAGTCTTTTCATTTATTCTGGTAGAGACGTCAGAGGCCAGAGTGAAGTGGCATTTTGTTTAGATAAGACAACTGCAAAAGCTTTAATGGGATATAATCCAGTTAGTGACAGAATCCTCACTATTAGACTTAAAGGTCGTCCAAAAAACACAACTCTCATACAGATATATGCACCTACTTCAACAGCATTTTTTTTTTTGTTGCGTATCCCTTACGGGACGTTGCAGTCAACACCAGCATTTTCAGCTGCTGTTGATGTACTAGGCAAGTGTTACGTTCAGTAGTTTGCCATTGCTTTCTGAACGACCGGCCCCTATACCTTTTTCGAAAAAAACCAGCACCGCCGTGTTTCGAACCCGGGTATACGGGCTCACAAACCGCGTTCGCAAGCCCTTTAGCCACAGCATAGGAGGACGAAATTGAAGATTTTTACAACACACTGCAAGATACATTCAATAAAAAAAAAATTGTGTTGCGTATCCCTTACGGAATGTTGCAGTCAACACCAGCATTTTTCAGCAAGTGTTACGTCCAGTAGTTTGCCATTGCTTTCTGAACGACCGGCTCCCATACCAAAACTTTATAACACAACGCGACACGGTCTGCTGCATAAATCGGTCGCAGCTGAGCTTCGAACGCCTGGTACCCGACTCACGAACCGCGTTCGCAAGCCTTCAGCCACGGCCAGACGTTAGCGACTTTTCTCCGTAATCTCGTATACTCTCGTAAGTAATGTGACAATGGTGAGAATCAGCAGTGGTTTGAATTGCGTCTAACTTATGGGATATGTGAGCCGGTCGCTCAGAAAGCAATGGCAAACTACTGAGCGTAATCTTGCCAAGAAATCAACAATCAGCTGAAAGATGCTGATGTTGACAGCGATGTCCTGTAAAGGATATGCAAACATTCAATAAGATTGGTCATAATGATATAGCAATAATAATGGGAGATTTTAATGCAAAAGTAGGTACAGGAAGAACTGAAAATGAGAGACACGTTTTAGGAAAATTTGCCTCAGAACAGGGCACAATAGATTACGCAACCACATGTATACAAAATTCAAGATTGGTGAAACAGCCATGTGTACATGTGGATTGGCGTCGCAGACAGCAGAGCACATACTCCAAGACTGCCCAAAATATAACATATCTAGGCAAACCTTCTGGCCTAGAGAGACGGCAGTGGAAGATAAACTCTATGGACCGCTGTGTGAACTGAAAAAGACAGTTGAATTCATACAAGAGACAGCATTGCAGTTATAGACATATTTCAAGCGAACGAAAGAAGAAGAAGGAAAATTTGGATTGGGAAATAGAAATGATGCAGGTGACAAATTAATTGAATTTTGCACAGAAAATGAGTTAATGATAGGTAACACACTTTTTAAACAATACTCAAGAAGACTTCACATGTAAGTCCTCGGACAGTATTACCAAAAATCAGATAGATTATATTTTAATACAAAGAAGATGGAGATCAAGCATAACATCTGCAAAAACCCTACGAAGTGCAGACTGTGATACAAATCATCAGTTATTGGAAGCAGATCTGAAATTAAAATTGGAAAAGCTTACCCGAGGAACAAGGCCACTTCGTTTTGATCTCACAAAAATACCAGATGCATACAACATAGAAGTTAGGAATTGTTTTGGGGTCTTGATGTCTGTACAAGAGGAAATGACACCTGATGAACTGGCAGTACAAGCTAGAGATATCTTGATAACTGCAGCCAAAGATTTCACTCTGACCAAGAAAAAGCAACTTAAGCCATGGATTACATCAGACACGTTAGAATTAATAAAACAACGAAGGGAACTGAAACAGAAAGGCGGTGAATCCGATAACAGCAGGATGAAGTATAAATCTTTAACTCGAGAAATAAGAAAGAACACAAGAAAGGACAAAAATCAATATATACAAGATTGCTGTACCAGAATAGAGCAATATCATAAGACTGGAAGAGATTACGAAATGTTCAAAGAAATGAAGTTATTGACAAGAAATGTTCAACCTCAATTGAATGTTATCTGTGACAAGATGGGAAATACCTTAACAGAATATAGACAAATTCTAGAAAGATGGCAGGAGTACTGCAGTCGAATGTATGATATGAGTGACAGTGAGGACATGAATGAGATACATGAGCCAATGACAGCAGAGACAGAACCTAAACACTCATTAGATGAAATTGCATAGGCTATAAAGAGCCTGAAGAATGGTAAATCACCTGGATGTGATGAGTTACCAGCTGAACTAATTAAAGCAGGAGGAGAAGAAAGCATACAAATCTATCAAGCATTATGTAAAAAGATATGGTATATGGCCAAAAGGTTGGAAGAGAACTATCTTCAAAAAAGGGCTGAAATTATGCACCAACTATAGAACTGTTGCCTGATCAGTCATGCAAGTAAAATTCTACTAAAAGTCATAATGGGAAGACTTCGTAAGAAAATGGAAGAAGAGTTTAACATGGTTCAAGATGGAATTAGACAAGGGCGAGGAACAAAAGATCACATTCTCAGTATGCGTTTAATAATAGAGAAGTACAGAGAATTTAATGTAAACCTATTCTCATGTTTTGTGGATTATTCAAAGGCATTTGACTATGTACAACATCAGAAAATTTGGGAAATCATGAGGAATATGGGCTTTCCACCACATGTAATACAGCTCATGAGAATGCTCTATCTAGACCAACAAGCAGCAGTTAGAATAGATGGAGAGACATCAGATTGGTTTGACATCATACAAGGAGTCTGTCAGGGCTGTGTGTATTTGTTTAACCTGTACGCCGAAAATATAATGAGAAATTTAAGAGATGATATAAACAGGGAGCTATGTGATGCCCTAAATATTGGTGGTCTTGACATACCAGAGATTCGGTATAGTGATGATACAGTATTGCTATCCACAACACAGAATGGTATAGAAAATTTAATAGCCTCAACCCAATTGAATAGTGAAAATCACAACTTATATCTTAACATAGCAAAAACAAAGATAATGCATACAGATAAAACTACTATGGAGAAAGAAATATATGTTAATGGGGAAAAAATTGGAGGTGGTGGAGAATTTTGAATATCTTGGGTCATTGATTACCAACAACGGTGACACAATGAAAGAATTTAAATGACGACTATCAATTGCTCTTCAAAGACTAAAACAACTGAATAGTTGAGTTGAGTTGAGTTAAGAACCGACATCACTGCACTCAGGACATTCCCATACGTGCTCCGTCCCCTCATTCAACAGCCAGCGAAGAGTCATACTACTAATCATTCCCACCGCTATCTGATTAAAAGTTCTCCTGGTCTTCACTCTCAGTTTTGAGATTCTTCCAGAACCCTTGCCGATCCCTCACAATCTCTTTCTTTCCATATATGGGTTCTCAATCTGTTCCTCCACCTTCTCCACCTAGTCCCACAGCCTGTTCATTCCCCAGTACACCTGCATGGCCAGGCAAAATATCCATACAATTCTCACAATCTGTGACCTCTGAAGCGACGAGAGCCATTCCACACGAAACATTCCTTTCTCCACCTTGCTAAGCACACTCTTTGAATCCGTAATTAATACAACGTGTGTTGCAGTAGTCTCCTCAAGCCACTGGAATGCCGCTGTTACTGCCTCCACCTCCAGTCTCATACTGGAGGTCGTAGTCTCATATGCCAGACTCTCCTTTTTCAAGACTCGCCCATTAGCCTTTGCAATAAAGCCCCAGCCATTACGTCTGTTTCTCACCACTGGCCCATCAGTGTAGATGACTATGTCACCTTGATGTGTGTTACTCTAGATAACTGTTGCACTTCAAACTCTGTGCTGCCCATTCTCTGCACTCACGATCCAGTGTTATTATTACATTGTGCCAGTCCGTCATGTCTTCCGGAACTTCAGCATACTTTCTTTCATGATTTATGGTCTCTAGATCACACACCTGACATATAGAAAGTTCTGCCTGTGCCATCCAGGACCTGCCTCGTCTTAGTCTATGACCCTTGACCATATCCATTGCTGCATGCAGCGGGTGATCCCTGTCTGTGGCAACTCACAGGTACCATTTGGCCTGAAGGACCCTATGCCTATCCGTCATTGTTGGTAGCGCCAGGATATGCCTCATGCATATAATTGGTGTGTCCTTTGTGCACCTCAGGATTAACCGCATGGCAGCATTCTGTATGCGCTCCAACCTTTCAAGCTGGCTCTTTGATACTGTCAGCAGCCCCAAACCATATTCAATGACAGAAATTATTAACCGCTGAAAGAGCCTGTACAGCATCCTCTGATCTACCCCGGTTGCTGCCATAGCCCTCAATGCATTAAGTCCCCTACCAGCCTTCACCACTAAAGCCTCCACATGATCCTTAAAAGACAAACACCTGTCAAAGGTGATACCCAAGTACTTCAATTTACTCACTCGACTAAGAGGACATCCATTCAACATAAACAACTGAATAAATTATGGAGTGGGACAGACAGAACTTCAAAACTTAGATTAAGAGCATGCATCTTTCCCATTGCAACATACACCCATGAGACCTGGACACTTACTAAACAAGCTGAACAGCGCATAAATGCCTTTGAATATAAATGTTATAGACGAGTTCTAAGAATATCTTGGGTAAAGAAAAGGACAAGTGCATCTATAATTCAAGAGCTGAATGTTGAAGAAGGTTGGCTATTAAAGAGAATAAAACAAAGAAAATTAAAATATTTTGGTCACTTGAAACGTCACGAAAGTTTGAAGAAAACAGTAGTGGAGGGGTATATGCCTGGGAAGAGAGGAAGAGGAAGGCTAAAGAGAAGATGGGGGAAGGATGTGGCTGTTGATCTCCAGATGGGTGTATCGGACGCAGAACATCTTGCTTATGATCGAGAGGTTTTCTGGAGGGTTTTTATGGGAGCGAGGTTCTGCAAAGGACATGCTACTAAATGAATGAATGAATGAATTTACCAAAGTCTGAAGTTTAATTTACAATTAAAATTTTATACTAACAATAGTAGCATTTTTATGCAATATTTAAAAATTTGGTTTTAATTTATGAAACCATCACAAGACGAATCCAACTGTATCTCAACGAAGATTGTACATCAATTCTAAGCGGAATTATTAATATTTTTGTGTCGTGATCTGATCTACAACCAAGAAGGGCAAAATGAATCTGAGGAAATAAGCAGTTCTGCTCGTGGCCCAGTAAAATTGGAGCTAAGAAATTCTGCCTTCTATTACTGTGGCATGTTTATTTTTAAACAAACCACATGGTACCACCATTCATATATCATTGCGTCCGGGGTGGCGAGGCCTAACTTGACATATTATCTATCAAAAAAGCAACAGAGAAATTACTAAATACCAGCCATGGTACACAACCTGTGGTGCTGTTGACAGATGCAAAATCAGTACTCGAGGCGCTTCTGTCTGGGGAATTGCCAGTACTAAGGACACTACATTCTGAACTTAGCAGTCAGAATAAGGTCATCATGCAGTGGATACCATCCCACTGTGGAGTACCTGGAAACGACAGAGCTGATCAATTGGCTAAGGAAAGAGCAAAAGAAGAACAGCCTGATGTGCTCATTACATACCACCAAAAGAAAAGAATGATCAAATCAGTCAAAAGGCCACCAAAAGCTGCTCAAGACGACTACCACGTTATGGACAGACCAGAACAAGTCATTATTCTGGGCCTCAGAACAGGACACAATAGATTACGCAACCACATGTATACAAAATTCAAGATTGATGACTCAGCCATGTGCACATGTGGTTTGGCGTCGCAGACAGCGGAGCACATACTCCAAGACTGCCCAAACTACAACATACACCTTCTGGCCTAGAGAGACAACAATAGAAGATAAAATCTATGGACCGCTGAGTGAACTAAAAAAAAGACTGTTAGATTCATACTTCTTCTTCTTCTGCGTTCATCCGGACTTTTTTTCCGGACGTGATTGCGTTGTGCCTGTTTACAGCAGAGCTGCGTTCTTGCGCCGTTAGGCTGACACATCCGACTTCTGCGGGCATTTTTTGACCGGGTTAACCTTCCCGGGTTAGATTCATACAAGAGACAACACTGCAGTTATAGACATATTTCAAGCGAACGAAAGAAGAAGAAGAAGAATATTATCTATTTTTTTAATAGGATTTGCCCTTACCTAATTAACAATTAAAAATAGCCACCAATTGTTTATTATTTATTAAAAGCCTGTCACATTGCTAACGAACCTGGCAAGATGTGTGTTTTGGTATAAGGAAAGTAAATGTCACATTCCTCTTTCAATAGAATGTTGAGAGGATCGACCTCATTGCACTGGGTTTTATCCCATATGGCTCGGCCTCTTTCCGCAGGGCGGCCTGCCGAAAGCATCACACAGAGCACAAGTCTCCAAGAAAAATGCACTAAATTTTTAAGACTTTTCGATAGTATGTGCTGTGACCTAATTAACAGTTTAAAGTAGCTGCCATTTATATTAGTTAAATGTCATGTGAAATGTTCATCGATTCATGAAAATGTGCTCACATTGTCTTGATGTACCCACTGCATTGCGACAGATTTCTTTTGTTGAATAAATATCATGCATTAATGTAAGTAAATAAGCATAAATTAAGCAGTCACTTTCACTAATAATTGATTTCTACTTCTGCTCTGTAGTGACACTGTTCTGTATCTAAAAGTGAGCAATTAATAATTAAATACTAACTTTAAAAAAAAAAACCAGAACTTATTTCACAGTATTTTATTTAAATAATTATGTACTGCTGTGCTGCTAAGAAAAAAGTACTCCTTACAGTACTTACAGGTTTACAGATGGGTCTGAAAACTGGCTTTCAAAATTATTTTAAGTCTTATCAAATGTCGGCCCGTGGCGAAGGGGGTTATGGACGTAGTTCATAATCCTGCATACCACGTTCAAAACACAGTTGTGTTGATTTTTTATGAAATGGTATGGGCGCCGGTCGTTTAGACAGCAATGGCAAACAACTGAACGTAAACTTGCCCAGGAATCACGAACAGCCAAAAAATTATGGGGTTGACTGCTACATCCGTAAATGATATACAACTAACTAACTAACATTAAATGCTGAAAAATTATACAAGTATACAGATACATTACTGCTACAAATGAAACATGTATTTTGTTTAATTTTAGTAGTTAAATTGCCATTTCTAATCTTATATATAAAAGGCAATCTCCGTCTGTATGTCCGTATGTCCTTTATGCGTTTGCGAACGGCCCATCCGATTGAGATGAAATTTGCTACACGTCTTCCTTTCATTCCAGCGCAACCCACTGTGATATTTTTTTAGTGGGAAATCGGCTGCTTACTGAATATTATTTAATTTTCCATTTTTCATTATAATTTCTATACAGCAAGGGGACTTAACTCTGTAAAAGTTATTTCAAGGGGCATAACTTTTAATAACTTTTCTGTATAACTTATAGTCATATTGTTGCATCGTTTTCAAAGATTTATAAACTCGGTGTCTATAGTTATGTACGGGCATATGAGTTATAATAAATAATGATACAATCTTTAAGGCATTTTCAAAGTTTTCATAAAAATAATGCACAATGCATAACATTGTAACTCACCTTTTTATGCTTAAGAAGTTACTGTAGTCATGCAGGTGATTAGAAAGAGTTTTCATTAAAAATAATGGATGGTGTGTGGAAGGACATTCTTTTAAGTTACTTTTTTTGTTGTATGAATTTAATGAGACGCTACCCGCCAGGAGCTGGGCAAAGCCACGCCGGGTCAGATAGATAGACAGACCCACCTTTTCGCTGCAGTTGTCTACAGGCATATGCGTTAAAATCCTCCTCCTCCTCTCCCCTCCTCCTCCTCCTACCCTCTTCCTCTTCTCCTCCCTCTCCCTCCTCCTCCCTCTTTCTCCTCCTTCCTCCTCCTCCCTCTTCCTCCTCCTAATCACTCCTCTTCCTTCCTCCTCCCTTCTCCTCCTCTCTCCTCCCACTCCCTCCTCCTCCCTCCTTCTAATTCTATGTCCTCCCCCTCATCCCTCCTCCTCCCTCCTCCCTCTTCCTCCCTCCTCCTCCCCCTCCTCATCCCTCCTCCCTTCTCCTCCTCCCTCCTCATCCTCTCTCCTCCTCCCTCCTCCTCCCTCCACATCCCTCCTCCTCCTCCCTCTTCCTCCTCCTCCTCCTTCTCCTCCCTCCTCCTTCTCCCTCTTCCTCCTCCCTCCTCCTAATCACTCCTCTTCCTTCCTCCTCCCTTCTCTTCCTCTCTACTCCCTCCTCCTCCTATGTCCTTCCCCTCATCCCTCCTCCTACCTCCTCCCCCTCCTTCTCTCTCCACCTCCTTCCTCCTCCTCCCTCCTCCTCCTCCCTCTTCCTCCTCCTCCCTCCTTCTCCTCCCTCATCCTTCTCCCTCTTCCTCCTCCCTCCTCCCTCCGCCTCCTCCCTCCACCTCCTCCCTCCTCCTCCTCCCTCCTCCTCTCTCCTCCTCCTCCCTCCTCCATCTCCCTCCTCCTGCGTTCTTCTTCTCCCTCCTTCTCCCTCCTCCTTCTCCTTCCTCCTCCCTCTTCCTCCTCCCTCCTCCTCCCCCTCCCTCTTCCTCCTCCTAGCCTCCTCCTCCTCCTCGCTCCTCCTGCCTCCTCATCCTTCCTCCTCCTTCCTCCTCCCTCCTCCTCCCTTCTCCTACCTCCTCCTCCTCTCTCCTCCTCCTCTCTCCTCCTCCTAATCCCTCCTCCTCCCTCCTATTCCTCCATACTCCTCCTCCTTCCTCCTCCCTCCTCTTCCCTCCTCCTCCTCCTTCCTCCTCCCTCCTCCTCCCTCCTCCTCTCTCCTCCTCCCTTCTCCTACCTCCTCCTCCTCTCTCCTCCTCCTCCTAATCCCTCCTCCTCCCTCGTATTCCTCCCTACTCCTCCTCCTTCCTCCTCCCTCCTCTTCCCTCATCCTCTCTCCGCCTATCTCTTCCTCCCTCCTACTCCTCCCTCCTCCACCTCCCTCTTCCTCCTCCCAGCTCATACTCCTCCTTTTCCTTCTTCTGCTGATGCTGCTGCCGCCGCTCCATTTACCCAAGTTAATTGTTGGGGAAGATGTAAAGATCTTTCAAGTGCTCTTTCTAATGCTTTTTGTAAGTTGGTCTTCGTTTATCTAAGGTTGTTCTAACTGCAACCAATAAATGATTAGACAGACAGGCAGGCAGACAGAGAGGGAGGGACAGACAGACAGACAGTCGGGAACGGGAACTTATATGACTACTTATATGAATTAAATGAGATGCTCGCCATCAGGGGCTGGGCGAAGCCGGGCCGGATCAGACAGACAGACAGACATATAGACAGACAGACAGATAGATAGATAGACGGGAACGGGAGCTTATATGACTACTTATATGAATTAAATTAGATGCTCCACACCAGGAGTTGGGCGATGCCGGGCCGAATCAGACAGAAAGACAGACAGACAGACAGTCGGGAACGGGAACGAGAACTTATATGACTACTTATATGAATTAAATGAGATGCTCCCCACCAGGGACTGGGCGAAGCCGGGCCGGATCAGACAGACAGACAGACATATAGACAGACAGACAGACACATAGATAGTCGGGAACGGGAGCTTATATGACTACTTATATGAATTAAATGAGATGCTCCACACCAGGAGTTGGGCGATGCCGGGCCGAATCAGAAAGACAGACAGACAGACAGTCGGTAACGGGAACGAGAACTTATATGACTACTTATATGAATTAAATGAGATGCTCCCCACCAGGGTCTGGGCGAAGCCGGGCCGGGTCAGCTAGTTATAAATAAATACAGGTCCACTATAGTAATTAGTATAGTCAGGGCGCTGCCATTTTGAATTTTGAGGTGTGATAGCGCTATCTCTTTTTCATGGCTGTGCTGAATATTTTCTCCTGAACACAATTAAAAGAGATTAATGTTGGAACTCTTCAAGTATATGTAAAAATGAATGCAGAATTCAAAAATGCATTAAACAGTAATGAGAGACAAAAAGAAACATGAGTTAAAAACTAAATTAGCTTACCGTACACCATAAAAAGTAAATAACTTCAATAGAAGAAAGTTCTAAGTGACAAACGCTTGCAGCCTAGCAGACAGAACACTTCTGAATTTATTAGAGTTGTCTCCCGTCGTGTGTGCCATGTTGTTTTCGAATACATGAGGTCATAAGCAGGCATGTGTACAAACCGGAAGTCACTGGATGGTCGATTAAAATGTTCTGCGAAAAACCCTTCCACCCCCCGGGAAGGTTAACCCGACCAACAATTGCCCACAGAAGTCAGATGTGTTGGCCTAACGGCGCAAGAACGCAGCTCTGCTGTAAACAGGCACAACACAATCACGTCTGGAAAAAGAAACTCAGGATGAACGCAGAAGAAGAAGAAACCCTTCCACCGATTCCCCCCCCCCCCCCCCCCCCCCCAAGTATTCACAAAGGCTGACAACTGACATTGCTAATTATGCTATTAATAATATTATTAATAGCAATGAGATATGTTTACCTAACCCCAAAAAAAATAGAATCAGAATCAATTTTACTTATCATGGCCACGTTGCCTGAATGTTTAGAATAACTAAATGATGTTACATGTTGCACAGATGTTAAATGAATTTCAGTAACATACTTTTTCATGAATGTAATACATTATACACTTTTTTCTTTAGAATTAGGCTACTGAACATGGCAAAGAGGACTGCTATGCATTTAAGAGAACACCTGTCAGTGTTTGAAGCTGGATATCCTATTCAGAAAGGCTACATTGCTCAACTGTTGATAAGAGATGGTCGTGGTGCATCTGATGTGCTGAGAGAAGTGAAGAGTATTGTTCATGCGAACGAACCCGGCAAGCTATTACAGGAAAGCACTCTTGTTAATAATTTACATATATTTAAGAAATTAATTATTAAAAAAAAAAAACAATTAACCAAAGAATGGCCATCACTTATTACGCTTCTCCTTGAACCATTTCCTATCACATTCAAGCCTGTTGTGCCTGTTTCTTCACAACCTGTAGATGCATCAGTTCCATCACCATCAAGGAATCCTGATCCATCTACATCATTAACATTAGAAATGCTGCTGGAACCAGGTATCCCAGTAACATCAACACTCATGCAGGCAGTGCAGAATTCCACAACAATTAATTCACCATTTTGTTTGATGACTTGTAGATTGCCATCACCAAGGAAGCTTAAAAGTGACTGCGCAAACTGTGTCAACAAACAGCGTACTATTACAAATATGTTGCAGAAGAACAAACATTTACATCAAGAGTGTAAAAAATTTAAAATGCTCTTAAAGGCAGAAAAGGGAAATTTTTCTTTGAAAAGATACAATGAAAAGATCAAGAGAAAGACTCAGTCAGTTGCTAAGTGGAAAAATAGATATGTATCTTTGTCAGAAGCTTGTAGAGACACTTGCAACTTATTAAAATTGGTGCAACATTTAGAGCAGCAAGTGATGACCTTAGAAGGAAAACTCACTGCAGCACAGGAGGAAAAGATTAACATGGCTTCAGTGAATGAACAGCTTCAAAGTTTGCTTGAGAAAACAGAGAAGGATAATGTTTATTTGAAAAATGTTCATGAACAGCTTAAATGTATACTTGAGAAAGCAGGGAATAACAATCTTCACATGAAACAAGTACATGAACAGCTCAGAAGTATACTTGAGAAAACAGAGAGTGATGATGCTCATTTAAAACGTAAGTATTACAAATTCAAGTAGTCCACTGTTCTGCATGACTTGTACTGTAATAACTGACATTACTGCCTATAGTACCTTGCGGTGTATGACAGGGGAGTCTTGAGTCTGAGAAATTAAGGCTGCAGCCTTAGGGTGCAGGTTAGGATTTTCTTTTCTCCCCCGACAGAAACAAAATCCACTCTACCGAGGATTCAAATTCAGGTCTCCTGAATGGAAGCCCAGCATTCTAGCCACTCGGCCAGTCACACCTACGACTTGTACATTTGCACAATGAGTGCATGAAGAAGGAACGGTGTGAAAGGGTAAAGTAGGATATGTGATAAATTGATTAGTGAGATTGATCGTATAATTCAGTTTTGAAGTTATCTACCTAGCGTGTGAGAGAGGGCTGGCTTAAACTTTCAGACTCGTTAACTCGCCCAAGGTTTCTGTGTAAATCAGGGGGATTATTTTACTAGAGGGTTAGTTGTGTGTGGTGGACTGGTACATCAGGGCCTGATGGTGTCAGGTATGGCCACATGAAGGCTTTGAGCGATGTAGACCTGAAGGAGATGGCCGGCTGCTTTAATCAGAGCATTAGGACAGCACCAGTACCGCAGGATTGGTTGCACAGCTATCTCATCCCTCTCCCAAAACCATTCAAGGATCAATCAAAACTTAGCGGCTTTAGGATCATCACCCTTCAAAATACATTCGAGAAGGTTTTAGAGAAGATAGTCGCTGTTAAGCTGCAGGATTTTTTGGAAAGGGGGAAGCTTCTTCCAAGAGGCCTGGGGAGCTACAGGCCAGGAAAAGATACCTGGTCAAATGCAGCCACCTTTGCCTTTGACGTTTATGAGGGGTTCCAGAGTAGACAGGAAACGATGGCGGCAGCGCTTGATCTCGAGGATGCGTACAATAGAGTTCGCTATGATATTTTGATGACTGCACTTATGGAGAAGGGAGTCAATCCCTGGTTGAACTGGATAGCAGCCGTCCTTCATTCTCGTCAGGTTGCTCTCCGTCTGGGCGCATGGACCTCAGAGCCACACATTTTAACCCTGGGACTGCCACAGGGATCTGCAATCTCACCGGTGCTCTTTAATGTGTATACGAGCAAGATTGCATACCTAGAAGCACCAGGGGTTGGAAGGATTCTAACATTTGCAGATGATATTCTTGCATACAGGCAGGGGAGAAATAGGGATCAAACAGCCCAGGAGCTACAGGTGACAGTAGACAAAGTGATTGACTGGTGCACTGAAATGAGTGCTGTTATCAACCCGGAAAAGGCGGCTGTGTTATGGTGCTCTCTGGACAACAGGATTGTGAAAGATGATGTCCCAAGCCTCATGATAGATGGCAGAAGCGTCAACAGAGAGAACAAACTGAAGTATCTGGGAATCACATTTGACAGGAGTCTGTCCTTCAAGGACCATGTGGAGACGGTTGTGACAAGATCTCAAAAGGGACTCAATGCACTTAAAACTATGGCTGCAATGGACACAGAGCAGAGAATGCTCTTCACACTATACCAGCACTTGATCCTCTCAGTGATTGATTATGGACTAGGACTGCTCACTGTATCAAAGAGTCAGCTGGTGAAATTAGAGCGCATACAGAATGAAGCTATGCGGGTCATTCTGGGATGCACCAGAGACACTCCAGTAGTGTGTATGCGTTACATCCTTGGTCTGCCTACTGATGCTGGTAGGCACAAGGTGATGCAAGCGAAGGCATACCTCAGAGTAGCTGCAGACACAGATCACCCGTTGCATGAGGCGCTGGACGTAGTTAAGGGTCAGAGACTGATAAGAGGGAAATCATGGATGGCTCAGGCGGAGGATACGATCAGACAGGTGTGCCCCTTGGAGAACATCAGGCGAGGAAAGGAGTGGGTCAGAGTGCCAGCCGAGCAGTCAAACTTGTGCAGGGTTATAATCACATTGAGCCGGGAGTGGCCAGCAGGGGCCACGGAAGTGGAAATTCAGCAAATAATTCAGGAAAATTCTCGCCCAAGTGATGTGATTATCTACACGGATGGGTCGGTGTTGAGAGGTAGGAGAAGTGCCTGGGGGTTCTTGGCAAAGACTAATGGTCGGCGTTTGGTGCAGGAGAGCCTGGCGTATGATGATACTACATCTAGCTTAAGAATGGAGGTGGAGGCGGTCAGTGCAGCTTTCCGCTGGATAGAGAACACGATACATACACACATTGTGATTGTTACTGACTCAGAAAGTATGCTGAGGAGGGTGAGAACAGGCAAGCTTCGTGCAGAGTGGCTTGCTTCGCTTCGGAGGTCACGTGTAGCAAGCATCACCTGGATCTTTTCTCCTGGGCATGCCGGTGTGCTGGGGAATGAACAGGCGGACAGATTGGCTGGCTCTGCAAAACTTGGTGGAGTATTGATGTATGACAAAACAGATGTGGTTGCGGCCTTGTGGGAGCACGTGTACACCTCGGAGGAGCAAATGGATCACCATAGTCTGGTAAGAATGAGACAGCGAGGTGTGACGAGGGGACCTGGCCGATGCTCGATGCTCAGAGGAAAGGCGAGACGGACATATAATCAGATTGCTACTGGAACTATTAGTGTTGGAACTCTTCGCTGGCTGCTGAGGATGGGGACGGAGCGCTTATGGGAATGTCCCGAATGCTGTGATGTCGGTTCCTAAATCAATCAATCAATCAGGGGGATTATTTTACTAGAGGGTTAGTTGTGTGTGGTGGGCTGGTACATCAGGGGGATTATTTTACTAGAGGGTTAGTTGTGTGTGGTGGACTGGTACATCAGGGGGATTATTTTACTAGAGGGTTAGTTGTGTGTGGTGGACTGGTACATCAGGGGGATTATTTTACTAGAGGGTTAGTTGTGTGTGGTGGGCTGGTACATCAGAGGGATTATTTTACTAGACGGTTAGTTGTGTGTGGTGGACTGGTACGTCAGGGGGATTATTTTACTAGAGGGTTAGTTGTGTGTGGTGGACTGGTACATCAGGGGGATTATTTTACTAGAGGGTTAGTTGTGTGTGGTGGACTGGTACATCAGGGGGATTATTTTACTAGACGGTTAGTTGTGTGTGGTGGACTGGTACGTCAGGGGGATTATTTTACTAGAGGGTTAGTTGTGTGTGGTGGACTGGTACGTCAGGGGGATTATTTTACTAGAGGGTTAGTTGTGTGTGGTGGGCTGGTAAATCTGGGGGATTATTTTACTAGAGGGTTAGTTGTGTGTGGTGGACTGGTAAAAGGGGGGAAAACTTCTCAGAGACGGCTTGCCAACGTTCTGTGATTAGCAAATATTTGTGACTAAGTACTTTAACTATGAGAGTGATGATTGTTATTTTATTTGGTGGAATGTAGTATATTATTTCAAGAGGAGGCATGAAAGGGGCATTGAAAAAATTGATATTTTGTTACTAGTGAATGAGATCTATGGAGTTATTAATGTGCATTTCTAGGCAACTTTTCACCTGTTATAACTATTAACTGGAAGACACAGGTGATAATCATCGGGCACATATGAATTACTTATTCATGTAGTCTGAGCGAGACTTTGTTTACATGACAATCATCATCATTCTATATGAAACCCTGTTGTGTATTAAATCTCAGTGAAGCCTAACCAACTGTGTTTGACAGCTAATTTCTAGTGACCAGGACTATGTGTATGTAATGAAATTACATATTGTTAGTGAATTTGAAAATCACCTAGACTTTTTTGGCTGAAAGATAAAGATATGCCTGAACCCAGTTATGCTTGCTTGTGTTCGTTTGAAGTTAACAACAAACAGTATGTGACATTACTCATTGTGTAGAACTTCAGCATCATCAAATACCATTCTAAACTTCAGAATAATCAAATACCACCCTACACTTCAGTATCATCAAATACCATTCTAAACTTCAGTATCATCAAATACCATACTAAACTTCAGTATCATCAAATACCATACAACACTTCAGTATCATCAAAAACCATACAACACTTCAGTATCATCAAATACCATACTAAACTTCAGTATCATCAAATGCCATACTACACTTCAGTATCATCAAATACCATACTACACTTCAGTATCATCAAATATCATACTACACTTCAATATAATCAAATACCATACTAAACTTCAGTATCATCAAATACCATACTACACTTCAATATAATCAAATACCATACTACACTTCAATATAATCAAATACCATACTAAACTTCAGTATCATCAAATACCATACTACACTTCAATATAATCAAATACCATACTACACTTCAATATAATCAAATACCATACTACACTTCAGTATCAAGAAATAATGTTTGTAAAATTGACCTGGACTTTCAGGTCATCTAACCTAGAATGGGTACCAGAAAGTGTTATTAGAAGTGAAGGCAACCAGCATAAAATAACCACATCACCCACTGAGCATTGATTAGTCTATTGGAATGGGCACCAGGAAGTGTTATCGGAAGTAAAGGCAACCAGCATAAAATAACCACATCACCCACTGAGCATTGATTAGTCTATTAAAATAATATGGGGCTACCACTGTATACTGAATACATCTCATTGCATGGAAAAGGGTCCTTTAGTTTACTTATGAATATTTATTGTTGCCTCCTAACTGCACCCTGGACCTTGTTATTACATTTATTCACCATTAATTTATCTAAATGTTCATTCATTGTGTCCACTGATATATTGGGCACCATCACCTCCCTCTATCATGACTTCAGTTCAGCTCTGATTAACCCATGAGCCGAGTCTCAGTTCCCCAGGGCATGCTATTGTGTTGGAACGAGCAAGTGTACAAACTGGCTAGATCTGCACTGTAGGGTGGGGTATTGGCGCACAATAAGGCAGATGTTGTCAGGGATCTTTGGGATCATGTGTACAATGTGGAAGAACAGATGCACTATCATTGCCTGGAGAGAATGATGCTGCAGGAAGTGACCAGAGGATCTGGCCAAAACTCTGCACTCTGAGGAAAGATCAAACCGACACATAATCAGATTGCAACTGGCACCATTAGTATTAGGGTTTTTTGCTGATTCTTGAAGATGAGGACGGAGCATATATGGGAATGTCCTGTGTACTGATGTGTTGGTTCTTGACTCAACTGAACAGTTTCAGTAACATCTTCCCTGCTGTTCTCACTACTTAACTTCTTCTTCTTCACTAATGTGTTTTTTTGTAATGCTGGGGGGGGGGGGGGGGGGGTGAGAGAGAGAGAGAGAGCTGTACTTGCTTGCACTTGACACCCCCTCCCCCATGTATGTTCTTAAGTGAACTATATGTGAGTGTATGCATGTGTCTTTGTGTGCCTGCAAATACAAATTGTATGTTAGCGCTTGTGTATGTGTGCTTATGTTAATTGGGCTTGTGTATGTGCATGTGCAGTACTAATCTTCTTCTTCTTTCGTTCGCTTGAAATATGTCTATATCTGCAATGTCGTCTCTTGCATGAATTGAACTGTTTTTTTTTTTCAGTTCACACAGTGGTCCATAGAGTTTATCTTCCACTGTCGTCTCTCTAGGCCAGAAGGTTTGCCTAGATATGTTATATTTTGGGCAGTCTTGGAGTATGTGCTCTGCTGTCTGCGACGCCAATCCACATGTGCACATGGCTGTTTCACCAATCTTGAATTTTGTATACATGTGGTTGCGTAATCTATTGTGCCCTGTTCTGAGGCGCAGAATAATGACTTGTTCTGGTCTGTCCATAATGTGGTAGTCATCTTGAGCAGGTTTTGGTGGCTTTCTGACTGATTTTGATCATTCTTTTCTTTTGGTGGTATGTAACGGGCACATCAGGCTGTTCCTCTTTGGCTCCTTCCTTAGCCAATTCATCAGCTCTGTCGTTTCCGGGTACTCCACAGTGGGATGGTATCCACTGTATGGTGACTTTATGCTGACTGCTAAGTTCAGAAAGTAGTGTCCTTAGTACTGGCAATTTCCCAGAGAGGAGCGCCTCGAGTACTGATTTTGCATCTGTTAGTAGCACCACAGGTTGTGTACCATTGCTGTTATTTAGTAATTTCTCTGTTGCTATCTTGATTGCCTCAATTTCGGCATCATAGTTATGGCAGTACTTTCCTGTCGGTACTCTGGCTGTGTCCCTAGTATTATTTGGGTATTCTATGTACACTCCCGCTCCTCCGTTTCGAACAGCATTTTGTGCTGACCCATCTGTGTAGACTCGGATCCAGAGGTCCTGTGGGTATTCTTCATCAAGGAAGCTGAGAGTGGCTGTTCTGCGCTGCACACTGTTCTGTTCTTCCTTGTCAAATATTCCTCTCACTTTTGTCTGGATTTGTAACGATAGTCTATGCTCATCTTTCCATGGAGTTCGCTCTGGAATAGTTGTTAGGGGGATACCAACTGTGGGCAGATCAGTGGCTTCTCTGCAGAGTCGTTTGGCCTGTTGGATGAAACTACTTCTTTTCAACCGCCCCATAGCTAGGTTTTCAAATCTGTTCTTCATAGGGTGGCCTGGCAAGCTGAGGAACTTTTCTGCTTGTATTAGCGTTTTCGTATCTCTGCGCTCACTCAGTGCCTGTGTCCTCCCCATCTTCTCCATTTCCACTATAGGGGTTGATCTCATCCCTCCTGTGGTGACTCTAAGTGCTTGATTTTGCACCTTGTCCAGCTCTTGTAGTGTGGTATTTGATGCTGAACACCACGCAGTTGACCCATATTCCAGGTGTGGTCGTATGCTCTGTTGGTAAACTTTGCTAAGTATTTTCGTACTGGCTCCCCATGTGGTTCCACTTAGCTTTCTCAGGATGGCTATTTTCCTTCTGGCTTTTGCTACTGCTTTGTTGATGTGCTTTCTCCATGTCAGCTTGCCATCAAATGTTACTCCAAGGTATGTTGGTTCTTTATCTTCTCTTAGGGGTGTTCCATTTATCTGGATGATCCCTGCCTTTTGTTTTGGAGAGAGGGTAAATAGGGTGGTGCTGCACTTGTCAGTGTTTATGCTGACACACCATCTATTTGCCCATGCAGCAAATGTATCTACAGCTCTTTGTAGCAATCTGGTGGCCACTGATGCATATTCATTTGTGCTCCATAGAACCAGGTCATCGGCGTACATTGCCGCTTTAATTCCATGCGGTAGGTGAGCAACAAGATCATTGATGAAGATTAGAAAAAGTGTGGGGGACAAGACTCCGCCCTGGGGGACACCGTGACGCAGTAGTACTTTCTTGCTCTTGAGTCCGTCTATCTGTACTCGGGCTCTTCTGTTGTGCAAGTATGCTTTCACCCATTTGTACATTCTTCCATTGACTTTGCAGTTTCTCAGTTTCTTCATCAGACCTTCTTTCCAGACTTTGTCAAAGGCTTTCTTCAGATCTATCCATGCCGCAAGCACCAGCTTCTTCTCTTGGAATGCATCCTCAATTTCTTGAGAGAGGTAGGTTGTCTGATCTTCCGTAGAGTAGCACTGCCTAAAGCCAGCCTGCTGTGGCACAAGGATGTTTTTACTTTCAATGTACCACTGCAGTCTGTGATTGATGATGCGCTCCAGTGTTTTGCAGAGACAGCTGGTGAGGCTAATTGGTCTGTAGCTAGAGGCAATGGAACCATCTTTCCCTGATTTTAGGAGGGGTATCATGATTGCTTCTCTCCAGGCTTGTGGAACACTGCCTAAGGTCCAGCTGTTATTGAAGATCTGCAACAGCTTTGTTTTGGCCTCTGTTCCTAGGTTCCTGATCATTTCATTGGAGATACCATCAGCTCCTGGTGACTTTCTCATTTTCAGTTTTGATATGGCTAGCTCCAGTTCGCTGATTGTGATGGGTGCCTCCAGAACCTCATGTACTATTTCCTTCTGTCCTGTATGTTGTCGTTTCTCTCGAATCTCTTGTTGTTTCTCTGGACTAATTTTGATATTGCTATCTTGTGCGAACGAGTCCGCAAAATGGTCAGCTGCTTGCTTTCTTGTTAAGATTTTCCCATCTTTATGTAGGGCAATTTTTGAGTTTCTCCCTGTGCCCTCGTCATTAAGCTGTT
This sequence comes from Cepaea hortensis, assembly GCA_963921405.1. Taxonomy (NCBI): domain Eukaryota; kingdom Metazoa; phylum Mollusca; class Gastropoda; order Stylommatophora; family Helicidae; genus Cepaea; species Cepaea hortensis. The sequence continues at coordinate 98,509,227 of OY992887.1, read as the reverse complement.
TTATTAGCTTCCACAATTTCCTTGTGTCTCTTTCAAAGTTCAGAGACTCCGTTTTCTCCTGCCAGCTTTTCCGTCTAGCCTGCAGCTTGGCCCTTTGAAATTTGGCTTTTGCATGCTGGAATTTATTGTGGTGCTCTTGGCTGGGTGTGGCCTCTGCTTGCTTTCTACACACTTCAACATCATTATGCAACTGTTCCAGTTCACTACTCCAGTAGGGTTTATATTGTTTACGGGCTCCTCTTGGTACTGTTTCTCGCGCTGCCTGTAGTATGCATTTCCCAAACTCTTCAACTGCTTTATTTATGTCTTTCTCAGTGTTCAGGTTTCTAACCAGTATGCTGGTGCGATGCTTGTACATTGCCCAGTCTGCTTTCTTGTAGTTCCACCTCGAGAGGGTGCTGCTTTCACTTACAAGCTCATTTTCTACGGTTAGAAAGACTGGCCGATGGTCACTGCCACCAAGTTGTTTCCCAACAGTTCGTGTAATGTTCCACTCCAGGTCTGGTGAATGAAAAGCCAGGTCAGGTGTAGTTGTAGAGTGCCATGATCTCGAGTAGAAAGTATGTGGGTCGGACGGCTTGTTAATCAACATGAATCTATTCTCATCCTGCCAGTCTTCCAGTCTCTCTCCTCTCTGGTCCATGTGATCATAGCCCCAGCTCTGCGAGTGGCTGTTGAAATCGCCACACACAATCATTTTTTCTTTTAGTGGTAGAGTGTCCAGTGCCTGTGGGCGGTCACTTGGACAGTAGTAATTGATCAGATGTAGATCTGTATTACCTGTCTTAAGTTTAAGTGTCTGATACTCAGCCCCTTCCATGTAGACTTTGATTTGGGAAGCCATGATGTTATTTCTTACAAGGGTCAGTATCCCACCTTTTCGCCTGTTCTTTCGGTCAGATCGGTAACACTGGTAGCCTCTGATTTTGAAGGCTATATTTTCATTGAGGTGAGTTTCTTGCAAGCAACATATGCTTACTTTTTCTTGGTCCAAGATTTTTTCTAATTCTATTTTTTTGTTGCTGACTCCCTCCGCATTCCAGTGCATTATTTTAAGTCTTCGTTTAGTATGGCCAGTCGTTCTATTCTCATGTCCCCTGGCTCCACAGGACATCTGAGAAGGACCTCCAGTAGTTGGGGTTGGACCCTTTCGAGACATAGGGCCCGGCACTGCACCTGCCTGGGGGTCCAAAGCAGGGCGAGCACCATAACGATTAGCAGTAGTCGACATATTCCATTTTGCGTGATTGCGTGGCATCCTGATTTCTGTGGTGCGCCTCTTGGCTGGTTGCCTCCGTCTTCAGCACCTTTCTTTGCTAGAGCAGACTGTGGTCTCACTCGAGTGTAGATGTGTACGCGCGCACACACCTGTCTGCGCATGCATGTACGTGCATACACATCTAGAGCATACTGGTTATTTTCCGGCGCCAGAGACTCGCCGTCGCCCCTTCTCCTGTTAGTTTAAACAGGCCCGCCACGTGAAGGCCAGGAGTTGGACTTTTGCTGCATAGGTTATGTATTCACGAGCCATTGAGGTATTTGAGCAATGTTGGGCGCTCACCCCAACACCACGCCTCGGCTACATACAGCAACATTTGGAACCCTGCAGTACTAATAAATAGTTCTAATAAATCAAAGTTTCCGTAATGTTCTTTCCAACATTACAAATTGCCAAAGCCTCAAATACTCTTTTGATGCCACCAGAATACAGTCAAGCAAGTCATTCTCCAGAGATGGAAGTAAAAGAGGAATCCCCTTGGGAGGTACGTGTAAATTTCAAGAGCTAAAGATATATTGCATAGAAACCAGTTTACATACCTTAGCTTTTTCTTTACCGAGAAGTTCACCGTATGGTCATTGGTTACTTCATGCATATATTTTCCTGTATTGTTTGTCTAAAAAAACACATCATCATGTGCTGTGCCAAGCAGCACGGGCAAAAACTTTCCTCCACAAACATTTGTTCTCTGTGTTCTTGATAAGCTGGCCCACTGATTGTCTTCCATGTCACTTTGCCAACCCACCCATCATCTTCTTCTGCCAACTTCTCCCTCCATCACCATCTGCCTGAAAGAATGAAAATAATAACTGGGACAGAAAAGAGTTAGCTGAAAGCTGTCAGGATTAGTTTGCTTTAATAACATAATAACAATAGAGTGGGTTAGTTAACTTTACCACATCTATGTATTGACTATGGAAGGGGAATGATTAGTTCTTCAGGTTATCATAGATTATGAGCAAGTCCTTCAAGAAAGAAATGAAGATTGTAAACTGATTAGAGACATTAGATGTAGACAGTCAAAATTTTGTAGGCATGTTGTGAGAAAAAATGAATTGGAGAACTTGGTGACAACAGGCAAGATTGAAGGGAAAAGACCGAGAAGTAAATACCTGGATGGCTTGGCCACATGGCATGGTCGAGACAGAAACATGAAGCTGATCCACGACTCTAGTGATCGAGTGAGATGGCAGAACAACGCCACCCAAGCTTATCGGCATGGCACATGATGCATGGATGGATCATAGATTGTTTTATCTGCTTGTATGGGCAGGATATGATTTATTCATAAGATTAATTCTACACTGTATTGTCTACTCAAATGGGTGGGATATAACAGGATTAGACTATTCTGTGGTCTGGTCAACTGCTGATAAGAGCATACAAGCAAAAATATTTGGATATAAAGGAATGTGATGAATGGCACAAGCAGAAGAAATCCAAGAAAATGATGGATAGACAATATCAACGCTACTCTAAACACGTATACAGTGCAACACATTTGGCCTAGAACACAAGCTTAGGCTCCCCACACCCCTACTGTGAATGGTATGTGTGAATTGGGAAAAGAATCACCCACCTGGGGCTAGACAATAGATTCTATGAACATCTCTGTCACAGTCCTGTATTACAGACTTACACCATAGAGGACATAGAATACGATGAGAAACCAAAACATTCAAAATTTTATGGCAATAATTAAGCACGTTACAAAGACAACAAAAATTCCGATAGGAACGGATCATGGGAACTAACTCAAAAGACAGTAGTTTTCACATCCCTTACATTTAGCTGTTGATGCAACTCTTTTTTTCATGATTGTGGTGAACAGGGGTACTGTGAATTTGACACTTGTAGTAAAGATGTCAGATTATCATAGCCTAGTGTGTGTAGTTAGCTTGTGTTAGATTCCCAGAGATAGGAATTCATTGTGAGATGGGCGATAGTACTTGAAGATAACCTTAGGCTCATTTTATGGCCAAAATTATAAGCAGTTGATTGATACTCCAGTACACAGTAGATGAGCCATTGAAAGTGGTTGGGCATCTTCTCATATTAGTTTGGGTTGCTGTTTTCATTCCTTTTGTTGGGTGTACACACCATGTTGTTCGTCAGTTGTAAGATGTTGGCGTGTCAATGCATGTCAAAGTGATGACAAGGACAAAGTGCAGACATGATTAATTAAAATAAAGTATATAATAGAGAGAGAGAGAGAGAGAGAGAGATTTTTCTGATGTCAGCTATGGGCCGGTAGGCATGTTAAAGCTTCAGTGCGAAGGTTCATAAATAGAGTCTTGAAGCTGTGCTGATGTTATTTAATAAAGTTGTAAGTAGTTGCCGGCTCCGTGGCTAAAGGCTTGCGAACGTGGCTCGCGAGCCGGGTACCGGGCGTTCGAAGCTCAGCTGTGACCGATTTGTGCAGCAGACCGTGTCGCGTTGTGTTGTAACGTGCTGCTATGGGAGCCGGTCGTTCAGAAAGTAATAGCAAACTACTGAACATAAGACTTGCCTAGTACATCACCAGCAGCTGAAAAATGCTGGTGTTGACTGTAACGTCCCGTAAGGGATACGCAACTTAAAAAAAAAAACAGTTGCTCTGTTGTTCAAGTTTTAATTTATCATATACCGTCCTGTTTGTAGCTGCATGAGCCCTGTGATTTAATGTGTGTTATTCTCAGTTATTAAGGTAGTTCAGGACAGCTAAAGTATGCGCATATCCAACCACCATTTGTGTACTGAAATATATATTGTTTTCCTTTCAGGCAGCAGATAATTATGGGGGTAACCTTCCATTCCAGAATGAAGAAATAAAACAGGAGCAAATTTATGAAGTGAGGTTTGGTCTTGTTTAAGTTTCAGAACATTCACAAATTTGATGTAGTATGAATGTGAATACATGTTACTGATACAGAGTGTCGTGGTGTTTAATTTGCCAACTGATGCCTAGCAAATCAAATTATCTCTGTATCCTTAACATGTCTGAACTATTATTTCCAGTATCAGCTGCCATTTTATGATGTAAGAACTTGTTCTTGATTATTCGTTCTCTAAATAATCTTAGCAATAATTTTGAGCATGTATCTATTTTTATCATATACTTTTTCTGAGAATCATACACAGTTCTCTGCAAATTTATATTATTATTTCAGTATTGCTCATCAGTACAAATGTCCTCCATTAATCTCATCTCCTGTGGTTCAGCTTCAAGTTCTTTTTAGCTTTCTTTGTTGTTTGATCTTTGTTATTCATTGTCACGATTTATTTTAATTTTGTATATGTTGAGGGCAGACCTATAATTCTTGCTACATTCTTGTAACTTTAATGTGTGTAGATACTCTCCTGTAACCTGTGTAAATTTATAATTTTATTTTGTGACCCAATACTTTTCTACTGTCTTTGGTCTATAAGATACATCATTTTATGGTTAGTCTGATCTTGTTACTTCACCGTCCCCTAATCTGAACCATGGTTTTCTTGTTGTCTGTGTGTTGCACCTGTGTCCTAGATGCATATTTTCTTTCTACCTGATTTGCATAAATCAAATTGTTGAACAAATGTACAATTTAGCTTCTGTATCACCGAAGGGTTTTTGTTAAACATTTATATATGCTTATAAATATTATGATGCTTTGAAATTGCAATAAAATACAACAGTAAATAATATATTAATTGCTGTGTAGAATTATTTATATTAGTTATATCTATCTCCATGACAGATAACATACATGACTGTAACAATATTTATACTGCATGTTAAATCTCTTGTTTATTTTGTACACTTTTAAACTAGGATGTAACTAATGTTGAAAGAGAGAGAAGAGAGGGTGGGTTTGCAGGACGTTGCAATCAACTTTGGTTTGATTTTCTAGGTGATTTTACATTCGTAGTTTGCCATTGCTTTCTGAACTAGAAGTCAACGTGTTAAGTCCGACAGACTAGTGTAGATATGAACTCTTACCCCGCTCATAAGCTAATACATGATGTCTACTAACATAGACCAATACTACACTCCTAAAATGGAGATAAATATTATAAGTAAAGATCCAGGTGGGAGATGGGGATGAGAGGTAACAGTGTCCATTTCAAGCTCATAAGGGGGCAGTGTTTGTTTCCAGAAAGGGGTTGGGAATTTTCAAGAACCTTTTGTGTCTAATGATACTATACATTTCTCTGATCACTAGGGTTGTAAGACTGGATACCTAGCACCTATACTTCTCCGATAAGGATGAAGAACAGAAGTTCCAGTCTGCAAGTTAAAATTAAATCCCTCAGTGGTTGGAAATCACAAAGAGTTGGCCATAAGCCTACCACCCTGGTGAAATTGATAGGAAAGAAAACCTACCCTTGAGTAGATAGAGCCTGTTACCTCAGATGAAATCTGTCCAGAAGAAGCACACCTTAAAAAATGCATGCTGGAGTCAGACTCACTGACCATTGAGATGCATAACTAGGCTGACACATTTCCCTCAAAATAGGAATGAAGAAGAAAAAGTAAATTAAGATCCTGTGATGAAGCAACAAGAACAAATATCCTTGTACTATGCCTCTCAAAGACAATAAGTCTGTAGAAAGTTTTCAGTAACACAAGTCAAGTATTACATATTTATGGCAAGTGTTAAAATATTTATATAAACACTTCTATGTATGTACAAAAATTTAAGAAATCATACCACGCTTGTCCATTTCAGTTATTTTACAAAGTTTTCAATAATGACAGTACACATGGTCACATAAATAAAATATTGAAAATTTTACAAAAGGATAACTAAGGAATATGTGCATAAAGGAAGTGAAACTTCCACTGTATGAGAAGCTGTATGATAGAGCAATAGTTTGGATTAAATTATTAAATATTATTAATGCCAAAAAATGAAGTAGAACCAGCTACTGTTATAAAGGGAAGCAAGTGAGAAATAAAGTTGAATGACATAAAGAGGAATAGCATCAGAAAAGTCTAATCTTTGGATTACATTGTTTAATTGACAACAGTATTAATTCCTGCTGGATTAATACAGCCCATGGTCATAATTAAATGGCTTTAAATTTTAAGCCAAACAGAACTGTCCAAAATGACATGTCTCGGTGACATTTTAGCAGGTTCTTTACTGAACATAGGTCAGTTTGTTAAAAACCCTACCTCAATGAGGATTCAAACACATGGCCACAGGGTTAGCAGGCAAGTATGCTAGCAGTCGCACTACTGCAGCACGCATGATGAAGTAGAACATTACAAATCTCCAGGAATGTAGTTTATAGACTACTTCTGTAAGCAACAATGATAGCTTTGAAGTGCAGCTTTGTATCCAAGAAATATTTGCTGCTTCAAGTAAGGTTTTAATGGCAGAAATAGACAAATAATTACTTGATTATTTGATTCAAATGTTCATTTGTTATAGGCAGATTCATTTAATTTCATTTTATGCTACTGTGGTGCATAAATCTGTGTCCATTATAATATAGTTATATGTGTCAATAACACCTTCAGCAATTGAAAGAGACTTCATGACCTGCTACTAATTGTATTATAATTGACACTGGTTTCTTCAACTCTTAAAGCTATATTCTGTTTCATAAGTAAATGTTGTCACCTAGGAGCATTCTGAGAGAAGCCGGTGGAAGGAAACATCTATCAGTGATGATGAAAACACAGCCATACCCATGGATGTGACCTCAAATATTTCTATGAAAGACATGCTTTGTAAGTTTGTGTTTGTAAATCTGTAGCTAATACTATCATTATCACACCCTCTGCATAGTTGATTCAGTTTATACAATTTCTTTTTATAAAAAAAGAACATGATCCATAATTAAATTCTTGTATCAAACATAATAATCTTTTGAAAATACTATTGCTGTATTAATGTGTGTGCTGGGTTACATAGATAGCACACAGTTATTTAGTTAACAATATAAAAACAGATTGCATTTATTTGAAAATATCTTGTGCAAGCTTGTATAATAAATAAATTTAATTTCATGTTTCAGCAATCTCCATTTTATTTGTCTTCTTTTCCTGTTTACCTTGCAGCATCAGAATACGAATATAGTTCTGGAATGAGCCATATACACTGTGATGTAGCCACATGCATATTGGTGTAGCCATGTTTATTGTGATGTAGCCACATGAATGTTGGTGTAGCCATGTACACTGTGATGTAGCCACATGCATATTGGTGTAGCCATGTTTATTGTGATGTAGCCACATGCATATTGGTGTAGCCATGTACACTGTGATGTAGCCACATGCATATTGGTGTAGCCATGTACATTGTGATGTAGCCACATGCATATTGGTGTAGCCATGTACACTGTGATGTAGCCACATGCATATTGGTGTAGCCATGTACATTGTGATGTAGCCACATGCATATTGGTGTAGCCATGTACACTGTGATGTAGCCACATGCATATTGGTGTAGCCATGTTTATTGTGATGTAGCCACATGCATGTTGGTGTAGCCATGTTTACTGTGATGTAGCCATGTTTACTGTGATGTATCCACATGCATGTTGATGTAGCCATGTTTACTGTGATGTAGCCATGTTTACTGTGATGTAGCCACATGCATATTGGTGTAGCCATGTTTATTGTGATGTAGCCACATGAATGTTGGTGTAGCCATGTTTATTGTGATGTAGCCACATGAATGTTGATGTAGCCATGTTTACTGTATGTAGCCATGTTTATTGTGATGTAGCCACATGCATATTGGTGTAGCCATGTTTATTGTGATGTAGCCACATGAATGTTGGTGTAGCCATGTACACTGTGATGTAGCCACATGCATATTGGTGTAGCCATGTACACTGTGATGTAGCCACATGCATATTGGTGTAGCCATGTACACTGTGATGTAGCCACATGCATATTGGTGTAGCCATGTTTATTGTGATGTAGCCACATGCATATTGGTGTAGCCATGTACACTGTGATGTAGCCACATGCATATTGGTGTAGCCATGTACATTGTGATGTAGCCACATGCATATTGGTGTAGCCATGTACACTGTGATGTAGCCACATGCATATTGGTGTAGCCATGTTTATTGTGATGTAGCCACATGCATATTGGTGTAGCCATGTACACTGTGATGTAGCCACATGCATATTGGTGTAGCCATGTACATTGTGATGTAGCCACATGCATATTGGTGTAGCCATGTACACTGTGATGTAGCCACATGCATATTGGTGTAGCCATGTTTATTGTGATGTAGCCACATGCATGTTGGTGTAGCCATGTTTACTGTGATGTAGCCATGTTTACTGTGATGTATCCACATGCATGTTGATGTAGCCATGTTTACTGTGATGTAGCCATGTTTACTGTGATGTAGCCATGTTTACTGTGATGTATCCACATGCATGTAGATGTAGCCGTGTTTACTGTGATGTATCCACATGCATGTTGGTGTAGCCATGTTTACTGTGATGTAGCCATGTTTACTGTGATGTAGCCATGTTTACTGTGATGTAGCCATGTTTACTGTGATGTATCCACATGCATGTAGATGTAGCCATGTTTACTGTGATGTATCCACACGCATGTTGGTGTAGCAATGTTTACTGTGATGTAGCCATGTTTACTGTGATGTAGCCACATGTATATTGGTGTAGCCATGTTTACTGTGATGTATCCACATGCATGTTGGTGTAACCATGTTTACTGTGATGTAGCCATGTTTACTGTGATGTATCCACACGCATGTTGGTGTAGCCATGATTATTGTGATGTAGCCATGTTTACTGTGATGTATCCACATGCTTGTTGATGTAGCCATGTTTACTGTGATGTATCCACATGCATGTTGATGTAGTCATGTTTACTGTGATGTATCCACATGCATGTTAATGTAGCCATGTTTACTGTGATGTATCCACATGCATGTTGGTGTAGCCATGTTTACTGTGATTTATCCACATGCATGTTGATGTAGCCATGTTTACTGTGATGTAGCCATGTTTACTGTGATGTATCCACATGCATGTTGATGTAGCCATGTTTACTGTGATGTATCCACATGCATGTTGGTGTAACCATGTTTACTGTGATGTAGCCATGTTTACTGTGATGTATCCACATGCATGTTGATGTAGCCATGTTTACTGTGATGTATCCACATGCATGTTGGTGTAACCATGTTTACTGTGATGTAGCCATGTTTACTGTGATGTATCCACATGCATGTTGATGTAGCCAAGTTTACTGTGATGTATCCACATGCATGTTGGTGTAGCCATGTTTACTGTGATGTATCCACATGCATGTTGATGTAGCCATGTTTACTGTGATGTAGCCATGTTTACTGTGATGTATCCACATGCATGTTGATGTAGCCATGTTTACTGTGATGTATCCACATGCATGTTGGTGTAACCATGTTTACTGTGATGTAGCCATGTTTACTGTGATGTATCCACATGCATGTTGGTGTAGCCATGTTTACTGTGATGTAGCCATGTTTACTGTGATGTAGCCACATGTATATTGGTGTAGCAATGTTTACTGTGATGTATCCACATGCATGTTAATGTAGCCATGTTTACTGTGATGTATCCACATGCATGTTGGTGTAACCATGTTTACTGTGATGTAGCCATGTTTACTGTGATGTAGCCATGTTTACTGTGATGTATCCACACACATGTTGTTGTAGCCATGTTTATTATGATGTAGTCATGTTTACTGTGATGTAGCCATGTTTACTGTGATGTATCCACATGCATTTTGATGTAGCCATGTTTACTGTGATGTATCCACATGCATGTTGATGTAGCCATGTTTACTGTGATGTATCCACATGCATGTTGATGTAGCCATGTTTACTGTGATGTAGCCACATGTATATTGGTGTAGCCATGTTTACTGTGATGTATCCACATGCATGTTAATGTAGCCATGTTTACTGTGATGTATCCACATGCATGTTGGTGTAGCCATGTTTACTGTGATTTATCCACATGCATGTTGATGTAGCCATGTTTACTGTGATGTATCCACATGCATGTTGATGTAGCCATGTTTACTGTGATGTATCCACATGCATGTTGGTGTAACCATGTTTACTGTGATGTAGCCATGTTTACTGTGATGTATCCACATGTATGTTGATGTAGCCATGTTTACTGTGATGTATCCACATGCATGTTGATGTAACCATGTTTACTGTGATGTATCCACATGCATGTTGATGTAGCCATGTTTACTGTGATGTATCCACATGCATGTTGGTGTAACCATGTTTACTGTGATGTAGCCATGTTTACTGTGATGTATCCACATGTATGTTGATGTAGCCATGTTTACTGTGATGTATCCACATGCATGTTGATGTAGCCATGTTTACTGTGATGTAGCCATGTTTACTGTGATGTATCCACATGCATGTTGATGTAGCCATGTTTACTGTGATGTATCCACATGCTTGTTGGTGTAACCATGTTTACTGTGATGTATCCACATGCATGTTGGTGTAACCATGTTTACTGTGATGTAGCCATGTTTACTGTGATGTATCCACATGCATGTTGATGTAGCCATGTTTACTGTGATGTATCCACATGCATGTTGATGTAGCCATGTTTACTGTGATGTATCCACATGCATGTTGGTGTAGCCATGTTTACTGTGATGTAGCCATGTTTACTGTGATGTATCCACATGCATGTTGATGTAGCCATGTTTACTGTGATGTATCCACATGTATATTGGTGTAGCCATGTACACTGTGATGCAGACACATGATGTGGTGTTTTGCTGCCTCAGTTATACTGTTTATTAATCTTTTGTGAAAGCAGACTTTTGCGTTTTTATTAGGAGTATCTGGAAGATTTAACTTTTTTTTTGAAGCACTGTCTGTACTCATGTTACATGACCAAACCATTTTACTAGCTGTCTCTTTATGAAGTGTAATGCTAGTTTTACACCAATTTGTCACATAATTATTTCTATGTTGCTTGTTAGTTGATCATCGTGCACAAGTATGTCATTTTTATTGTTATACTTTTTTTTTTTAATTTCCTTAGCCAACAAGCGTATAACGGGTAGAATTGTTTCTACAACTTTCTTCTCCTTTTTCTTGTTTCCTGTGCACCTTGCAACATCACAGTGTGGTAGTTCTGGAACAAAGCCATACATAGAATTGTTTATGTATAAATGATTACTGTTATAAATGTAGTTAACCATTATAATAACAACATGTAATTTGTCCAGGTGTTGAAAGATGTCAGGTGGAAGCAGAGGGTGACTGTCTTGATTATGGACCTTCCATTTACATTGATAATGCCGAGGTAATGTATTCAGTAAACATATGCACTTTTCTTGCATAAATCATACAATCATTGATACTCATATATCTATTATTGCTTCCACATGTTTTAAATTTGTAGAAACCAAATGTTAATGACTCTGTTCATTAACTAGTTTGTAGAAAAAGTCTATTAAAGCTTGGTACATCCTGTTTCTACATAATCATAGAACAGATGTTTAATTTTTTTCAGCTACTATTTGTTTCGTAAGTCTAAACGCATCTTTTAGTAAAGTAATTAGATTAATGAACTGTTAAGAGTAATTATCATAGCACTCCTGAATTCCCATATTTGCTCAATTCACATCAGCAAATATGCAGCTAATTTATAGAGACACAACTACTAGAGTGGTTTGGATATCTTGTGAATATGAAGCCCAGTCAGCCACAACTTTATGCTTACATCCAAAGAAGTTCAGGCTATAGGGCTAGAGAAAAACCAGAAATCACATAGATAGGTGTAGGTCAGCATGGCCGAGTGGATAAAAATGTGTGTTCTTAAACATCTGGTGTGCTGATGCCGAGGTAATGGGTTAAACCTCCACACCGGACTGTTGGACTAAATGTTGACCTATCGTTCTTGACTTGGGGACATAAATTACAAGTACCTCTGAAATCACAGTAGGTTTGCCTGATGGTGAGGGACACTGTTAATAGGGAAACACTAATCCACACTCAAAATACAGTCCAGCACTAATAGAAGTAGTCTGTAAAGACTACACTTGAGTACAAAGCGAGGGAGCACCCCCAACAAATGGAAAGGTTCTATCAGGAGCATACTCCATGTTTATTGTTTCTGTAGTGCACTGATAATGAATGCATCTATGTTGTCCCTCCCTGTGATCCTGTTTGCTACTGCCACGAGTATTGTCACATTCCAAGAGTCTGATTCTGAGTCTGATAAGTTGATTCGTCAATCTGTGTGCCAGCCTGTAGCACACATTATATTCTATCCATACCCAACATCCCATACATCTACAATAAGTTGCATTGAAACATCACATGTATAATAGAATTTGAAAAACTAATAAGAATGACACCAATACAATCTTCTTCTTCTTCAGTGTTCCGAGCCATTGAGGTTCTTTGCTGCAAATACAATCCGTCTCCATTCGTCTCTCTGGTGGACCTTCTCTTGCCAGTCGTTGATTCCAAGTGCTTGTAGGTCTGTACATGTATTATCTCTCCACCGCCTTCTTGGTCTATTTCGGGGTCTACGGTCATTTATTTCCTGAGTGTAAGCGAGTTTTGTTTCCCTATTATCTTCCATTCTTTCTATATGCCCCAGCCATTGTAGTCTATTAGCCTTCATGATACCAGTGATTAGCGGGGACTTAAACAGATCATAAATGTCTTTGTTACTTCTTCTTTTCCACTCTCCACTTTGTGTATCCCTAATGGGTCCAAAGATGCGTCTTAAAATTTTGTTCTCAAAGGTTTGTAACAAGGCTTCGTCTCCTTTCGTTGTACTCCAGGTTTCAGAGCCATACAGCACAACTGGTCTGATCAGTGTTTTGTATATTGTGATTTTGGTGTTACGAGATAGCGCCTTTGATTTTAGTAGATGTTGTAGTGCATAGTATATCTTATTTCCAGAGTTGATTCTAGTTTGTATTTCTTCCCTTATGATGTTGGAACAGTTGAAGATTGTACCCAGGTATTTGTATGTTTCCGTTCTTTTAATGGTCATATTATCTATTTGTATGTGGCCAGAGTTTCTAGCCATTCCGTCTCTTGAAATTACCATATATTCTGTCTTATCTTGGTTGATAACCAGCCCCATCTGTTGGGCTTTTCCCTTTAAGTGAGTCAATATTTCCAATGTCTTTTGTTCACTTTGCCCTATAATATCTATATCATCTGCATAACCAAGCAGCTTGGATGTTCCTCCAATATCACATTCCTCCTTTATCTTCCTTACAACTTTCTCTACAGCCAGATTGAAGAGTAGCGGCGATAGTGCATCACCCTGTTTCAAGCCAGATGTTATTTGGAAGGGGTCTGATTTCCTGCCTTTATATGTTATTATATTATAAGTATCTTCCATGCATAGTCTGGTCATGTTGATTAACTTCCTTGGTATTCCAAATTCCTGCATAGCATTCCATAGACTATTCCTATGGACACTATCATAAGACTTTTTAAAATCCACAAAAATGTTATGGAGATCTCTTTTATATTCCCAATGTTTCTCGGCTATTTGTCGTAAGATAAATATCTGATCTATTGTTGATCTGTTTTGTCTAAAACCCGCCTGGTAGTCACCTAATATGTCTTCTGAATATGGTTTTAGTCTATTTAGTAATACTGCGGATAGTATCTTATAGCTTGTGGACAGTAGTGATATTCCTCTATAATTTCCACATTGGAACTTGTCTCCTTTCTTAAAGATAGGTATCAATAATGACTCTTTCCAGTCATGGGGTAATTCTTCTGTCCTCCAGATTTTTATTATTAGTTCGTATAGCTTTAGGTGTAATGCATGGCCACCTGCCTTTATAAATTCAGCAGCAATTCCATCAGTCCCAGTTGCCTTATTGTTTTTAAGTCGTGTGATTACATATAGGATTTCTTCAAATGTAGGTTCTTCAATTTGTGGTTCGCATGTTAGAACCTCTTCCTGTGGGAAAATGTGACTTGGAGCTTCACAATTTAGTAATTCAATAAAATATTCTTTCCATGTGTTGCACATTCCCTCATTGGTATTTATCATATTCCCATTTTTGTCTTTTAAACCATATGTGTTTTGTTGGTGCCCTCGTTTCATTGACTTCAGTTCTTTAAAAAATTTTCTGGATTCATTTTTCTGGTGATTAGTTTCCATATCTTTGATTATATTACTCATATATTCTCGCTTCTGCTGTCTTGACTATTTTTGTAGTCTCTTTACATTCATTTCTATAATGCTCTTCCTTTTGGATGTTATTGATGTCATTTAACCATACATGTCTGGCATTCTTCTTCCTAATGACTGCTTCTTCACATTTTTGATTGAACCATCTGTTCTTTCTATGCGTGGTTAACACACCGAGACATTCTTCTGCGGTAGACTGAATTGTATTCTTGATGTTCAACCAAGTTTGGTCAACGCTTTCCTCCAAAGGGTTTTGCAGAGTTTCACGTTTACATTTTATTTCATCTGTAAATTTCTCTTTGACTGTAATGTCTTGCAGTTTTTCTCTGTTATATGTTGGGTGTAATCTTTGTAATTTAGTATAGAAAGCTCTCTTAAGTTTTATTTTAAATTTTGCTCCAACGAGGAAGTGGTCACTGTGGCACTCAGCTCCTCTATAACTTCTGACTTGCTGTATGTTTGATGCATTTCTGTTGTTAATTAAAATGTGATCTATTCGATTATAGGTTCTCTTGTCACATGATTTCCAAGTTTGTTTGTGTATATCCTTTCTTTGTAGTCTGGTACTGCTAATCTGCAGTCCTTTGGCTTCTGCCAGGTTGATGACTCTCCATCCATTATCATTTGAAGTTGTATGTAGGCTTTCCATACCGGCCACTTTTTTATTAGTTTGCTCTCTACCTATTTTTGCATTGAAGTCTCCCAGCACAATCAGGATGTCCTGTTTGGGGGTTTCTTCTATGACATCTTCCAGATCATTATAAAAGTCTTCTTTAATATCATCTTCTTTCTCTTCAGTAGGTGCATGTACATTAATCATCGTTATATTTTTCCATTTACCTTTTATTCGTAATTTACTAATCCTGTCATTAAAAGCTTTAAAGTTTAAAACGTTCCCCCATAACTCTTTTTTGATGACAAATCCTGTTCCTAATTCATGTTTATTTTGGGTGTTTCCTCCATATATTATAATCATTCCATTTTGCTCTAAAGTACCCTCTCCTGGCCACCTTATTTCTTGAATTGCTGTTATATCCATTTGATATTCACCCAGCTCCCGGGTTAGTTCTTCGGCCGCTCCAGCTCGATATAGTGTCCGTACATTCCATGTTCCAAATCTCAAAAGTCCTTTAACGTTCCAAGGTCGTTGTCCAGATAAGTCAGTCCGATATCGAGGCTCATGTATTTGTTTCGTAACAAAGAAAGGTTTTTACAAAGGTGGGGATGTTAACCCCACGCTTCAACCCCCAACCTGGAGGACCAGGGTGTTTCTCTTTGTCTGTTCTCTACCCTTTGACCTGTCCGGCTTGGGAGGCCCTGCTGGTAGCTACGCTACCGCCGGCATAGCTCTCAGGGTCATTGAGAAACTCAAGCTCCCCCACCACGACAAGGTGGAAACACCATCGGGGGAGACACCAATACAATGCACAATAAATTAACTAAATGAAGGGCATATTACATTATCAGATAGCTTATATCAAAGCAAAGAACAGTTTTGTTCATAGAAGAAGAAACATAATTATATGAATTAATTATTTATTACACACTTTCTTATTTCATTATTTCTATATTTTCAAATTCTGTATCCTGTTGATTTAGGTGCCTTGTAAACATGTCAGTCATGAAGATGTGATCCAGACAATTGCAGCTGAAGAGAAAATAGATCAACCTAATTTGTTTAGTGAGACTGAAGGTAAGCTGAGGTAAAATTCTTTTGCTGAGATTCATGACAATATCATATATTTAAGAGTAGCACCTATGCTAGCTAAAATATACAGACACTAACTGATATTGTTAAAGAAATCTGGTATAAAATGTTAAATCTTTAAAAATCTGTGACCCCTGTTGCTTGCATATTTAATAGGCGTGATTGGGAAGAATGCCAGGTTGTACAACTGGATACGTTCTGCTCATGGGGTGGATAAACTTTAATGGTGAGATGTGAAGCGGCTGGCTGTGTGGCTAGAATGCCAGATTCTCTTTTGGGAGACCTGAGTTCGAATCCTTGGTAAGTTGTGAGTTTTGTTCTGTCGGAGGCAAAAAGAAAACTAACCTGCACTGTTTGTGGCGACTGCACTAGCCAGGCAGCCTTAATTCCTCAGGCTCAAGACCCCCCCCCCCCCCCCCCCCCCCACCACCACCACCATACACCGCAAGGTACTATATTGGCAGTAAATGACAGTTGACAGTGAGATGTGACTGAAGGAGGCTGTTAATATTAGGACTCTCATTGGTTTTATTTTTTCACATTTCAGCTACCACTTCCTAGACCCAATTGTGTTATGCCAACTCACTTACTGATCATGCAGAGAATGGAAAGCATCAGTCCACACTCAGAACAAGAGATACAAGACATTATGATTACATCAACACATCAAATTAAGATAACTTATCACATTAGAGATAATTAAGATAATTTATGGCATTGGAGATGTATGTTTTGTGCAGTCCAGAAAGACTAGTTAGCAGTGACAGAATGCCAGATTGAGGCTAATTGCATGCTTGTGGGTTCACAGGGTAATTACTGTTAAGATTTTCTGAATGCGGAAGGAAGAAACTTGTTGATCAATATCTGTTTGTGAAAATAAAAAAAACTACAGATTCTCATTTGATTTTGGAAAAGACTTATTTTGTGCTGGTATAGAATCATTAGACAGAAAACATGCTGGTGAAAAACCTTTTAAGTGTGGATTTTGTGATTTTAACTTTAGAATAAGTTGTAATATAAAGACAGATAAGAATAACGCAGGAGAAAGGTCTTATAGATATAAGCGCCTCCACATTTACAGAGCATACCACTTTTAACAAGTAGTAATGTAAAGCAACACAAAACTATACATGGGATAGAAGTCATACATGTTTGTGAACCTCTGCATTGCTATGTCCAATCTATCTGACCTCTTGTGTAGTCCACATTGATTCTGTTTATGAATCAAGATATTCAAAGTTTGTGTCATTTTCAGCATCTTCATCTGTGAGTTTCATCACAGATTATAGACAAAATGCATATGAAGGCAAAAAAGTTCAAATATAAACCAAGAAACATTAGATCTGTGTATGCTGAAGAATGAAAGTGAATCAGAATAAACATTCAACATATAAATGAACAGATTTAATGCATTGTCTGAACTGGAAAACCTGTTCTAAGCTGCAAATGATCAATGGAAAATACTGAAGAAGGTTGCAGTTGCAAATACTCCTAAACTGAAAGGGATATGCTGTAAGAAAGCAAAATAAACAAATGCAATCACAACAGAATAGATTTAGTCTTCTTTAAGTGAATGGAAAACCTCAACCAACAACGAATGAAAATGAAGACGACAGAAACAAAGTTGCAATGTCAAATTAATCAAATGAAATGTAAACACCAAATAAATTGAGAAAGATGTATAATATTTTATTCCAAATATAAGTATGACATCTAAATAACTTGTATACATTATAAAGATAAAAACACAGATTAAAAACATAAAGACGTAGGGTAGAAGAAATTGAAATACGAATACGAAAACAATAAATGTAATGAAAATATACAACTTTGTGTATGGGGTAAAGTCTTACATTAAGGGTATATGAAAAAATGGGAGCCACAATAGCTTGGTGGCCAGATGCTTGCCTGGTTGTTGTAGATTTGAATTCACATTTGGTGAATTTTTAAATGCATCTGGGCTCCCAGCAGGCTGACCCAGCCTACATGGGTACCTGGAAATGTCTTGGGAAGTAAAGGTGACCACTATGATACTGACCATATCGCCCAGTGAGTGCCGATTGTCTAAACAAATACGGGTCTAGCAACATATGCTCAATATGCCTAAGGGTCTTGTACTTTTACCAAATGAAAATACTATGACGATGAAAGAAATCTGAAATAAGCAATTACAAAGTAGAAATAGTTGAGTTGAGTTAAGAACCAACATCACTGCACTCAGGACATTCCCATATGCGCTCTGTCCCCTCATTCAACAGCCAGCGAAGAGTCACTACTAATCATACCCACTGCTATATGATTGAAAGTTCTCCTGGTCTTCCTTCTCAGTTTTGAGATTCTCCCAGAACCCTTGCCAATCCCCCACAATCTCATCTTTTCCACATACGGGTTCTCAATCTGCTTCTCCACCTGGTCCCACAGGCGCACGACCACCTCTCCCTTGTCCATAGGTAATCGACCACCAAGAGGTGCATTCTCTGTCAGCCTATCAGCCTGTTCATTCCTCCGTACTCCTGCATGGCCAGGGCAAAATTTCCATATAATTCTCACAATCTGTGGCCTCTGAAGCGAGGTGAGCCATTCCACATGAAACATTCCTTTCTCCACCTTACTAAGCATACTCTTTGAGTCCGTGATGAAGACAGTATGTGTTGCAGTGGTCTCCTCTAACCAACGGAATGCTGCTGTGACTGCTTCCACCTCCATTCTCATGATGGAGGTTGTAACCTCATATGCCATACTCTCCTTTTTTCAAGAATCGTCCATTAGCCTTCGCAATGAAACCCAACCACTCCGTTTGTTTCTCACCACTGACTCATCGATGTAAATGGTTATGTCACCTTGATGTGTATTACTTTGGATCAGTTGTTGCACCTCAAACTCCATGCGGCCTGCTACCCATTCTCTGCACTCATGACCCAGGTTACTATTACATTGTGCCAGTCCGTCCTGTCTGCTGGTACTTCAACCCACTCTATTTCACGATTGATGGTCTTTAGATCACAAACCTGATGTATAGATATTTCCGCCTGTGCCATCCAGGACCTGCCTCGTCTTAGTCTATGGCCATTGACCATATCCATGGCTTCATGCAGGGGCTGATCCTTATCTGCAGCAAATCTCAGGTACCATTTGGCCTGAAGTACCCTATGCCTGCCTATCCTATGCCTGCCTATCCTCCATTGTTGGTAGCTCCAGGATATGCCTCATGCATATAAATGGTGTGTCCTTTGTGCACTCCAGAATCACATGCATGGCCGCATTTTGTATGCGCTCCAACCTTTCAAGCTGCCTCTTCGATACTGTCAGCAGCCTCAAACCATACTCAATAACAGAAATTATTAACTGCTGAAAGAGCCTGTAAAGCATCCTCTGCTCTACCCCAGTTGCTGCCATTGCCCTCAAAGCATTAAGTCCCCTACCAGCCTTCACCACCAAAGCCTCCACATAATCTTTAAAAGACATACACCTGTCGAAGGGGATACTTAAGTACTTCAATTTATTCTCTTTACTAAGAGGACATCTATTCATTCAATATATTACATGGGACATCTGCCTTCACAATCTGGTTATCCAGGGAATACCACACAACCGATGCATTGTCTGGGTTTATAACGGTCCCTGAGCCACTCTGTCACCCTGTTTACTGCCACCTGAAAATCTGGCCTGTCTGTACACCAGCACATCATCTGCAAATGTAAAGATTCTACCAACACCTGGTGTATCAATAGCTGCAACTTTGCTGGTGTAGACATTAAAGAGCACTGGGGACAAGGCAGATCCCTGTGGCAACCCAGGTGTAATAGTACAGGGGTCAGAAGTCCAGGAACCCATGCAACCTTACACTTATAAAGGACCGCCGTAACCCATCTGAAAAGGCAAAGGCATGCCTCCATGTCCAACAGAGTGTATATCAAATAGTAGGTAGAAATAAGAAGAAAAAGTAAAGGTGAATGAAGGCAAATAATAATAGCCCTCTAGATACAGAGGTTAGTTGTGAATATGTAGAATAAACTTGCCATGCTTTTATGCGTGGGGTGGTCTTCTAGAAGAGGCGAGTTGGTTTGGCAGCTATTTTTATAAAATACCTCAAAACTGTGACATGGCCATCCGTTGATAAACTACTACACACAATCTCCCTTTATTACCCCCCCCCCCCCCACACACACACACACACACACCTTTTCTTCCCATCCGCCTTGCTTCCTTGCAGCATTACTCTCTTTAGACAGGCTGGCAGTAGAGATATATACTATATATATATATATATATATATATATATATATATATATATATATATATAAGAGAATTTGTGTGTCCTTTTTGCGTTCCCAAACGGCCCATCCGATTGAGATGAAATTTTCTACAGATATTCTTCTCATTCCCGGGCAGCCAACTGGCATAGTTTGTTAGTTTATAAACAGCTATTAACGTAATAAATTAACATTAATTAAAATATTTCAAGGGGACTTAACTTAAGAAAAGTTATATCAAGGGACATTACTTTTAGTAGCATTGTTATATTATGTAATTTAAATAATTGTATTCTTCTCAAAGTTTTATAAAATGTTTATCTACAGTTATCTACAGGCATATGCGTTATAATATAATGATAAAATCTTTAAGGCATTTTCAAAGTTTTCATAAAATAATGCATCTATTTTAAATAAGTGAAAATTTTCTAACTCATCTTTTTATTTCTCTTCGACAGCACATTGCATGTTTTACTCCTCTTTCTTTCTTTTCCACAGCAAATTAAATGATTTTTTCTTCTATGTAATGTAATTGTTACATCCACGTTGGGTATTTATGATGCCCATGTTAAACATTGCCTCAACGAGTCATGTATTATTGATTATTTTTCATGCGTTATAATGCTTATTGTTCTTTTATTGTCAAAGAATTGCTTCATAAGAGATGTTGAATTAAAGAATGTATGAGAGGAAATAGAGAAGAAGGGCAGAATGTCAGACGGGCCTGCGTGCCCAATTCTTAACTCTTTGAAAATAAAGATTTTCGTTCCTTTAAAAAAAAAATGTAATTTTTTGTGAGAGAAAGTTAGTTGCATATTCTTTGCGGTTCTCTGCAGTCAACCCACCGCCCACCATTTATTGGCTGTAAGTGATATCTTGGTAAGTTTACTTTCAGTACTTTCACGTTGCCCTTTTTAGTTATTGGAATGAAGATAGATCTCTTCCAATCATATTTTCTACTATCAATCTAACTATCTATTCTTCTATTCTATCTATAGTTTTAAAGTTTTCATAAAAATAATACATCTATTTTAGAAAGGAGTTGGATGGGTGGATGGATGCATGCATGGATCGATCGATCCCTGTCAGGGGCTGTGCGAAGCCCGGGCGGGTCACCTAGTATAATGATAAAATCTTTAAGGCATTTTCAAAGTTTTCATAAAAATAATGCATCTATTTTAAATACGTGAAAATTTTCTAACCCATTTTCCCCGCAACAGGAACGGGAAAGGACCGGACATATCTGTGCACTACAGTCGTATCTGGTATAAACAAAGTGATAAAAACTTTGCATCTTCAAAGTTCTCGTAAAAATAATGGATCTATTTTAAATTTTCGAACCCATTTTTCCCGCAACGGGAATGGGAAATGGCCGAACATAGATAGATAAATTAGGTAGATAGATGGATAGACAAATAGATAGGTAGGTAGGTAGGTAGGTAGGTAGGTAGGTTGATTGATCCCCGCCAGGGACTGGGCGAAGCCGGGCCGGGTCCTCTATATATAAATTATGTTACTGTTATTTCCTGGGAATATATTACATAGTATTATTCTAAGGAAATTAAGAGATGCCAATGACAAATAACTAATGGATTAACAGGCTGGCTTCGAGTCAAATAAATCCTGCACT
The DNA here is from genome assembly GCA_963921405.1 of Cepaea hortensis. NCBI lineage: Eukaryota > Metazoa > Mollusca > Gastropoda > Stylommatophora > Helicidae > Cepaea > Cepaea hortensis. The sequence continues at coordinate 98,487,195 of OY992887.1, read as the reverse complement.
GGTTAGATAGTTGTCAAACTGTCATTAACTGCCAATTTAATACCTGGCGATGTGTGGCAGAAGAGTCTTGAGCCTGATGAATTAAGGCCGCCTGGCTAGTGCAGTCGCCGCGAACTGTACAGATTAGTTTTCTTTTTGCCCAGGTCAGATAGTGATAGTTATACTGAGCATAATAATATAACAAAGCATCGGATTGAAATCACCACTCTTATATTGAATTTGTGGACTACGGAAAGGCCTTTAATAGCATTAACAGGGAATCTCTTTGGAAAGGTAGCAAGGTGGACAAAGGTTGTAGAAGTTCTACTGTAGAACAGACAAAGAGATCAGTATCAGTATAAGAATATAGAAGGCCAGACGAGCTTTTATAACACTAGAATTGTGGAATTGAAAATATATTTATTATATTAAACTTCACAAAAATTAGAATATTGAATTCTAACGCTACATCATTACTGCTGTATAAATCAGAAATATGGAGAACAACTAAAAAAAAAAAAAAAACATTCGCTAATTTGTAACTGTCAGTTACTCCCAATACAGTACCTTGTGGTGTGTGGCAGGGTGGTCTAGAGGCTGGGGAGTTAGGGCCGCCTGGCTAGGGCAGTCGCAGCGAACTGTGCAGATTAGGATTTTCTTTTTGCTACCGACAGAAAAATAAAAATCTACGCCTTACCGAGGTATGGTAACCCGGGTCTCTCGACGGAGAATCCGGAATTCTAGCCACTCGGCCAGCCGCTCCTCTCACTAATTTGTGCCTGCTCAAAGTAGAAGGAATTAAAATGGTATCACAAAATCACCAGCGTGGAGCCCATGGAGAGATTACCAGTTATTTGACTACTGGGACGCAGAGGTGTTTCGACCGCACAAGGGCCAGGTTCTATAGTAGCCAATACCTGTTGGGGGGGGGGGGGGGTACGGGGGTATCAGGCACTGGTAGAACGTTTGGTAAGGATGACTCTCATGTCCTTTTTAGGACCCATCCCCCACTGGTCCAAGCCTGACACCCAGTTCACGCCTGTGGCTCCTAGTAGCTGTCAGCATGCGACAGCGGCCAACCCCCGGGCAACAGCTGTGAGAGGCTGGCTAAACCAGGCGCGGGTAGCTGATTTGGTGTCAAACCAAGCGGTGAACTAGGGTATGCCTACCCAGCATGTGAAGACAGGATCCGGCAGACTGCGCGGAAGATATCATTTCTGATTCAACGGGCAAGACGGCGTTTACCTGCAAAGCGTTGTGGAACGTAATGAGCACGGCAAGGCACGTAGAGTGCCCTGGTCATCCACTGCACCTTTATTCGTATCCAGTCGTCTTGACTTGTCCTGCCACTGGATTCAGATGGACTCCTCACTTTAATCCAATTCATCGCGCAAGTCAGTCAAAGAACATTTCGAGCCAAAATAGACCTTATCAGCCATCTTAGAACTCACGGCTCCATGCTTTCAACCCAACTGGATGAAATGAATGGTCATCATCATTCTTGATGGACAAACAACACATCAACAGCAGCTGAAAAATGCTGATGTTGACTGCAACGTCCTGTAAGGGATATGCAACATTTAAAAAAAAATTGATGTGACTTACCCTATAGAATCATGTCCTCATCTTCAATGGTGTCTTTCTCACAAGATGCACTTAGCTTGGATGATGAAGTTGAAGCTTCAGATTCAAAATGACCCTGGTATGCTTTAGCTGTTCCAATTTCTTTTAATACACTATCAGGGAACTGATAAGTTGAACAGCATTTTCCTGCTCTCAACAGGTCACACCTTATTGTCAGGATAGCATTTAAGAGGTCAAGTTTCATTCTGTTTCTTAGTTCACGTTTTGTATAATTCATAGTACTGAAAACTCTTTCCACATCAGCATTTGAATGGGGTAGTATCATGGCAGACATTGCACATTCAAAGAGCTCACAGAATGGACTGTTACCTGAGGCATATTTAAATTGTCTTACTTCACTCCAAAAGGCTTCAGTTTCTGTTTTGTTTCTCCAGTCAACCAAATTTATTTTGGTTAACTGATATTCTGCTTCCACCAAACAATTATCAATAGCCCCTAAAACTTAAAAACATTGCGACAGATTCTTCAACTTTTGATGATTCATTACTCTGTGTAGTTCTGAAAACAGGCGTCAACGGTGGCATATCCCTAAATGGCATTGCATTTTTATGTTTTTTAGTCTCTGCATGTTTCTTCAAGTCTTGTATTTTCGCTTTCACTTCGCACTTGCAGTACTTACAACGAGCCTTAATCGCATCTCCATGAATTGACATCACCCAATCTTCAATTATGTCATCCTGCAGCCATTCTTTCCGAAATTTTTGTTCATATTGCTTTACTTTTGGCATGTTGAAAGATTTGTTCAAAGTGGAAGACACATATGAAGGTGAGCAATTATTAAAGAATCACAAAGTCGGCATCACAGCAATCATTCGCAACACAGTGAGTGTACAGTTCAAATAATCAAAACAATGTTTTCCCGTAGTGAATTTGAATAACGATGACACAAACTATATATATTGTACGATTTATTGCCTGGCATACGTTGTCTTCGTAATTCAAGTTCAAATAATGATTAATGTTGTGATAATTTATGCACCCTTTTACTCATTACCGGGGGATTTCCAGATTGTTGAGCGTTGAGCGTCAGTTCAAAGTTTAAATAATGGCAGTTACCATACTTTACGAGCGTCCAAACCAAACAAAAAAAATGGATAAATGACACCGAAAGAAAAATAAAATCTAGAAAGTATCCAAATTATCCAACTCCAAATGAAAAGTATCTAGAATTGCAACCAGCATCCAAACGTCAGAAAACGGTATCCAGACGCTGACAAAAACCTCTAGATCTGGATATAAAATATCTAGAATGGCAACCCTGGCCCTTGCTAACGTAGGATCGCTGATTCTTCCGAAGTCGGAGGGAGCGTATCTGCCTGCACGGCGAGAAACCACCAGTCTGCACACCAATAAGCCAGACATGAGACAATGGATACTCACGCAAACATCAGGTCCTGTATGACATCACACTAATGATGGATAACAGGATGTTTTCATCCGACTATCAGGACTTCATGCTGGAGTTCATAGCCAGCGAACGAAAGCAAGCAAGCAATTTGACTACTACTACTATTTGAAATACCAATGAACCAAGAGGGGAAGAAAAGATGGTACTGAAAAGGTCATAAGCTGAGGAAACCCGATAATAGTATAACTAGAAAATCCTTAGTCTGGAACCCACATAGCAAAAGGAATAGAGGAAGATCTAACAACTTACGGTGAAGAGAAGTAGAAACTATATAATATATAAACCATCCATCCATCATATGCCATGCCGATAAGCGTGGGCGGTCATGTTCTGCCATCTCACTCGATCACCAGAGTCGTGGATCAGCTCCGTGTTCCTGTCTCGACCATGCCACGTGGCCAAGCCATCCAGGTATTTACTTCTTGGTCTTCCCCTTGGTCTCTTCCCTTCGATGTTGCCAGTCGTCACCAAGTTCTCCAATTCATTTCTTCTCATAACATGCCCAAAAGATTTTGACTTCTACGTCTGTCTCTAATCAGTTTACGATCTTCACTATAATATATATATATATATATATATATATATATATATATATATATATATATATATATATATATATATAAAACAGACATGAACAATAATAAATATGAGGACACCGACAGATATGCACGGGATAGCCAAAGAATGGGGGGAGGGGATGAGTTGGTTGAGGGCCTATGATCCGTTGGGGAATAGAGGACAAAGGAAGAAGAAGAAAAAATATAATTATAAAAGGACAAGACGCATATGATTGGTGAGATGACTAAAATTAAATATCGGGGAAGAACCAATTTTGCCTTCTGGTTACGGGTTTTTTCGACAACCGGTTTTTCACGTAAACACCAAGAACGATTACTACAAAAGTAGTGGTAGCGCGGGTTGAGCTATTCAAGCTTCAGGCAGTGTTTGTTTGAAAAGATTTCAGTTTGTCAGCAGTAAGTTTCTTTATATATTTTTATAATAACAAGTTCAATATGCTTCTTTACTTTGCATAATTAAATTGTGTCTATTTGTTTATACATATTTGGAAAGTGCCGTTAAAGATACAGGCACTCTCACGAACGGTCCTAAATTTAAATTTTATTTATTGATACATTGATAGCAAGTCGCCAAGTCCTATGACAATTTTGAGTATTTACTAATGAGACGGTCACAGAAGATAGGCCTTGAAATTCAAAATCTAATAGTACCTCAATGATGCCTGTATGTCACTTATAAGTGAAGATATAAAATGATATATTAATATTATTAACATTTTTGTGAAGGTGAGAGGAGTTGCGATTTTTCATGCTATTCACCCTTAAGTGTAGCTCTCCAGTGTGTCAATTTCCTCCCCCAGCTGGTGTGCGTGTGTGTGCGTGCGAGATTGTCTCAAATGGTCGTATGAAAATTTACTTCAAAAATATGTTCCGTCATGTTAAATGATTACAAAATAGTACAAGTATTCAAATGAATTATTAATAATCTTTAAACTTGTGTTCTCTTTAACTTTGGTAGGTCAAATCGCACGTTTCGTGTGTTGAAAAGTGTAGTGCAATCGATATGCGGCGGCCGTCATGACCCATTCACAAAGTCACATCTTCGCAGAAAATCTGTTTTTCAACCACAATTTGAGCAAGTTTAGCAATGAAACTATGCTGATTCAGGGGCAATATTTTATATGACAATTAAAATTCACATTAAACAAAGACATTTATTGGATTCATCGATTCTGATCGCGATCATTCCGCTGCCTCTGTGGGATGCGCTCCCCGGCAGTCGGCAGCTTGCACAGATCCATAGAACACACTGTATTCACAAACTTCCAGTTTCTTAGTTCTATATAATATTTTAGTTCATAATGTTTAATAGTTTCTATTATATCACCTAATAATTTTGTGAAAAAAAAAAAAAAAAAATGCCCAGCCGGGAACAGAACCCCGGCCTCCCGGGTGACACAGACAGGCGGACGGCTTACGAAAATGCTAGCGAGAACCGGGAGACCGGGGTTCTGCTTCTGGTAGAAAAAAATTATTTTTGCGGACATATTAAATTCCTCTTTGCGATTGGAAATCCAAAATGTCGGCATGCGCGTCACTTTTTAAAACGTGCATTTTGAACTACTAAAGTTTAAGAGAGTACAAGGTTACAGTTTATTATCGTTTGTCCATCAAGAATAATGATGACCATTCATTTCATCCAGTGGGGTTAAAAGTATGGAGCTGTGGGTTCTAAGATGGCTGATAAGGCCTATTTTGGCTCGAAATGTTATTTGACAATGTGGGCAAAGAATGCTTGATGTTCCAGGAGGATCTCCTGCAGTGGTTTTCTGTACAGCCTTTTCTTCACAGCTCTTGCAGTCCTGGTTGCTTCACAAGTGACTGCACCCTTATGTAATGATGCTCGCCACAAATTACGGTCTTTAGCAGCAGTCTCCCAGGTGTCAAGATGAATTCTTAAAGCTTTCAGTGTCTTTAAAGCGTTTCCTCTGGCCGCCTTGGGAGCGTTTACTACAACGCAGCTCGCTGTAAAATATGCGTTTAGGGAGCCTGTGATCTGGCATATGAATTAAGTGACCAGCCCAGCGAATCTGATTCTTCATTAGTAGAGTGTGGATACTGGGCATGGACGCTCTTTCTAGAACTTTAGTGTCAGAGATCTTGTCTTGCCATTGAATCTTCAGTTTAGTTTAGTTTAGTTTAGTCGTTGGATCAACATCACGGCACACGTTTTAACCATAAGTGCTCCGTTTTCCTCTTAACTCAAACCTGATTCTGGAGAAACTCAGCTCAATGCCACAACTCCGTTGCATCGGCGAGGATCCTGAAATACTTTGGGTAGATTTTTAACTCACAATTTTGCCTGGGTAGCGCCGTTAGGCTGCTCTTTTTCGATTTCCAACTGCCAAGGGATTTTATACGTGCGCAACAATACACACGGGCGTCCGATCTCACTACCCAAAGACCAGGAGAAACTTTATTACTGGAAGTCCAGGTGGATTTTTAAAATAAATCCCGGTCCTCACCGGGGCCTGAACCCGGGACCTCCAGCACTCGAGGCGGACACCATACCTCGAGACCACTCATAGCTTCCTAAGGCAGATTGTGGAAGTGGTTTAATTTCCTAGCTTGTTGCTGATAAACAGTCCATGTTTCACAAGCATATAGCAGTGTGGATAATACAACTGCTTTATAGACTTTCAGTTTTGTTTACAGGCTTATTCCACTTCTGTCCCATACATCCTTGTACAGTCTGCCAAAGGCCGCGCTGGCCTTGGAGATTCTTGCATTCACTTCATCATCAATTGTGGCAGCTTGTGACACAGTGCTGCCAAGATAGGTGAACTTGTCCACAACACTTAGTCTATGACCGTTTACCTTGATATTCGGCATGGTGTGGTTATTCCCTGAAGATGGCTGGTACATAACTACAGTCTTCTACAGTCTTGAAATTGATCCCAAAGTTGGCAAATGAGAAAGCTGAAACATTGTGTTGCATGTCTGCCTCTGAGTTGGCAAACAGAAGTTCTCTGACGGTGTCGCTGTTAGTTTTGGTTTTGGCTTTCAGCCTTCTGAGATTGAACAACTTTCCATCCATGCAGTAGTTGATGTCTATTCCAATGTCATTGTTCTCGAAGGCATTTGCCAACATAGCTGAAAACATGAGGCTGAACAGTGTTGAACGTAATGAGCACGGCAAGGCACGTAGAGCGCCCTGGTCATCCACTGCACCTGTATTTGTCTCCAGTCATCTTGACTTGTGTTGCCACTGGACTCAGATGGACTCAGGTGAGAGAGTGAGGTCGACTAATTGCACAACTCTTCCTCACTTTAATTCAATTCATCATGCAAGTCATTCTTCATCCAACTTCATATATCACCTTCAAGCCCTGTGGCGATGGGCGAGTGGTGAAGTGGCAGGTGTGGGTATTCTGGCAGCCATAGTCGCAGACCTGCACACAGGCGGCTCAGGTCATATGGTCGTCTTCTACTGACCGGAGCAGCAGTGGGATTCGGCAGCCCCCTGAGTGACTGAGCAGCCCTCTATAGGAAAGCACTGCTCACCTCCATAGCATGAGGAAGGGGCTAGAAAAGATGCCCTAAACATTGTCTGCTCCAGGGTTGCCAGGTCAATGTGATTTAAAAAAAAAAAAAAGAACTAAGTTATGAAATAAAAAAGCCAGAAAAAATAACATTACCCAATAAAAATATCTATTAACTCTTTCTCTACCATGGGCCCATACATCGCCACAATTGGCCGACAGTGACGCCTGTGGGGCCTTTAATCACAACAGTTTAAACAGTGGTTTATTTGTCCCTTTTCTTATGTTTCCGCAATTTTTAGTTAACTTCGGTAATTTACAATTTAGACAGAAATATTTCGCAGTTTGAAACAGGCCGCTGACAACCATATTTGTTCTTAGAAAGCGTTTGATTCTTGATTCGAAAAGATTGTTTTTGATTTGAACTTTGAAATGACAACACCTTCTGGTTTTGGACCTCATATATTTTAATAAAATTACCGTTTTAAACAATTTTATATTATAGTTATAGTGATTTCAAGGACTTTGTGAAAGATTCTAAAACTTAAACCATGTGCAGTATTCAGTTAGTCAGTTAGATTATTTCGTAATAATGGAAAACGACACTGAAAGTGAAAGTTTGTCATAATATGTCATAATATGATGGCACATATTGAATTATGAATGCGCTAATTGGCCACATTTATGCCCCTAAATTTGTTTTGCCTATCACAAATTATTTAAGGAGTATTTAAATAATTAAATTTAAAAGAATAATTATAACTAAATAGAAAATAGTGTTTATATTCTTCTTCTCAGTACAATCCGAATGGTGTGCTACTGACATTTTCCATTTTGTGTGATAATTATGTGCTTCAAAATATGCTCTAGTTATGTTTTATTGGTGTTGTGGTGCAGTTCTTGTGATATTATTGAACAAAAGTGGTGTGTGTAACAGTATTCAGCAAATTTAACTGGATTAGCTGCAGTGGATTATAAATACAGCCTTGGTAAGTGAAATTTTTTTTATAATCTTTACCTCTTTAATTTCAATTGTTATTATGAAACCTCTCATTATTGTCATAATATTTCTAACTTATCAATTAATTATTAACACTGTCATGTTCCTTGTGTAATCCTCTTTAATTTGATGTAAACTACAATATATCTGCTACCATTTTAACCATTTTAAAAGCATTATTGTAACACACCCCTACTTCAAATTTTCTGCCATGAATTTCTGTTTGGCCAGGACCCAAATTTTGCTTAGCACCGAAAGAGTTACAAATATATTTACATCACATAAAAATCCTTTCTTCAAATAAGTATTCCTCTTCATTGTTGAGAAATTCAGTACAGGATTCCTTAGAATATATCTCAGCTTTGAAATCATTCAACATTTTGGATGAAGGAACAAATTCCTTCCAGCACTTGTTTGAAGATAATAGTTCTGCTCTAATTCTAATAATTGCGTCTAAGAGAGACAACTGAAATCTATTCCTTGCTTTGGTTTTTATGCATGTTAAAAGAGAGTACATCCTGTCCACTACAGCATTGCTAATAAGTGTTATTAAGCAAGTAAGAGCAAAAGAAGCAAGCTCTTTACATTGGTGATGTTTCCTGACTCCTTGCCACAACTGCTCTGTATCTTTGGGCAGTCCATTTTCTTTAGATTGTTCTTTTTTCTTCCAATCTATAAAAGGCAATTCTGTATTCTTCTTCTTCTTCGTCTTCTTCTTCTTCTTCTTCTTCTGCTTCTTCTTCTTCTTCAGCGTTCCGAGCCATTGAGGTTCTTTGCTGCAGATACAATCCATCTCCATTCGTCTCTCTGGTTGACCTTCTCTTGCCAGTCGTTGATTCCAAGTATTTCTGTATCGCTCTTCAATAATAGTGTGATTTTCTTCAATCACTTGATTTTTCAGAATTTGATTCTTGGAATCAAACCTAGAAAACTAGTAGTAATTTCATTTCTTTTATCACTGAGGTATCTAACTAAAATGCACAAATACTTTTGGGTTGAGACATCAGTGGACTCATCAATGATGAGTGTATATTTCTTGTTTTGCAGATCTAGAATTAGATCAGATGTTAAAGATGGTGAAATGACATTTCTTATTAGTGATATGCACTTCGTTCAGTACAATTTTATCTGACCAAGAGTACTGCTACATCCATGGGCTACAATTATTTCACCTAGCTGATCGATGGTGCGTATGGTACTATGGCAGGCCATGCTAACAAAAATTTGTAATTCTGCTTATTTGACTTTATCATCAATATTTTTACTTATTTTCATCACTGAAAGTGGTTTTTGTGAAGAAGATGGCGTGCTCCACTTGTGTTTTTCTTTTGTTTCATGATTTGTGAGATTTGAAAGTCTTGGAACAATATTACACCAGTACAATTTGCAATATGCCTATTCAGAACCATCAGCGGATTCCTTGAGCCACACAAATATCTTTTCCCATTGATCATTATATTTCCGATTAGTATCATAAGATGGTTTCCACTTTGGCATGATAATGGGCTCATTAATCAGAAATACTTGCTATGAAGGTATAATGAATTTGAAAACTTAAGTGAACAGTGATGGGGCTGTGCAGTGCGTGAGTGTGCATAGAACAGTACAAGTACAGTACGAAAACCATACGTGTTTAATACTTATTAGTTACGTTCATTCTCGCGAATGAACCAAAAGTAGTATATGCTAAGCTTATTGTTTTGCATTTTTTTTAGCTAAAAATTGTTAAACAAGATAAAAATTAACTTGACCAATTTCAAAAAAGAGGCATTTATAGGTAATTATTATGCCATTACAACTTTTTTAAAAAGCCAATGAAAAAAGCCAAAACGCCAAACTGATATTTTAACGCCAAACCTGATTTTAAAAAGCCAGATTGATCAGATTTTGTGTTACAAAAGCCAATCTGGCAACCCTGGTCTGCTCCATCATTACCTAACCAGATAGCCGCGGTTGGTGGTTGGTGGGTACCCTATACTGCGGTCGACATACAAACAAAGTAAAAACAGGTAAAGCTAAAATAGCTAACCATATTCCCTTGACAATCAGAACTTGGAATGTACGCACCCTACTTGATAGAGACGGCGCATCGGACCCAGAGAGACGAACAGCGCTGATTGGGAGAGAGCTGGGCAGGTACAACATCGACATTGCAGCCTTAAGCGAGACACGACTTGCAGAAGAAGGCCAAATCTTTGAAGTAGGTGCCAGCTACTCATTATTCTGGAGTGGAAGGAACAGCGAGGAAAGACGCCAATCCGGTGTGGGATTTGCCATTAAATTGGCCCTGGTTGGCAAGCTAGCTGAATTTCCGAAGGCTATAAATGACAGTTTATTAATAATGTATCTGTATACTTATATTATTTTTTTTTACTTTAACTTGATGGAACTTAATTTTGAAGTCAGTTTAGTTAATTTTCAGCATTTTCCTTCTTGAGTCAATCTCGTACAACTGACAGTCTGTATACAAATTAACTGTTTTTAGTGCAAGTAATAGAAATGCATTAATTTTAGTTGGATTTTCAAATTCTGCATCCAATTCTAAGTATATTTGGAAAGTTTAATTGAAAAACTCGCTCTACTTCTGGTAGAAAAAAAATTATTTTTGCGGACATATTAAATTTCTCTCTGTGATTGGAAATCCAAAATGTCGGCACGCATGTCACTTTTTAAAATGTGCAATTTGAACTACTAAAGTTTAAGAGAGTACAAGGTTACAGTTTATTAATAATGTATCTGTATACTTTTATTAATGAGAAAAATTTGAGGTAGTGGACAATTTTAAATATCTTGGGTCATTGATTACCAACAACGGTGACATAATGAAAGAAATTAAATGACGACTATCAATTGCTCTTCAAAGACTAAAACAACTCAATAAATTATGGAGTTGGACAGATAGAACTACAACAATTAGATTTTTAAGAGCATGCATCTTTCCCATTGCAACATAGGCCTGTGAGACCTGGACACTTACTAAACAAACTGAACAGCGCATAAATGCCTTTGACTTTGAACGTAAATGTTATAGACAAGTTCTAAGAATATCTTGGGTAAAGAAAAGAACAAATGCATCCATACTTCAAGAGCTAAATATTGAAGAAGGTTGGCTATTAAAGACAATAAAACAAAGAAAATTTAAATATTTTGGTCACTTGAAACGTCACGAAAGTTTGGAGAGAACAGTAATGGAGGGATATAAGCCTGGGAAGAGAGGAAGAGGAAGGCCAAAGAGAAGATGGGTGCAGGATGTGGTGGATGATCTCCAGATGGGTTTATCGGACACTGGACATCTTGCTTATGATCGAGAGATTTTCTAGAAGGTTGTTATGGGAGCGAGGTTCCGCAAAGGACATGCTACTGAGTGAATGAATGAATACTTTTATTATTTTCTATTATTTTAACATGATGGAACTTAATTTTGAAGTCAGTTTAGTTAATTTTCAGCATTTTCCTTTTTGAGTCAATCTCTAATTAATGACAAATGTTTAAATGTTTGCATAAAGGAGAAATCTTTTTTAGAAAAATATAATTTCTCATTATATAAAGATATTATCTATTATTATATGAATGTATGTAATTATTTAATATTAATTTTACATAAATTTATATTTAGACTTTGACTGACTATCATGGCAAGTAGGACTGCTGATGATCTCAGATCCCATCTGTCTGCATTCAAAGAAGGATACCCTATAAATAGAGGATACATTGCTCGGCTGCTGTTTGTAGATAATTGTTCTCTCTCTGATGTGGTAAAAAAAGTCAACACCATTGTGCAGAAAAATGATCCAGGGAAAGACATCAATGAGGCAAGCTTACGTATTAATGTGTATCAACTAAGGGACGTAGTTAAGGATAAAAAATACCAGTTAACTAAACAATGGCCATCACTTACTGCACTCTTTCTGCAGCCATTGCCTATAATTTTCAAGAGTATTCCAGTCACATCTACTTCCTCACAAGTTTGGCATACATCATTAGAGCCAGCATCTTCTGCACCAGTAATTTTACCTTCTATTTCAGAGCGCAGAATTAAAACTGCTGATGATCTCAGATCTCATCTGTCTCTGTTCGAAGAAGGATATCCTATAAATAAAGGCTACATTGCTCAGCTGCTGTTTGTGGATGATTGTTCTATACCTGATGTGTTAAAAAAAGTCAACACCATTGTGCAGAAAAATGATCCAGGGAAAGACATCAATGAGACAAGTCTACGCAATAACGTGTATCGAATAAGAGACGTAGTTAAGGATAAAAAATACCAGTTAACTAAACAATGGCCATCACTTACTACACTATTTCTGCAGCCATTACCAATCATTTTCAAGAGTCTTCCAGTCGCATCTGCTTCTTCACAACCAGAACAAACATCAGTTCCAACATCATCAAGGAATCCTGAATCATCTGTATTACCAACATTAGAAATGCTGCTGGAACCAGGTATCCCAGTAACATCAACATTCTTGCAGCCAGTGCAGAATTCCAAAACAATTAATTCACCATTTTGTTTGATGACTTGTAAATTGCCATCACCAAGGAAGCTTAAGAGTGACTGTGCAAACTGTGTCAATAAACAGCGTACTATTACAAATATGTTGCAGAAGAACAAACATTTACATCAACAGTGTAGAAAATTTAAAATGCTCTACAAGGCAGAAAAGGAAAATTTTTCTTTGAAAAGATTAAATCAAAAGATCAGGAGTAAGACTCAGTCAGCTACTAAGTGGAAAACAAGATATGCATCTTTGAGGAATGCTTGTAGAGACACTTTTAACTTATTAAAATTGGTGCAAAGTTTAGAGCAGCAAGTAAAGACCTTAGAAGGAAAACTCACTACAACACAGGAGGAAAACATTAACATGGCTTCAGTGAATGAACAGCTTCAAAGTTTGCTTGAGAAAGCAGAGAATGGCAATGCATATTTGAAACAAGTAAATGAACAGCTCAAAAATAAACTTGAGAAAGCAGAGGATGATAATGCTCATTTGAAAAGAGTACATGAACAGCTCAAAAGTATACTTGTGAAAACAGAGGATCAAGATTTTCATATGAAACAAGTACATCAACAGCTTCAAAGTATACTTGAGAAAACACAGGATGATGTTGCTCATTTGAAAAGTAAGTATGACAAATTCAGTTGTCCACTCATTTTGTAATATAGTAGGCTGTTAGAAGTAGTGAATGTTATAATCTCACATTTATCTTCAGTATCAACAAATATTATATTAAGCTTCCATATCAGTATATACTAAACTTCAGTATCAACAAATGCTATACTAAACATCAGTATCAACAAATGTACTGTCTCAATATAAACTAAATACTATAATAAACTTCTGTTTATTACTAAGCCTCTTTATAAATGCATACATTAATAATTTAATTTGTCCCAAAGCAGTTTCCTGCCATGGGTCTGTAACATGGTAGTGCCATCACATTTTGTAGGCCTGAATACATGGAGGAATAGGTGGCCAGTGTTTCCATCACTTGTGTACACGACTGGTCCAGGAATCGAACCCACATCTGACTTTGCTCATGACATTAGCATAGCAGTCTTCTATCAGCTGTGCTAGTGCGCCCACTTACTTTACTATATGTTTATTTATCTTTCTCCTGAACATCTTGGAGGCTATTCTCCATTGAGACCTGTTCTAAATATGTCTATTGATCTATTGTGGATATATTTTCCTGCCTTAGACTCACTTCCCTGTGGTGGATCTGCAAATTTTCTTTGGTCTTTTATATTATATTTTGTTGACTTCAGTTTTGACAAGTGCTGGCATGTTTTCAGTAGCTTACTTCGGTTCATATTCCATTTGAATACACTTTCTTAAAACTCATATCCAGCCACTTGCTACCATTTCAGTTTGAGACCTTCTCTGTAGACAACTTGTTATCCTTTGTTTTAAAAACTGTATGGGACCATTGTTTGATCCTATATGTGCGCACTCTTAACCTTGGTTCAGTTATGTGTGTTTTATTTTGTTGTGTCTTATTAATGTTTCCTTCTCCTGTATTTGGTAGCTACAGTATACAATAGCTAGCACACTTGCCTGCTGACCCGGGGGTCATGTCTTCAAGTCTCCATTGAAGCTGGCCTAAAATGGATACCAGGGAATGTTCTGGGAAGGAAATGTGGCTGACATGATACTGACCAGATCACCCATCCAGTGCTGACATGATACTGACCAGATCACCCATTCAGGACTGACATGATACTGACCATATCACCCATCTAGTGCTGACATGATACTGACAAGATCACCCATCTAGTGCTGACATGATACTGACCAGTTCACCCATCCAGGGCTGACATGATACTGACCATATCACCCATCCAGTGCTGACATGATACTGACCAGATCACCCATTCAGGGCTGACATGATACTGACCATATCACCCATCCAGTGCTGACATGATACTGACCAGATCACCCATCCAGTGCTGACATGATACTGACCAGTTCACCCATCCAGGGCTGACATGATACTGACCATATCACCCATCTAGTGCTGACATGATACTGACCAGATCACCCATCTAGTGCTGACATGATACTGACCAGTTCACCCATCGAGGGCTGATTGGTCTGTACAAATATTGGACCAGCACCATGTGCTCAAGATTATTTTGTTGTATATTTGTCATCTCGTGCAACCACATAAACCATATTGTATGTCTACGTGTGTTTGCCTATATGTATGCATTTATGTAAATTTTACATGTTTATATGTGGGCTTATGTTAATTGTGCATGTGTATGCATGCATGTACTAGTACTTATAAAGGAAAGATACCATAAATGTTATTTCCAGCATTGCAAATCACTAACGCCTAAAATACTCATCTAATGACAATGTCACCAGGATACAGACAAGCAATTCATCCTCCAGAGATGGCAATTAAAGAGGAATCTACAAGGGAGGTACGTGTAAAATTCAGCAGCTAAACATAGAATAGAAACCAGTTTACATACTTTAGCTCTTTCTAGACCAAGCAATTCACCATACATTTATTATTACTTGTGGCACATCATTTTCTGTATCCCATGAAGTAGTTACTTTAAATTATTAATACAGGTTGGCATGGTTGATTGGATAAGATCCCTCGCTCTCTAACTTCCAGTGTGCTGATGCTGAGGTAGCGGGTTCAACCCTTACACCGGTCAGCTGGACTACAATGTTGCCTTCTTGTCCTTGACTTGGGGATGTATATTACAAGTACCTCTGAAGTCGGAGTGGATTTGCCTATGGCAAGTGACACTGGTAATAGGGAAAGCTAATCCACATGCAAAATTCAGTCCAATGATACTGTGGGCTACGCTTGAGCTCAGTGCAAGCAAGCACTAAAAATATTGTGCTTGTATCACAAATGTAAATGGGAATATTCTTCAACAAATGAATCGGTACAATTATCTCGGAACAGTCATAACATCTGATGGCAGTGTTGACATCTCCCTTTGATGAAAAAGCACCAAAATCAAACCCAAAAAAGTACTAAAAAGCAACAACAATTTTTAGAAAGCACCAACTGTTTTTATTACAAATGTAACAAGGTAGCACAGTATAATTTATTATTATCACTTCATATTACAATGAAGTTTATTCCAGATCTGCCAAATCCCAATCAGAACTACTTTCGCGCCAAAAAGGCACCAAATTGCAATATAATTTTTTGGGAAATCACTAAAACAAGCACTGGTGGTATTCATTCAAAATGTTATAAAGTAGCACATTATAATTTATTATTATCACTGAATTTTTTTTTTTTTTTTGCATATCCTTTACAGGACATCGCTGTCAACACCAGCATCTTTCAGCTGTATGTTGATTTCTTGGCAAGATTACGCTCAGTAGTTTGCCATTGCTTTCTGAGCGACCGGCTCACATACCCCGCAAGTTACCGATGCGATTCGAACCACTGCTGATTCTTACCGTCATCACGTTACCCATGAGAGTATACGAGATTACGGAGAAAAGTCATAACCTCTAAGCCACGAAGCCGGCCACTGAATATTAGAATGAAGTTTATTCCAGATCTGCCAAATCCCAGTCAAACAACTCCTCTTCAGTTTCTGTAGCTATTGTAGCAAGATCCAATATACAGGACTTCATTGGCTGTAGACATTCACTTCCACTAAGACATGACATGGACTGCAACACTTGAACGTTATCGGGTGTACGTAAATAGCTCTATTAAAAACTGGATGCACCTTCCACAAATTTATTTCTCATCGGGAAACTTGTAGTCTGCTATTTCTTTCTCAAACTCATAACCTAGGTTGGGATTAGTATCTAAATAATCTTGAATAGCATCACTTTCTGTTATTTTTTTCCCAGGAATAGCAATTTTTTAACTGATAGAGTCAATGAGCTGGACAAGATCGCTGAGTAGTTTTGTTGGATCCTGTATATCTGCTTCAAATTTCTTATTCACACTTTGAACTTCTCCGAGAATATGCTTTAGAAATATGAGATACACATAGTTTTTTCATGTCGCTAAACATAGAATGTAGAAGTTCTGCTGTATAACAGTGCTCGTTGAGTCTTGCTACATCAAAATGAGTTCTGAGCTCGACCCACTGCTGCAATGTTCTGACAGTGGCAGATTGAATGGACATCCATCGTGTCTAGCTTAATTGAACAACCTTCAGCGGATGTTGTCCATCATTTAATAAAGCAAAAAGCTCCCTGTACTTTGCTTGACGAAGACTTGAGTGAGAAAACCAGTTATATGTTTCTCTAATCATGAACTCTATGTTCCTGGGCAGACAAGCAGCTGCAGCCTGTAACACTGCCAGCCGAAGGGAATGACATACACACCTAACTAGTACCAGATGAGGAACTACGGATTTTAATTTTGTATATATTCCATTGTTTACACCTGTCATGACAGATGTATTGTCAGTGGCGAGTGCAACTAGTCTTTGCATCTCAAGTCCATTCTTGTTTAAACAATCTTTTAACTCATTGCATATTGCCTGTGCATTGCAGTCACTCACTTCATCTAAATCGTATTAAAGGGAGTTAAATTACTTGAATATTGCTCGGTAATGTACTAAGACTGTTTTACTCCCTCGCTTCAGTTCAATTCGGCTTTTTAGTGTCCCCAAAATGATTTTTTAAAGTAATTTTTCCCACCCAAAAAAGCACTAAAAAGCACCAAAAAATTTGTGTGAAGCACTAAATTTGCGCGGCTGTGCTAAAAGCAAAATTTTTGCACTAAATGACTTGAGAAAGCACTAAATTTAGTGTGAAAAGCACTAAAATGGCAACACTGTTTGCTGGGAGATGCCTTGAAGAGATTAGAACAAGAATCACCATGGTGAAAGTAGCCTTTAGCAAGATGAAAAACATTCTGACTAATAAAAAGGTGTCAATTGAAACGAGAAAAAGAATGTTGAGGGGATACATAGAGCCTGTTCTTTTGTATGGATGTGAAACTTGGACAATGTGCAGTCAAGCTGAAAAACATCTGATGGCTGCAGAAATGTGGTTTCTGAGGAAAATGCAAAGAATACCATGGACAGATAGAAAAACCAGTGACCATGTACTACAGGAGACAAATGAAAATCGTAGATTGATTAGAGAAATTAGATGTAGACAGTCAAAAATTTTTTGACATGTTATGAGAAGAAATGGACTGGAGAACTTAGTGACAACTGGCAAGATCGAAGGGAACAGACCAAGAGGAAGACCGAGAGGAAAATATCTGGATGGCTTGGCCACATGGCATGGACGAGACAGGAACACTGAGCTGATCCACGACGCTGGTGATTGAGTGAAATGGCAAGTCATGACCGCCCACGCTTTCCGGCATGGCACATGATTGATTGATTGATTGATCATCATCATCTTGTCCTATGCTAAATGGCACAGGAAAAAATATTTCTCCACAAACATCTAACCACTATTGATTTATTTTGTTGTTTCGGGGTGTAAGATTTAAATATTGAGCACAACCCACTACTGGCAACGTAGTGGGTTGTGCTCAATATTTAAATCTATCCACTATGTTCTTGATAAGTTGAACCACTGATTGTCTTCCACGTCACTTTGTCAACCCATCCAGCATCTTCTTCCTCCATTGACATCCACCATGAAGAGTGGAAATAATAAGTGGGACATAAGAAGGTTGTTTTAATAACTAGGACATAGAGGATTATTTAATTTTACCACAGTTAAACCCATTTAATATGTGCATTGTCAGCATGGCTGAAAGGGTATGAATGCTCTAGCTATGCTTAGACCATTCTGTGGTCTGGTCAACTGCTGATAAGAGCATACAACCAAAAAACATTTGGATATAGACGAAGGTGAGGGATGGCACATGCAGAAGAAATCCAAGAAAATGATGCATAGACAACATCAATGCTACTCGAAGCATGTATTTAATACAACATATTTGACCTAGAACACAAGCTTAGGCTCGTGAACCAAAAGACGTAGCCTAGAATCAAACCAATAACCTTCGGAGCATGAGGCAGACAGCTTGACCACTTCACCATGGAGATCTACTATAGTAATCTACTTGTACTTAACTTAGGTATCAACAAATACATTACTTAACACTCACCTCTACACTGATCGGTGTGTGTGAATTAAGAAAAGTAATCACCCACCTGGGACCAGAGAATAGATTCTATGATCACCACCATGGACATATTCAACCACCATTTGTGTACTGACATGAACATACATCTTTTCCTTTCAGGCTGCAGATAATTGTGGAGGTAACTTTGCACTCCAGAATGAAGAAATAAAACAGGAGCAAATTTATGAAGTGAGGTTTAGTTTTGTTTAAATTTCAGAACATTGACAGATTTGATGTAGTATGAATGCGGATAATTGTTAGTCTTGAGTGTTGTAATGTTTAGGTTTAAAGAACATTGTCAGATTTGATGTACCATGAATGAGGTTAATTGCTACTACTGAATCTGAGTGTTGTGATGTTTAAGTTGCCAATTGATGACTAGAAATGCAACCATCTCTCTATCTTTCTGTGATTTTTTTTAAAATACTGAAATCTTATCCTGCCTGTGGTTGAATACTATCCTTTCCATTATCAGTTGCCATTTTGTGATGTAAGGACTTGTTCTTGATGATTCTTTCTATGTAGGTTCTGATATTAAATCATCTTCAGGAATTAAACTTTTCTTCAGAGGTTCAACTTCAAGTTCTCTTTAACTTCCATGATTGTCTAATCTTTGATATCCTTTTTCAGGATTTATTTGTATGTATAACAGTATATGTATACAGTATGCATATGTATGCATAAGAAAGAACACAAGAAAGGACAAAAATCAATATATACAAGATTGCTGTACCAGAATAGAGCAATATCATAAGGCTGGAAGAGATTATGAAATGTTCAAGGAAATGAAGTTATTGACAAGAAATGTTCAACCTCAATTGAATGTTATCTGTGACAAGATGGGAAATACCTTAACAGAATCTAGACAAATTCTAGAAAGATGGCAGGAGTACTGCAGTGGAATGTATGATATGAGTGGCAGTGAGGATATGAATGAGATACATGAGCCAATGACAGCAGAGACAGAACCTGAACCCTCATTAGATGAAATTGCTTGGGCTATAAGGAACCTGAAGAATGGTAAATCACCTGGATGTGATGAGATACCAGCTGAACTAATTAAAGCAGGAGGAGAAGAAAGCATACACATATATCATGCATTATGTACAAAGATTTGGAAATATGGTATATGGCCAAAAGATTGGAAGAGAACTATCTTCATTCCAATACCAAAAAAGGGCAACCTGAAATTATGCACCAACTATAGAACTGTTGCCCTGATAAGTCATGCAAGTAAAATTCTACTAAAAGTCATAATGCGAAGACTTAGTAAGAAAATGGAAGAAGAGATTAACGTAGTTCAAGCTGGATTTAGACAAGGAAGAGGAACAAGAGATCACATATTCAACATGCGTTTAATAATAGAGAAGTGCAGAGAATTTATTGTAAACCTATTCTCATGTTTTGTGGATTATTCAAAGGCATTTGACTGTGTACAGCATCAGAAACTTTGGGAAATCATGAGGAATATGGGCTTTCCTTCACATGTAGTACATCTCATAAAAATGCTATATCTAGACCAACAAGCAGCAGTTAGAATAGATGGCGAGACATCAGATTGGTTTGACATCAAGCAAGGAGTCCGTCAGGGCTGCGTGCTGTCACCCTATTTGTTTAACCTGTATGCCGAAAATATAATGAGAAATGTAAGAGATGATATAAACAGGGAGCCATATGATGCCCTAAATATCGGCGGTCATGACATACCAGAGATTCGATATGCTGATGATACAGTATTACTATCCACAACACAGAATGGCATAGAAAACCTAATAGCCTCAACACAATTGAATAGTGAAAATCACAACTTATATCTTAACATAGCAAAAACTAAGATAATGCATACAGATAAAACTACTATGGAGAAAGAAATATACATTAATGGGAGAAAATTGGAGGTGGTGGAAAATTTTGAATATCTTGGGTCATTGATTACGAATAATGGTGACACAATGGAAGAAATTAAACGGCGACTATCCATTGCTCTTCAAAGACTAAAACAGATGAATAAATTATGGTGTGGGACAGACAGAACTACAAAAATTAGATTTTTAAGAGCATGCATCTTTCCCATTGCAACATACGCCTGTGAGACATGGACACTTACTAAACAAGCTGAACAGCGCATACATGCCTTTGAATATAAATGTTATAGACGAGTTCTAAGAATATCTTGGGTAAAGAAAAGAACAAATGCATCCATACTTCAAGAGTTGAATATTGAGGAGGGATGGCTATTAAAGACGATAAAACAAAGAAAATTGAAGTATTTTGGTCACTTGAAACGTCACGACAGTTTGGAGAGAACAATAATGGAAGGGTATATGCCTGGGAAGAGAGGAAGAGGAAGGCCAAAGAGAAGATGGGTGCAGGATGTGGCGGATGATCTCCAGATGGGTGTATCAGATGCGGGACATCTTGCTTGTGATCGAGAAGTTTTCCGGAAGGTTGTTATGGGAGCGAGGTTCTGCAAAGGACATGCTACTGAATGAATGAATGCATATGTATATACATTATCGCTATGGCAAAAGTAGCTTTTTGCCAGAAAAAAAAACATACTGACTAGTGAAAAGCTGTCAACTGCAAGAAGAAAAGAGTTTTCAAATGCACTGTAGAACCTATATTTTTATATGCATGTGAATCATGGACAATAAGCAGAAAAGCTGAGAAACATCTAATGGTAATGTGGTTTCTGAGGGGAATCCAAGGGATTATCATGGACAGGCAGAAAAAGCAGTGTGCAAGTCCTATATGAAGCAAATGATAACTGTAAATTGATTTGAGTAATTAGAAGTAGAGAGTCAAGATTTTTTGGGCTTGTTATGGGGAGAAAATTTAGGGACACTGGGAAGAGAACAAACGGAAGGCAAAGAGATTATCTGGATGACCAGGCCACATATCAAAATAGAGACATGAATACTCCATGACTCTTGTGATCATGTGCCCGCCCTTATCAGCATTGCACATAATGATGGTGATGATATAATATATGATGTAGATTACTGCAAATCCCCAAGAATGTAGTTTTTGTGGTACTTCTGTACACAATTATAGCTATGAAGTGTAGCTCTAGACACAATAAATATTTGCTGCTTCAAGTGTAGTTTTGATGGAACTTATAGACAAAACATTACTTGGTTTGTTGACTCAACATATTCAGTTGTAGAGAACTTTATTTCATTTCATACCAGTTGAATAAACTAGAGTCCATTACAATCTGTTTAGCATGGTCACATTACCCCTTCGGCAATTGAAAAAGAATTCACTCTTGACTACTAAATAAATTGTATAGTAATCAACACTGGTTTCTTAAAACATTTAAAATTGTACATTATGCGTCATCAGTTAATTTTGTCACCTAGGAACATCCTCAGAGAAGCCAGTGGAAGGAAACATCTGCCAGTGATGACAGCACTGCCATATCCAAGGATGTGACCTCAAATATTTATATGAAAGATAAACTTTGTAAGTTTGTGTTTGTTAATCTGTAGCCAATATTTTCATTCTCACATCCTTTCAATAGTTGCTTCAGTTTGTACAATTTCTTCTTATATGCCTATAATAACAAACAATCCATAATTTCTAGCTTGCATCAAACAAAGTAATGTCTTTGTTGAGTTGAGTTGAATCAAGAACTGACATCACAGCACTCAGGACATTCCCATACATGCTCCGTTCTCATCTTCAACAACCAGCAAAGAGCCCCAATAATGGTACCAGGTGCAATCAGATTGTGTCCTTCGGGTTTTCTCTCAGAACTGAGTGTCGGCCAGATCCTCTGGTCACTCACTCCCACACCATTCTTTCCAGGCAATAATAATGTATCTGTTCCTCCACACTATACATGTGATTCCAAAGGCCCTTGACTACATCTGACTTATAGTGCACCAGTACACCACCCAGAGGGGCAGGTCCTGCCAATTTGTCCGCCTGCTCATTTCCCAACACACCAGCATGGCCAGGGGAAAAGATCCATTGGATGCTTCCTATCTCAGGTTTTTAATTGAAGCATGACACTCAGCATGAAGTATACCTGTCTTCACCCTGCTCAGCATGCCCTTTGAGTCTGTTACAATCATAACAGGTGTGTGTTGTTTATCCTTTTGCTAGAGGAGCGCCACAGTAACTGCATTTACCTCCATCTCAGACTAGATGTTGTGGTATCATATGCCAGGTTCTCCTGAACTAAACATTGTCCATTAACCTTCACTAAGAAACCCCCAGGCACTTCTTTTGCCTCTTAACATGGAGCCATACATGTAGATGATTACATCACCTGGATACAAATTATGTATCGATTGTTGCACCTTCCATTCAGCGTTGCTTGCTGGCCAATTCTTACACTCCCAATCCAGTGTGATTATGATCTTGCAGTGCAGGGTAGATGCTATCAAATTCACCACCAAGGCCCTAAATCCATCTCCATAAAAGTGTGCATTGGGAGATTATATCTGACTCTGTTATATGTGTTCTCTAGATAAAGTGATGTCTTTATTCTATTATTGCTGTATCGCCATACGTTTGAGGTTACACTGTTGTTTAGTTAACAATATAAGAACAATTTACATATATTGGAAAATATCTTGTGCAAGCTTGTTTAATATTATCAGTTTATTTTAATGTTTCAGCAATCTCCATCTTCTATTTCCTGTCCTGTTTGCCTTAAAAACTGAAAAACAACTGTGATAACAGAAATGTAGTGTCTGCATGGGAAGCTGAAATGACTTGGTTGTTTGTAATTAAAGTACAGTTTGCTTTTGTTCAGTGTCATCACAGAGCCATACATAGAATTATTTACCTGTTTATAAATACTATTATAAATATTGTTCATAATTATAATAACAACATGTAATTTGTCCAGGTGGTGAAAGATGTCAAGTGAAAGCAGAAGGTGACTGTCTTGACTGTGAACCACCCATTTACATTGATAATGCTGAGGTAATGTATTCAGTAAACATATGCACTTCTCTTGCACTAACCATATAGGGATTGACACCCACATTCCTACTACAGGTTCTTTAATGTCTAAAATCAAATGCTAATGATTATGTTCAGTAATTAGCGTGTTCAAAGGATCTATTCAAATCTGGTCTATCCTCTCTCTGCATAATCACAGAACAGATTGTTTAATTTTTGTCAGCTGCTGTTTGTTCCTCCAGTCCTCAGTATAAGTTAATCTTTAAGAAGAGTTGGGTTTGTTGTTGTTTTGTTTGTGTTCGCTCAATTGGAACTTGGCATCCATAGTCCATACACGGGTCCATTTCCCCGTTATCAGTGTCCCTTGCCATCATGTGAATCCACTCTGACCTCTGAGGTACTTGTAATTTACGTCCCCAAGTCAAGGTAAATAAGTCAACATTTTAAGTCCAAACTGACTGGTGTAGGGGTTGAACCTGTTACCTCAGCATCAGCACGCCAGAAGTTTCCATTTGGCTATGATGATCTCCAATTTTGGTTTATTAACTATTGAGAGTAAATATCACAGCATTCAGGAACACCCAGATGTGGTCATATTACATCAGTAAATGTGCACTGAGTTTGTAGAGAAACAATTAAAGTAGCTTGGACATCTTGTGAGAATGACGCCCAAATCAGCTACAACTTTATGCCTTCAACAAAAGAAGCCCAGGCTATAGAGCTAGAGGAAGACCAGGAATCAGATGGATAGGTTCCATCAAGAGTATAATCTAAAAACATAAACTCAACACAATACAAGTGGTACACTGATTGCAGACTGACTTATTGTTTCTGTAGTGAACTGATTATGAATGCATCCATGTTGTCTTGACCTATTGTCATGTTTGCTACTACCACAAGTATTATCAAATCGAAGTGCCTGAGACGTGATGATTCATTAGTCTGTGTGTTATTCTGTAGTACACATTATACAGGGAGGCCCCGCTATACATTGCTTCAGTTTACATCGTTTCGCTATAACGTCGTCACATAGGGGACATAACTTCACTTTACATCGCTACATTCCGCCATGTCATCATCTGTGTTGCTCTGCTGCGCTCTCTTGCTAGCTTGCAGAGGAACTAAGTAATGCTGCGTAGTGTTACCGCTGTGGAACGTCTCCTTACTCAGTTGTTGTCAGTTCTTCATTAATGTCGCCATTTTACATTATGTGCAGTGAGTTTTTCCAGGAGTTTATTGTGTAATCACCCATAATGATGAGTTCAAAGCACACAGTAAGTGCTGATAGTGTGTCTAGTTGTAAGAGACTCAGGAAAAGTGTTACTCTTGAGGTGAAGTTAGATGTGTTACGTCATTTTGGG
This sequence comes from Cepaea hortensis, assembly GCA_963921405.1. Taxonomy (NCBI): domain Eukaryota; kingdom Metazoa; phylum Mollusca; class Gastropoda; order Stylommatophora; family Helicidae; genus Cepaea; species Cepaea hortensis. The sequence continues at coordinate 98,462,230 of OY992887.1, read as the reverse complement.
GCTAGTGATCTGGTTGTTGATATAAGTAAAGTTGATGGTTTACCTCCAACCACGGTAAGGACAATTCATGCAGGTGCTGACAAAATCAAAGAGGGTGCAAAAACATAACCCCTTTGAGTGCTTCCAAGATCACTCGTACCAGAAGTACTCTTATGGAGAACATGGAAGCACTATTGGCCGTCTGGATTGAAGCCAGAATCAGCGGAATATGCCTGTGAGCTAGATGGTTGTCCAAGAGAAAGCAAAGTCTCTCTATGAAGATCTAGCTAAGAAAGCGGGTGAGAGCAGTACTAGTAGACAGTTTTGGAGTGAGTCGTGGTTGGTTTGAGCGCTTTAAGAAGTGTTCACACCTGCACAACATTCAGATAACAGGTCTATCAACGAGTGCGGATACTTCTGCTGCAGAGCGTTTCCCTGCAGAGTTAAAGGCCCTGATTGAGGAGGATTGTTACTCTTGACTGGTCATCCAGTCAATCTGGACAGCTTGTCTGAAAACGTCAAGTTTGTATTCATGCTACCAAACACGACTTCATTGATTCAGACAATGGACCAGGGTGTAATTGCAACTTTCAAAAGTTATTATTTGTGCCGCACCCTCTCACAGCTCATCAAGGCTATGGACGGTAAAGGTAAGCCGACCGTTAAGCAATTCTAGTGAGTTTAACACATCCTCAAGGCCATTGACACCATTGCGGATTCATGGAGTGAGATTACGTCAGCATGCATGAATGCTGTGTGGCGAAAACTGGCCAGAATGTGTGCATGCCTTTTGTGAATTTGACGACGTTCATGCTATTTGACGACAGATCGCTAACTTAGTTACTAAGTTGGCTTTGAAGGTATGGAGGAAGCTGACATTGATGAGTTACTTGCATCACATGAAGATGAGTTGTCTAATGAGGACCTAATGCAACTTGACATGCAGAGAGCTCAGCAGGAAGAGGAATACCCTGTTGCAACCTCGAATGTTGACAGCTGAATGTTTGTCAAAACTCTTTGAGTTGATTGATGTGGCAATGAACATATTAAATGAGGATGACCCAAACAGAGAACGGAGCTCCAGAGTGTCGAGGGCAGTAACAAGCTCCATCAACTGTTACAAGAAGCTTTACTTAGAGAAAAGGAAAAAGGCTGTGTAGCAGACATTGGACAAATTGTTTGTTCAAGCAGAAAAGAGGCAGGAAAAGGTTAAAGTTTCATCCTCAGATGAAGAGGCAGAATTTAATGCCTCTACATCCCAATAACTCTACCACTTGCCCTCCAACCCACCTCGATCCTCTATTTAGCCAATAAATATCAACAACCATCAAAATAAACATTACATAATACACTGTATTTCATTTAATTCTATGGGAAATAGTGTTTCGCTATACGTCGTTTCACTTAAAGTCGCAATTTCCAAGAACATAATCCTGACGTTAACTGGCGCCTCTCTGTACTCTGTCCATACCAAGCATCCCATACATATACAATAAGATGCATTGAAACTTCAGATGTATAAAATAATTGGAAAAGTTAATATGGCTGACACCAGAGTTATGATCACTGAATTAATTAGATGGCAAGCAAATACAATTACCAGATGTCTGATATAAAAAATAGAACAATTCATTTAGTGAAAATGAAGGTAAACTAAAATAAAATTCTTTATTTTGCAGAGATTCATGACAATGGGTTATGTTCAAGAGTAGCAACTATGCTAGCTAAATTATGCTAATGTTAACTAATAATGTTAAAGAAATCTGCCATGAAATGTTAATCCTTAGATTGTGTTGCTGGACAGTGTCTGCTCATTTGGCAGATAAACTAATAGTTAGATGTTACTGATGTTACTGTTATTATTAATACTCTCATTTGAATTTTTTAATATTTCAGTTACCAGTTCATACACCGAGTTGTAGTACACAAACTCTCATGTTGCTCTGAAAGAGAATTGTACACATCTGTCAATTTGCAGAACATGAGGACTGCCAAGGAGCGGGAGATACGCGGCGGGGTTAATAATATATTTTTATTTATAAATACCTTCCAGTCCTCCTTGTTCTTTAGGTGACAAGTGAAAAGCCAAAATTGGCCACTGACAAATCAAACCTTTTATAAGACGACGCTGGATAGTCTTCTTTCTCACAATTCATTTTAATACGACGATTTTGACAAAGCAGTCGCTCCACATAAAGCTCCAAACATATCTGAAAATCTACACACACTATTTTAAAGAAAAGGCGGCATGATATCAGCCGTGCCGTAGTGACAAGAAGCACACTTATTCATTATTTTTAAACTAATGCCGTGCAAAGTGTGTCTTACAAACCATAGCCTGATCCAGGTATATGGCACTCACCCCCTCTACCCTTCAAAATGTTGAAAACATTTTGTTAGTTTATTCTGTTTGTTCTACCTTGAACTGAACGAAAAGTGGTGTCATCTGTCTGTCCCATTTAACAAACTTAACTTAATTTAACTCATTAACTATCTAATAACTTATTCACATAATAATTATTATTACCATAGTCAATTAACAATATAAATCATTAGATCAGCAATGTTATAACAGCACAATAGTTCTCTCTGTGTAAACACCGATCTGTAACTATTCATTTTGCTCCTTTAAGGATAAATCTTATGCTTTTCATTTCTTTCTCCAGCAGGATAAATCTTTTCCTTCAATCAACTGTTGTAATATGGTACCATTGCCCAATGCTCACACATGTATGCAGAGAAGCTACCTCATAATGCTTTCATCTGTCCATTGGTGCTAGTAAGATGCTGATTTTTATATAATTATATGACTCGGTATCCATAAAATCATCTTTAACTCTCCAACGGTTATATCTCGGTATCATATAGACTGCCTTAGCGCATCAGACCAAAGAGAGTTTCCCCAAACCTCTTAGTCTAATGACGTTGGTTAGTCCATAGTACACCTCCATATTCGTCTAAAGATGTAACGCATCTCTTGGTACAATTCTAGTGTACTGTTATATCTGCGTAGGGGAGTTGCTTCTATCCCAGCACACCGCACTGCACCCTCACATTATGTGTGGTTCTCTCTGTACCCTCTCTACCTATTCCTGTGATTACCCTTGATAAAACAAATGGCAAACATTTGCGGCTGATCCAGCAATAATAGCAAAATCAAAAGCTGAATTACCAGACCACATGAAAAGTCTAAATGAAATGTGTAGCTGTATAAAACAAATTAGCATAAGTAAAATATGTAAATATTTTTCAAATATCCAAGAAAAAGAAAGATAATATCTGATATCTACAGTTATGATATCTATATGTGATATAACACGATGATGTAAGACGATCACGTGTTGGTTTCACGTGCGAACAATATGAAATTCCTTTATTTGTGATGAGGAGGTATGTAACGTATTTTAATATTTAGCAGTGTTTATATGAATTTGGAATGAGTTTTGACGAATTGTTCTGGCATCTTGATTCAATTCTCCTAACATAGTTTTCCGATAATATCTTTGTATGTATTCCTTTAATTTAACAACGTCGTGTGTTCATAATTTGTGATGAATTGATATCCATGGTTAATACAGAAGTTTGGTAGATTGTCCTCTAGTATCAGATATTCCAATGTAGAAAACAACTGATGTAATGACTGGGTAATTGGACATCTATATAAAGGAGGTCTCAAACGTTGTATCCACTCATCGATTCGGGCGACTGATTTGTTATCGCTCGAAAAGTTATCGCCTATCCTGAACACGTTGATCGGAATTTCTTCTGGACTCGACATAAAGAAGCACGGTTGATATAATGGACGTGGATGAGTAACCATCTGCGGTTTGGTGATTCGATGTTGTAGAACATTCCTCCAACGCAGAAAGATGCAAAAAGATACCTTTAAATTTGAAGCATATATGGATTTCTTTCCGGTTTAACAATGTTGCTAAAGAATTTCGTGACTTGAGTACCTCGGCCTGGGCCAATGAGCAAAATCTGGTCACGATTTTAGCTTAATAATATCAATTGAATGTAGACTGGCCACTGTTGGCTGTAGCATGGCCTAAGAAAGTTTCATGTATGCAAATCATGCTTTCATAATTGACGTATGTGTTTTAAGACTCCAGCAGCTCTGAAATTATATTGATTATTGTTCGGCTTTCTGAAGATTGCTGTAATAAGTCCTGTGGACGTATCGACAAGCTTTTGTTTCTTCAGTGATATTTGATGCGAGTTATAATTATGTAACATTATTATAAAATATAATTCCGTTGTAGACCGATTCTTTCAAAGTCAAAATTTCGATTCTATATTTGTGTGGTACTGATTCTATACACAATTAGTTCTCGGTATGTAGCGTTTATAAACTTCCTCTGACAACTGTCTGTAGATTAAGCGCTAAAGCAACACGATCCAGGTTTTCGAGGGGTATTCTGGGTTAACGCTTCTCGTTTCCCAGGCCTCTTAACTGTCGTTTGTAACCAAGCTTACAATACATACGTCTAGTTGAAGTGAGTACTTTGTGACAGTGTAATGTCAATGAACGCGCTCCTCCGATTTGACACAAATGGAACCGCAAAAGTTTATCGTGACGTTTTCGTGTTTGCACCAAAACGTTTTGCACACTTATTCATTATTTTTAAACTAATGCCGTGCAAAGTGTGTCTTACAAACCATAGCCTGATCCAGGTATATGGCAAGAACGAAGATGTTTGCTTGAAAACTGGCAAAATGTTGTTATAGAAACCAGAACAGACCTGATCAGTGATATGACTGGTAATAGTAATTTGAATCTCGGTGATTCAGATTGATTTATAACTGATAATTTCATGGTTTATAACTGATAATTTCACTACACATCAACACATGGATTACTATAAATGACTTGTAGACATATTGGAATGAATTACAAGCCATAGTCAATGAATCAACATCAAAACACATGGGTGTAACTCATAAGTGCTCCATTCTACTCCTAACTCAAACCTGAGTCTGGAGAAACTCAGCTCAGTGTACGAACTCTGTAGCACCAGTGAGGATCGTAAAATACTTTGGGTAGATTTTTCACTCAAAATTTTGCCAGAGCGACACTGTTAGACTACTCTTTTTCGATTTCCAACTGCCAAGGGATATTTTACGTGCGCAACAATACACACGGGCGTCCGATCTCACTACCCAGAGACCAGGGGAACTTTTGTTTCTAGAAGTCCACGTGAAAATATCCCAGCCCTTACAGAGGCTTGAACCCGTGACCTCCAGCACTCGAGGCGGACACCATACCTTGAGACCACACTTAATCTCAACTACTGCAGCTACTCTCTAAGTAGAGCTTTTGCAATTGTATTATTTAGTCACTTAGTGTGATGCATAATATTTTATATAGATCAGAGGGTATAGATAATTCCAAGTCTAAATCATGTTTAACATATAGTTGCATCGGTAAGAGTCTGTTGCAGCCTGCAGTACATGCACCTTCCTGAACTTGGTGATTCAATCAAACACATTCACTGTGTGTGAATTCAGTATAGACATGATTGTTCTAAAGATGGGTACACCAGTGATTGAAAAAGCTGTAAAAGTGGCACAAACTGTTCTAAAAGCAGACAACTACAAGGATCACAGGTCCATCATCATAAAGCAGGTCCTTTGCAGAAAGTTGCTGTCATCATGGTGTGTTAATGAATGAGCAAAGAATGAGAGTGAGATACAAGAAAATTCAACAATAAAGAACAGATTTGTTCATTGTCTGATGTGGAAAATAAATTTGGCAATGTAAATGATCAATGGAAAATATTGAAGAACCCAGACAGACTGCAGTAACAATTATCCCTATACTGAAAATGACAGGCTGTAGGCTGTGTGTAAAGTGTGCTTTTGGTACAACTTCCCTAATCTTTGCTATGAGAACAGATATTTCATCTGACATCTTGCTTGCTCCATCGTAAGATTGATCGTAACACATAGTTATTGACAGACCTAAGTTTTAATTACTTTGTATTTGGGGAAGACACACAGGTGGTGGAAGAGATTAAATACTAGAAAAGTCTTTGTTTGGAATCCACTGGGCAAACAAAATAGAGGAAGACCTAAAAGCACATGGAGAGGAGATAGAAATGAATAATATGGAGAGAACATTGCGAGGTTGATCAACAAAACTATGGTTAGGGCAGCTTGTTGTGAGTTGACTGAGGAATATGCCCCAGTATTGGATACATGGTGAAGGAAAGAAGAAGAATAATACAGATTAGAATCATCTAGTTTTTCTCTGTATCTTTCTTTTCTGCACAATTTGACCAGCCAAGACTTTTCTTTTGTTGAGTAAATGTAATTTGGCAAGAAGAAACAGTTTTCTTCACTTTCTTGTATAGTTTTTTTCATGTGTTTTAGTTTAGTGTTGCAGGCTGTTTTTAGATAATTCTAACTATCCCACTGATTTGCAATAAACCAAAAAGATAAACAAAGCAAAAAGCACAGTTGTAACATTTTATCACTCATCATTCGCTTCATGTTGCACCAATAACTTGTAAACGGAATTACATGCACCATCCTTACACGAAATTGCATTGTTCATGAATCCTGCCACTTCTAAGAATAGACATGCCAGCTTTATGACATGCTAGGTCATGTTTGAACTACAAAATCTGATTGGAGGATAGTGATTATGATCGCGTACCAGAGTGCATGACGGGATCGCCCAAAGTAGACTGGACACATTCGGTATAATATTTCATAGGAGCAAGGTGTGTTTCTGATAAGGAATATATTTTACTGGGCCCCTTTGCCTAAAATGGTGAGGAAAGATAGTGTTCGCAGAATAGATGGAAGGATAGACGGATGAATAAAGGATGGACAAATCCAGTACAAAATGCCAGGATTAGTCAGAAGAAATTAGGAGAAGCTCAGCATTGTGTCCGAGTATTGGTCAGTTTTCCCAGAGTCTGTTGTGCCTAGAGTTATCAAGGATACTCCAAGATGGTGACACATTCCAAAGTGGACCTGCCACTTTTTTTTACTGTTTCCAGCAATTATCCAAATGCAGCCTTGTTAATTGGAAGTCTTGTCTACAACATCATGTCATTCCTAAAATCAGTTACCGGTCAAGAAAGAAACATAGTTAACATATGACTGATTCTCTCTATTATTACAACGACAGAACATTTTGCCAACCAAAAACTCAAGTCATTAGTTGTGTAGGAACTTGTATTTCAACAAATATGAGATCATACATGAAGAAAATATTCTTAGGACCAACAGAATAATTGTAGTAGGAATAAGTGACTTGTGTAGAGAACAATGTGTGGCTTTTCCATGATCAAATTGACACTCACGGAACCAACTGTGGTATTAATGTTCAGAATTAACATTATATATTTCCCTAATGTTGTGTGTACTTACGTAGAATTTGTATTTTATGGAACCACCAAATGTTTCTTATTCCACAGACCTTATGTGAATTAAACTTGTGTGAAAATTTAACTCTTTTCTTATCAAGTATCTCGTTATGTGCCAACTTTTCATATCTGTTTCATTAAGTATTAAACAACAACATTGAAGAATTTGGAACATTAAGTGGCTGTGTAACCATGAGTGGCCAGTAAATTCCTGTTCCACTGTAAGCTCCCAGGTTCTAAATTGTTCATAAGGGAGAACCTTACATTATATAAATTTCTTGTAAACGTTTCAACTTATAAGGAAAATGGATACAAGTGGAGGTTCAACATTGAACTGGCTCAAAATTGAAAGCCAGCTAATCAACAATCTGGGATGCATCCATCCAGCAGGTATCAGTACTGTCGTGGACGCTATGGTATAACTATACCATCTTCCCCAATTGTTTACACTATTTATTACTATGCTGTGTCTCCCCCCCCCAAAAAAAAAAAAAAAAAAATCTATACCTAACTGTCCCCACACCCCTATATTTTCATAGCAGACTGTTCGCATATTTTTGGCTACTTAAATCCTATCTGGCAACCCACTTTTAACTCTGCAGCCAATGAGCACCTTCGCAGCTGGCAAAGCCACCTTTTCTGCTCCACATGGCATCGGAGTAGTGTGTTTTTTTTTTCTTTGTTTGCTGTATTTCGTTGTGTTAGCTATCTGTGGTGTCCTGTCCTTGACAAAGATTCTGAGAATCGAAACGTTGGTCGTCCTGTGTGTCGTATTGTACGCGTTTGTGTGTATTTTATTTTATTTTATTAATCATTTTATATATTTATTGAGTGCTTCTGATTTCGGATTTTCACCTGTATTTCGCGATACAATGGATCTCCTTGTAAGGTATGTGCAACGTGTTGATGTTTAGTAGGTTTCTTCTCGAAGGAGCTTAATATACCTATTTATTTGCAATTCATATTGTTATATCCTGCTGCAGCCGCTGCTTTTTCTTTCTAATAGCTATACAAGATATGAAACGAAAGACAGATGACACTTTTCATGATATTTTTGACCTGCTCAAGACCAAGACAGCCACACCCAAACCAGAAGATGCAAGAACACAGAAGAAGCAACAGAGGAAGGACGCTACCGCTCACCACCAAGACCTGACTGGCGAACACCGGGAAGATTCGAAGGCAACCCACGACCGGGAAATAGGAGGAACATCAGGAGAGACGACAACTGGTAAAGCTCCCTGAAGGAAACAGCACCATAAGACGGGGTGGGACCACAATTACGCTGGACCTCAACAAGTGCGCAACACTATCCAGACATGAAAAACCTAAAGAAGAAAGGAACGAACACAATCAACACATCAGAAGCAGGGAAGCTGACAACAAGCAGCCCAAAGTATGAAAGACAAACTTCAAGCTACACCATCAACACCCCTACATAGCCAAGTCGAAACGTCAAACGCTGAAAGGGGGTACTTGTACCCAAAAAAAAGCGAAGCGAAAGCTGGCTGAGTGGCTAGAACGCCGGACTCTCATTCGGGAGACCCGGGTTTGATCCCTCGGTAAGGTGTGGGATTTTTTCTGGTCGTGGGCAAAAAGAACATCCTAACCTGCACAGTTCGCGGCGACTGCACTAGCCAGACGGCCTTAATTCCTCAGGCTCAAGACCCCTTTGCCATACACTGCAAGGTACTATACTGTCATTTACTGCCAATATATTACTTTTCGGTGTATGGCAGAGGGGTCTTTGAGCCTGTCATTTACTGCCAATATAGTACCTTGCGGTGTATGGCAGAGGGCTCTTTGAGTCTGAGGAATTAAGGCCGCCTGGCTAGTGCAATCGCCGCGAACTGTGCAGGTTAGGATTTTCTTTTTTCCCCGACAGAAAAAAATCCCACACCTTACCGAGGTAAGGTAACCCGGGTCTCCGGAAGGAGAATCCGGCATTCTAGCTACTCGGCCAGCCGCTCCTGCCACTAATATTTGCCTGCTCAAAATAGAAGGAATTAACATGGTATCACAAAATCACCAGCGTGGAATTCATGGAAAGATTACCAGTTATTTGACTACTGGGACGCAGAGGTGTTTCAACGGCACCAGGGCCAGGTTCTATACTGGCCAAGACCTACTAACACGTCCTAGTCGTGCGTCCTGAGCAACAGGTCTGGCTAACGTAGTAGGATCGCTGATTCTTCCGAAGTCGGAGAGTATCTGCCTGCACGGCGAGGACACCACCAGTCTGCACACCAATAAGCCAGACATGAGACAATGGATACTCACGCAAACCTCAGTCCAGTATGACATCACACTAATGATGGACAACAGGATGTCTTCATCCGACATACAGGACTTCACGCTGGAGTTCACAGCCAGCGAACGAAAGCAAGCAAGCAATTTGACTACTACTATTTGAAATTCAAATGAACCAAGAGGGGAAGAAAAGATGGCGCGGAAAAGGTCATAAGCTGAGGAAACCCGATAATAGTATAACTAGAAAATCCTTAGTCTGGAACCCACATAGCAAAAGGAATAGAGGAAGATCTAACAACTTACGGAGAAGAGAAGTAGAAACTATATATAAACCATCCATCCATCATATGCCATGCCGATAAGCGTGGGCGGTAATGTTCTGCCATCTCACTCGATGACCAGAGTCGTGGATCAGCTCCGTGTTCCTGTCTCGACCATGCCACGTGGCCAAGCCATCCAGGTATTTACTTCTTGGTCGTCCCCTTGGTCTCTTCCCTTCGATCTTGTCAGTCGTCACCAAGTTCTCCAATTCATTTCTTCTCATAACATGCCCAAAAGATTTTGACTGTCTTCGTCTAATGTCTCTAATCAGTTTACGATCTTCACTGTTATATATATATATATATATATATATATATATATATATATATATATATATATATATATTAAATAGACATGAACAAATAATATGAGGACACCGACAGATATGCATGGGAGGGATAGCCAAAGAATTGGGGGGGGGGGGGATGAGTTGGTTGAGGGCCTATGATCCGTTGGGGAATAGAGGACAAAAGAAAAAGAAAAAAAAGTATAATTATAAAAGGACAAGACGCATATAATAGGTGAGATGACTGAAATGAAATATCGGGAAAGAACCAAGTTTGCCTTCTGGTTACGGGTTTTTTCGACAACCGGTTTTTCACGTAAACATCAAGAACGATTACTACAAAAGTAGTGGTAGCGCGGGTTGAACTGTTCAAGCCAGGGTTGCCATTCTAGATATTTTATATCCAGATCTAGAGGTTTTTGCCGGCGTCTGGATACCATTTTCTGACGTTTGGATGCTGGATGCAATTCTAGATACTTTTCATTTGGAGTTGGATATTTTTGATACTTTCTAGATTTTATTTTTTCTTTCGGTGTCATTTACCCATTTTTTGTTTGGTCTGGACGCGCGTAAATTATAGTAACTGCGATTATTTAACCTTTGAACTGACTTGGGTCAACGCTCAACAATCTGGCAACCCCCCCCCCCCCCCCCCGGTAATGAGTAAAAGGGCGCATAAATTATAATAACATTATTTGAACTGTGAACTCACCGTGTTGAGAAATTATTGCTGTGATGCCGACTTTGTAATTCTTTTTTCATGTGATTTGTTTTTATAATTGTTCACCTTCATATGTGTCTTCCACTTTGAACAAATCTTTCAACATGCCAAAAGTAAAGCAATATGAACAAAAATTTCGGGAAAAAAAAAACACCGTGATTAACCAGTTGATGACAAAATACGGATTCTGATTAACCGGCCTGTTTTCAAGGCCACAACTGCTTTGACACCGACAGAGAAAAACAGGTTGGATTCAAGTTACCATCCGATGTCAAAAATAACATGGACGGTATGATTTGCAGCTGCAGTTGTTTACCAGTTAGATCAAAGATACCGCTGACCTTGAGAAGTCTTGGAGAGACAGAAGATATGTCGGGGAAATGTAGGCACGTGGTTGTAACACGCTGGCTTGTTGTGCGTAACATGTCTTTTATGGCAAATGGCGTATTCAATTCAGAGTTTGAGTCCGAATGGCATAAGGTATTTTAAAGATTGCGCTAACTATAAATAATGTGGAATAGCTTAGAAATATAGTTTAGAACTATATCATAGTGTTGTTGCATTGTGGTTAGGTAGTCAAGGAATATCAGCGACAATAGGTAGTCACATTGTTAAGATTAACTAGTGTAAGAAGGCAGGTGGCTCTGCGGATGGGGAATAGTGAAATAGGATGATATTTGGGGATGGGGAGAATGTACAGGGGGGGGGGGGATCTTCCAGTGAGGTCTGCTGGGGGTCTACACTTTGCATTTTGCTCTGTTCTGATCTTAACTCACCGCAGACCGGAGTGAAGAACTCCTATGCCCATGACAGCGTTGGTTCACTGTCATGTATCTGAGTGAGGATGCCAACCTACCCCCATCCAATGGAGGTTAGGGACAGATGCTCTCACCACGTGTATTATTATCTCTTTTACAGGTTCCCTTAGGTCACTCAAGTCACTGAGAATGGAGACTTTAGTGCAGGCAGTTATTCAGCAGCTTTTGCACTGGGCCCATGAGGAAAGGGGTTTGAAGGAAAAATCATGAAAGTATTTATCAAACGGTAGCAGAATACTAGTGATTGTTTTCTCCGCATCATTTTGGAGAAAGACCAAATCGTGAGATTAATGTTTTTCAAACATCACATATGAACAGAACACTAGAGTTGGTTTTTGTTACACCACATGGGAAAAGACCAGTGGGTATTATGTTCTCACACGACGAGTAAAAAGACTAATAGATACTGTTTTTCCACATCACATGGGAATAGAACAGTAAAAACTGATTAGGTAGTTATTATAACAGTGGTCAGGTGAACAGTAGAAACATTAGACCGGAATTACATTTATTTCAAGGAACAGTATTTTCGTGTCATCAATAGACAAGGATGTTATAAGTCACCGAACAATAGGGACATGTATTAACGGTGTGTGATCCAGGCAGGATCAATTTCAGACTGCGACTAGGTATATACATGATCAATCAACCACCGGTGGAAGTCGACATCTAGCAGGAGGGATTCATGCCTTGGTGAGGTCATCGTGGACTGAATGAAGATGTGGTGTGATCCTTTCTGGGATGATCGGGCTGGCTCTTCAGCTACTTGGTCTTAGTCTGCACCCACTAGAATATTCGACACACATTCTACCCATTACACACACACACTTCTCACACCTATACTCTTTGCTTAATAAATTATTTTGTATTTATTTGTTAAAGCTAGAGTTCTGGAGTATGTTATGTTGGGGAGGAGTGAGAGGGGGCATGATTTAAGGGTGAGTGAGAGTAAGAAATAGGTGTTTGCAGACCGACGGAGTTTTGTGGACGGAGTCTGGTGGTTTCTCTAAGACAACAATATTGGGGTAATAAAAATGTGGTGTTGATTCCCATCACTCCAAGGACGAGACTAAAGTAAGTAAGAAAGACTTACGACATTGATGCATGACAAAACAGTCGTGGTTGCGGCCGTGTGGGAGCACATGTACACCTCGGAGGGGCAAATGGATCATCATAGTCTAGTAAGAATGAGGCAGCGAGGTGTGACGAGGGGATCTTGCCGACGATCGACGCTCAGAGGAAAGGCGAGACGGACCTATAGTATAATCAGATTGCTACTGGAACTATTAGTGCTGGAACTCTTCGCTGGCTGCTAATGATGGGGACGGAGCGCTTATGGGAATGCCCCGAATGCTGTGATGTCGGTTCCTAAATCAATCAATCAATCCAGTGGCGTCACTGGGGTTGGTGTCACCCAGTGCGGTAAACTCTTGGTGTCACCCCTCTAGACTTTCACCATGGTCTTCTTCCGAGTGTTCCTGTACCATATATAATCGCATATAGTAATGTTTGTAAAATAAGTCAAAAAGTTAATAAGGACATAAGAAAGAAAACAAATTGAACAATATAACTTCAATACTTCAGGTAAAACATAAATAAAGAACTTCGACAAACTCGGACAAAGTTAAATTTTTGTTATTTTGCTATGTCTGCTTTGTCAAATTTGCAATTTTTTTTTATTTTGGTGTCACCCCTTGATGGTGTCACCCGGTGCGGCCCGCACCCCCCTAGTGACGCCCCTGAATCAATCAATCAATCAAATGCTGATGTGGAAAGAGTTTTCAGTACTATGAATTATACAAAATGTAAACTAAGAAACAAAATGAAACTTCACCTCTTAAATGCTATCTTGACATTAAGATTTGGCCTGATGAGAGCAAGAAAATGCTGTTCAACTTATCAATATCAGCTCCCTGATCGTGTATTAAAAGAAATTGGAACAGCTAAAGCATACCAGAGTCATTTTGATTCTGAAGCTTCAACTTCATCGTCCAAGCTAAGTGCATCTTGTGAGACAGACATCAGTGAAGATGAGGACATGATTCTGTAGGGCGTCACATCATTTGTTTTTAAATGTTCCATATCCCTTACAGGACGTTGCAATCAACATCAGCATTTTTCAGCTGCTATTGATGTACTAGGCAAGATTACGCTCATTAGTTTGCCATTGGCCGGTCTACCTGGCAGAGTGGTTAGCAGCTTTCTCCGTAACCCCGAATACTCTCGTGGTTGACGTGAGCGCACGAGAATTGGAAGCGGTTCGAGTCGCGCCAGTAACTTATGAGAGTAGGGAGCCGGTCGCTCAGACAGCAATGGCAAACTACTGAGCGTAATCTTGCCAATAAATCAACAATCAGCTGAAAGATGCTGATGTTGACAGCGATATCCTGTAAAGGACATGCAAAACATTTACTATAGTTTGCCATTGCTTTCTCAATTCTGAGCGACCGGCTCACATACCCCCGTAAGTTACCAGCGAGGCTCGAAACCGCTGCCGGTTCGGGAGCAGCTGCGTTACTCACGAGAATGTACGGGGTTACGGCGAAAGCCTTACATCCTTTCGCCAGGGAGACGGCAGTTACATCAATGACAATACATGTGTAATTTCTTACTTTTTTAATCTGGATATTTTTCCTAGATACTTTTCAACGAAATCTAGATATTTATGGATATAATTTGGGCCGTTTCTAGATATTTTTGGTCAAAAGAAAGTGGCAACCCTGGTCAAGCCTCAAGCAGTGTTTGTTTGAAAAGATTTCAGTTTGTCAGCAGTAAGTTTCTTTATATATTTTTATAATAACAAGTTCAATATGCTTCTTTATTTTACATAATTAAATTGTGTCTATTTAGTATTTGTTTATACATATTTGGAAAGTGCCGTTAAAGATAGAGGCACTCTTCCGAATTATTACGGTCCTAAATTATTTAGAAAAAGCATCCTTTACAGGTAATCAGGTAGCATATATACAGAGATTACTTTAAAATGGGGTTTCTGCTTATGAAATCATAACAGTTGGATACAGCTTGACAAGACGAATCCAACGGTATCTCAACGAAGAGTGTAATTCTAAGCGGAGTTATGACTATTTTTGTGTTGTAATTTACAATCAGGAAGTGTAATGATGCCCTAAGAAATGAGGGAGGTTTTATTGCGGCTCAATAAATTGGAAGCTGAGACATTCTGCCTTCTATTACTGTGGCTTGTTTATTTTTAAACGGACAACATAGTACCGTATATCATTGCATCAGGGTGGCGAGCCGTAACTTGACACATCTATTTTTCGATAGGATGTGCCGTGACCTAATAAACCATTAAAAGTGGCCGCCAGTTTATTCATTAAAAGTATGTCACATCGCTAATGAACCTGACAAGATGTATACTTTACTGTCCATTGTGGTAACAGGAAAGTAAAAGTCACATTCCTCTTTTGATAGAATGTCGACAGGATCGAGATGATCGACTTCATTGCATCAGGTTTTATCCCATATGGCACGGTCTCTTTCCGCAGGGCGGCCTGCCGAAAGCATCGCACAAAGCACGAGAGTCTCCAAGTCTCTGAGAAAAATTGACTTGACTTTTAAGTCTTTTCGATAGGATGTGCTGTGACCTAATTAACAGTTGTAAACAGCTGCCCTTTTTACATTAAATAAATGTCATGTGAAATGTTCATCGTTAGTGAAATGTTTGTTGTTAGTGAAAGAACAATTCATAAAAATGTACTCACATTGTCTTGATGCACCCATTGCATTGTGACATCTTTCTTTTGTTGATTAAATATCATCCATTAATGTAAGTAAATAAGTTTGCAACTGCTGCATAATTAAACAGTCACTTTCGCTAATAATAATAATAATTGATTTCTACTTCTGCTCTATAATTACACTATTCTGTTTAATTTTAGTAGTTAAATTACCAGTTATAATTAAAAATAAATACAGGTCCACTATAGTTTAGTCCTATTGTATGGGCGCCGCCATCTTGAATTTTGTGTTATGACGGCCATATCTCATTTTCATGTGTTAAATATTTTTTTCCTGAACTCCAGCAAACACCAGCATTGTTCAAACTCTTCACATTTATGTAAAACTAGACGACCCGGCCCGGCTTCGCCCAGCCCCTGTTGGGGGTCTCATTTAATTCATATTCCCCTGCTCTCGTTCCCTTTCCCAAAAGAGACGACCCGGCCCGGCTTCGCCCAGCCCCTAGCGGGGAGCGCCTCATTTAATTCATATTCGGCCCCTGCTCCTGTTCCCGTTCCCAAAAATTAATAATTGATTTTAAACTATTTCAGTTGCATCTGCGTGAGTGACAACAACAACTGTTCCTAACTAATTTCTGGTTTAATCAGAGAGTGAGTTCCCTTTGAGCAATATGGCGGGACATTTCTGGGTCTGTTTTTCTGAAGCGCGTGCCTTTTTCTTTCATTCTTGAGGAAAAATTGTTGATTTAAAAATAAATAACTATGTCAGTTGGCTCCGCGGGAGTTAGAAGAACATCTACAAAATTTCATCTTAATCGGATGGACCGTTCGGAAACGCATAAAGGACACACAAACAAAGACACAAACATTCTTTTTTTATATATATAGATTTAATGGGAGATTCAAAAATGCAACAAAAAGTTAAGGTTTCTTTAAACTTCAGGAGTTATAAGACAAATTAGCTTACTATTCGTAAACTAGCTTCAAGAAATTCAAGAGAAAAAAAGTTTCTTGGCTGCAAACTCTTACAATATAGCAGAAGGACCTCTACTGCAATTATCAGGGTTGATTCCCCTGACGACGTACCATGCTGGTTTCGAATAAATCGAATCAAATGAGACATGATCAAAATCCAGAAGTGAGTCGTTGGTCGCTGCGCTAAATATCTCGCGGGAAAGCAATTTTTTGTCAGGCTGCTCCCCCCCACCCCCCAAGGGCAAAGTTCGGTAACCCTGACATTGCTATTACAGGGCCTCATTAGGTGATATAATAAAAAAAATATTAAACACTACAAACTAAAATATAGAACTGAGAAAATGAATGAGCATTGAATGTGTTGTCAGTCACCTCCGGTTCAGTGTGACCTGGAGTGCTAGACTGATCGATGGATGCAATAAATGTTTTTGCGCCCGGAGGGCACTCACAGTCGTTGGAGTGTATACCAATCAGTTATATGTGAAAATAGATATACACTCCAACGACATTCAGGGCCCTCCGGGCCCAGGAAACATTTATTGCATCCATCGATCGGTCTGTCACTGCACGTCACATTGAACCGGAAGTGATCGACAACATCAACTAAACCAGTGATTCTCAACCGGTGGGGAATTCCCCCCCCCCCCCCAGGTGGGAATTTTACGGTTGGGGGGGGGGAAATTAAGATTATTTCTAGATTGCGATAATACAAGAACCGATTACTTGATATTGTTTTTCCCTTCATACTTTACGGTTCTGTACATATCACTCTTCTGAAATTCATTTTATAATGTAAGTAGATCCGCAAATAACATTTTATATAGATGTCGAAACTTGTTTTAGTATGTGCTATTAAATTTAGCTTCAATTATTACGTATACTATGTAGGGGCAGGGGGAAATTTTTAGGGAGGAAATACAAAGGGGGGGGGGGGGGAATGACGTTCTAAAAATATGGTGAGGGGGGGGGGGATGACGTTCTAAAAATATGGTGAGGGGGGGGAATGACGTCCTAAATATATGGTGAAGGGGGGCATGGGCCAAAAAAGGTTGAGAACCACTGAACTAAACTATTCGGAAGCGTGCCAAAAACGCTCTACTTCTGGTAGAAAAAAATTATTTTTGCGGACATATTAAATTCCTCTTTGCGATTGGAAATCCAAAATGTCGGCATGCGTGTCACTTTTTAAAACGTGCAATTCGAACTACTAAAGTTTAAGAGAGTGCAAGGTTACAGTTTATTGTTGTTTGTCCATCAAGAATAATGATGACCATTCATTTCATCCAGTGAGGTTGAAAGTATGGAGCCATGAGTTCTAAGATGGCTGATAAGGCGTATTTTGGCTGAAAATGTTCTTTGACAATGTGGGCAAAGAATGCTTGACGTTCCAGGAGGAGGATCTCCTGCAGTGGTTTTCTGTCCAACTTTTTCTTCACAGCTCTTGCAGTCCTGGTTGCTTCACAAGTGACTGCACCCTTATGTAATGATGTACGCCACGAATTACAGTCTTTAGCAGCAGTCTCCCAGTGTCAAGATAAATTCCAGAAGCTTTCAGTGAGATTTTCAGAGTATTTAAGCGTTTTCCCTGGCCGCCTTGGGAGCATTTACCACAATGCAGCTCGCTGTAAAATATGCGTTTAGGAAGCCTGTGATCTGGCATATGAGTTAAGTGACCAGCCCAGCGAATCTGATTCTTCATTAGAATAGTGTGGATGCTGGGTATGGACGCTCTTTCTAGAACTTCAGTGTCAGGGATCTTGTCTTGCCATTTAATCTTCAATAGCTTCCTAAGGCAGACTGTGTGGAAGTGGTTTAATTTCCTAGCATGTCGCTGATAAACAGTCTGTGTTTCACAAGCATATAGCAGTGTGGATAATACAACTGCTTTATAGACTTTCAGCTTTGTTTGCAGGCTTATTCCAGTTCTGTCCCATACATTCTTGTACAGTCTGCCAAAGGCCGCACTGGCCTTGGAGATTCTTGCATTCACTTCGTCATCAATTGTGGCAGCTTGTGACACAGTGCTGCCAAGATAGGTGAACTTGTCCACAACACTTAGTCTATGACTGTTCACCTTGATATTCGGCATGGTGTGATTATTCCCTGGAGCTGGCTGGTACATAACTACAGTCTTCTCCAAGTTGATATTGATCCCAAAGTTGGCACAGGCATATGGGAAAGCTGAAACATTGTGTTGCATGTCCACCTCTGAGTTGGCAAATTGGATTTTCAAATTCTGCATCCAATTCTAAGTATATTTGGAAAGTTTCATTGAAAAACTCGCTCTACTTCTGGTAGAAAAAATTATTTTTGCGGACATATTAAATTCCTCTTTGCGATTGGAAATCCAAAATGTCGGAACACGTGTCGCTTTTTAAAACGTGCAATTCGAACTACTAAAGTTTAAGAGAGTATAAGGTTATAGTTTATTAATAATGTATCTGTATACTTTTATTAAAGAGGAAAAATTGGAGGTGGTGGACAATTTTGAATATCTTGGGTCATTGATTACCAACAACGGTGACACAATGAAAGAAATTAAATGACGACTATCAATTGCTCTTCGAAGACTAAACACAACAACTGAATAAATTATGGAGTGGGACAGACAGAACTACAACAATTAGATTTTTAAGAGCATGCATCTTTCCCATTGCAACATATGCCTGTGAGACCTGAACACTTACTAAACAAGCTGAACAGCGCATAAATGCCTTTGACTTTGAACATAAATGTTATAGACGAGTTCTAAGAATATCTTGGGTAAAGAAAAGAACAAATGCATCCATACTTCAAGAGCTGAATATTGAAGAAGGTTGGCTATTAAAGACAATAAAACAAAGAAAATTGAAATATTTTGGTCACTTGAAACAAAAAAAGTTTGGAGAGAACAATAATGAAGGGGTATAAGCCTAGGAAGAGAGGAAGAGGAAGGCCAAAGAGAAGATGGGTGCAGGATGTTGTGGATGATCTCCAGATGGCTGTATCGGACGCTGGACATCTTGCTTATGATCGAGAGATTTTCTAGAAGGTTGTTATGGGAGCGAGGTTCCGCAAAGGACATGCTACTGAGTGAATGAATGAATACTTTTATTATTTTCTATTATTTTAACATTATGGAACTTAATTTTGAAGTCAGTTTAGTTAATTTTCAGCATTTTCCTTTTTGAGTCAATCTCTAATTAATGGCAAATGTTTAAATGTTTGCATAAAGGAGAAATCTTTTTTAGAAAAATATAATTTCTTATTATATAAAGATATTATCAATTATTATATGAATGTATGTAATTATTTAATATTAATTTTACATAAATTTATATTTAGACTTTGAGTGACTATCATGGCAAGTAGGACTGCTGATCATCTCAGATCCCACCTGTCTGCGTATGAAAAAGGATATCCTATCCTGAAAGGGTACATCGCTCGGCTGTTGTTTGTGGATGATTTTTCTGTACCAGATGTGTTAAAAAAAGTCAATACCATTGCGCAGACAAATGATCCAGGAAAAGACATCAATGAGGCAAGTCTACGTACTTGCGTGTATCGGTTAAGGAAAGTTGTTACTGATAAAAAATACCACTTAACTAAACAATGGCCATCACTTATTACACTCTTTCTGCAGCCATTGCCTATCATTTTTAAGAGTCTTCCAGTCGCATCTACTTCCTCACAAGTTGGGCATACATTGTTAGAGCCAACATCTTCTACACCAGTAATTTCACCTTCTATTTCAAATTGCAGTAGTAGGACTGCTGATCATCTCAGATCCCACCTGTCTGTGTTTGAAGAAGGATACCCTATCCTGAAAGGGTACATCGCTCGGCTGTTGTTTGTGGATGATTTTTCTGTACCAGATGTGTTAAAAAAAGTCAATACCATTGCGCAGACAAATGATCCAGGAAAAGACATCAATGAGGCAAGTCTAAGTAGGTTTGTGTATCGATTCAGGGAAGTAGTTATTTATAAAAAATCCCACTTAACTAAACAATGGCCATCACTTGTTACACTCTGTCTGCAGCCATTACCTATCATTTTCAAGATTCTTCCAGTCGCATCTGCTTCTTCACAACCAGAACAAACATCAGTTCCAACATCATCAAGGAATCCTGAATCGTCTGTATTACCAACATTAGAAATGCTGCTGGAACCAGGTATCCCAGTAACATCAACATTCTTGCAGCCAGTGCAGAATTCCACAACAATTAATTCACCATTTTGTTTGATGACTTGTAAATTGCCATCACCAAGGAAGCTTAAGAGTGACTGCGCAAACTGTGTCAACAAACAGCGTACTATTACAAATATGTTGCAGAAGAACAAACATTTACATCAACAGTGTAGAAAATTTAAAATGCTCTACAAGGCAGAAAAGGGAAATTTTTCTTTGAAAAGATTAAATCAAAAGATCAAGAGGAAGACTCAGTCAGCTACTAAGTGGAAAACAAGATATGCATCTTTGTCGAATGGTTGTAGAGACACTTTTAACTTATTAAAATTGGTGCAAAGTTTAGAGCAGCAAGTAAAGACCTTAGAAGGAAAACTCTCTGCAGCACAGGAGGAAAACATTAACATGGCTTCAGTGAATGAACAGCTTCAAAGTTTTCTTGAGAAAACAGAGCATGGCAATGCATATTTGAAACAAGTAAATGAACAGCTCAAAAATAAACTTGAGAAAGCAGAGGATGATAATGCTCATTTGAAAAGAGTACACGAACAGCTCAAAAGTATACTTGTGAAAACAGACGATCAAGATGTTCAAATGAAACAAGTACATCAACAGCTTCAAAGTATACATGAGAAAACACAGGATGATGTTGCTCATTTGAAACGTAAGTATGACAAATTCAGTAGTCCACTCTTTTTGTAATATAGTAGGCTGTTACAGTAGTTGTTTTTTTGCTCTCGCTCGCTTTGAACTCAAGCAAACGCACTATTTATAGTAGTGCTGGGCTGAATTTTGCATGTGGATTAGCTTTCCTTATTAACAGTGTCCCTCCCCATCAGGCGAATTCACTCCAGCTTCAGAGGTACTTGTAATTTACATCACCAAGTCAAGGACGACAGGCCAAGATTTTAGTCCAGCTGTCCGGTGTAAGGGTTGAACTGCTTACCTCGGAATCAGCACAACGGATGTTTAAGAACACACGTTCTTACTCATTTGGCCATGCTGACCTGCATTACAAGTAGTGAATGTTATAGTCTCACATTTATCTTCATTATCAACAAATATTATACTAAGTATCCATATCAATATATGTGATTATCTACACAGATGGGTCGGTGTTGAGAGGTAGGAGAAGTGCTTGGGGGTTCTTGGCAAAATCTAATGGTCGGCGTTTGGTGCAGGAGAGCCTGGCGTATGATGATACTACATCTAGCTTAAGAATGGAGGTGGAGGCGGTCAGTGCAGCTTTTCGCTGGATAGAAAACACGATACATACACATATTGTGATTGTAACTGACTCAGAAAGCATGCTGAGAAGGGTGAGAACAGGCAAGCTTCGTGCAGAGTGGCTTGCTTCGCTTCGGAGGTCACGGGTAGCAAGCATCACCTGGATCTTTTCTCCTGGGCATGCCGGTGTGCTGGGGAATGAACAGGCGGACAGATTGGCTGGCTCGGCAGAACTTGGTGGAGTATTGATGCATGACAAGGCAGATGTGGTTGCGGCCTTGTGGGAGCACGTGTACACCTCGGAGGAGCAAATGGATCACCATAGTCTGGTTAGAATGAGGCAGCGAGGAGTGACGAGGGGATCTGGCCGACGCTCGACGCTCAGAGGAAAGGCGAGACGGACATATAATCAGATTGCTACTGGAACTATTAGTGTTGGAACTCTTCGCTGGTTGCTGAGGATGGGGACGGAGCGCTTGTGGGAATGTCCCGAATGCTGTGATGTCGGTTCCTAGATCAATCAATCAATCAATATATACTAAACTTCAGTATCAACAAATGCTATACTAACATTAGTATCAACAAATGTACTGTCTCATCATAAACTAAATACTATAATAAACTTCTGTTTATTACTAAGTCTCTTTATAAATGCATACATTAATAATTTAATTTGTCCCAAAGCAGTTTCTCGCCATGGGTCTGTAATATGGTAGCGCCATCACATTTTGTAGGCCTGAATGCATGGAGGAATAGGTGGCCAATGTTTCCCTCACTTGTGCACACTACTGGTCCAGGAATCGAACCCGCATCTGACTGTGCTAATGATATTAGCAGTGCAGTCTGCTATCACCTGTGCTAGTGCAACCACTTACTGTACTATATGTTTATTTATGTTCCTCCAGAACATCTTTGAGATTTTTTGTCTCCATGGAGACCTATTCTAAAAATGTCTATTGATCTATTGTGGATATATTTTCCTGCCTTAGACTCACTTCCTTGTGGTGGATCTGCAAATTTTCTTTGGTCTTTTATATTATATTTTGTTGACTTCAGTTTTGACATGTGCTGGTTTGTTTTCAGTAGCTTACTTCAGTTCATATTCCATTTGAATGCTCTTTCTTAAACTCAGATCCAGCTGCTTGGTACCATTTCAGTTTGATCTTCTCTGTAGGCAACTTGTCATCCTTTGTTTTAAAAACTTTATGGGACCATTGTTTGATCCTATGTGTGTGCGCACTCTTAACCTTGGTTCAGTTATGTGTGTTTTATTTTGTTCTGTCTCAATGTTTCCTTCTCCTGTATTTGGTAGCTACAGTATGCAATAGCTAGCACACTTGCCTGCTGACCTGGGGGTCATGTCTGCAAGTCTCCATTGAAGCTGGCCTAAAATGGGTACCAGGGAATGTTCTGGGAAGTAAATTTGGCTGACATGATACCGACCAGATCACCCATCCAGTGCTGATTGGTCGATACAAATATTGGGGTGGCACCATATACTCAATACATTCTAAGTGTAAAAAAATGTCCTTTATTTTTGTTGTATAATTGTCATCTCATGTAACCACATAAACCATATAGAATGTGTCTAAATGTGCATGCCTATATGATTGTGTTTGATTGATGAGGCTTCTCATTTTCTCAAAATTCCAAATGTGCCTGGTGAGACCATGCTGAGAGAGTTGGTTCCCTTAGGGCAAGATGACAGGACACTTTTTCATCCAGCAGGATGGAAAGTGAATTTTTCTTATTTGTTGTTGCCTCAAGTGTGAGTGTCTCTGTGAAATGATGTTTGGACATTGCAGCAGAGTTCAGTCCGGATTCCTTCAATGTATCATCGGCACCCAGCAACTATACATGGTGGCAGGATGATGGACATGGAGGACAAAGCCAGATAAAATTTCTGGTACCTGCAGAATGTGGTTAAAATGTGACAGGTTGAGTATAAGATATGCTTGACTACTTTTCTGGAATTGTGCATGTGTGAGTGTGTGTATGCTGGTACTAATAAATGTCAAATACCATGAATGATATTTCCAATGTTACAATTCTCTAATGCCTCAAATACCCATCTAATGACAACAGGCTACAGACAAGCAATTCATTCTCCAGAGATGGAAATAAAAGAGGAATTGGTATGGGAGGTACGTGTAAAATTCAGACACTAAAAATAAACAGAATTGAAATAAGTTTACATACTTTAGCTCTTTCCAGACGAAGCAATTCACCATATTGTTTACTCAAAGCTGTTTTTACTTTTTCTTTTATTGCCTGTCCTAGGAAGTAGTTACTTTAAATTAAGATTGTTTATAACATCACTATCATGTGCTATGGTGAGCAGCACCAGGGATAATA
The DNA here is from genome assembly GCA_963921405.1 of Cepaea hortensis. Taxonomy (NCBI): domain Eukaryota; kingdom Metazoa; phylum Mollusca; class Gastropoda; order Stylommatophora; family Helicidae; genus Cepaea; species Cepaea hortensis. The sequence continues at coordinate 98,438,056 of OY992887.1, read as the reverse complement.
TTTTTGCACAAATATGTGTCTTTTGTGTTCTTGATAAGCTGGACCACTGATTGTCTTCCATGTCACTTTGCCAAAGCGTCTTCACCTTCCGTCAACTTCTCCCTGGATCGGTGGAAATAATAACTGGAACAGAAGGTTATTTAAACACTTTCAGGAACAGTTTGTTTTAATAATTAGGACAGGGTGCATTTTTAAATCGTGCCACAATTAAACCCATTATTGGATGGACTGTTCAGGAATGCATAAAGGACACACACACAAACATACATTGTCTTTTATATATATATAGATATGTTGTCCATGGGTGGGTTATTATTTCTTCAGATGTATCATAGATTGTGTTGTCTGCTTGTGTGGGTGATGTATGATTTGTTCATCAGGTGAATCATGCATTTTGTGTCTAATTAAAATAAAATAGAAATGATAGAATAGGGTAACACTTTTCTGGGTTCTAATCAACTTCCAATAAAAGGGGCATCATCATCATCAAGTGCCCTGCTAGCTTTCGTAAATGTTCATGTCTCTCCACATATCTCAGTCTTTGGTGTTCTGGATCAACTCTGCTGATGATATTACTCCATGCCACTGTCTCAGTCCATCGAGCATCATTTCTCTTGGTTGGCCTCTGCCTCTCTTTCCCATCATCACTGTGTTATCCATTGCCATTCTTCTCATCCCTTGACCAAAGAAAGCTGTTTGTCTCTTTCTTATTGTTGTATATAGTGTTCTAGTTTCATTAGCCTCTTTCAGGCAATCATTGTTAGTTACTATGGCAGTCCAAGGAATTCACAACATTCATCTTAAAAACCACATCTCTGTTGCCTCCAAGTTCTTCCTAATCTGTTCATTTACATTCACTGCCATACAGCAGAACAGGCTGTATATAATACTTTAGCACTGTCTTTCTTACATTCAAAGATAGTGACTTATTGCATAAGATACTTTTAATTCTCTGAAATGCAGCTTTTGCTTGCCCTATTCTTTTCTTAATTTCTGATAAAAGGGTACAACAACACATACACAAAATATTTGCATATACACTCAGAAGAAAACCAAGAAAATTATTAATAGACAACATCAGCACTACACAAATATGACGAAACACATCTGGCCTAGAATGCAAGCTTAGGCTCCCCATACCCATAAGTTGAAATTTGAATGGCAAGGGGGAATTTGGAAGAGCCATCATCCACCTATGGCTAAACAATACTTTATGAACATCAATCACCATGTGCATATTCAGCTACCATTTGTGTACTGAAATATTCATACATCTTTTCCTTTTTGTAAGTTTCAGAACATGTTAATAATTGTTACCAAGTCTTAAGTGTTGTTGTAGTGTTTAAGTTTCGTGAACATTGTCAGAATTGATGTACATGAATGATGGTAATTGCTAATACTGATTCTGAATGACCTGATATTTAAGTTAAAAATTGATGTCTAGCAATGCAACCATCTATCTTCTGATCATTTTTTACAATTCTTTTATTTACTGAAATCTTATATTCCTTGTGGTTGAGCATTTTAGCATTTTTGAACTGTCCTTTCCATTATGATTTGCCATTTTGCGATGTAAGGACAGGCAAGTTCTACAAGAAATAAATGAAAACTCTAAATTTATTTGAGAAATTAGGCATAGGTGGTCAAGATTTTATAGGTATGTTATGAGGAAAAGTAAACTTTAAAATTTAGTGACGCTGTCAGCGTCTTACATACATGCAGGTATTCAATCCTTCATACATACTCAATAAAACATCAGTCGTACGTATGTTCTATACATTTTAATTCAGGAGAACCTGATCATTGTCATGATTACACAAAAGGCGATGAAATCACTCTATACACAATGCCGCCTAACACACACTTATAGCACTCAGCCAATTACACAAGCCCTACACACAATTGCTCTCTATCGTCAACTAGCACTCCGCAAAGCTGTACACTCGCTCCAGAACAAACAACGATCCTTCCTCTCGAACTGTCTGAGTCCCGTCTGACATTTTCAAACTGGTCAGTTCCCTTCGTGGTACTAAGCCACATGTTCCTCAAGACAACTCGGGCTGTCTCAACCGTCACGTAATGCATTAGTCCGCCCGTGTTGTGTTGGGTCGTCTGGTGTAGTGCTGTCTGGTCAGTTCAGGACAGTGTCCCGTGAACTTATGTCCGTTATATTGGTTAGATCTTGTCCTGTCTGTGTCCTATCAGTGACATCTCTGTGTTCCCACTGATCTCCTGTCTCTAATCTCTCTACCGTCCTACAGATGTCCTATCTTATGACATCCCTGTGCCCTTACCCATGTCCTGTCTGTCGTTATCTCTACAGTTCTTGACTCTATTCTGTCCCTTGTCTTCTCTATGTCCTGTCTTGATTCCCTCAACACTCTGACAGACACTGGCAAGTTTGATGGAAAAAGAGCAAAGGTAAGGTACAGAGCAGTGGCGTCACTGGGGTTGGTGTCACCCAGTGCGGTAAACTCTTGGTGTCACCCCTCTAGACTTTCACCATGGTCTTCTTCCGAGTGTTCCTGTACCATATATAATCGCATATAGTAATGTTTGTAAAATAAGTCAAAAAGTTAATAAGGACATAAGAAAGAAAACAAATTGAACAATATAACTTCAATACTTCAGGTAAAACATAAATAAAGAACTTCGACAAACTCGGACAAAGTTAAATTTTTGTTATTTTGCTATGTCTGCTTTGTCAAATTTGCAATTTTTTTATTTTGGTGTCACCCCTTGATGGTGTCACCCGGTGCGGCCCGCACCCCCCGCACCCCCCTAGTGACGCCCCTGGTACAGAGATAAATATCTGGATGGTTTGGACACATTACGTAACCAAGACAACACAGACCTATCCATGACTAGTGATCGTGTGAGATGGTGAACCATGACAATCCATGCCTATCGACACGGCATTTGAATAGGATGTGAAGTAGATCATTACAACTGTCTAGGAATGCAGTTAATGCAGTACTTCTGTACACGAAATTTATGGCAGTGAAGTGCAGCTCTAGACAATAAATATTTGCAGCTTCAATTGAGGTTTTAAAGGAACTAATACGCAAAAAGTTACTTGGTTAATTGACTCGTGCTTTCAGATATTAAAGACAGCTTTGTTTCACTCCATGCCATTGTGTTGAATAAACTAGAGTCCATTACAATCTTTTTAGCTGTGTTCCATGACATCTTTGCCTATTGAAGAAGACTTCTTATCAAACTACTAAATTTATTATTATTATAATTGACACGGGTTTCTGCTACATTCGAATTTGTGCATTGTTTCATCAGTTAATTTTATCACCTAGGAACATCCTCAGAGAAGTCAGTGGAAGGAAGCATCTGTCAGTAATGAAAACACTGTGACCTCATATATTTCTAGGAAAGACAAGCTTTGTAAGTTTGTGTTCGTAAATTTGTTGCCAATATTTTAATTCTCACGTCCCGTGCATATTTGCTTCAGTTTGTACAATTTCTTTGTATATGGCCATAATAAAGAATATAATCCATAATTGTTATCTTACATCAAAGCAATGTCTTTAAAACATTATTGCTGTACCACTGTGTGTGCAAGGTTACGTAGAGTTGTTTAATTAACAATATAAGAATAGTTTATATTTATTGGAAAGTTATATCTTGTGCAAGCTTTTAGAATACTATCAATTTAATTTCATGTTTCAACAATCTCCATTTTATTTATCACTTTTCCTGCTTGCTTTAGAATATAGTTCTAGAACGAGCCTCATTTACTGTGGTATAGTCATGTGCACACAGTGGTGGTGGTGGTGGTAGGGGAGGGGGGGGGAGGGGTTTGACATAAACCTTGGTGTAGCCACATGTACCGTGATGTAGTCATATGCATTGTGAAGTTTATTGTTTTTATGCTGTTTTTTAATCTTTTGTGAGAACATCCTTTTGCATTTGTCTTGTGGTATCTGAGAGATGTTACTTTTTGTGATGCACTGTTCATTTGTATTCATGTTACATGGCCAAACCATTTTATTTATTATCTATTGGTGAAGCCTAATACTAGTAATACACCAACTTGTTTCCTGTTATCATAATTTTTTACAATTGGTTTTCTGTTGCCGACAGGCATACAGTGGAAAGGAAAATTGTTGAACAAGACTATATTGGTTTGCTCTGTAATACATAGTGACATCTATGCAATAATCAGGCTGGCCTTAGTGCATGTTTTTCTGCACATATTTTTCCACTAAATCAAATTATGGTGCCTATTTATGTGAAATCCCTTTAGTTGTTCATTTATAATATAGATCTTTGATTTTATTTCTGCCTGTACAACTGCCATGATTTTTGTTTTATCAACATCAGTTTTCTACAAATTCTTCTTCTTCTTCTTCTTCTTCTTCTTCTTCTTCTTCTTCTTCTTCTTCTTCTTCTTCTTCTTCTTCTTCTTCAGCTTTCCGAGCCATTGAGGTTCTTTGCTGTTCTCTAGTTGACCTTCTCTTCCCAGTCGTTGATTCAAAGTGCTTGTAGGTCTGTATATATATTATCTCTCCACCGTCTTCTTGGTCTAATTCGGGGTCTATGGTCATTTATTTCCTGAATTTAAGCGAGTTTTGTTTCCCTATTATCTTCCATTCTTTCTATATGCCCCAGCCATTGTAGTCTATTAGCCTTCATGATACCAGTGATTAACGGGGACTTAAACAGATATAAATGTCTTTGTTACTTCTTATTTTCCACTCTCCACTTTGTGTATCTCTAATGGGTCCAAAGATGTGTCTTAAAATTTTGTTCTCAAAGGTTTGTAAGAAGGCTTCGTCTCCTTTTGTTGTACTCCAGGTTTCAGAGCCATACAGCACAACTGGTCTGATCAATGTTTTGTATATTGTGATTTTGGTGTTACGAGATAGCACATTTGATTTTCTACAAATGATTTTAAAAATTGAAAACTTTCCAACAATATAGTTAATTATTCACCTGTGTGTTACTGATTCACCTATGTTACTGGGGCCCATAACGGGATCAAAGCATAGTAACACTGTAACCTACCAGATGCAAGGAACTGCAGGAGATAGCAAAAGTTAGAAAAGCTTGACATGAGCTTGTGGAGAGCCTGTGCTTCAATGGGGAATAAAGATCAGAAGAATAATATAGCTATAAAGTACAAGCAGTTATTTGCCTATTCTGTGTATGAAAACAAGATGTGTAACAAGAGATGAAAAAACACATAATCTGAAAGTAAAATACTTCTTCAGCTATAAACATTTGCTATGCATCTACTTCAGAATGGGTCATATATACGACTGTTTGCTTGAGATCTCCACCATTCCTCCAGAGTTAGTCTTGAAGGGCTGCACTTGTGGCCCTGATTCGAAAGTCAAGGCAGTCTTGTAAGACATACTTTGTGGTTTGCTTTAGTGCTCCACATTTGCAAGTTGAGAGTCAGTGTGACCCCTTCAGTGGAGGTGTGCTTTGAGTTTGTAATGTTCTGAGTTTGAAGATTCTGGTCTGCGTGTTTCTGCCAAGATAATTTACACTGCCATGTTCTGGTCTGAAGTTTTTGTTTTCTTTCCACCAAATGTATCCTCATAGATTACTTTAGTAGTGTTCTTACTTCCCTAAAGCACTGGGATGGATAGGGCTGTTTGAGGTTCCCTCCAGCCTTTGCCAACTCATGTGCCTTTTCATTTCTAAGGATGCCACAGGGGATTGGTCAGTCTAATTCTGTTCAATGTCAAAAGTATAACAAAGTATTTCTATCTAGGAACTATTTTATAAATATTTCAAATGTAACACTGACTAACTGGAACTTGATTCTTCCAGATCAGCAGTGTTCACCGTCATGTACATGTAAAATGTGAATCAGTTTAAAAGTCACAATAGTACAGTTGCCCTGTATCTAAAGTTTCCTGGTAACATTCACAGGGCACAAATACAGTTTGCTTTTGTTAAGTGGCATCACAGAGTCATATATAGAATACTTTACCTATAAATAATTACTATTATAAATAGTATTCACCATTATAATCACAACCTGTAATTTGTCCAGGTGGGGAAAGATGTCAGGTGAAAACAGGAGGTGACTGTCTTGATCATAGACCACCCATTTACATTGATAATGCTGAGGTAATGTATTCAGTAAACATATGCACTTCTCTTGTACTAACCATATAGGGATTGACACTCACATTCCTATTACTGATTCTTTGTGTCTTTAATTTGTAAAAACCAAAATCTAATAATTCTGTTCGTTAATTAGTTTGTTAAATGGATCTATTCAAATCTGATCCTTCCTGTCTCTACATAAACATAGAACAGATTTCTTAATTTCTGTCAGCTGCTGTTTGCTTCTTCAGTCTCCAGGAAAAGTGCACCTTTGAGAAAAGAAATTAAGTTGATTAAATAACTATCCAGTATAAAAATCATAGCATTCAGGAACACCCAAGTGTGGTCGTATTACATAAGCAAATGTGCACTGCATTTGTAGAGAGACAACTAAAGTAGTTTGGACATGTTGTGAGAAGCACTATCAGCTACTGCTTTATGCCTACAACCAAAGAAGTTCTGACTGCAGAGCTAAGGGAGGACCAGTAATCAGATGAATATATTCAAGATTATACTACACGTTTATTGTTTCTGTCTGGTGTCAGGTCTTAGTCAGATATGACTGAGCTACTGTATAACAGTAGACGGTACTACCTGCTTTCTGTTAGCGCCGAACGTTGGGCGGCGCTTACCAAACCCGACACCCCACATTGTGCCAACGACTTCGGGCGGAAGAGCGCAATTGGGAGGGTACAAGCCTTACTCTGGTGCGAGGAAATGCAACCTAAAGACAAAATGTCATGGCAGGGCAGACCAGGCCCTAAGCCTTGGTTGGCGGCTAGTCTAGGATCGAAGCTCCGACAGGTGGACAGTTAGAGCATTGCTTTGCTGATCCGGCAGCTTCTGCAGCTTGTCTTGTTCCAGATGTAAAGGTGTTACCTTTCCTCTGGAGTGAACTAGGCAGGCCGAGAGAGGGATCATGCTGCATGGGCAACATATGATCTCTATATTTTAGCCCAGGTTTTGTGCTATGGAGAGGCAATAACTCCATCCCTGGTCTTAACTGGTCTCAGAATCAAAGCGAGAGGCAACTGTTACGGGTTATTAAGTCCCTGTCAATTGGCGTAGACATGAGGCGCCACACGTTGCCTCTGACGGTGGGAGACACCTACAGGTGTCACTGATCAGCTACCATTTACATATCTAGGATCTGTGGTAAATAGAAAATTATCCCTAGATCAGGAAATCAACATCCGGATTGGTAAGGCAGCAACAACAATGAACAGGTTTTAAAAAAAAAGAGTCTGGGAGAACAGGAAGCTTACTGCCTAAACAAAAGTCCTTGTCTATCAAGCCTGTGTCCTTAGTACTCTTCTTTATGACAGTGAAACCTGGACAACTTACTCACACCAAGAGAAACGTTTAAACAGCTTTCATATGTGATGTCTGCGAAGAATTCTTGGTATTAAGTGGCAAGACAAAATCACAAATACTGAAGTATTGGAAAGATCAGGTTGTGTGACGGTTTATTCCATGCTCAGTCTTCGTAGACTTAGATGGATAGGACATCTTAGGAGGATGGATGATGGTAGAATATCAAAGGACATCTTTTTTGGTGAATTACAGATGGGTAAGAGATCTCAGGGTCGGCCTCTACTACGATACAAAGATGTGTGTAAGCAGAACATGATTGATACAGGCATTGATAATGCACAGTGGGAGCAAGTCGCCGCTGAACGTGTTGCATGGAGGGCAAATATCAGAAATGGAATAAAGACAAAGGAGAAAATTATTGCAGATAAGTCACACACCGAGTGTGTGAGACGTAAGATGGTGCATGATGGTGGAAATGACCACGTGTTCACATGCACCCACTGTGAACAGACATTTACAGCGCGAATTGGCCTTATCAGTCACATTCGCTACCGCCATAGGTAAAAGTTATTATGCCGTTTTAAAGCACAAACTATCGTCTGTCAAGACGGCAAGGTGCCAATATATATAATATATTGTTTCTGTTGTCCCTACCTGTGGTCCTGTTTACAACTGCCACAAGTATTGTATCATTTTAACAGTCTGAGACATATTGATTCCTCAGTCCGTGTGTCAGCCTGTAGTGCACATTATACTCTGTCCATACCTAGCAACCCATACATATACAATAAGCTGCATAGAAACATCAGATGTTTGAAAGAATTGAAACAATTAATGATAACACCAGTGCAATGCACAATGAAGTAACTTAATGAAGTGCACATAAAATTATCAGATAACTGAAATCAAATGAAAGAACTACCTGTCAAAAATGCACGCTAAAAGTCGGATGTGTTGGCCTAAGGGTTTTGACCCAAGGGTGCATAACAGACACACCGCAATCACATCTGAAAAAACACTCTGGATTTTCGCAAAGAAGAAGAAGAAATGAAAGGACATTTTCATTTATAGAAGAGCAAACATACTTACATAATTTGATTATGTTATTACACACTTTCTGATTTCTAAATTATCAAATTGTGTATCCTGTTGGTTTAGGTGCCTTTTGAACATACAAGTGATGAGGATGTGATCCAGACAATTACAGCTGAAGAGGAAGACCAACCTAATTTGTTTTGTGAGAATGAAGGTAAACTACAGTAAAATTCTTTTGGTGAGATTCATGACAATGGGTTACATTCAAGTGTAGCAGCTATGCTGGCTAAATTATGCTGACACTAACTGATCATGTTAAAGAAATCTGGTATTAAATGTTAATTCCTTTAAACATGTGACCACAGATGGCATGCATACATAAAACACATGTGATTGGCAAGAGTTTCTGCTCATAAGGTGGATAAATTGTAATCGTTAGATGTGACTGAGGGAGGCTTTTATTGTTAGTACTCTCTTGTTTTCTTATTATTCACATTTCAGCTACTGGTGAATACACCCAGTTGCATTATGCTAACTCACATGCCATTCTTAAAGCGAACAGCACACATCAGTCACCACTCAGAATGTGAGATACAAGATGTCTTCATTGTGGTTACATGAACACAACAAAATCAAGATAATTTATGGCATTGGATATAATCAAGATATTTAGTTTTCTCCGGGATTTGAGATTTAAATATTGAGCACAACCCACTACTGGCAACGCTATCGTATACCGGTATGAACCTAAGGCCTTCTCAACGTCAGTTGGAAGCACTAGACTCGAGTTTTGCTCTCGTTTGAGCTCATCAGTAGTGCATATCCTTGACTGGACCCGGGATCAAACCTGGATCACTGGTGTGTGACGCGGGTGTGTTACCACCAAACCACGTAGAACACACTATAGACGCGACCAAATTATCATACCAGAATACCACAACGTCGCCCATCGTAGGTTATAGCTCAAAATTTGCCCAATTGCCGCTACTGACATCCGTCAATCGATGTGGCCCCGAATGATCAGGTCTTCTCGACTGGCAAGGCTCACCAGGGCAGTGATTTGGGTGTGATCCCGGGTCCAGTCAAGGATATGCACTACTGATGAGCTCAAACGAGAGTGAAACTCGAGTCTAGTGCTTCCAATTGACGTTGACAAGGCCTTAGGTTCGTACCGGAATACGAAAGCGTTGCCAGTAGTGGGTTGTGCTCAATAATTAAATAATCAAGATAATTTATAGCAATGGAAATGTATGTTTTGAGCAGTCAAAGCAAACTTATGAGCAGAATCTGTCAGTGCTGTATAATGTCAGATTGTGGCTGATTTTACAACAGATTTACAGAATGATTACTGTTCGGATTTTCTTAATGATAAAGGCAATATATTTTGAAGAATAAATTATGTTTTTGCATAAAAACTATAGATTCTTATTTAATTGTGGAAAAGTTTTATATATTGTGCTGGGATAGAATCATTTGACAGAGAATGTACTGGCAAAAAACCTATTAAATATAGATTATGTGCTTTTAACTTTAAAATAAGTAATGATTTAAAGGCAAAAAAGAATGCATTCAGGATGGAAGCCTTACAGTTGTGATATATGCACTGCCAGATTTACAGAGAATGACACTTTATAGAGACAGAAAATATACATAAGTGTATGTATTGTTGTAACTTTGTAGCAAGTTGTAATATAAGGCAGCACACAATTGTACTCAGGATAGACGTAATACAAATGTGAGAGATTTATCTATAACTGCACTAAGGGTCATGCTAAGATTCATAGAATGCTCACACAGGAATAAAGTGAGAAAATGGTGATGTTTATATTTGTCATATGATCATCATCAAGAGCCTTATCAAATGGCTTAGGGCCTTTCCTCTGAGTTTTGGCCACTCCCTGCAGCACCATTCTCTCCAAGCCGTGATGATATATCTGTTCTTCTGCATTATACACAAGATCCCAAAGGGCATCGACCACGTCTGCTTTATCATGTACCAATATCCCACCAAGTGGTGCTGACCAAGTTAATCTGTCCACCTGCTCGTTTTCCACCACACCATCATGTTTTTTTTTTTTGGGGGGGGGGGGGGGGGGGGGGGGGGGAGTGTCCAACAAATGGCCTCAATTTTTGTTTGTTGAATGGAAGCCTGCCACTCTGCCCGAGACATACCTGTTTTCAACTTACTCATCATACTTAGTGAGTCTGTGACAATAAAAACATGCGTTTGCTGTTTCTCCTCCAGCCTGCGGAACACTGCCGTGACTTCCTCCAGCTCCTTCCTGAACCAGGTGATTCAATCAAACTCATCCACTGTGTATGAATTCAGTTTAGACATGATTGCTCTAAAGATGGGTACACCAGTGATTTAAAAGCTGTAAAGGTGACACAAACTGTTCTAAAAGCAGACAACTACGATGAGATCATCATATAGCAGTTTTTTTGGAGGGGCAGTATGTTGCTATCATCATGATGAATTAGTCGTGGTTCCAACTTCACAGCAATGGGTCGTCCCCAATATGCTCTGTTCCTATGCCAGTGAATACCACACAAAATGCTCCTCACTGCCCCATGTGAACAATGGAATAGACAGAAGTCTCAGCAAGCCAACAGCCCGCACAGGTACACTGCATAATGCCGCTGCCAGAATGCCAACACAAAAGTCCACTGTCAGCGACTTGCTTGCGACAGGTATTTCAGGACTCCCGTACTTTTGCACCACACGAAATAATAACTCGTGTCATTTGCAAAAGGGATACAATTTATTTAGAGCTGATTACAAACAAGATCCGCGAGCGGAATACTTCATTGACAATAAACATCATAGTACGTTACACAGATGCAATGAAGAGGTGATAATGATACTATTAATCACTGAATGGAATCTAAAGCCTAACAATCACTATTGTCTATAAACTTCATAAGGAACACGTCTACTCTCTAGCCGTCTCAGTCGCAGTCTGAGCCACGCTTCTAGTTGCATGTTCAAACACGGACGTTGGATCCTCCATGCGCTGGCGAGTCTTGCGTGCGTGGTGTCCCAGCACGCTGGTCAGTTAACTAGAGTAACCTGTACTCCATGGTTACTCGTCGAGGCGAGTTTCCTAGTGTCTTGGGAAACCCTCGCTCACTTGCACTCAATGCCCTCTTGGTTGACACAAGTGTGTCCTGTTGTAAAGCTATTTATAGCGCTTGTGTCTCTACTGTCTGGTGTTCTCTAATGGTCTCTGTCTTAGCTCGATTTCTTATATTCTTAACTCTGTAAACTCTTATCCAGATCTTTGACATCCACCGTGAAAAACATAGTTCATCGTCGATGGAATCGGTAGTCACTAGAAAGACTTCATTGTCCCAGGTTTTATCCCATATGGCTTGGTCTCTTTCTGCAGGGCAACCTGCCAAAAGCACCGCACAAAGCATGAACTCCGTAGCTCCAGCGACAACTCCCAGGAGTCTCCTGAAAAATGCACTCGTGAACCGAAAAGGCAATGAATGAATGGGTGAAGAATGAGAGTGAGATGCAAGAAACATTTAACATAGACATAAAGAACAGATTTGTTTATTGTCTGATCTGGAAATTAAATTCCGAGATTTAACGGTCAATGGGAAATATTGAAGAACCTAGACAGACTACAGTAACAGCTATCCTTAAACTGAAAATGACAGGCTGTAGACTGTGCCGGTTTCTGTGGCGTTTGCATTACAGACACGATTCATAATGCTCCTTACCCACATTTGAAACACAGCAGTGACCGATTTGGCAGCAGATCATGTCGCGCTGGTTTAAACGTATTGGTATGGGAGCTGGTCGTTCAGAAAGCAGTGGCATACTACTGAACGTAAAACATGCCAAGACATCAATGGCAGTAAAATGCTGGTGTTGACTGCACCATCCGGTAAAGGACATGCAACTTTTAAAAGAAAAAGGCTGTGTGTAAAAAGTGCTTTTGGTACAACTTCCTTAATCTTTGCTATGAGAACAGATATTTTATCTGTCATCTTGCTTGCTACATCGTAAGAATGACCGTAACATAATTATTGACAGACCTAAGTTTTATTGCTGGAAGAATAATGTTTAAAGAATCTTCAGTATTTGCTTCAGATGATTCATTCCACCACTTCACTGTCTATTGTTACATGTTGCAAAGATAAAGAATATTGATCAATCCTGCTGATGTCACTAGCAGAGTCAACAACTATTACATAGTAATTAGCCAACTCTATTTCTGTTATCTTTGATAACACCTGGGCTGATAAGGACTATATCAAGCCATTTTGTATATAAGGATTTTGATCACTTAGTAAAGAATGTTGCTCCAGCAAAGTACCGTTTTTGCAAATTCATTAACAAATTCTAAAAATTACCTTTATTTGCACTTGAAGAAACAAAATTTTGATACTTGCAATAACCATGAAATGTTAATCGGTTTTCCCAATTATAAGACTGCATCTATAATATGGATTTAAAGAGCCTGATCACAGATCTTCTTTCCATCTAGGGAAATTTCCAGAACTGACACCTGGAATGTAAGCCCTGTGTATGATTTAGAAAAGACGCACAGGTGACGGAGAAGATGAATTACTAGAAAGACTTTTGTCTGGCATCCATAGGACAAACAAAATAGAGGAAGTCTAAAAGCAGATGAAGAAGAGATAGAAATGAATAATGTGACAACTATGGATAGGGCAGCTTGGAGTGAGTTGACTGAGGAATATGCCCCAATATGGGATGCATGGCGAAGGAAAGGAGGAGGAGAATACAGGTTTTCTCTGTATCTTTCTTTTCCTCACAATGAGACCAGCCAAGATTTTTCTATTGTTGAGTAAATGTAATTTGGCATGAAGAAATATTTTTCTCCACTATTTGTTGTTTAAATGTAAGTTCTTTCAGTTTTGTGTGAATCTTTCACAAAAGTCTTGCAACCAGTTTTCAGATCACTCTAACTATCCCACTGGTTTGCAAAAAGACACAAAGAAAAACGGCAAATAATTTACTCTTGTTGAGTAAACTGACCAGTGCCTATTCATTTTACAAGCACCGTTTTACTTGTTTCTTGTACCAAGTTGAGCATAAATCACGCCCAGCCTCATCTTTGGAAAACTTAAAATAATCTTTATGACTTTGAGCCTAAGTCAAGAAGTGCATTGATAAGATCAGTTACTACAGGTATTTCACAGTACAGGTGTAGTTCTGTTGAGTTTTCAATATGTGCGTCAATAATCACATATTGTTCTATCTTCTTCTTTGTCTTCTGAAACACAGTGTGATGTAATGGTCATGTCATCTAGGTGCTCCACTTCTACCACCTGCACAACTGCAGCAGTCAGGGTGCTACCACCAACCTCTATGCTGATAGTCAGGACAGACAATTCTTTAGAGGGTTCTACCTCCAGAGAAACCACAATGGCTTGGGCTCTGTCTCCATTTCCTGTTCTGAAAGTATGTAGCAAATCGTCAACGGTTTCCACCTTTGGCGCAGTCCTGAAGTGTGTCTAGATCATTGTTGAATGTTTGCCTTCCAGCATCAGTAATGCTATAAATATTTATTCGTGAGTAGGTTTATTTTGATTAGGGGTGTTTAACATGCACACAGAACCTCCAAGACTTTCCCCCTTGTCCAAGCCACTACCCTATGATCAAGAAGACGTTATACCACAATTTTCTTATGTTGTAAAATCCAAACATTCCTGCACGAGTTAGAGAACAATGTGGCAGTCTATAAGGGTCCCATGTTGCTGTCACAGCCGAGATCAGGGTTGAGGATGAGTTCTTAACCTTATCCAGATTCCACAAAAGCAAATGCATTCCTTTCCTCTGACAGCAAAAGGTCTTCATGTGTCGGACCTGTGTAAATCAACAGGAGAAATTGACGGATCAGTCTATTCTAACAAAATAAGGTGCTGAAGACAAAGGCATCCAGCCAGGAGGTGAACCACAGCAATCAGGATACCACACACACGTGCAATAGAAATATGCCTATACATGAGGATGACTGTGGGCTGCATCGCATTCAGATATTTTGGCATCAATTGACATTTACATGATGCAGAATGGATGTTCAGATGATGCAGTCTCACCATTTTGTGCCTTTAAACAGGCAATGGGAAGACATTTTTCACAAGTCAAAAAGCAAAGCAAAATCACAAACTTTTTCTTTAATTAATTTGGAAATTTTCAAAATTAAACATTTCAACATTTCTGATATTGTATTGCTATTTATTTGTTCACTACCTGTGTTTCCTAAGTGGTACAATTATTTTACTCAATGCTACTGCATGATATTAGTGTAAATATGTGTGCAGTCTGGATAAGTAGAACAAATTCCTTCGGCCCCTGCGACTTCTACTTATCCAGACTCCCCTGTATATGCAAAACAGTTGGCTCTCGCCCTGTGATGGACTCAGGCAGATACAATACCTGGCCATTTGCCATTAAACAGTCCAACCATAAATACTGGATGTCCTTCTCATATGTTATGTGGAGCCAGGGGACATGGAAATAGTGGATCTGGTCAAATGAATCCAAGACTCAGAAAATTGCACCGGGTTTCTGAGGGAGTTAACAGTGTAATTAAAAAATTAAAGCTAGAAAACACCCTGAGTTTTGATTGATTGATTTAGGAATCAACATCACAGCATTCGGGGCATTCCCATAAGCGCTCCGTCCCCATCCTCAGCAGCCAGCGAAGAGTTCCAACACCAATAGTACCAGTAGCAATCTGATTATATGTCCGTCTCGCCTTTCCTCTGAGCATTGAGCGTCGGCCAGATCCCCTCGTCACTCCTCGCTGTCTCATTCTTGCCAGACCATGGTAATCCATTTGCTCCCCCGAGGTGTACACGTACTCCCACAAGGCCGCAACCACGTCTGCCTTGTCATGTATCAGTACTCCACCAAGTTCTGCAGAGTCAGCCAATCTGTCTGCCTGTTCATTTCCCAGCACACCGGCATGCTCTGGAGAAAAGATCGAGACAATGCTTGTCACCCGTGACCTCCGAAGCAAAGCAAGCCACTCCCCACAAAGCCTGCCCATCCTCACCTTCATCAGCATGCTTTCTGAGTCAGTTACAATCACAATGTGTGTGTATCATATTCTCTATCCAGCGGAGAGCCACAGTGACTGCCTCCACCTCCATTCTTAAGCTGGATGTTGTGGTATCATATGCCAGGCTTTCCTGCACCAAATGTCGACCATTAGCTTTGGCTATGAACCCCCAGCCACTTCTCTCACCTCTTGACACCGAACCATCTGTGTAGATAATCACATCACCCGAGTGAGCATTGTCCTGAATTAGTTGCTGGATTTCCACTTCCGTGGCCCCTGCTGGCCACTCCCTGCACTCCCGGCTTAATGTGATTATAACTGCACAAATCTGACTGCTCCACTGGCACTCTGACCCACTCCTCTGTACACCCAATGTTCTCCAAAGGGCACACCTGTCTGATCGTATCCTCCGCCTGAGCCATCCATGATTTCCCTCTTATCAGTCACTGACCCTTAACTGCGTCCAGCGCCTCATGCAGTGGGTGGTCTGTGTCTGCAGCTACTCTGAGGTATGCCTTCGCCTGCATTACCTTGAGCCTACCAGCAACAGTCGGCAGACCAAGGGTGTAACGCATACACACTACTGGGTTGTCTCTGGTGCATCTCAGAATGACCTGCATAGCTTCATTCTGTATGCGCTCTAACTTCACCAGCTGACTCTCTGAGACAGTGAGCAGTCCTAATCCATAATCAGTTACTGAGAGGATCAAGTGCTGGTATAGTGTGAATAGCATTCTCTGCTCTGTGTCCATTGCAGCCATCGTTTTAAGTGCACTGAGTCCCTTTTGAGATCTTGTCACAACTGTCTCCACATGGTCCTTGAAGGATAGGCTCCTGTCAAATGTGATCACCAGATACTTCAGTTTGTTCTCTCTGCTGATATTTCTACCATCTATCGCGAGGCTTGGGCATCAGCTCTCACAATCCTGTTGTCCTGAGAGCACCACAAAACAGCCGCCTTTTCCAAGTGGATGACAGCACTCATTTCTGTGCACCAGTCAATCACTTTATCTAGTGTCGCATGTAACTCTTGGGCTGTTTGCTCCCTATCTCTCCCCTGCCTATATGCAAGAATATCATCTGCAAATGTTAGTATTCTTCCAACCCCTGGTGTTTCTAGGTTTGCAATCTTGCTCGTATACACGTTAAAGAGCACCGGTGAGACTGGAGATCCCTGTGGCAGTCCCGGGGTTAAAATATGTGGCTCTGAGGTCCATGCACCCAGACGGAGAGCAACCTAATGAGAATGCAGGACGGCTGCTATCCAGTTCACCAACCAGGGATTGACCCCCTTCTCCATCAGTGCGGTCATCAAAATGTCATATCGAACTCTATTGTACGCATCCTCGAGATCAAGCGCTACCGCCATCGTTTCCTGTCTACTCTGGAACCCCTCATAAACATCAAAAGTGGCTGCATTTGACCAGGTATCTTTTTCTGGCCTGTAGCTCCCCAGGCCTCTTGGAAGAAGCTTCCCCCTTTCCAAAAACTCTTGCAGCTTGACAGCGACTATCTTCTCTAGAACCTTCCCAAAAGTATTTTGAAGGGTGATGATTCTAAAGCTGCTAAGCTTTGAATGATCCTTGAATAGTTTTGGGAGAGGGATGAGATAGCTGTGCACCCAATCCTGTGGTACTGATGCTGTCCTAATGCTCTGGTTAAAGCAGTCGGTCCTCTCTTCCAGGTCTGCATCGCTCAAACCCTTCATGTGGCCATACCTGACCCCATCGGGCCTTTGCCTTTTTTCAAAATGTGTTTAACACCTTCCACCCGTATGATGTCTTCATACTGCATATTCTTGGTGGTGCCAGATAACTCCTCTCTAACTGCATCCCTGGTGTCCACATCATTATGATTGGTCTACTCTAAAAATCTCATGAGAAACGCCTCCCCTTTCTCTTTGTCTGTTGTCACACGCACATCATCATCTCTATAAATTGTTCCCACTGTCATAGGCCGATCTTTTCTCTACATTTGTCTGTGCAGTTTCCAGAATTTTCGCAGTGTTTTATCACCTCCAATCTCCTTCATGAAGCATTCCCATTTTGCCTTTTTGGCCTCTGCAGCACAGCGTTTGAAAACCTCCACCTTGTCTTTCTTGACATTTTCCGCTGTGTCCACTTCCTCTCGTGAGCTTCGAGGTGTCTGTCGCACTTTCTTTAGCTGCTTCACTGCAGCTCTCTTTGCTTTCCAAGCATGGTCTACTTATGGGGGATGCACAAAAGGAGTTGTAACAGTCCTGTTGCATGCCCCTCGTCTGAGGCGTCCAAGAAGGCAATCGGTCCACTCATACCGGCAGGTCTTGCGCGCTCTCCCAACTTTAACTTTCCTGGGTTTAGAGATCAGGACTGAGCATGGCATGTGATCACTCCCATGGTCATTCAAAACAGTCCACTTTACATCAAGGACTGATGACTGAGAGACAAGTGCCAAGTCAATAGCTATGCCTGCATCGCCAGCCTCATTGCCATTCTAGTCGGCCTACCATCATTTATGCAGACCACATCGGAGTCCACCATGGCATCCGCAAGGGCAATTCCCTGTCGGTTTTCTCCACTACTGTCCCAATCTCTGTTCCTCGCATTGAAGTCTCCACATATGAGTAGCCTATCACCTGGTAATTCCTCCAGTTCCTTAAGCCAGTCCCAGTGTTCCTTTCTGACAAAACAGTCCACTGCGGCATATACATTTATGATGTTCCAACTTAAGTCACCAATCCCCATTTGTATACCCTGGACATCTCTTGCACTGTGATTCCACTGGCTCAAGTCAAGTACCACATGCTTCACTCCTTTCTTCATCAGCAGACCTTGCCCATGTCTCTTCTGCCCAGTAGGGTTTATATAACTGGCGTACCCAGTGCAATGGTATTTGTCTGTATTTAGCTCCTGGAGCATTAGGATATCTAAATCATATATTAGTCTCTCCAATACAGGACCTCTCTGTCTGGCACTGCGACAATTCCAGTATACCACTCCTACATGGTTGAAATCTAGTCTCTCCACTTTTCGTCTTGTTCTCCTGGCGCCTGCCCTCCTATTTCTATGCCGTCTTCTCACGCCATTTCCTCGTCTTCTCCTCCTCACTCTCTCTCTCTCTCTTCGCTAGCCTCTGAGGGAAGTTTCAAGCGCAGAGCACGTGCTCCGTAGCTCCGGCGACGGTTCCCGTGTTTAAATAAATCCATACGCAAAGTTTGGATATTGCAGGAAATAAACGGTCACCCTAGCATTGCCTGCTTGCTAGGGAAGAGGCAGGGGATGTCCTGCAGGAGTCCATACGCCTGGTGTCGCCCCGCACGCCTGCCAGACGTCCAACGTTCGCGACCAGTTACCCCGTGGCCATCCAGTTCCTCAGCACGCTGGTCCACCTTGAACTTGGGGGTTTATATTTGGAGTTTTCCGTCTCCTAGATGGACTGCTGTCCAAAGCTAACGGGTTAGAGCACCCCGACTCGCTTGGCAGGCACGTCTCCGAGCATATGAGGTATTTTCTAAGGAACTCAGATCCCACCCTGAGATCCCGCCTCACCCTCTGTGCCCACCGCGTTGGTCCACGGCTGCTTATTCGATATTCGCAGCTAACCTCTATATCTAGAGGCCGTTCCACGATCCGCCACCAGTGGACGCGCTGAGTCGGGGATGGTCGCCCCAGCTTTACTCTGAGTTAAAAACAAGTAGATGTATTTTGCCTGTGAGAAAAACAAGTAGATGTACTTTGCCTGTGAGAAAAACAAGTAGATGTATTTTGCCTGTGAGTAACTCATTTAAATTAAGACAGCTTTTCGAAATGAGAGGCTAACGGTGTTACTTATCTGATCTAAAAGGACAACTGAAAGGGTGGAATTCTTACTCTTTTACTCTGGTAAAGAAAGATATCATTGCATGCCAAATTAAAGTATGATGCCACATTGAAAAAAAGTGTGTGCAAGGGAGTGTCTATTTGTGTGTTATCGAGTGGGTTCATAACTGAGAGTTTGGGTAAATTATGTAGTATGTATGTGTTTATGAGTGGATATGTGTCCGCCTGCCTCATAACATGGTATTATGCATTGCTTTTGTTTAATCATTCATTTGACAGTGCTTTTTTTCCTATGTGAATGTAACATGCACATTGAAGAACGAAAGATGGGTGATTAGAAGGGCTGAATGTAAGACGAGCCTGCGTGCCCAATTTGTAACCCTTTGAAAATAAAGTTCTTTTGTTTGTTCGTTCTTCCTCTTCTTCTTGAGTTTCTGTTAAAGAAAAATAATATTATATCTGCAATATTATTGCTTACGCTAGAAGAATGACAGACCGCGCCATGAATCAAAGGCTTATTGGTCTTGAAAGGGGAGAACTAAGGCGAAACAACTTTGTAGAATCTGCAAAAAGAATGATCATGTCAGATCCAATACTCAGTTATTGTCACAAAGTGGATTATGATACTGTGACAGATTGTCGTAATAAGTGTCGTCCCTGGGGTGAGGGGAATCAACACCCACATTCTTTTAACTCCATATCATTATCTTGAGGATCTCCTGGATCTCTCTCTCTCTCTCTCTCTCTCTCTCTCTCTCTCTCTCTTTCTTCTTCTTCTTCTTCTTCTTCTTCTTCTTCTTCTTCTTCTTCTTCTTCTTCTTCTTCTTCTTCTTCTTCTTCTTCTTCTTCTTACCACTGGACCATGCCCTCTCTCATTACTTTCCAAAACATACTACACAACTCTACTTCTAACAAAATGACAAATTAATGTATTAAAGAACAGTGCCAGGTATGTGCAAAGTGTGTGTGTAGAATGTCTGTCGTATAATCTAGGGTGTATGCAGAATCAGACCGAACAGCTCAGGATCAAAGTTTGCTTTCATCACAGTACCGGCCACACAACAGCACCATAGATTAAGTACAGAAAGACCTCACCAAATGATGCGTCTCTCCGGCCAGGTGTCGACTTCCTCCAGTGGCTCTTGGATAGTCCGGATGCCTGGTCATCAATGGTGTATGTAGTCCAATACTGATCATGAATCCGACACACACAGTGTAACTAATATGTCACTAAAAGTTCTGTGATCTGATAACCCGTGTACAGTAAAATAAATGTTTACTGTCACTTTGAAGCAAAATGTTAATTGTTAATTTCTCACAGGAATTCACCATTTGGAAAACACAATGTTAATTGTTAATTTCTCACAGGAATTCACCGTTTGGAAAACGCAATGTTAATTGTTAATTTCTCTATATAAATACTATTGTCCCTGTTACTAGTGGTATTGTAAGTATCTTCACTCTAATATGATGAGAACCACCATAGAGGAATCACTCTTAGATGATCGTCGGTTCCTGTTCAGCAGAGGCCAGGTTCTTGCAAACCCTGTGGGTTATGGGCCCAGTGCAAAGGCCACTGAGTAAAAATTGCCTTCAATGATCGAGCCATAATCTTCTTCTATGACTTGTCTGCTAGCTTTTTTGGAAAACATAGTGGAACCTGTTGAAGAGAGAACACCCGGTGAGAACAACCCGATTCCGACCTTCATTAGGTGAGTGTAGGCTGACGGCTGCACTCAGATATTTAACAGAGAACTAAATTCTGTCATAAGGCAGAAGAGCTCATCACATCAGCCTGAGTCATGGTAAGACAAAAGACAGACTAAAGGAAAAGTGCAGAAACCCAGTAGATACCCTACTGGAAGATCCTACCATTTGACATTTCCCTTATTCCCCCAACCATCCCCAATCTCCCCGAATATAATCCCTCTACCTTGTTCTTAACTCACTGAGTTAACTGATATCTTACACTAGCTAATTTAAGCAACGCGATAGCCTACTGCTGCCGACGCTGCTATAATAAGTTATTACTACGCTCGACTCCTAAGAATCATCTAATTTGGGTCTATTTAATTAAATACCATATATTTATTCCCGTCTGAAATCGAGACCACTAAATCACACAATGGACAAATGTCCGCTAATGTAAATCAACATAAGACACAGTGGTCTCTTTCCATAATCAGAACAGGAACATCAAACACGTCCTTGTTGCCTCACAACATTTTGTCGACTCCTGCCAAAGGTGTTTGTCTAGACTGTTTTAAAACTGTGTCTGAATGACGTCACAAATCTTACTAGACACTAGGCGTCGAAAAACAATTTTTTTCTCCTTTTCCGACTCGAGATAAATAACCAGCCGGCTGTCCCGCTTTGATCCGGGGGATTGTTCCCGGTACTCCAAAAAGTCTTGCCGGCTTGTGATCTGGAGAAATCTTTCACCCACAACAAAAGATCTTGCCGACTCTCATCAGGACAGTCTGTCCCCAACATCAAAGAATGGCAGCTGCCTGTAGACGAATGGCGTGACAGTCTTTCATTGATCGACAACTCCAAGAATTCTGCGACAGTAGGCGATGTCTTGTAGCCCATATTTGTCGTAAATTCTAAGTGAGGGAGATAATGAAAAGGGATAGATGAAGTTTCGATCTGAAGATTACGATAATAAACAAAATAAAGATACCGAGTGAATGGCCGACAGTCGACTTTAAGCACTAAAATCATAAGATAAAAGGAATTACAGACTAGAGGATCGACTTTATAGTGTCAATTTCTATCTATGGCTTGGTCTTCTATCCGTAGAGAGGGTTGCCGAAAACGTCGCACAGAGCACGGGCTCTGTAGCTCAAGCGACGACCCCAATTCGTCTACGAAATATTAAAAAAAAAAATACTGCACACCGAATGATGGAGTTCGAATTCCAATTTTCAAAACAAAAATGCCAAATTCGGCCTCGTTCAACCTACGTTTTTCAGCTGTGGTTATTATTGATGTTCGTGGTTTTTGTGGGTTCATTCACCCTAATTCTTGTCTCGTGAGTCTTATCTCGGACTGATTATGTTGGTTTGTGTCTGTGACGTCAGCTGGGGGGGGGGGGGGGGGTAATTCGGTGGCTATCCTTTGTGCTCGTCTGCTTTAGTGGTTCTCTTTGTTGGTGTAGGCTTCTGGCTCGTCTGGGTACAGTCCTTATAAGGACTTTCTATTTGGTCTTTTTGTCTCCTTTTGTGTGTAGTTTCTGTAGGAGCTTTTCGATGTTTCCATTTTCCTCCTTGCGCATGTTTTCACTTTCGAGTTTGAGTTTCTGCTGCCTTTCGCTTTTTTCCTCCGCGGTCATCCATGGTTTTCTCTCTCCGTCTTCTATGTAGTACGAGTAATGGAAGACGGAGAGAGAAAACCATGGATGACCGCGGAGGAAAAAAAAATTGAAAGGAGTTCGAAAACGAACCCACAATATTTGTAGCGCAGGGAAGGTGGCTTGACCATTTCGCCACTTAGACTCCCACAAACATATGATGATAATTATGATGATGATGATGATGATTTCCTCCATAATTCTTGAGCAATAGTAGGTGAACATATTATTTCTATACCGATCTATCTGACCTGTCTTATGTTTTTCTTATTTAGGAAGCATGCTCAAATCAGAAGATGAGATCGAAATTAGATGCAATAATGCAAACCAACTGATTGGACAAATGGCACCAATACTAAAGAACTTAAATGCATCAATAGATACTAAGAAAGCACTCTACAACACAATCTTCCTACCAACACTATGCTACCAATGCCAAACCTGGACAATGAAAGAAATACAAAACAAAAATCACAACAATAGAAATGAGATTCCTGAGCAGAATACTCAATGTATCAAGAAGAGAGAAGATCGGAAATGAAGAAATCAGGACTAAAGTGGGGGTCATAGCAGCGCTAGATTTTATTAGAAGGCAGCAAGTCAAATGGTTTGGCCATGTAACTAGGTTACTAACTAATAGTAGTAATAGTACACCACAACAAGCAATGGTGTACAGACCATTATGGAAGCAGAAAAGAGGCAGACCATGTAAACGATTAGTTAGTCCTTCCTCTTGAGCCCAAGGCGGCGCATAGGGCAGAAGTCATGGCTCTCCATGCCTGGCGGCTCGCTGCTACCTATTGTAGATATTGGATATTTATTTGGTCGTTGATTGAGCCGTCTCTGATGATGGTTCTACGCAGGGTCTCTCTTGGTCTTCTCCCGTTTTCTTTTCAATGCCGGTGTCCATATGAGGGCTTGGTAGGGGGGGGGGGGTCTTGTCTTGTCCATTTTGAGAACATGGCCGATGTAGTTTTAACGACGTTTTCTTATAAAATTGGATACAATATCTTGCTTAGTCTCTTGTCTTATTTGCGTATTGGTTCTGAAATCTGTCCAGTAGAGATTTAGAATTCTTCTAAGACATGTGTTCTCAAAATTGTCTAATTTTTATTATCTACAGCTACCGTTGATTTCCAACGCTCACATCTATACGTTAGCACTGTTAATGTGTATACGAGCAAGATTGCATACCTAGAAGCACCAGGGGTTGGAAGGATTCTAACATTTGCAGATGATATTCTTGCATACAGGCAGGGGAGAAATAGGGATTAAACAGCCCAGGAGCTACAGGCGACAGTAGACAAGGTGATTGACTGGTGCACTGAAATTAGTGCTGTCATCCACCCGGAAAAGGCGGCTGTTTTGTGGTGCTCTCCGGACAACAGGATTGTGAGAGATATTGTCCCAAGCCTCACGATAGATGGGAGAATCACATTTGACAGAAGTCTGTCCTTCAAAGACAACGTGGAGACGGTTGTGACAAGATCTCAAAAGGGACTCAATGCACTTAAAACTATGGCTGCAATGGACACAGAGCAGAGAATGCTTTTCACACTATACCAGCACTTGATCCTCTCAGTGATTGATTATGGACTAGGACTGCTCACAGTCTCAAAGGGTCAGCTGGTGAAATTAGAGCGCATACAGAACGAAGCTATGCGGGTAATTCTAGGATGCACCCGAGACACCCCAGTGGTGTGTATGCATTACATCCTTGGTCTGCCTATTGTTGCTGATAGGCACAAGGTGATGCAGGCGAAGGCATACCTCAGAGTTGCTGCAGACACAGATCACCCGTTGCATGACGCGCCGGGCGTAGTGAAGGGTCAGAGACTGATAAGAGGGAAATCATGGATGGCTCAGGCGGAGGTTACGATCAGACAGGTGTGCCCCTTGGAGAACATCACGCGAGGAGAGGAGTGGGTCAGACATTGATCCGCGAGTGCAGGGAGTGGCCATCAGGGGCCACGGAAGTGGAAATTCAGCAACTAATTCAGGATAATTCTCGCCCGGGTGATGTGATTATCTACACGGATGGTTCGGTGTTGAGGGTTAGAAGAAGTGCCTGGGGATTCTTAGCAAAAGCTAATGGTCGACGTTTGGTGCAGGAGAGCCTGGCGTGTGGTGACACAACATCTAGCTTAAGAATGGAGGTGGAGGCGGTCAATGCAGCTTTCCGCTGGATAGAGAACACGATACATACACAAATTGTGATTGTAACTGACTCAGCAAGCATGCTGAGGAGGGTGAGGACAGGCAGGCTTCGTGCAGAGTGGCTAGTTTCGCTTCGGAGGTCACAGGTAGCAAGCATCACCTGGATCTTTTCTCCGGGGCATGCCGGTGTGCTGGGGAATGAACAGGCGGACAGATTGGCTGGCTCGGCAAAACTTGGTGGAGTATTGATACATGACAAGACAGACGTGGTTGCGGCCTTGTGGGAGCACGTGTACACCTCGGAGGAGCAAATGGATCATCATAGTCTGGTAAGAATGAAGCAGCGAGGTGTGGCGAGGGGATCTGGCCGACGCTCAACGCTCAAAGGAAAGGCGAGACGGACATATAATCAGATTGCTACTGAAACTATTAGTGTTGGAACTCTTCGCTGGCTGCTGAGGATGGGGACGGAGCACTTATGGGAATGCCCCGAATGCTGTGATGTCGATTCCTAAATCAATCAATCAATCAATCAATCATGTAGGATGTTATCCCCATCTGCAGCAACTCTCAGGTACCACTTGGCCTGAAGGACTTGGTAATAGCTAGGTTCGTTTGATTATATAGTGCAATTAATTGCTAGTGCTGTCTATATACCTGCCTATAACTACATACAACCATACCCCCATATGGGCGATGACTTATAGCCCATATTTGTCGTAAATTCTAGGTAAGGGATAAATTGAAAATGAATAGATGAAGTTTCGATCTGAAGATTATGATAATGGAAAAAAAATAATTATACTGGGTGATTGGTGGACAGTCGATTTTAAGCACCATAATAATATAATAAAAAGATTAAAGACTAAAGGATCGACTAGAGTGCTAATTTCTATTTATGGCTCGGTCTTCTTTACATAGAGAGGCGTGCCGAAAACGTCGCACGGGCTCTGTATCTCCAGCGACGACCCCCAGGCGTCTCCAAAGGACAAAAACACTGCACTCGTAAACCGAATGACGGAGTTTGATAAACGAACCTACGACCTTCGTAGCGCGAGGAAGGTGGCTTGACTTTTTTGCCTCAAAGACCCACACAATATATGATGATGGTGATGATGATGATTTCCTCCATAATTATTGAGCAATAGTACGTGAGCAGATTATTTTTATACCGGTTACCTGACTTATCTTAGGTTTATCCTTATTTAGGAAGTATGGTCAAATAAGAAGACAGAATAGACAGAAAAACGAAATCAGATATCAAAAAAAAAAAAAAAAAGCAAGACCGCTTATAGATATATAAACTATCACCCATACCGGATCATCTAAATAAACCCATATCAGCAAAACGGCAGATAATAAATAGCATTTAGCATATTCACACCAATCCTATGCTACAAATGTCAAACATGGACATTATGCAAATAACATACGCAAAATCAACACCTGCGCGATGAGATGCTTGAGAAGACTTGGCAACTTAACTATCCGAGACCGAGTAAAAACAAAAAAACCATGATGTTATCAGACAGACAGTGGGATCAACTCCATGTGCCACATATACAGACAGGTAGAAAATCAAATGGTCTGACCATCTCGTTAGATTAGATGCAACACCTCAGTTACAAACACTGTCGCTACATCAAAGAAGATCTCATACGAGAGGAAGAGGGCGGTCGATATGAAAATGGATTGACTTCTTCTTCTTCAGCGTTCCGAGCCATTGAGGTTCTTTGCTGCAAATACAATCCGTCTCCATTCGTCTCTCTGGTGGACCTTCTCTTGCCAGTCGTTGATTCCAAGTGCCTGTAGGTCTGTACGTGTATTATCTCTCCACCGCCTTCTTGGTCTACCTCGGGGTCTGCGGTCATTTATTTCCTGAGTGTAAGCGAGTTTTGTTTCCCTATTATCTTCCATTCTTTCTATATGCCCCAGCCATTGTAGTCTATTAGCCTTCATGATACCAGTGATTAGCGGGGACTTAAACAGATCATAAATGTCTTTGTTACTTCTTCTTTTCCACTCTCCACTATGTGTATCCCTAATGGGTCCAAAGGTGCGTCTTAAAATTTTGTTCTCAAAGGTTTGTAACAAGGCTTCGTCTCCTTTCGTTGTACTCCAGGTTTCAGAGCCATACAGCACAACTGGTCTGATCAGTGTTTTGTATATTGTGATTTTGGTGTTACGAGATAGCGCCTTTGATTTTAGTAGATGTTGTAGTGCATAGTATATCTTATTTCCAGAGTTGATTCTAGTTTGTATTTCTTCCCTTATGATGTTGGAGCAGTTGAAGATTGTACCCAGGTATTTGTATGTTTCCGTTCTTTTAATGGTCATATTATCTATTTGTATGTGGCCAGAGTTTTTAGCCATTCCGTCTCTTGAAATTACCATATATTCTGTCTTATCTTGGTTGATAACCAGCCCCATCTGTTGGGCTTTTTCCTTTAAGTGAGTCAATATTTCCAATGTCTTTTGTTCACTTTGCCCTATAATATCTATATCATCTGCATAACCAAGCAGCTTGGATGTTCCTCCAATATCACATTCCTCCTTTACCTTCCTTACAACTTTCTCTAGAGCCAGATTGAAGAGTAGCGGCGATAGTGCATCACCCTGTTTCAAACCAGATGTTATTTGGAAGGGGTCTGATTTCCTGCCTTTATATGTTACTATATTATAAGTATCTTCCATGCATAGTCTGGTCATGTTGATTAGCTTCCTTGGTATTCCAAATTCCTGCATAGCATTCCATAGACTATTCCTATGGACACTATCATAAGCCTTTTTAAAATCCACAAAAATGTTATGGAGATCTCTTTTATATTCCCAATGTTTCTCGGCTATTTGTCGTAAGATAAATATCTGATCTATTGTTGATGTTTTGTCTAAAACCCGCCTGGTAGTCACCTAATATGTCTTCTGAATATGGTTTTAGTCTATTTAGTAATACTGCGGATAGTATCTTATAGCTTGTGGACAGTAGTGATATTCCTCTATAATTTCCACATTGGAACTTGTCTCCTTTCTTAAAGATAGGTATAAAAAAAAATGGATTGACAACCAACAAAAAAATCACACGGAATGACAATATCCAGTGCCACTCACCGAGCGCAGGAATGTCAATTATTTATTAATTTAACCCCCCTCATGACGATTAACGGTAAAAGTGAAAGATGATGATTGTGCATTATGGCTCCGGTTTTTTTCGATACCCGCTGAAGCACGTATAATCAAGAACGATTACTATGAGGTAGCGTAGTGCAGGCAACGTTTGAATGAAACTATTTCCATATTTTTAGCACAAGGAGTTGAGTAAGTTTGTTTGTATATTATTTTTATTTAATTGACAACTTTAATATACTTCTTTAGTTTGCATAATGAAACTATGCGCCAGTTTATTCATACATATTATTTGGAAAGTGTCCTCAAATAATGTCAATATTTTATGATGATTATGAAGCACACTGTGACTTACTACCGCGGGATTTTCAACATCAACAATGACAATATTCAATATCATAAAATAATATACGTTATGATTAAAAGTACAGTATTATTATTACTTACTTAAACTTACCAACAAAAAGTTGTCAACTGCAGTGAGAAAAAAAGTGTTGACGTGCTAAATAGAATCCATATTCTTGTATGCCAGTGAAACATGTACAATTATTTTATTAATTTATTTAAGTTAACAGACAGGCTGAGAAACATGTGGAAATGTGATTTTTGAGAAATATGCAAAGAATACCATGGATTGACAGAAAATAAAATGAGACAGTCCTTCAAGAAACAAATTAAGAACAGAGATGGATTGGAGAAATTAGATGTAGACGGTCGAGATTTTTTTTTTACATGATATGAGGAGAAATAGACTTGAAAATTTAGTGACAACTGGCAAACTTGATGGGAAGAGAGCAAGAGGAAGACAAAGGGATTAAATACCTTGATGGTTTGGCAGCATGGCATGGTTAGGACAAGAACACAGACCTGGTTCGAGACTCTGGTGACCGTGCAAGATGGCGAACCATGACCTTCCATGCCCATCGGCATGGCACTTGATGATGATGAACTTGATCAGACGTCCCTCCATGCCACTGTCTCAGTCCATCCAGCATCATTTCTCTTCATCTGCCTCTGCCTCTCTTCCCCTTGATCTGTCCAGTTGTCACAATATTCTCCAATGCTTCTTTTCTTATCACATGACCAAAGAAAGCTGTTTGTCTCTTTCTTTTTGTTGTATATAATGTTCTATTAACCTCTTTCAGACATTCGGTCTAGTTACTCTGGCAGTCCAAGGAATTTGCAATATTCCTCTCAGAAACCACATCTCTTTTGCCCAATACAAAAGAGATGAGAATTGGGGAATTAACATCCCCAATACAAATAATTGTGTCCCCAGGCGAGTTCAAGAATTGTTAACTTGCGTTTCTGTACACTTACTGTTTACAGGCATCCATCTTTGTTTACGTTACCGACCTTTTCTAGAACGTCTACATTTGATTGTTTTTGTTTCCAAGAAATACGACCTATTCGTCTGTATATCCACATCTCCAGGGCTTCTATGCAACTTTCTAGTTGTTTGTTCAATGTCCAGGCTTCCGCACCATACAGTAGTGTTGAATATACGTAGCATTTGACAATTCTCATTTTTAATGCGTTATTAATCTCTCTAGATGTTAATACTGATTTCATGCCGTTGAAAACATTTTTGGCCATTCCTATTCTCTTTTTGATTTCCATTTCACTTCTGCCATCATGTGTTATTATATGTCCAAGATAGGAGAAACGTGTTACTTATTCTAGTATCTGCCCATTTACTGTGATGTTCATTGATGACCTTTCATTTTTCACTGCTAATTATCATAGTTTTTTGTTTGTTTTTTGGATGTTAATATCTAAGCCACATTCTGCACTGTGCCTGTTTACTTCTTTAGTTCCTAATATTTGTTTATTAAAAAGTCGTTTTCACATAATTATTTCCTGAAGAATTAAAAAAAAACAGTGTCCGGCAGGGAATCGAACCTCAAGCTCCCGCGGATCAGGTGGAGACACTTACCACTATGCTACTGAGGATACAATTTGGAATCAACAAAAATGTATAATATAGCCACTCACATGTGCCGATGACATCACATACATTAAGTCACGTGACTTGGAAAATCACATAACCAGCTGGGAAAGTTCCATTATGAATAAAGGAACAATTTATTCATAGTCGGGGTGTGAATAGTCACTTCGATTAAAATAAGTGTTACAGAGGCAAAGTCAAAGAGGCAACTTGATGCCAAAAAATATACTTTACTTTATTAATTACTATTAGTATTATGTTTTGGGAGAGCGAAACGAAAGAGGATACAGACTTGTAGAATGGGCAAAAGAACAAGAAATAGTTGTAGGAAACACCTGGAAAGAAAGTCAAATATACAACAGGAAACCCTAAATATGATTTGTGCAAATTGAAAACTGACAAAGAAATACAAGATTATTTTAACATAGAAGTAAAGAACAAATTTGATATATTATTATATTGTCCGATCTAGAGATCATATTTCAAGATGCGGATGATCAATGGGAAATGTTGAAGAATTCAATCAGTTGTGCTGCAGAAAAAACTATTCCAAAATTAAAGAAAGTGGGTCGTAAGACATGGATGACTGAAGAAATTTTAACAAAGACTAGCAAGGTGGGCAGAATACTTATGATACTTTCAACAACTAGGGTTAGAATTAAATTGTAAAAAGACACAGATATGGTCATCACCAGGAAGAACGAAATACCACAATGTGATATACAAATAAATGGGCGTATTCTTAAACAAGTGAATCGTTACAGTTATCTTGGAACAGTCATAACATCTGATGGGAGATGCCTGGAAGAAATTAGAACAAGAATTGCCATTGCAAAGGTAGCCTTTTGCAAGATGAAAAAACATGCTGACCAATAAAAAGATATCAATTGAAACGAGAAAAAGAGTGTTAATTAAAGTGCTACATAGAACCTGTACTTTTGTATGGATGTGAAGCGTGGACAATGAGCAGACAATCTGAAAAACATCTGATGGCTGTGGAGATGTAGTTTCTGAGAAAAATGCAAAGAATAACATGGAAAGACAGAAAAACCAATAAACAAGTCCTTCAAGAAACAAATGGAGACCGTAAACTGATTGGAGACAGACGTAGACAGTAAAAAATTTGTGGGCATATTATGAGAAGAAATGAATTGGAGAACTTGGTGACAACTGGCAATATCGAAGGGAAGAGATTAAGGGGAAGACCGAGAAGTAAATACCTTGATGGCATGGTCGAGACAGAAACACGGAGCTGATCCATGACTCTGGTGATCGAGTGAGATGGCAAAACATGACCGCCCATGCTTATTGGCATGGCACATGATGGATGGATTAGTATTATTACTCCCGGGAAGGTTAACCCGGTCAAAAATTGCCCGCAGAAGTTGGATGTGTTGGCCTAATGGCGCAAGAATGCAGCTCTGCTGTAAACAGGCACAACGCAGTCACGTCCGAAAAAAAAAATGTGGATGAACGCAGAAGAAGAAGTATTATTACTTACTTAAACTTAAACCTATCAACAAAAAATTGTCAACTGCAGTGAGGAAAAGAGTTGTGAAGTGCTACATGGAACCCATATTGTTGTATGCATGTGAAACATGGACAAGCTGAGAAACATCTAATGCCAAGCTGGTGGTTTCATACATGATTCTTAAAATCTGCAAAAATTCACAACCATTGTGACAATGGCAGCAGCCCTGCATATAGGTCCATTGCCTGTTTCTATTAAAACACTGGAGATTTAGATTTAGAATAAAAACATAGTTAAACAGTGTAGCAATATAATATTTATATTAATAAGTAATTTCTCTAGTTAATTTGATCTTGTTGCTGTAATTTTTCATCAAATTAGTTTGTCATTATTTTAAACAGATCCAGGAGTCGTGACTAACCAACCAACTAACTAAACTTTGTTGTAATCTGAATCGGCATATACTTTTGTTACATATTATAAGTTAATTGTAAATTTCATTAATAATAGTTTAAATTAAAAGTATATTATTGGAATCTGCAACCAGTTTAGCTTTTATTCTTGCCTTTCTGATTATTATGTTGTCTCTTGGATGCATTTTTACCTGACAACCCAGAAGGTAGATTGGAAGAGGATTTTTGAACCGTCTCGCCAGCTCAATTTTTTCATTGTTAAATAATGTACTAAAGATGCATTTACTATTTACATTCTGTAAATTTGCTACTATGTTTTACTAAATTTTAGCTTTTATTTCATATTTCATTATTTCAATTTCTCATTAGATTTACCATGGCAAAACCAAAAAGGAATCTTGATCATCTGAGAGCACATCTGTCAATGTTCGAAGCTGAATATCCCATACATAAAGGCTACATTGCTCGGCTGTTGATGGTGGATGGTCGTACTGTAGCGGATGTTGCTAAAGAAGTGAGAGGCATTGTGCAGGCAAATGATCCCAGCAAGGATATAGTTGAGGGAAGTGTTAAAACTTTTTTGTATAGATTTAAGAAAATAATTTTACACAAAAAATTAAATTTAGTTTCAGAATGGCCATCACTTATTAGACTCTTCCTTGAACCACTTCGTATCCCATTCAAGAGTTTCCCTGCTGAGCCTGCCTCTTCACAGCCAGAACAAACATCAATTCCATCACCATCAAGGCATCCTGAACCGTCTTCATCACCAACATCAGAAATGCTGCTAGAACCAGATATCCCAGTAACATCAACACTCATGCAGGCAGTGCAGAATTCCACAACAATTAATTCTCCATCTTGTTTGATGACTTGTGAGTTGCCATCACCAAGGAAGCTTAAAAGTTACTGCGCAAACTGTGTCAACAAACAGCGTACTATTACAAATATGTTGCAGAAGAACAAACATTTACATCAACAGTGTAAAAAATTTAAAAAGCTCTCAAAGGCAGAAAAAGGAAATTTTTCTTTGAAAAGATACAATGAAAAGATCAAGAGGAAGACTCAGTCAGCTACTAAGTGGAAAAATAGATATGCATCTTTGTCAGAAGCTTGTAGAGACACTTTTAACTTATTAAAATTGGTGCAACGTTTAGAGCAGCAAGTGAAGACCTTAGAAGGAAAACTCATTGCAGCCCAAGACGAAAACATTAACATGGCTTCAATAAATAAACGGCTTGAAAGTTTGCTTGTAAAAATGGAGAATGGAGATGCATATTTGAAACAAGTAAATGAACAGCTGAAAAATAAACTTGAGAAAGCAGAGGATGATAATGCTCAATTGAAAAGAGTACATGAACAGCTCAAAAGTAAATGTGTGAAAACAGAGGATCAAGATGTTCATATGAAACAAGTACATGAGCAGCTGGAAAGTATACTTGAGAAAACAGAGGATGATGCTGCTGATTTGAATCGTAAGTATGACAAACTTAGTAGTCCACTTATTTTGTGGAACTTCAGTATCATCAAATACTATACTAAACTTTAAGCACACATCATCATCATGTGCCCTGTCAGCTAGCATGGGCGTTCATGGCTCTCCACAAATCTCGGTCTGTGGTCTTCTGGATCAACTCTGCTGATGATATTCCTCCATGCTACCATCTTAATCCATCCAGCATCATTTCTCTTGGTCTGCCTCTGCGTCTCATCCCGTCAATCTTTCCAGTCATCACGAAGTTCTCCAGTGTCTGTTCTTATCACATGACCAAAGAAAGCTGTTTGTCTCTTTCTTATTGTTGTATATAATGTTCTAGTTTCATTAGCCTGTTTCAGGCAATCATTGTTAATTAATCTGGCAGTCCAAGGAATTTGCAACATTCGTCTCAGGAACCACATCTCTGTTGCTTCTAATTTCTTCTTAATTTGTTCA
This sequence comes from Cepaea hortensis, assembly GCA_963921405.1. NCBI lineage: Eukaryota > Metazoa > Mollusca > Gastropoda > Stylommatophora > Helicidae > Cepaea > Cepaea hortensis. Next base: position 98,404,392 of record OY992887.1, on the reverse strand, counting down.
TTTATATTCCAAGATTCACTGCCATGCAGCAAAACTGGTTCTATGTTAAGTTAAGCTCACCTGGTACACAAATAATTTTTTTTAAATTTGACCTGTACTTCCAGATTGATCCAACCTAAACTTGGTACCAGAAATTGTTTGGGGATGTAAAGGTGACCTACATGATATTAACCACATCACTTATTGAGTGTTGATTGGTCTATAAAAATAACACCATATACCCAACACACCTCAGTGCACAGAAAAGGATACTGTAGTTTACTTATGAATATTTACAGGGGGTCATTGCTGAACCTCGGAATTCATGCTTTTGGCAGGTCACTCTGGGCAAAGATGCCCAGCTATGTGGGTTAAACCCAGTGCAATGAAGTCGATCTTGTGTCTTTGTGTAAATCCTCTTTATTTACTGTTATGTATAAGTACCAGCTAAGTGTATTCTATACATTGTTATTACATTTATTCACCATTAATTTATCTTAATGTTCATTCATTGTGTCCACTGATATATTGGGCAGCATCACATCCCTCCATCATGGCTTCAGTTAGCTTTGAGCTGTCTCAGTTCTATCTGCCCTGGTGTTCTCACTTATATTCTTCTTTACTAATGTGTGTTTTGGTAATGCTTGGTGTGTGTGTGTGTGAGTGAGCTGTATTTGCTTGCATTCTACTCCCATGTATGTCTCTGTATTGTGTGTTCAACAGTGAACTGTATGTGAGTTTTTGTATGTGTCTTTTTTGTATCTGCTTATATGAATTGTATGTAAGAACTTGTATGTGTGCTTATGTTAACAGTGCATGTGTGTGAGAGCACACAATAATATTATTAAAAGAAAGATTCTGTTATGTTATTTTCAACGTTACAAATTGCCAATGCCACAAATACTCTTATGATGCTACTAGGATACAGTCAAGCAAGTCATTCTCCAGAGATGGGAATAAAAGAGGAATCCCCATGGGAGGTATGTGTAAATTCCAAGAGCTAAAGATACATTGTATAGAAACCAGTTTACATAGTTTAGCTCTTTCTTTACCGAGTTCATTGGTTACTCCATAAACATAATTGTTCTTTTTTGTTTGCCTCAAGAAGTAGTTACTTTAAACTATTGAATGACTATTTCATCATCTTGTGCTATGCCAAGCAGCACTGGCAGAAATGTTCCTCCACAAACATTTGTTATTTGTATGCTTCATAAGCTGAGCCACTGATTGTCTTCCATGTCACTTTGTGAACCCATCCAGCATCTTCTCCCTCCATTGAAATCTGCCTGGAAGAGTGGAAATAATAACTGGGACAGAAGAAGATTATCTAAGAGCTGTCAGGAACCATTAGTTTTAATAACTAGGACAGGGTGGTTTATTTAACTTCACTTCAATTAAACCTGTTTCTCTTAAATATTGTCTATGGTCGAGACAGAAACACGGAGCTGATCCATGACTTTGGTGATCGAGTGAGATGGCAAAACATGACCGCCCACCTTATCAGCATGGCACATGATGGATGGGTGGGTTATAATTAGTTCATCAGGTGTATCATCACATATTATGTTATCTTTGGATGGGTTGTGATTAGTTCATCATTAGTTCATACATTGTATTGTATACTCAAATGAGTAGGCTATAGAAATTGTAGAACAAAATTAGACTTCTATGTGTTCTTACTGATAAGAGCCAAAACATATTTGAATATATAGTCAATAGAAAACCAAGAAAATGATGGATACATAATATCAGCTCTACACAACCATGATACAACCAAGGCACACATCTGGCCCTAGAACACAGTCTTAGGTTCCCCACATCCCTACACTGAATGGCAAGTGATTTAGGAAAGAGACATCATCCGCCTGGGGATAAACATTAGACTATGCACACCACCATGGACATATTCAACCACCATTTGTGAACTGACATGTTCATACATCTTTTCCTCTCAGGCTGCAGATAATTGTGGTAACTGTGCACACCAGAATGATGAAATAAAACAGGAGCCAACTTATGAAGTGAGGTTTGGTTTTGTTTAAATTTCAGAACATTCACAGATTTGATGTAGTGTGAATGTGGATAACGGTTTCTGAGTGATATGATTTTTAAGCTGCCAATTGATGTCAAGCAATGCAACAAGCTCTCTAATCTGTCTATGATTTGCTTTTATTGACTGACGATGTCTAGCAATGCAAAAAGCTCTCTAATTTATCTATGATGTGTTTTTATTGACTGAAATCTTATCCTGCACGTATTTCGTATTTTAACATGCCAGGATTGTTCTGTCCATTATTTGCCATTTTATGATGTCAAAACATATTCTTGATGGTTCATTCTATGTAGGTTCTGATACTAAACCATCTTCAGGGATTAATCTTTGCTCCTGTGATTCTATTGCAACTTCTCTTTAGCTTCCTCATTTGTCTAATCTTTGATATTCTTTGTCGGGATTGTTTTATGTATATATTACGTGTATGAAGTATATTAAGCAGTTGCATGTCCTTTGCAGGATGTAATTTAATTTTAGTTCAGTAGTTAGCCATTGCTTTTTGAATGGCTGACGCCTCATACCATTGAAAATTATGCAATGCAGTCTTTTTAAAATTCACTCATGGCTGATTTTGAACCCTCAACTTGTTATGTCGGATAATTGTTAAATTTGTGTTTCAATATTCCCTAAGCCACAGCACTGGTTATAATAAGTAGACCAGGATATATTTTCATATGTATAGTTTATATAGTATATAATGTATGGAATAAATGATGTAAATCATTGTAAATATCCAGGAATGTAGTTTTGGTGTAGTACTTCTGCACACAGAAATTATGGAAATGAAGTGCAGCTCTTGACACAATACATATTTGCTGCTTCAAGTGATGTTTTGATGGAACTAATAGACAAAAAGTGACTTGGTTTATTGACTCGTATATTCAGTTGTTATAGAGCACTTTGTTTCACTTCATGCCAGTGTATGATATATCTAGCTGTATCACATGACTTTACCGATTACAGCATATTTAGCTGTGTCACATATCTTCAGCAGTTGGAGTCTTGTTCAACTACTAAATGTATTATAACCAACACTGGGTCCTCCAACTGTACATTTTGTTTCATCTGTTAATTTTGTCACCTAGGAACATCCTGAGAGAAACTGCTCGAAGGAAACAGTTGTCGGTGATGAAAATGCAGTCATATCCAAGGATGTGGCCTCAAATATTTCTATGAAAGACATACTTTGTAAGTTTGTGTTTGTAAATCTAAGGCCAAAACTTTCATTCTCATGTCCTTTGAATCATTAGCTCAGTTTGCACAATTTATTCTTTTATGGCTATAACAAGAACATAATCCATGATTATCTAGCATTGAAGAAAGCAATGTCTAAAGAATATTATGGCTATATCTCTATGTGTGTGCTAGGTTAAAGAGAACGCATAAAGTTGCTTAGTTAATAATATAATAACAGTTTACAGTTATTGGAAAATATAATTTTTGCAAGCTTGTATAATATTATCAATCTAATTTCATGTTTCAGCAATCTTCATCTTGTTTCTTTTTTCCTTGAATAATGAAAAAACGATTTTAACAACAGAAACAAAATGTCAGCACGAGAAGAACATAGAAACATAACTCTGCTGTTTGTAATTAAAGTACAAACAGTTTGTTTTTGTTCAGTAGCATCACAGAGCCATACATAGAATTATCTGCCTTTGTAATAAAAAAAAAATTGTGTTGCGTATCCCTTACGGGACGTTGCAGTCAACACCAGCATTTTCAGCTGCTGTTGATGTACTAGGCAAGTGTTACGTTCAGTAGTTTGCCATTGCTTTCTGAACGACCGGCCTCTATACCTTTTTCGAAAAAAACCAGCACCGCGCCTTTGTAATAACAATCTGTAATTTGTCCAGGTGGTGAAAGATGTCAGGTGGAACCAGGTGACTGTCTTGATCAAGGACCTTCCATTTACATTGATAATGCTGAGGTAATGTATTCAGTAAACATGCACTTCTCCTGCACTAACCATACTGTCTTTGAATCTCATATTCTTATTATTGGCTCCATTGTTTTTAATTTGCAGAACATAAATCTGAATGATTCTATTCATTCATTAGTTTATAGGAAAGATGTATTAAAACTTGGTCCATTCAGTCTCTACATAATCGCAGAACAGATTTGTTAATTTTTGTCAGCTGCTCTTTGTTCCTTAAAACCACAAAATAAGTGCACCCTTTAGAAAAGAAACTAGATTGAATAAGTATCTACTATGAACAGCATAGCACACCAGAACACCCAAATGAGGTCAAATGACATCAGCAAATGTTCATCAAAATTATAGAGAGACCACGATTACAATGGTTTGGACATCTTGAGTGAATGAAGCCCAATCAGCTACAATTGTTTGCCTATAACTGAAGAAGCTCTGGCTAGAGAGCTAGACGAAGACCAGGAATCAGATGGACAGATTCTATTGAGAGTATAGTCCAAGAACACAAACTCAACATTGTACAAGTGATACATTTTGCTCAAGATAAAAGTGTCTTCTCTCTATACTAATTGGCAATTATGAACAATAAGACATTGTTCATATGGGTATAGATAACCAACACATATACTTAGTTTCTGTAGTGCTCTTATTGTGAATGCATCCATGTCCCTACCGGTGGGCCTGTTTGTTACTGCCATAAATATTCTCCAACATTCTGAGACATGTTGATTCATCAGTCTGTGTGCCAGCCTGTAGCATATATTATCCATGCCCAGCATCCCATACATATACAGTAAGATGCACAGGAACATCAGCTGTATAAAAGAATTTGACAAATTAATAGCGATGAAGTAACTGAATGAAGAAGATATAAAATTACTGGATGTCTTAAATGAAAAGAAAGAACAGTTTCCATTATAGAGGAGCGTACATAATTATAGAATTTTAAAAAAAGTTTTTTTTTATGGTTCCTAGTTTCTATATTTTTAATTCTATCCTGTTGATTTAGGTGTCCTGTGGAAATATCAGTGCTGACCATGTGAACCAGGCAATTACAGCTGAAGAGAAAGTAGAACTTAATTTATTTAGTGAGAATGAAGGTAAGCTAAAATAACATTCTTTTGTTGAGATTAATGACAGTGTTATGTTCAAGTGGAGCAGCTATGCTGGCTAAACTATGCTAACACAAACTGATCATGTTAAAGAAATCTGACAAGAAGTGTTAATTCTTTTGAACCTGTGACCCCAGTTGGCATGCATACTTAATAGACCTGTGTTTGGGAAGTTTCCTTTCTGTAATCTGGGGTATTGACACAACTGGTGTACACTTATTAATGGATATTAAAGGATCTCAATAAATGATACTTTATGGAAAATGGTTTGTTGGTAAGAATTTCATGATTTCACAGCCCTGTGTTTTACTGCATACACATTAGTCATTCAACAATTATGTCGCTGACATTAGAACAATGCAGCACTGATATTGTGCAGTTTCTCGCCTGATGAAGCTGAGACCTCTCTTTTTTGACAATGACAACTTTCATTTAAAATATCAAGAAAAGATGCTAAAGACTAAGGAAAGAAAACTTTTTATAATCTTAGCAACATTAAAGCTTATTAACTAATGCTGCCTGATATTGCTTAAAGGGCCCAAGAATGAGGGGGGTGTAAAAGGGGGATGGAATTGGTGATGCTTAAATGCCTAAGAAGTTTTAAATACTTTACTACTGACAGTTGTTGTTACAGGCTACTCTCATTTGTAAAAGAACTGACCAGAATAAATGCCAGGTTGTGCAGCTAAACAGTTTCTGCCCATAGGGTGGATAAACTAGTAGGTCTATGTGACTACGGAAGGTATTATTATTGGTACTCTCATTTGCTTTTTTGTTTTATACATTTCAGCTACCAGTTCATACGTGGAATTGTGCTACACAAACTCACATGCTGAACTTAAAGAGAATGATACACACCTCTCAGTACACAGAACATGAGGAACTGGATGTTTACCTAGTGGTTACACCAACTCTTCATATCAAGATAGCTTATGGCACTGGAGATAATCAAGGTGGCTTGTGGCATTGGAGATAATCAAGATGACTTATGGCATTAGAGATGTGTGTTTTGTGCAGCTGAGGGAAACTGATGAGCCGGGCAGAGTCAATTAAATGTTAGGATGTGGCTGATGTCATGATGGATTCACAGAATGACCAGTTTGGAATTTCTGAATGGGGAAGGCAGGAAATTGTTGAATTGTCTGAAAAAACTAAGATTCTTGTTTAACTGGAAATTATGTATTTGTTGTGTTGACAAAGAATCATTAACTGATGATGAGGAAATTGTTGAAAGTATTGTTTTTATGTAATTCTGTATTTATTGCAATCCCAAAGAAATCAGGAGCCTTGGAATGTGATCAACATCGAACAATTAGTATAATGAGTCACATCACAAAGATTTTTCTAAGAATTATCATGCAAAGAGTTAGGAGGAAAATACAACCTGAAATAGGAGAAGAACAATGTGGGTTTGTGGAAGGCAAGGGTACAGTAAATGCTGTGTATATACTGAGAAACATAATCGAACGTTCTATAGAAGTAAACAAAGATCTACACCTTTGCTTTATTGACTACACAAAGGCTTTTGATAAAGTGAGACATGTCAACATGATAAGGATGCTTGAAGATCTACAAATTGATGGAAAATATCTTAGACTTGTAAAAAACATATATTGGAAACAACAAGCTGCCATAAGAGTTGATAATGAAGTAAGCCAATATCAGCCTATTAAAAGGGGTGTGAGACAGGGATGTGTAATGTCTCCAGATCTGTTTTCCCTGTACAGTGAAAGTATTTTCAGAAATATTGAAGATATGGAAAGTATCAACATTGGGGGACGATGCATCAATAACATTAGATATGCAGATGATACAGTCTTGATTACAGACAATGAACAGGACCTGCAAAATTTAGTAGATGCGATTGTTACACACAGTGAACAACTAGGGCTAGAATTAAATTGTAAAAAGACACAGATTATGGTCGTCACTAGGAAGGACGAAATACCACAATGTAATATACAAGTAAATGGGAATATTCTTCAACAAGTGAGCAGGTACAATTATCTCGGAACAGTAATAACATCTGATGGGAGATGCCGTGAAGAGATTAGAACAAGAATCGCCATGGCAAAAGTAGCCTTTAGCAAGATGAAAAACATATTGACCAATAAAAAGATGTCAATTGAAACGAGAAAAAGAGTGTTGAGATGCTACATTGAACCTGTACTTTTATATGGATGTGAAGCGTGGACAATGAGCAGTCAGGCTGAAAAACATCTGATGGCTGTAGAGATGTGGTTTCTGAGGAAAATGCAAAGAATACCATGGACAGCCAGAAAGACCAATGAACAAGTCCTTCAAGAAACAAATGAAAATCGTAAATTGATTAGAGAAATTAGACGTAGACAGTCAAAATTTTTTGGGCATGTTATGAGAAGAAATGGATTGGAGAATTTGGTGACAACTGGTAAGATCGAGGGGAACAGACCAAGAGGAAGACCTAGAAGCAAGTACCTGGATGGCTTGGCCTTGTGGCATGGTCGAGACAGAAACACGGAGCTGATCCACGACTCTGGTGATCGAGTGAGATGGCAGAACATGACCGCCCACGCTTACCGGCATGGCACATGATGGATGGATGGATTGTTTTTTGTGGATTTAACTTAAGAATAAGTAGCTATTTAAAGACAGAAAAGAAAACATACAATAGAAAAGCCTTATGGATGTGATTAATTGCCTCCAGATTTACGGAAAATGGCACTTTAAGGAGACAAATACATACAGGCATTACTCCAATTTCCAAAAACAAAAATTCCAAATTCGGTCTCGTTCAGCCTGCTTCCTCAGCGATGGTTATTGTTGAGATACGTTGTTTTTGTGGGTTTTTAGTTCTATTTCTGTCTTGTTGCCTCTTACGAGTTTGTCCTGACCTGGACTGGTTATATCGGCTTCTGTGTCTGTGACATCAGCTGGGGGGGGGGGGGGGGGGGGGGGGGTTAGTCGGTGGCTGTCTTTTGTGCCCGTCTCCTCTGGTGGTTTCTTTTGTTAGTGAAGGTTCCTGGCTTGACTGGTTGCAGTCTTTATAAGGACTCTTTATTTGGTATTTTTGCCTCCTTTTTTGTGTATTGCCTATAGAAGCTTTTCGATGTTATTTTCTTCCTTGCGTCTTTTTTCCCTTTTGCGTTTGAGTTCTTGCTGTCTTTCGATTTCTTCCTCTGAGGTTAGCCATGAGACGATCTCTTTGTCATCTATATAGTACTCGAGGTCACTGTCGTAGTGTACCTCAGGGTATTCTATTGTTTCCCCCTGAGTTTCTTGGGCTTTTTTTTCTTCCCATCGCCTTCTGAATTTCTTGCACCCGAGTTCCTCTTTAATTCCCTCTCTCTTTGCAGATTCTATGCACTCCTTCAAGGTAAGTGCCCGAGGCCACTCCATGCCGTCGTCAGGGTACTCATCTTGGTTTTCTTCAGATGTCTGGTGGATATTGGTTTCCCCTTGAGTTTCTCAGGCGTCATGGTTGGGCTGCTGTCTTTATCTTGCGGTTTCGGTTCGGTCTTTTGTTGGGTTTCACCTTGCAGCTTGTCATTGTTCTCTTGTATGGCTTCTGTTGGTTTGTTTCGTATTACTTCCATTTCAGCTTTCAGCAGCTCTCGCTCTCTCTGCTTTAATGGTACGTAGCATTTCTTTGTTTTCCTTCTTCATGTCGGCCATATGTTCCACTTCTTGCTTGATGTTTTGCTGGATATCCTTTATTTCAGCAAGCAGCTTTTCATTGTCGCTGGTCAGTGCCAGTGTTTGAAGCAGCTTGATTTGCTTCTTTAGCTCATCTATCTGGTCTCACAGTCGAGCTTTTTCCGCTTGTGAGATGCACTTGGCTGTCTTGCATATCTGCATTGTGTCCTTATATGGAGTCTTTGTGGTGATGGCGAACTTTAAGACGTCTCTGTGTCTTTGGAGGTATGGACAGCCCAAGTATCTTGCTCCATGCTTGCCCAGGCAGTTGGCGCACTTTCTTTTGTTGTTGGGTGCTCGGAAGTTCGTGTCCAGCTTGGCCAGCGGACACTCCTTGAAGACGTGGTGATTGGCGCAGTACCAGCAGATTTCCGTCTTACTGCGACATGCTGCTCTGCTGTGGCCAGCCCTCTGGCATCTCAAACATTGGGTGATCCTTGGTATGAATCCCTCAGGCTGTTGAATTTTCTGGTTTATCGATACCTGGCGTGGTATCTCGCTGCCCTCAGTCGTCACCACCGCTAGCGTTGAAGGGATTTTTGAGTACATAAGGATCCGCTCTGCCTTCAAGATTCTGATGTGAATATTTTCTTCTTGCAGCTTCTTCTGAATTTGTTCGTCTGACAGCTCCACTTGAATCCACTTGACAACCCATCTGACCGTTTTTGAGTCTGTGTTTCCAGCTCTGGTGTCTTTCTCCTCCTTATTCTCGGTAGACTTGGCTCTTGTCTGTGGTGGGTTGTTGACGGTCTCCCTTGTGGTGGCTTCAGTAGTAACTGTAGTTTCAGGTTCTTTGTTGCAGCTGGCAGGCAGACTCTCCACGATCATCTTCTTTACGGTTTTGGTGGTTCCCACACTGCACATCTTTTGTGTCTGTTGTTTCTTGGTGTTGGTCTTGTCACGTGCCATTTTCCTCCCCCGTATCAGGCTTCTTGACTGTTCAGGTGACTTGTCTTGATAGCGCTCGCAAATGCGAATGTGGACGCTACTCTTAACAAGTAGTCATTTATAGGACCCCAAAAGTTTTCACTCACAGGACAGAAGTTTTTCCAAATATTATATTTTTTTCTAAAGCCACACAAATGGGTCATTTAAAGATCAACAGAAAGTGCACACAACAGCAAAGTGAGAATATTGCAATGTTTGTATCTGTATCTTAGAAATAATTTCCATGATCACAAATATATATATATATGATGTAATTTAATTGCATTTTTCCAGACATGACAAACAACAGCTTAAAATTTAAACAGTTATTGGTAGAAAAAGGATACAGGAAAACAAAGAGATAACTGCTAAAACAACTTGGCCAAATGACATAATAGAAAAGAGCACACGCCTGATCTGGTATTCTGGTGATCGTACTCAGAAGGTTCTGTGTTTGGACTCCGTTATTTGGTTAGCTAGTGCAATTTTTTCCGAGAACCTAGGGAGTCATCGCTAGAGCTGCAGAACTCATGCTCTGTGTGACGCTTTTGGCATGCAGCTAGCTGCTCTACAGAAAACCTCGGTAATTATAGTCAATCCTTTTAGCCCCTTTTAAACTTGTGAAGACAAATAGACTTGGGTTTGATGACAGAACAGTCATCATCCTAAAGGCAACAACCAGCCAGTAGTACCTTTACATTTATCATTGATATATCTAATGACAAGAACACCCACGATATATCAGTATTGGATTCTACGGGCATGCCAGAACCAACAAGAAAAGTAAGGAACATGAATAACAACCAGGTGAAACCACTAATTTCCCCGGGAAAGTTAACCCAGTCAACAAATGCCCGCAGAAGTCGGATGTGTCGGCCTAACGGCGCAAGAACGCAGCTCTGCTGTAAACAGGCACAACGCAATCACATCCGGAAAAAAAAAACTCCGGATGAACAAAGAAGAAGAAGAAACCACTAATTTGACATCAACCAGGATGACAGAGGCTGATGGGAAATTGTGTATTGTTTCAGAGAAATGATTTTATAAGTGGCCCTTAAAAATACTAGGGCATTGTGTGTGGTTAGCTTGCATGACTGCCCACACAGTGGCTTGGGTTCAATCGTCAGCAGTGACAGGATTACTTTGTCCAACCAGTATGGCTCTGAGGTGCCAGACAATTTTCAGTGTTTTGAGAATTGTCTGAGAGGAAGAAATAAGGAAGGGAACTGATCCCCCCCACTTCTTTATGCCATGGCCTTGTATATGTGACAGCTTCATATCCCTAAAAGTAGTATGTGTCATGGGACCACCTTGACCTCTCTGTGCTGAATGACTAATTCTAAAGCTAACACAACAAAAAGCACACTTGTAAATTGTTTATTTCCATCATGATTTAAGTGACTCTTCAACAATGTGCTGACAGCCATGTTTAAAAAACCCTGTGTAACCTTAGAAAATCAGTCAAAAAGTAACACTGTTATACAATCATTCTAATATTATTGTCTTTAGACAAAACATGCAACTCTAATGACATCAGCCATCTTGACTTGAAAAAGTCAGATCTTTTCCTGGTCCTTGAGGCATATATGGTGCTAGTCCCCTCTTTCTATAGACAAATCGGCACTTGGGTGATGTGATCTCATAATAGCCACCATTTCTTCCCACATTTCCTGCTACCCAGATTAGGCTGTGTTGACCTTGAACCCAGGTCAATCTTTAAAAGAGCGCAATTGTCTTGACTTATTCAAAGTAGAACATTGCCCAAGCAGCACCTAGACCTATGCATATATAGATGGATCAGCAAACACAAAGTATAGGGATTCTCCTGAATCTAAAAATATATAGCGAAGAAGACACAATCAGTGGCAACTGGAAAGTTCTCAAATAACCTCAAAGAAGAGACAAAGGCCTTGAAAATGACAGGTGAAATATTGAAAAGAAAAAATAACGAAGAACACATAGCTCCCTTTACAATTGCAAAATCAATTATTTCAATACTGAAGTGCAAAAACAGTGCAGCAGAACTAGCACTCCACTAAATATGTCAGAAATCCAAACGGGTTATAACACATCGAATGTGGCCCTTTGAAATGTTAAATGACAAAATAATTAGATAACATCAGACAAGAAATGGAAAGAGAGAAAATTAATATTTTAGAGATGTGCAAAGCAAGATGGACAGGAGCAGGCATCAAGATAGATGAAGATTTTAAGATTATTTATTCTGGAGGAGAAGATCGACAAAGGAGGGTAGCAATTACCTTGGACCAGCAAAATTCATCAAAATCTGTTTAAGGATATTGGGCCATGTCAGACGTTCTACTAGTTAAGAGTTCTACTAGTTAAATTAAGCGGCAGACCTTTTAGCATAAATCTTATTCAAGTAAATGCGCCAACAGGAGAATCTAGTGAAGATAGTGTAGAGGAATTTTATAATGACATAGAGTCTGCTTTAAAGAAATGTAAACATTCAGAAATAAACATCATAATAGGGGACTTCAATACAAAAGACTGGAGACAAATACAGGTGCAGTGGATGACCAGAATGCTCTACGTGTCTTGCCGTGCTCATTACGTTCCACAACGCTTTGCAGGTAAAGGCCAGTAGTATACAATGTGGTATTTTAAGCATAAATTAGGTGCAGCACCTTCGTGGTGAAGTCACATTTTACTATATGAAGAGTATAGCGACTACATGGTGACATCATCAAACTGCACCTACAGTGACTTTCTTTTTTATTTAAATGGCGGGCATTTTGGGGTACCTCCGGTTGACTACTTCCGATCCATGGTGTGTGTGTGTCCCGGTCCGCCCCGATCTGACTGCCCGTGAGACCATTCTAAGACAGCAAGGCAAGCCCCGGGTATGTGGAATACTGATATGAATAAGTAGACCAAATATGCACCGGGCACCCAGGTTCAAATCCCAGTGTGTGTCTGTACGGGGTAGGCCGATGTGAGGGGCGCGAGGGAATGGGCCCCTACCCCAGATATTAGCCTTTGCCCCCAAAGGGGCCACCAAATTTGCACCTAGATGCAAAGAGTGGTGATCAGTGTATCCAGATCAAAGGCAGTATTTGGCAATATTAGACTCTGATCATAGCAAAAAATACCAAATGATTTGAGTCAAAAGGGACGTTTGGGCATATTCAGCTTTAGGAAAAAGACTGAAGCCAGAGTACAGCTAATAATTCCATATATGGTTATTATTATTATAAATACATATGCTTAAAAATATATAGGAAGTGATTAATTCTAGAGAAAATAACTTTAAAGACCAGTCTCAAAATTATACATTCAATTAAAATAACATAATCAGTAAAGTGTGCGAAATGATCATAGCATTACTTTAAAAGAAATATAACGCCAGTTATTTCCCTTTGCATATTTTGGAAATAATTGTGTCCCTTGATACCGGCAAGCCCGGGGCTGGCCTTCTGCTCTTAGTGTAATATCGCAGTGATCGACTAATGCACGATAGCGAAATATTGAATATAGTGGATTTTAATGGCGCTTAATCGACTGAACACATCGCCAAATCCATAAACAAATATTCTAAGGCACTTTGCTTTGGTGCCAATGAAGTGATCACATGAAAAATTTGCGTAAATGTTAACACAAAACTACAATATATGTCAGAAATTTTACATCTCGGAAGGCAAAACCTGTCGGTATGCGCGGATATTGACAAATCCGTTCTAGCTTGCAGTAATTGCGCAAAAGTGGTAAAAGTTATGCACCAGATAGTGATAAAAGAGACGTATTATACAGAAATCAATTATATCACACCACCCGGGCATCTTGTGAAAGTAAAAAGAGGTCTGATGTGCCATTAATCACATGTGCGTGAGTCTATTCCGAGAGTTTGGCATAAATATTACATATGTGTGAATGTAAATAGTATGGGAGGGTGTAATTGAGACATATTTTGTTTGTTCACCCCAGAACCCAAAATAATTTCTTATATCGCTTATGTGTCGACACAACAAGCATTAAGAAGCTGAATTTTCAAATCTCGTGTGGTAGGACACATAACTACTTCCGGTTTTGTGTAGTTAAAAAAGTAAAACTAATTATTAAAAGGTATATGTAAAAATAGTATTTTTGATGTGTGAAGTGAAAAGTGAAGATGGCAGCAAGGATAGGAGGGCTACCACTAACAATTTCAATGCATATTTACGGATCAGATCGTCAGAAGACCTTGGCTTTTCCCAGTTATACCTTTTGTAAAGTAACCAATTATATATTATAAGGTAGATTATTACTGTCAGTAGTTGATGGGACTTAAACACTGTCATGATACCAATGATTATGTGGTAGAGACACAAGGCTCGTCCTTGAGTTGTGTGATGGTGTGCAACCAGTCACAGGGGCACGTATCTAAGGTATACATCCGATCACGCGGGGTTAAGGGCAAAACCAGACCACGTGCTCACTGGCTAAAACAGGACAAATGTGGCGCTGCATCTGGCCACGTGTCTACTGGGATACAACCGAAACACATGTCTAAAGTCATCAAAGATGGCGCTGCATCCAGTCACGTGTCTAATGGGACACAATCGAAACGTGGCTAAAACAACACAAAGATGGCGCTGCATCCAGTAACGTGTCTAATGCGATTCAACTGAAACACGAAGCTAAAGCCAATTAGAGATGGCACTGTATCCGGTCACACTTGGGTAATGGTCAGATTGGATCAAATATGACTCTGCTTCCAGTCGCCTGTGTAATGGCTACAACCAGACCACGTGCTCAATGGCTTCACGTGATCAAAGATGGCCTCACTTCCGGTCACATGTGGCACTGGCTGGCATCACATATGGTCACATGTGGCAATGGCTACAACCAGACCACGTGCTCACTGGCTGAAGCCGATTAAAGATGGCGCTGCATCCACTCACACTTGGGTAATGATCACATCTGATCAAATGTGGCGATGCTTCAGGTCATATGTCTAAACGATACAATTAAAACACGTGACTAAAGCCGGTTAAAGATGGCGTCACAGTCGATCACATGTGTAAGGGTACAGCTGAGACACGATGGCAATGACTACAACCAGAGTTATTCATGGAACCAAACTCACAGTGGATGAGAGTACATCCCAGTCGACCTTACAAATTACAAACCATTTTAAATCTGACATCAGTGTTGTCAGTAACTAGAAAATGATCAAGAAAGGCCTCCCTTCTTCCTAAAAGCAAATGAAACGTCAAAGAGAAACACGAAAACATGGATTACAACCCTTGCAAACGAAATAAAAACATGCCTGACTCCACTCTGGATGTGACACAGACCACAAGCTTCATTCCCAAAGCCTAGTATTGCTGCACGCTCAGAGAAATAAAGACACTGGTTTCCAAAATAATGTCTGCCAAAGTTCAGCAGACCATGCCAGTTTTGAGAAAAGTAGCACAACTTCTACGCTACCTGTTTTGAAGACTGGTGTTTCTTGTTTCTTCATCCCAGCTCTGTCTTTAGACATGTTGTTCTGCAAGAAACCTACTTCCTGTAGTCAGACAACCGTAGTCATGAACAAGACAACATTTGATCTGCTTCATGATTCTTCTTCAGATGAAAATATTGACCTTCTGTCTAGCAGTCATGGACCAGACGCTGAGTTTCTCAAGACAATCAATGCTTTGTGGAATGAAAACTATCCTACCGCTGGTTTCCGAAGTTGCCCCTCTGTCACAGCAGATGAAATACAAACACCCAATGAGTAAGGTATGTATAAATGGTAACGTTCATTATCATAGTTTCCAAGTATTAGTTCTGGTGTCTTATGGTACATTCTATTATCTGGTCCTCTTTATTTCACTATGAATTACTAGGTGTTGAACTCTTTAAGTTTTAAGGTGATTTTTCTCCTCCACAGGTTAATTTTGCAGCAGAACCTCACTTCATAACAGTTTATATTGTTGGCACCGAAGAACGCAATGGTAACTTGCACCATGTAATCAGAGAACGTGAGAGTTTTGAACGCCGTATACTAGAGTTGGAGCAAATTCTGACCCCAGTCCTGGGGGTCAGTCATAGAGTCAAAGTCCTGGAGCACAGACAAAGTCAAGAACAACAGTGAAAGAGGCCAAGATAGTCTAATGTGCATATCGTAACTGTTAATTAATATTAAAGATGTCAATCCACACTAGCGGATGAGTTTTAAAACACCTACTTTAAAAAAAAACAAAAACAAGATGGGTGTTATATAATCACAGTCATGTCTTCAATAGATGACCAGCCCTCAATACAAAGAAAACTGTGATGGGTTTGAGGAGACTGTATATGTATATCATCGTTATTCTGGCTTCACAGACTGTAGCTCACAGTGACTACAATGCAAGTAAGACTGTGCACTCTATGCTATCTATTTCATCATGGTGAGAGGACATAGGGGAGCATGACCTTCATCCCCCAACCCAGTTCAAACATACAACGGGTCACCAAGCAGGTAGTATATCGCTTAGTCACACCATATGGACAGCCACGTCAGTGTAATTTGAACCTAAGAAACTGGCTGAACATGGTTTTACGCGTGGCTCAAAAACTAGTATATAAGCCAAACTTTTCACATTTGGTTAACAAAGTTTCTCACTTTTCATAAGTTTGGTTGAGATTTTTTTTAAAATTTGGCCAAACTTTTCACATTTGGTTAACAAAGTTTCCTACTTTTCATAAGTTTGGGTGAGATATTTATAAGTTTGGTTTAACTTTGGCCACAATTTTTCACATTTGGTCAACAAAATGTCCTACTTTTTATGGGTTTGGTTGAAATTTTCCCAAAATTTTCACATTTGACCAACAAAATATCCTACTTTTTATGAGTTTGGTTGAAATTTGGCTAAAATTTTCACATGTGGTTAACAAAGTTTCTCATTTTTCATAAGTTTGGTTGTGATTTTTATAAATTTGGTTGAAATGTAGCTAAGGTTTTTTCACTTTGGTTAACAAAGTGTCCTACTTTTCATAAGTGTGGTTAACTTTGGCCAAAGTTTTTGCATTTTGGTTAGCAAATGTTCCTACTTTTCATAAGTATGTCTGGGATTTTTTATAAGTTTGGTTGAAATTTAGCTGAGATTTTTCACTTTGGTTAAAAAAGTGTCCTACTTTTTATAAGTTTGGTTCTAATTTGGCCACACTTTTCACATTTGGTTAACAAATTCTTACTTGGCCAAGATTTTTGCCATTTGGTTAACAAATTTTTCTACTTTCTATAAATTTGTTTGAAAGGTGGCCAAGAATTTTCTCTTTATGGTAACAGTTTTTCCTACTTTTTGCAAAGTTTCTTACTTTTCATAAGTTTGGTTGAAATATTTCAGACTTTTGGTCAACTGTTTTCCTATTTTTGTTAACCATTTCCTTAGTTTTGTTGAAATATTTCTTCAATGTCTCATCAATATGTATCACTCTATCATCACATGACAGCTAAAAATATCATAACCACTAAAACTATAATCAACAACCAAGACGTATTTATAATATATGCCTGTTTATTTACAGTATTTCGGTACATTTTATAAGAATAAGAAAGGCATAATGTCATTATACAAAATGGATGATGCAATGTGAGCTGGTATACATAGTACGATCACAAAATTTTATCTTCACATACAGAGCTATACACATAGTATGTTGTTTCTGGATATCTTCACACCATTGACTGAGTAGGCTGGTTTTTCTGGCTGGTAGCTGGAATATCTGTCACTTGGCGTGTAGTCATAAGACTGGTCTCCTGCTTGGTAAACTGACCTCTGAGTCTCGGGCACATCAAACAACAGGGTGTTGGGCACATCAAACAGCTGGCTATTTGGCTCATCACACATCTGGTTGCCGGGGCCATCACACATCTGACTGTAGATGGGTTGAAAACCAGCAGTATAGTTTGCATCTACTTGTTGACCTCGTTTAGTACCCAGTTTGACTTGAGCAATGTCTTGATCATTTTAGACTTGATTACTTCGGTTGGTATCTTGTTGCACATCGAACATCTGGCTATTGGGCTCATCACACATCTGGTTACTGGGATCATCACACATCTGAGTGTAGCTGGGTTGAAAACCAGCAGTATAGTATGCGTCTACTTGGTTGCTTTGTTTAGTACCCTGTTTGACTTGAGCACTGCCTTGCATGTTTTGAACTTGATTGCTTCGGTTAGTGCCCTGTTTGACATAAATACTGACTTGATTGTTTTGGTTAATGACTTGCTTGCCTCTTTTAATGGCTTGTTTGACTTCATTACTGACTTGGTTAACTTGATTGAGTCTGTCAAAGTCAGCTAGGATCTCGCGCTGCATAGCAATCATCTGTTCATATTCTTGACAAGTAAATGTCATTCCAATCTTAGTAGGAAACTTCTTGTCGGATTCACAGAAGAATCTACGGGTGTGTAACGTGCTCGTGCCTCTGTAGGATGAGACAAATACAGCCTTATCACCACCGTCCACTGGTCTAATAGTCTCACCACTATGAGTCATGTAAACCCAGTTAGCAGGCACAGTCTTGAGGTCTGTAGTCATCTTCGGATCACAATGCTTGACTGTTACCAGCCTCGGGTTTATATACTAATCTTTTAGCCACGTGTAAAACCGGTTTCAGCCAGTTTCTTAGGTCAAAGGGTTCAAATTACGCTGATGTGGCTGTCCGTATGGTGTGACTAAGTGATCTACTACCCGCTTGGTGACTCGTATTGTTTAGCTGGGTTGGGGAATGCGGCTCATGCTCGCCCTATTACCTTTCACCATGATGAAATAGATAGCATAGAGGGCACAGTCTTACTTGCGTTGTAGACACTGTGAGCTACAGTCTGTGAAGCCAGAATACCGACGATATACATATACAGTCTCCTCACACCCACCGCAGTTGTCTGTGTATTGAGGGCTGGCCAGCTATTGAAGAAATGACTGTGAGTATATTACACCCATCTTGTTGTTTTTAAGTAGGTGTTTTAATACTCGTCCGCTAGTGTGGATTGACATTTTTAATTTTAAATAACAGTTACAATATGCACATTAGACTATCTCGGCCTCTTTCACTGTTGTTCTTGACTTTGTCTGTGCTCCAGGACTTTGACTCTGTGACTGACCCCCAGGACTGGAGTCAGAATTTGCTCCAAATCTAGTATACCGCGTTCAAAATTCTCATGTTCTCTGATTACATGGTGCCAGTTACCATTGTGTTCTTCAGTGTCAATGATATGAACTGTTAAGAAGTGAGGTTCTGCTGCAAAATTAACATGTGGAGTAGAAAAATCACCTTGAAACTTACAAGACTTCAACACCTAGTAATTCATAATGAAATAAAGAGGACCAGATAATACAATGTACCATTAGACACCAGAACTAACACACCTGTTCTTGGAAACTATGATCACGAACGTTACTATTTATACATACCTTACTCACTGGGGGTTGTATTTCATCTGTTGCAACAGAGGAGCAACTTCGGAAACCAGCAGTAGGATAGTTTTCATTCCACAAAGCATTGATTGTCTTGAGAAACTCAGAGTCTGGTCCATGACTGCTAGATAGAAGGTCAATATTTTCATCTGAAGAAGAATCATGATGCAGATCAAATGTTGTCTCGTGCGGGTCTACAGTTGTCTGGCTACAAGAAGTAAGTTTCTTGCAGAACAACATGTCTAAAGACAGAGCTGGGATGAAGAAACAAGAAACACCAGTCTTCAAAACAGGTAACATCGAAGTTGTGCTACTTTTGTCAAAACTGGCATGGTCTGCTGAACTTTGGCAGACATTATTTTGGAAACCAGTGTCTTTATTTCTCTGAGTGTGCACAAATACTAGGCTTTGGGAATGAAGCTTGTGCTCTGTGTCACATCCAGTGTGAGTGGAGTCAGGAATTTTTTTCGTTTGCAAGGGTTGTAATCCATGTTTTCGTGTTTCTCTTTGACATTTCTTTTGCTTTTTTTGAAGAAGGGGGGCCTTGATCATTTTATGGTGCTGACAACACTGACGTCAGATGTAAAATGGTTTTTAAAGTCGAATGGGATGTACTCTCATCCACTGTGAGTTTGGTTCCATGAATAACTCCGGTTGTAGCCATTACCTTCGTGTCTCATCTGTGCCCTTACACATGTGATTGACTGCCACGCCATCTTTAACCTGCTTTAGTCACGTGTTTCGATTGTATCCCTTAGATGTATGACCGAAAGCATCGCCATATGTGATCGGATGTGACCACTACCCAAGTCTGAGCGGATGCAGCGCCATCTTTCATCGGCTTCAGCCAGTGAGCACGTGGTCTGGTTGTAGCCATTGCCACATGTAACCGTATGCGACGCCAGCATGTGCCACATGTGACCGGATGCGATGCCATCTTTGATCACGCGAAGCCAGTGAGTACGTGGTCTGGTTGTAGACATTACACGGGTGACCAGGAGCAGAGTCATATTTGATCTTATTTGACCATTACCCAAGTGTGACCGGATACAGCGCAATCTTTGATTGGCTTTGGCTTCATGTTTCAGTTGTATCGCATTAGACACGTGACCGGATGCAGCGCCATCTTTGAGTTGATTTATCCACGTGTTTCGATTGTGTCCCATTAGACACGTGATCGGATGCAGCGCTATCTTTGATGACTTTAGACACGTGGTTCGGTTGTATCCCATTAGACATGTGGCCGGATGCAGCGCCATATTTGATCTCTTTTGGCCAGTGTGCATGTGGTCTGGTTTTGCCATTAACCCTGCGTTATCTGATGTATTCCTTAGATACGTGCCCCTGTGACTGGTTGTACACCTTCACACAACCCAAGGACGAGCCTTGTGTCTCTACCACATAACCATTGGTATGATGACAGTGGTTAAGTCCCATCCACTAATGACAGCAATGTCATGAACACAACTGCGAAATGTTCTCCACTTTCATTGTCCTTACCAAGGCTTTTGATACAGTCAGCAGAGAAGGACTGTGGAAGATGATGGCTGTCCACGAAAGTTTGTCCAAATAGTGCGGCTATTTCATGATGGCATGCAGGCAAGAGTACAGGAAAATGGTGAACTGTCTGAGCCCTTTCCTGTCACCAATGGTGTGAAACAAGGATGTGTCCTGGCACCAACACAGTTCAGCCTCATGTTTTCAGCTATGTTGACGAATGCCTTCGAGAACAACGACATTGGAATAGACATCAACTACCGCATGGATGGAAAGTTATTCAATCTCAGAAGGCTGAAAGCTAAAACCAAAATTGGCAGCAACACTGTCAGAGAGCTCCTGTTTGCTGATGATTGCGCTCTATACGCCAACTCAGAGGCGGACATGCAACATAATGTTTCAGCTTTCTCACATGCCTGTGCCAACTTTGGGCTCAGTATCAGTTTGGAGAAGACTGTACTTATGTACCAGCCAGCTCTGGGGAATAGTCACACTGTGCCAAATATCAAAGTGAATGGTCATAGTCTAAGTGTTGTGGACAAATTCACCTGTCTTGGCAGCACTGTGTCACAAGCTGCCACAATTAATGATGAAGTGAATGCAAGAATCTCCAAGGCCAGTGCGGCCTTTAGCAGACTGTACAAGAATGTATGGGACAGAAATGGAATAAGCCTGCAAACAAAGCTGAAAGTCTACAAAGCAGTTGTATTATCGACACTGCTATATGCTTGTGAAACCTGGACTGTTTATCAGCGACACGCTAGGAAATTAAACCACTTCCACACAGTCTGCCTTAGGAAGTTACTGAAGATTAAATGGCAAGACAAGATCCCAGACACTGAAGGCCTAGAAAGAGCGTCCATGCCCAGTATCCACACACTACTAATGAAGAATCAGATTCGCTGGGCTGGTCACTTGACTCGCATGCCAAATCACAGGCTCCCTAAACGAATGTTTTACGGCGAGTTGCGTTGTGGTAAACGCTCCCAAGGCGGCCAGAGGAAACGCTTTAAAGACACTCTTAAAATCTCACTGAATGCTTTTGGAATTAATCATGACACCTGGGAGACTGCAGCCAGAGACCGAAATTCGTGGCGTGCTTCATTACGCAAGGGTGCAGTCACTTGTGAGGCAACTAGGACTGCAAGAGCTGTGAAGAAAAGACAACAGAAAAACCACTGCAGAAAATCCTCCTCCAGAAACGTCAAGCATTCTTTGTCCACATTGTCAAAGAATATTTCGAGCCAAAATAGGCCTTATCAGCCATCTTAGAACTCACGGCTCCATACTTTCAACCCCACTGGATGAAATGAATGGGCATCATTCCTGATGGACACACAACAACACTGACAGTAATAATCTACCAGTACTGATTATTATAGTGACCACAGACTACTTACAGGAACATTGAGGATAAAGTTAAAGAAAGTCAAGTATATAACAGGAAACACTAAATGTGACTTGTGTGCATTGAGTAATGACAAGGAAATACAAAACAAATTCAACATAGAAGTACGGAACATATTTGATGCATTGTCTGATCTAGAGATCCTATTCCAGGATGTTGATGATGAATGGGAAATGTTGAAGAATTCAATCAGTTTGGCTGCAGAAACAACTATTCCAAAATTAAAGGAGGTGGGTCATCAGAAATGGATGACTGAAGACATTTTACAACTAATGGAAACAAGAAGACTCAACAAAAATAATTCTGCCAAATATGAAGAAATTCACAGACAAGTCAGAATATTATGTAAGAAGGTAAAAGAAGCATGGCTTGAGAAAAATTGCTTAGACATTGAAAAGCAACATAACAGTCAAAATACCAAATTAGTGCACAAAAAAATTCAGGAACTTACTAATAAAAGAACAAGTACATCAGCAATCTGTCTAAAAACTAAAGATGGCAAAACCATAATAGAAAAAGATCAGATTCTACATGTATGGACAGATTATGTGAAAAACCTTTATGATGATAACAGAGACGAACAGTATGATATTCGATTTAATAATTAAGGACCGCCAATTTTATCGATGGAGGTTCGAAATGTTCAACATATGAAAGCTGGAAAGGCTCCTGGTGCAGATAACATCACAACAGAAATAATTACAGCTTTAGAAGAATATAGAGTAGATCAAGTCACCAGACTGCTGAACACATATGATACTGGAGATATACCTTCTGAATTATGTAACTGTATTTATTGCAATGCCAAAGAAATCAGGAGCCTTGGAATGTGATCAACATAGAACAATTAGTATAATGAGTCACATCACAAAGATTTTGCTACGAATTATCATGCAAAGAGTGAGGAAGAAAATACAACCTGAAATAGGGGAAGAACAATATGGGTTTGTAGAAGGAAAGGGTACAGTAAATGCTGTGTATATGATTCGATCAGAACGGGCAATAGAAGTAAACAAGGATATACACCTTTACTTTATTGACTAGACAAAGGCTTTTGATAGAGTTAGACATGTCTACATGGTAGATATGCTTGCAGATCTACAAATTGACGGGAAAGACATTAGACTTTAAAACAAACATATTGGAAACAACAAGCTGCCATAAGGATTGATAATGAAGTGGGACAACCCCGG
Source organism: Cepaea hortensis (assembly GCA_963921405.1). Taxonomy (NCBI): domain Eukaryota; kingdom Metazoa; phylum Mollusca; class Gastropoda; order Stylommatophora; family Helicidae; genus Cepaea; species Cepaea hortensis. The sequence goes on along the minus strand of OY992887.1, from coordinate 98,381,220 downwards.
TAAGGTTAACCCGGTCAACAAATGCCCGCAGAAGTCGGATGTGTCAGCTTAACGGCGCAAGAATGCAGCTGTGCTGTAAAAAGGCACAACGCAATCACGTCCGGAAAAAACAACACTCCGGATGAACGCAGAAGAAGAAGAAGAAGAAGTGAGACAATATCAGCCTATTAAGAGAGGTGTTAGGCAGGGATGTGTAATGTCTCCAGATCTTTTTTCCCTATACAGTGAAAATATTTTCAGAAATGTAGAAGATATAAATGGAATCAGCATTGGAGGACGAAACATCAATAACATTAGATATGCAGATGATACAGTATTGATTGCAGACAATGAGCAGGATCTGCAACAATTAGTAGATGCGGTTGTTGCACACAGTGAACAACTGGGGTTAGAATTAAATTGTAAAAAGACAGATTATGCTTGTTTGCTTGCGTTCGTTGGCTTGAGCTCCAACGCGAAGTCCTGTATGTTGGATGAAGGCATCCTGTTGTCCAACATCAGTGTGATGTCATACAGGACCTGAGGTTTGCGTGAGTATCCATTGTCCCATGTCTGGCTTATTTGTGTGCAGACTGGTGGTTCCTCGTCGTACAGGGAGACACTCTCCGACTTAGGAGGAATCAACGATCCTACTGACTTTAGCCAGACCCCGAAGGGACCTGTTGCCCAGGACGCTTGACGAGGACGCGTCAATAGGTCTTGGCCAGTATTATGTATATAACCTGGCCCTGGTGCCCTGGAAACACCTCTGCATCCCACACAGATTATGGTCGTCACTAGGAAGAACGAAATACCATAATGTAATATACAAGTAGATGGGAATATTCTTCAACGAGTGAATCGGTACAATTATCTCAGAACAGTCATAACATCAGATGAAGAGATTAGAACAAGAATCGCCATGACGAAAGTAGCCTTTAACAAGATGAAAAACATACTGACCAATAAAAAGATATCAACTGAAACGAGAAAAAGAGAGTTGAGGGTCTACATAGAGCCTGTTCTTTTGTGTGGATGTGAAACTTGGGCAATGAGCAGTCAAGCTGAAAAACATCTGATGGCTGCAGAAATTTGGTTTCTGAGGAAAATGCAAAGAATACCATGGACAGGCAGAAAAACCAATGACCAAGTACTACCGGAGACAAATGAAAATCAAAAATTGTTTAGAAAAATTAGACGTAGACAGCCACAATTTTTTGGACATGTTATGAGAAGAAATGGATTGGAGAACTTAGTGACAACTGGCAAGATCGAAGGGAACAGACTGTGGCATAACCACTATCCACCATTATTCAGTTGCCAAGAATGCACGCCAAGAAGAGGGGAAAATGTAAAACAATTGACGGCGCAAAACTCAAAACTGAAACCAGAGCTTAAAACTAACGCACCATCAAAACTGGAACTGAACAAGTGACAGATGACGTTAATTCTGGGAAAGATTTCATCAGCCAAGGCACAAGAGATCATTGGATAAAAATAGACACGTGACAACGCCTCCATTTGAAATCCCGCTTAGAATATGTTAATCGCGCACTCTTTCTGCAAACTGCCTGATGAACAGACGTAAAAGCTAGTGTGACCGATTTTCAAATAGGGAAGGCAGAATGTCTGAATCCGAGGTAAGCTTGTAATTCCTTAGATTAGATTGATGACCAGATTTATCAAGTATCAAGGAATGGTATCCAGTGTTTGTAATGTCAATTGAAATCTATTATTATTAATTAAAACCTCTGAAATGAAAAAGGATCGACTGTAGATTCTAACGACGCAGAGCCGATTCCCGGGCAAACTGACAATCTAATAATCTTTTCGAATACTGCAATCTCTGATATTCTTAAAGATAATTATTAACTTTAAGAAGTTAGTTAGTTAGTTAGTTAGTCGCAGTTCCAACTTCACAGCAACGGGTCGTCCCCATTATGCTCCGTTCCTGTGCCAGTGAATATCACACAAAATGCTCCCCACTGCCCAATGTGAAAAGTGGAAAAGACAGGAGTCTCGACAAACAACAGCCCGCACAGATACACTGTGCATAATGCCGCCACCTTAGTGTCAACACAATAGTCCCCCACAAAACACCCAGTTCATTTCTGATGGAATCGGCAGTCATTTTCCCATCTGGATGTTCCCTAGATGTTCACCCACACAGTCGACGAAATACAGTTCATCATCGATGGCATTGGCAGTCAACCAGAAGTCCAGCAGCCACGCATTTCTGCATAAGGCAAAAACCGGTCAACTCTGGGACATAGCCAGCTGCCATCGCTCCGAACATGCAGCCACGTTCCAAAATACCTCGGGCAGCTTCAGAAGCATTTCACACGAAACTCACAGCTCACAGTGTCGCGCCACGCACTCACTCAGTAGCAGGGCGACGGAACCAAGAAGCCTCCTTAGTCGCCTCTTACGACATGCGTGGTAGGCTACAGTGTTGCTATTCTTTGCTTCCCTTATGGGCCCCGGCAACACACAACAGTATTATGTGCATAATACTACTACATTCTATTCTGGACAACTGTACGAAGTGATGATTCTAAAGCAATCTTGTGCCTTTCATCAGAAACACTGCTAAAAATGCTACCACTATCTACAGCTAAAATGGCAGTTCGTGTACTAGAATGAGTGCCTTGTTCTAAAACAGACTTATCTATGTCTATTTTCAATTTAGAAAGCTGAAAGAGAAATCAAATCTTCCCTTTCTCCTTCATCTTTTGAATAAATAGGGTTTGATAGAATAAATATTTATATTTGTGTCAAATTTTAATTAGATAAGGGCACTTACGAACTGCATTACATCAGAAAAGTTGTGCTTCGCGGAACTCCACCACCAGAAGTTGACTTAACTCATTACTCAACACAACTTAAAAACACAACCCCACACCACTCAACACCACACCACCCAACACTCAACACAACAACAACAGATAATGGGAAAGGAGTTATTATACAAAGAAGAAGAAGTAGTTGGTTAATTGGGAAAACAGAGAATCATTTATACACACTACAAATCCAATTGAGTGATAGAAATGTTATAAATGTATGTCATTTATTTACATGCATCTTGACACCTCCTCACTCTTGTCACTGTCTTCCTGTACACGTCTCACTGACCCCAGGTCCAATGAGAACTTACATACAGCAGGAACCAACTGAGACAAGGCGTACACAGTGTGATAAACTCTGACCACCCCAAATTAACTCAACACTAGTGTAGAGAAAAGAAGAGAGGGGAGTGGGGGGGGGGGGGGGGGGACTAGTTCCTACTTCAGGAATTTAGGTTTTTCCGACCTACTTCTAGAATATTGCATTGGTAGGATTGTATATGTTTATGTGAATTTTACACAGTGAATTCTTGGTGGCAACCCATTGGCATCCAACTGGCAACCAACTGGCCAACCAACCGAACCAGACCCGAGAGAGAAAGAGATGAACCGCACTTGAGATGGAGGATGACTTGGCCATGAGCAGAGTATGGGGAGGCCTTCAGAGGAGCTATACGGGCAGACCTGAAGTGGATCCATCAGTCAATGGACCCAGGCCTATCCTAATCCTCCAAATCATAAGGTTATCTCTCTCTTAGAAAGAAAACACACAACACTCAGTTTTCAAGAACTGATACCTCAATGTAGATTCATCATCTTCACACTTAACATGTACAACATTCAAATGTATACCATGTTTCCACTCTTATTGACATCTCATGTATTGATGCTTATTTGTTGATGGTCTGTGACATTGGTCCTATATGCATTTTTCTAATTTATCTTGTGCAAACCACAAGAGAAAGTGTATTTACCAGGCCAGAAGACACAGGCCCATTCAATAAATAATTAACTGTCACTGATCTTATGTTGATTTATTAGTTCAACCTATCTGTGATTCACCATTTAATGTGTACATCATGTGGTCAAGATCTATTGTGATTAGTTATGTGTTTAATTGTTTAAAAACAAATTCAATCATGATGAAATACTAAAAATGGGGAGGAAAGACTAGGTCTATCAACTGCTCAATATCCATGCTTTCTTAACATAAATCAGGCTGAGAGAATTCTCCAGACTTTCCTCAGATTTGATAAACAAAAGGGGGGCTCAAGAGCTATAAGATTCTTTGGAGAAGGGGCAGAATCCCAGTTGGTATTTATTATTCTCACCAGGGCCATAATCTATATCTCCTAGACTAAATTAAATAAGACGAGGCCTGCAGATAACTCGAGGGTCATATTCTGGGGTTATTGAAGATAGAAGAGGATGGCGCCCAACTTCTTTGATTAGAAATGGGGCATGCACCACAGTGATTTCCCACTCCCTTCAGAATATATGACACAGACCAAGAGGAAGACCGAGAGGAAAATACCTGGATGGCTTGGTCACATGGCATGGACGAGACACGAACACTGAGCTGATCCACGACTCTGGTGATCGAGTGAAATGGTGAGTCATGACCGCCCACCCTTTCCGGCATGGCACATGATTGATTGATTAATAGGAGATACCGATGAGTGGATTTGGTTAAAAAAAAATAAAATAACACAGAGCTAATATTTGTTGCAGGAGTGTCCAACATATGCAGAACGGAGAAAATTACTTTGGCCTACACCGGCTCTGTTTTAGTACAAACATTATGGAGATGTCAGCAAGCTTAAGTTGATTACTGCACCACAGTGATTTCCCACTCCCTTCAGAATATATGACACAGACCAAGAGGAAGACCGAGAGGAAAATACCTGGATGGCTTGGTCACATGGCATGGACGAGACACGAACACTGAGCTGATCCACGACTCTGGTGATCGAGTGAAATGGTGAGTCATGACCGCCCACCCTTTCCGGCATGGCACATGATTGATTGATTAATAGGAGATACCGATGAGTGGATTTGGTTAAAAAAAAAAAAAATAACACAGAGCTAATATTTGTTGCAGGAGTGTCCAACATATGCAGAACGGAGAAAATTACTTTGGCCTACACCGGCTCTGTTTTAGTACAAACATTATGGAGATGTCAGCAAGCTTAAGTTGATACTGCTTTCTTTGTATTTATTCACAATGACATCTGAAGATGAGTGCAGAAGAAGATAAATACGTTTCACTTTCCTCCATGGGGCATCTGAGAAGGATCTCTGGTATGTGTGTTTAGAACTTTTCAAGGATACTGCACTTGCCAGAGTCCGTGAACGGGTGAGAACATTATCGTTAGCAATACCTGCACATTTTCATTGGAAAGTGAGTGGCATCCTCATTGCTGTAGTGCACCTCCTGGCTGGTTGCCTTCGTTTTCAGTAGCTTATGTTGCTGTTGATTGTTTTAGATTTGCGTGGATGAGCGTATCTAGAGTAGTCTGAAATTACAGCGCCAGATACTCGCCGTCACTCCCTTCTCTTATTAGTTTTAACGACTACCCCACGTGAAGGCCAAGAGATGGACTTTTGCTGTCAGAGGTAATGAATGCACACATTTTCGTGGCATTTAGCTAAGTTGAGCACTCATCCTAAATCTATCTCTCCGACTATGCCATGACAGCAATTTGGAACCCCTGATGACTATGGTATTTATAAAAAAGACAATTAAAAGTTGAGTTAAGAACCGACATCACTACACTCAGGACATTTCTATACGTGCTCCGTCACCTCGTTCAACAGCCAGCGAAGAGTCATACTACTAATCGTTCCCACCGTTATCTGATTTAAAGTTCTTCTGGTCTTCCCTCTCAGTTTTGAGGATTCTTGTAGAACCCCTGCCGATCGCGCGCAATCTCATTCTTTGCACATTTGGGTTCTCAGCATGATCCCCCAACTTCTCCACCTAGTCCCACAAGCGCACGACCACCTCCCCCTTATCCATAGGCAATCTACCACGAAGAGGCGCATTTCCTGCCAGCCTATCAGCCTGTTCATCCCCCCCCCCCCCCCCCTGCATATGGCCAGGGCAAAAGACCCATACATTTCTCGCAATCTGTGACCGTTGAAAAAAATAAGTCGCTTAAAAGTCGACTTGGTTGACTTCATTGCACCGGATTTTATCCCATATAGCTCACTCTCTTTCCGCAGCGTGGAAAGCGACGTACATAGCACGAACTCCGTAGCTCCAGCGACGACCCTCATGAGTTTCCGAGAAAAAAAAACACTCGTGAACCGAAGAACACGATGCGGAATCGAACCCACAACCTTCGGAGCCCGAGTCAGACGGCTTGACCACTTCGAAACGGAGACTTCCATGTGAATATGTGACCTCTGAAGCGAGGATAGCCATTCCACACGAAACATCCCTTTCTCCACCTTACACAGCATACTCTTTGAACCCATAAAACAATGTTATAATTGTTAGTTAGTTAGTCGCAGTTTCAACTTCACGGCAACGGGGCCTCATTATGCTCCGTTCCTGAGCCAGCGAATATCACACGAAATGCTCCTCACTGCCCTATGTGAAAAGTGGAATAGACAGGAGTCTCGACAAACTAACAGCCTGCACTGTGCATAATGCCGCCATCAGAATGGCAACACAAAAGTCATCCACGAAAAATACAGTTCATCATCGATGGAAGCGGCAGTCACTAGACATATACTGACAGGCAGAAAATGTCGTAAGATTAGAATAGATGCAACACCTCAGTTACAAACACTGTCACTACATCAAAGAAGATCTCATACGACAGGAAGAGGGCGGTCGATATAAAAAATGGATTGACAACAACAAAGACAATCATATGGAATGACAGTATCCAGTGCCACTCACCGAGCGCAGGAATGTCAATTAATGTTTAATTTAACCCCCCTCATGACGATTAATGTTAAAAGTGAAAGATGATGATTGTGCATTCTGGCTCCGGTTTTTTTCGATACCCGCTGAAGCACGTAAAATCAAGAACGATTACTATGAGGTAGCGTAGTAGTGCATGCAACGTTTGAATGAAATTAATAATTATTTCCATATTTTAGCACAAGGAGTTGAGTAAGTTTGTATATTATTTAATTGACAACTTTAATGTACTTCTTTAGTTTGCATAATGAAACTATGCGTCAGTTTATTCATACATATTTGGAAAGTGTCGTCAAATAATGATGAATGATCTATGATGAACCATTGAATATTGAACTGAACCCTTACTGCCGCGGGATTTTCAACATCAATTCAATATATATATATATATATATGATAATCATATAATAATTAATATATGATATATTAATAGTTAATACATATAATATATATTATCAACGCAACATTATGCAAAATAATATACTTTATGATTAAAAGTACAGTATTATTATTACTTACTTAAACTTACCAACAAAAAGTTGTTAACTGCAGTGAGAAAAAGAGTGTTGACGTGCTAATCCATATTCTTGTATCATGTATGCGAGTGAAACATGAACAATTATTATTCAGACAGGCTGAGAAACATGTGGAAATGTGGTTTTTGAGAAATATGCAAAGAATACCATGGATTGACAGAAAATAAAATGACAGTCCTTCAAGAAACAAATGAAAAGCGAAGATGGATTGGAGAAATTAGATGTAGATGGTCGAGATTTTTTTGACATGATATGATTATGAGGAGAAATAGACTTGAAAATTTAGTGACAACTGTAAACTTGATGGGAAGAGAGCAAGAGGAAGACAAAGGGATTAAACACCTTGATGGTTTGGCAGCATGGCATGGTCGGGGCAAGAACACAGACCTGATTCGAGACTCTGGTGACCGTGCAAGATGGCGAACCATGACCTCCCATGCCCTTCGGCATGGTACTTGATGATGATGAACTTGATCAAAGATCCCTCCATGCCACTGCCTCAGTCCATCCAGCATCATTTCCCTTTGTCTGCCTCTGTTCCCCTTGATCTGTCCAGTTGTCACAATATTCTCCAATGCTTCTTTTCTTATCACATGACCAAAGAAAGCTGTTTATCTCTTTCTTTTTGTTGCATAGGATGTTCTATTAACCTCTTTCAGACATTCGGTCTAGTTACCCTGGCAGTCCAAGGAATTTGCAACATTCATCTCAGAAACCACATCTCTTTTGCTTACAAAGTTTTTCAAATTTGTTCATTTACATTCCAAGATTTATTGCCGTAAAACAAAACAGGTTCTATATAGCATTTCAGCACTCTCCTTCTTACATTCAATGATAGAGACTTACTGATAATTTCTACAGATAATTTATGGTTTGCTTGAATTATTTTTCATCTAGTGGCTTGGCTGTGGTCAAGTCATTTTTCAAACCCTTCCATGGCTGACTTTGTATACTCCACTCTAGAGGGCACATTTTATTTTAATTTAGTTGCAAATATTAAATGATAGTTTAAATTAAAATAAGGTATATTTTTGAAAACTCCAACCTATTTAGCTTTTATTATTATCTTTCTGGTTATTAATTATACATTAACTTAATATTTCTTGGATGAATTTTTACCCTTTTGAATACATTCAAATAATGTGCTGAAGTTCATAAGATTTACGTTTTCTAAATCTGCAACCATGTTTATTAAATTGTTGCTTTTATTTACTATTTCTCATTAGAATTATCATGGCAAAAAGGAATCTTGATCATCTGAGATCACATCTGTCAGAGTTTGAACCTGACTATCCCATACAGAAAGGCTACATTGCTCGGCTGTTGATGGTGGATCGTTGTACTGTAACAAATGTGCTTAAAGAAGTGAGAGCCATTGTGCAGGCAAATGATCCTGGCAAGGAATTACATGAGAGAAGTCTTTCAACTCATTTGTATGAATTTAGGAAACACATTTTGCATAAAAAATTAAATTTAGCAGCAGAATGGCAGTCACTTATTAGACTCTTCCTTGAACCACTTCGTATCACATTCAAGAGTCTCACTGTCCAACCTGCTTCTTCACAACCAGAACAAACATCAGTTCCATCACCATCAAGGCATCCTGAACCGTCTACATCAGAAATGCTGCTAGAACCAAATATCCCAATAACACCAACACCCTTGCAGCCAGTGCAGAATTCATCAACAATTAATTCTCCATCTTGTTTGATGACTTGTGAGTTGCCATCACCAAGGAAGCTTAAAAGTTACTGCGCAAGCTGTATCAACAAACAGCGTACTATTACAAATATGTTGCAGAAGAACAAACATTTACATCAACAGTGTAAAAAATTTAAAAAGCTCTCAAAGGCAGAAAAGGGAAATTTTTCTTTGAAAAGATACAATGAAAAGATCAAGAGGAAGACTCAGTCAGCTACTAAGTGGAAAAATAGATATGCATCTTTGTCAGAAGCTTGTAAAGAGACTTTTAACTTATTAAAATTGGTGCAACGTTTAGAGCAGCAGGTGAAGACCTTAGAAGGAAAACTCACTGCAGCCCAAGACGAAAACATTAACATGGCTTCAATAAATAAACGGCTTGAAAGTTTGCTTGTAAAAATGGAGAATGGAGATGCATATTTGAAACAAGTAAATGAACAGCTCAAAAATAAACTTGAGAAAGCAGAGAATGATAATGCTCATTTGAAAAGCATACATGAACAGCACAAAAGTAAACTTTTGAAAACAGAGGATCAAGATATTCATATGAAACAATTACATGAACAGCTTGCAAGTATACTTGAGAAAACAGAGGATGATGCTGCTGATTTGAATCGTAAGTATGACAAATTCAGTAGTCCACTTAGTTTATAGAACTTCAGTATTATCAACTACTATACTAAACTTTAAGCACACTGGTACACAAATAATTTTTAAAATGTGACCTGCACTTCCAGATTGATCCAACCTAAACTTGGTACCAGAAATTGTTTGGGGATGAAAAGGTGACCTACATGATATTAACCACATTACTCATTGAGTATTGATTAGTCTGTAAAAATAACACCATATACCCAACACACCTCAGTGTATGGAAAAGGATCCTGTAGTTCACTTATGAATATTTACTGGGGGTCAAATTTGTCGGAGACTCCCGTGGGTTGTCACTAGAGCTACGGAGTTCGTGTTTTGTGCGACACTTTCCGCGCTGCGGAAGGAGACCGAGCCATATGGGATAAAACCCGGTGCAACGAAGTCGACCCTGTCGGCTTTTAAGCGACTTTAAGCTGAACCCCAGAATTCGTGCTTTTGGCAGGTCACTCTGCACAAAGAGACACAGCCATTTGGGTTAAAACCCAGTGCAATGAAATCGATCTTACGTCTTTTTTGTAAATCCTCTTTATTTACTGATATGTACAAATACCTGCTAATGGCACTCAGTACCTTGTTATTACATTTATTCACCATTAATTTATCTAAATGTTCATTCATTGTTTCCACTATTATATTGGGCGGCATCACATTTCTCCATCATGGCTTCAGTTTAGCTCTGAATAGCCCATGATCTGTCTCAGTTCCATCTGCCCTGGTGTTCTCACTTATATTCTTCTTTACTATTGTGTGTTTTGTAATGCTTCGTGTGTGTGTGAGTGAGCTGTATTTGCTTACAGTCCACTCCATGTATGTGTCTGTATTATGTGTTCAAAAGTGAACTATATGTGAGTATTTGTATGTCTTTTTTTTTTACCTGCTTATACGAATTGTATGTAAGCACTTGTCTGTGTGCTTATGTTAACTGTGCATGTTTATGAGAGCACTCAATAATATTATTAAAAGAAAAATTCTGTTATGTTATTTTCAATGTTACAACTTGCCAATGCCTCAGATGCTCTTATGATGCCACTAGGATACAGTCAAGCAAGTCATTCTCCAGACATGGAAGTAAAAGAGGAATCCCCATGGGAGGTATGTATAAATTCTAAGAGCTAAAGATATATTGTATAGAAACCAGTTTACATGGTTTAGCTCTTTCTGTACCGAGTTCATTGGTTACTCCATAAACATAATTGATCTTTTTTGTTTGCCTCAAGAAGTAATTACTTTAAACTATTGAACGACTATTTCATCATCTTGTGCTATGCCAAGCAGCACTGACAGAAATGTTCCTCCACAAACATTTGTTCTTTGTATTCTTGATAAGCTGAGCCACTGATTGTCTTCCATGTCACTCTGCCAACCCATCCAGCATCTTGTCCCTCAGTCTACTGCTGCCTGGAAGAGTGGAAATAATAATAAGGACAGAAGAAGGTTATCTAAGAGCTGTCAGGAACAGTGTGTTTTAATAACTAGGGCCGGGTGGTTTATTTAACTTCACTACAATTAAACCCATTTCTCTTAAATATTGTCTATGGATGGGTTATAATTAGTTCATCAGGTGTATCATCACATATTATGTTATCTTTGGATGGGTTGTGATTAGTTCATACATTGTATTGTCTACTCAAATGGGTAGTTTATAGAAATTATATAAGAAAATTAGTCTATTATGTGTTCTTACTGAAAAGAGGCTGGTCTTCATGCCGAAGGGCTTATGAATGCGGTTTGTGATCCCATATACCCGCGTTCTAAACACAGCTGCACGAAATTTGGTAGCAGACAGCGTTGTGCTGGTTTTTTACGTAAATGGTATGGGTGCCGGTCATCCAGAAAGCAATGGCAAACAACTGAACGTAAACTTGCCAAGACAACAACAACAGCAAAAAATGCTGGTGTTGACTGCAAACATCCTGTAAAGGATATGCAAAAAAAAAGCTTATAAGAACCAAAACATTTGAATATGCAGGTCAGCATGGTCAAATGGGTAAGAAAATGTGTTCTTAAACATCTATTGTGCTGATGTCGAGGTAAGCGGTTCAACACCTACACCGGACAGCTGGACTAAAATGTTGGATCTGTCGTCCTTGACTTGGGGATGTAAATTACAAGTACCTCTGAAGTTGGAGTGGGTCCGCCTGATGGCGAGGGACACTGTTAATAGGGACACCTAATCCACGCGCAAAATTCAGTCCATCACTACTATAAATAGTGTATATTGACTATGCTTGGGTTCAAAGCGAGCAAGCGCAAAAAAAAAAAAAAATGGAATATATAGTCAATAGAAAACTAAGAAAATGTTGGATACATAATATCATCTCTACACAACTATGATACAACCAAAGCACACACACGCACACATCTGGCCCTAGAACACAGGCTTAGACTCTCCACACCTCTACCCTAAATGGCAAGTGATTTAGGAAAAGAGACATGATCCACCTGGGGCTAGACATTAGACTATGAACACCACCATGGACGCATTCAATCACCATTTGTGAACTGACATGTTTATACATCTATTTCTTCCAGGCTGCAGATAATTGTAGTAGTAACTTTGCACACCAGAATGATGAAATAAAACAGGAGCAAATTTATGAAGTGAGTTTTGGTTTTGTTTAAATTTCAGAACATTCACAGATTTGATGTAGTGTGAATGAGGATAAAGATTGCTGACTCTTGAGTGTTGTGATTTTTAAGTTGCCAATTGATGTCTAGCAATGCAACACGCTCTCTAATATGTCTATGATTGATTGTTATTGACTGAAATCTTATACTGCATATATTTAGTATTTTAACGTGCCAGGATTGTTCTTTCCATTATTTGCCATTTTATGATGTCAAAACTTATTCTTGATGGTTTTTTCTATGTACGTTCTGATATTAAACCATCTTCAGGAATTAATCTCTGCTCCTGTGGTTATGTTTGCAACTTCTTGTTAGCTTCCCCATTTGTCTAATCTGTTGATATTCTTTTGTCAGGATTGTTTTATGTATACATTATTTGTATGAAGTACATTAAGTAGTTATAGTTAGTTGCATGTCCTTTACAGGATGTTGCTAACAACCCCAGCATTTATTACTTGTTTGTGATTTACTAGACAATTTTAGTTCAGTAGTTTGCCATTGCTATCTGAATGGCTTATGCCTCATACCATTGAAAACAATGTGATGCAATCTGCTTAAATATTGCTCATGGCTAATTTCAAACCCTCGACTTGGTAAGTTGGGGAATTGTGAAACAAGTTTCATTATCCCTTAAACTGCAGTACCAGTTATATTAAGTAGATAAGGATCTATTTTAACTGATTGCCTGCCAAACAGAAATTCATGGCAGAAAATGGGAAGTAGGGGTGTGTGACAATAATGTTGTGAAAATGGTTACAATTGTAGCAGATATATTGCATGATATATCAAATTAAAGGAGATTGCACAGGAAACATGGCAGTGTTAATAATTAATTAATAGGTTATAAATATTATGACAGTTTAGTAATAACAAATTGAATTAAAAGGGTGACAATTATGACAAATTTCCACTTACCAAGGCATTATTGTTCGCTGAAGATAACCCTGTTAAATTTACTTAATAATTATAAATACACCACTTTTGTTCACTAATATCACAAGAACTGCTCCATAACACAAATAAAACACAATTAAAATAATATTTTGAAGCACATAATTTTCACACAAAATGGAAAATGTCCAGAACTCACCAGGCAGATTGTACTGAGAAACAATATAAACTATTTTCTATTTAGTTATAATTATTACTCTTTTAAATTTAATTATTTAAATACTCCTTAAATACTTTGTGATAGGCAAAGTAAATTTAGTTGCACAAGTGTGGCCCATTAGCGCAAGCATAAGTCGACATGTGCCATCATATTATGAGGAACTTGCATTGTTAGTTTTGTTTTCAGTTATGACCGTCTTCTAAATAATTAACTGAACTGCATGTGGTATTAGTTTTAGAATCTTTCACAAAGTCCTTTAAATCACAATAACTGTAATATAAAATTGTTTAAAATGGTAATTTTATTAAAATATATGAGGTCCAGAACCAGAAGGTGCTGTCATTGTGAAAATAATCAAAACAAACCACTTAAACACTCGTTTTCTCCTAAATCAATGAATCCGCGCGCCTTGTCTATCACTGGTCGAAGGGAAATCTTTTATGTGTGTGAATCGTCATTTCCGGGCACTAAAAATTGGGGAAAATAAGAGAAATAAAATACATAACGCACTGTCTATACCAAGCCGTCCTATCATCTCGCGAGTGCCAGAACCGTTTCATTGAGCCGGCCTGTTGGCTCACTGCAGGCAATCAGATTTTATATATATATATATATATATATATATATATATATATATATATATATATATATATATATATATAGTTTAATGCAATTTATGTAGTACTATTGTACATAGAAATTATAGCAATGAAAGAAATGCAGCTCTAAACACAATAAATATTTGCTGCTTCAGGTGAGGTTTTGATGTAACTTATAGACAAATTTCCACTTACCACAGTGATCTGCAATCTCACCGGTGCTCTTTAATGTGTATACGAGCAAGATTGCATACCTAGAAGCACCAGGGGTTGGAAGGATTCTAAAATTTGCAGATGATATTCTTGCATACAGGCAGGGGAGAAATAGGGATCAAACAGCCCAGGAGCTACAGGTGACAGTAGACAAAGTGATTGACTGGTGCACTGAAATGAGTGCTGTTATCAACCCGGAAAAGGCGGCTGTGTTATGGTGCTCTCTGGACAACAGGATTGTGAGAGATGATGCCCCAAGCCTCATGATAGATGGCAGAAGCGTCAACAGAGAGAACAAACTGAAGTATCTGGGAATCACATTTGACAGGAGTCTGTCCTTCAAGGACCATGTGGAGACAGTTGTGACAAGATCTCAAAAGGGACTCAATGCACTTAAAACTATGGCTGCAATGGACACAGAGCAGAGAATGCTCTTCACACTATACCAGCACTTGATTCTCTCAGTGATTGATTATGGACTAGGACTGCTCACTGTATCAAAGAGTCAGCTGGTGAAATTAGAGCGCATACAGAATGAAGCTATGCGGGTCATTCTGGGATGCACCAGAGACACTCCAGTAGTGTGTATGCGTTACATCCTTGGTCTGCCTACTGTTGCTGGTAGGCACAAGGTGATGCAAGCGAAGGCATACCTCAGAGTAGCTGCAGACACAGATCACCCGTTGCATGAGGCGCTGGATGTAGTTAAGGGTCAGAGACTGATAAGAGGGAAATCATGGATGGCTCAGGCGGAGGATACGATCAGACAGGTGTGCCCCTTGGAGAACATCAGGCGAGGAGAGGAGTGGGTCAGAGTGCCAGCCGAGCAGTGAGACTTGTGCAGGGTTATAATCACATTGAGCCGGGAGTGCAGGGAGTGGCCAGCAGGGGCCACGGAAGTGGAAATTCAGCAAATAATTCAGGAAAATTCTCGCCCGGGTGATGTGATTATCTACACGGATGGGTCGGTGTTGAGAGGTAGGAGAAGTGCCTGGGGGTTCTTGGCAAAGACTAATGGTCGGCGTTTGGTGCAGGAGAGCCTGGCGTATGATGATACTACATCTAGCTTAAGAATGGAGGTGGAGGCGGTCAGTGCAGCTTTCTGCTGGATAGAGAACACGATACATACACACATTGTGATTGTTACTGACTCAGAAAGCATGCTGAGGAGGGTGAGGACAGGCAAGCTTCGTGCAGAATGGCTTGCTTCGCTTCGGAGGTCACGTGTAGCAAGCATCACCTGGATCTTTTCTCCTGGGCATGCCGGTGTGCTGGGGAATGAACAGGCGGACAGATTGGCTGGCTCGGCAAAACTTGGTGGAGTATTGATGTATGACAAAACAGATGTGGTTGCGGCCTTGTGGGAGCATGTGTACACCTCGGAGGAGCAAATGGATCACCATAGTCTGGTAAGAATGAGACAGCGAGGTGTGACGAGGGGATCTGGCCGATGCTCGACGCTCAGAGGAAAGGCGAGACGGACATATAATCAGATTGCTACTGGAACTATTAGTGTTGGAACTCTTCGCTGGCTGCTGAGCATGGGGACGGAGCGCTTATGGGAATGTCCCGATTGCTGTGATGTCGGTTCCTAAATCAATCAATCAATCAATAGACAAAAAGTCACTTGGTTTACTGACTTGTATATTCAGTTGTTATAGAGAGCTTTGTTTCACTTCATGCTGGTGTGTTGAATAAACCAGTGTTCATTATGATATATTTAGCTGTATCACATGACTTCATCCATAACAATATATGTGGCTGTGTTACATGAGACCTTCAGCAGTTGGGGTCATGTTCTACTAAATGTATTATTACCGACACTGGTTTCTTCAACACTTAAAACTACATTATGCTTCATCAGTTACTTTTGTCACCTAGGAATATCCTAAGAGAAGCCAGTGGAAGGAAACATCTGCCAATGATGAAACTGCAGCCATATCCAAGGATGCGGCCTCAAATATTTCTTTGAAAGACTTATTTTGTAAGTTTGTGTTTGTAAGTTGAGTTGAGCTAAGGACTGACATCACTGCACACAGGACATTCCCTTATACGCTCCGTCCCCTCATTCAACAGCCAGCAAAGAGTCACACTACTAATCGTTCCCACCACTATCTGATTGAATGTTCTCCTGGTCTTCCCTCTGTTTTGAGATTCTACCGCAATCTTATCCTTTCCACATAAGGGTTCTCAGTCTGTTTCCCCACCTTCTCCACCTGGTCTCACAGGTGCATGACCACCTCCCCCTTGTCCATATGTAATCTACTACTAAGAGGTGTGTTCCCGGCCAGCCTATCAGCCTGTTCATTCCCCCACACTCCCACATGGCCAGGGCAAAAAATCCATACAATTCTCACAATCTGTGACCTCTGAAGCGAGGTGAGCCATTCTATACAAAACATTCCGTTCTCCACCTTACTAAGCATACTCCTTGAGTCCGTGATGAAGCCAGTGTGTGTTGCAGTGGTCTCCTCTAACCAACGGAATGCTGCTGTGACTGCTTCCACCTCCATTCTCATACTGGAGGTTGTAGCCTCATATGCCCCATAAATATATATATATATATCTTTTTTTTTTAAAAAGAATCTTCCCTTAGCTTTCGCAATGAAACCCCAACCAATCCATCTGTTCTCACCACTGACCCATCAGTATAGATTACTGTCACCTTGATGTGTGTTAGTCTGGATCATTTGTTGCACCTCAAACTCTGTGCAGCCCGCTGCCCATTCTCTGCACTCATGACCCAATGTTACTATTACATTGTGCCAATCCGTCTTGTCTTACTGTACTTCAACCCACTTGTTTCTACGATTGATGGTCTCTAGATCACGCACCTGACATTTAGATATTTCTGCCTGTGTCATCCAGGACCTGCCTTGTCTTAGTCTATGACCCATCACCATATCCATGGCTTTATGCAGGGGTGATCCCTATCTGCAGCAACTCTCAGGTACCATTTGGCTTGAGGGACCCTTCTTCTTCTTCTTCTTCTTCTTCTTCTTCTTCTTCGTTCATCCGGAGTTTTTTTTCGGATGTGATTGTGTTGTGCCTGTTTACAGCAGAGCTGCGTTCTTGCGCTGTTAGGCCGACACATCCGACTTCTGGGGGCATTTGTTGACCGGGTTAACCTTCCCGGGGGCTTGAGGGACCCTATGCCTATCTGACATTGTTGGTAGCATCAAGATATGCCTCATGCATATAATTCGTGTGTCCTTTTTGCACCCCAGAATCACCCGCATGGCCGCATTCTATATGCACTCCAACCTTTCAAGCTGGCTCTTTGATACTGTCAGCAGCCCCAAACCATACTCAATTACAGAAATTATTAACTGCTAAAAGAGCTTGTAAAGCATCCTCTGCTCTACCCCAGCTGTTTCCATCGCCCTCAGTGCATTAAGTCTCCTACCAGTCTTTTCACCACCAAAACCTCCACATGATCCTTAAAAGACACACCTGTCAAAGGTCATACCCAAGTGCTTCAATTTACTCTCTCTACTAAGAGGACATCCATTCAATATAATACATGGAACATCTCTTCACAATCCATTTATCCAGGGAGTACCACACAACCGATGCATTGTCTGGGTTTATAATGGCCTCTGCATTCCTTCTTCACTCTGTCACCCTGCTTACTGCCATCTGTAAGTCTGCAGCCAAACTTTCCCTGTCTCTTCCCTGTCTGTACACCAGCACATCATCTGCAAATGTCAAAATTCTACCAACACCTGGTGACTCAATAGCTACAACTTTGCTGATGTAGATATTAAAACTGTTGGTCCCCGGGAAGGTTAACCCGGTCAACAAATGCCCGCAGAAGTTGGATGTGTCGGCCTAACGGCGCAAGAACGCAGCTCTGCTGTAAACAGGCACAACGCAATCACATCCGAAAAAAAACTCCGGATGAACGAAGAAGAAGAAGAAGAAAACTGTTGGTAAGTTTGTAAACAGTTTTCTTACTTGATATTGTTGTTTGTCCATCAAGAACAATGAACATTCACTTCATCCAGTGGGGTTGAAAGTTTGGAGGCGTGAGTTCTAATGGCTGGTAGGGCCTATTTTAGCTCAAAATGTTCTCTGAAAATGTGGCAAAAGAATGCTTGACGTTCCAGGAGGAGGATCTACTGCAGTTGCTTTTCTGTCCAGCCTTTTTTTTTCCACATTTCTTGCAGTTCTGTTTGCTTTACAAGTGACTGCACCCTTGTATAATGATGTACACCACAAATTTTGGTCTTTGGAAACAGTCTCCCAAGTGTCTTGATGAATTCCAAAGGCTTTTAGTGAAATCTTCAGAGTATCTTTAAACTTTTCCTCTGACCGCCTTGGGAGCATTTACCACAATGCAGCTCACCGTAAAAAGTGTGTTTAGGGAGCCTGTGATCTGGCATGCAAGTCAAGTGACCAGCCCAGCGAATCTGATTCTTCATTAATAGTGTTTGGATACTGGGCATGGACGATCTTTCTAGGACTTCAGTGTCTGGGATCTTGTCTTGCCATTTAATCTTCAGTAACTTCCTGAGGCAGACTGTGTGGAAGTGGTTTAATTTCCTAGCTTGTCGCTGATAAACAGTCCAGGTTTCACAAGCATATACCAGTGCAGATAATACAACTGCTTTGTAGACTTTCAGCTTTGTTTGCAGGCTTATTCCATTTCTGTCCCATACATTCTTGTACAGTCTGCCCAAGGCCACATTGACCTTGGAGATTCTTGCATTCACTTCATAATCAATTGTGGCAGCTTGTGACACAGTGCTGCCAAGATAGGTGAACTTGTCCACAATACTTAGTCTATGATCATTCACTTTGATATTTAGCACAGTGTGATTAATCCCTGGAGCTGGCTGGTACATAACTACAATCTTCTCCAAGTTGATATTGAGCCCACAGTTGGCAAAGGCATATGAGAAAGCTGAAACATTATGTTGCATGTCCGCCTCTGAGTTGGCATATAGAGTGCAATCATCAGCAAACAGGAGCTTTCTGATGGTGTCGCTACCAAAACTACCAGCGACTGGATATTAAAGGATCTCAGTAAATGATACTTTATGGAAAATGATTTGTGTTTGTAAATGTGCTGCCAATACTTTCATTCTCATGTCCTTTGAATGATTGGCCCTATTTATACAATCTATTCTTATATGGCTAAAATATGAACATAATCCATGAATTTCTATCATTGAAGAAAGTAATGTCTTAAAATTATTATAACTGTATCTCTATGTGTGTGCTGGTTAAAGAGAACACACAATGTTGTTTTATTAATAATATAATAATAGTGTGCAGTTATTGGAAAATACAATTTTTGCAAGCTTGTATAATACTATCAACTTAATTTCATGCTTCAGTCTTCATCTTGTTTCTTCTTTCCTTTAATACTGAAAAAACAATTTTAACAACAGAAAGAAAATGTCTGCATGAGAAGCTTAAATGTGATAAATACAACATAGAAACATTGACTTTGCTGTTTGTAATTAAAGTACAAACAGTTTGCTTTTGTTCAGTGGCATCACAGAGCCATACATAGAATTGTCTACCGTTGTAATAACAATCTGTAATTTTTCCAGGTGGTGAAAGATGTCATGTGGAACCAGGTGACTGTCTTGATCTTGGACCTTCCATTTACATTGATAATGCTGAGGTAATGTATTCAGTAAACATATGCACTTCTTTTACATTATCCATACTTTCTTTGACATCCATATTCTTATTACTGTCTCTCAACTGGGGGCTGCATGGTCTCGAGGTATGGTGTCCGCCTCGAGTGCTGGAGGTCCCGGGTTCAAGCCCCGGTGAGGACCAGGATTTATTTCTTGTGGACTTCTTATAATAAAATTTCCCCTGGTCTCTGGGTAGTGAGATCAGACGCCCGTGTGTATTGTTGCGCACATAAAAAAAAAACTTGTTTAATTTGTCGAAAGTAAATCTGAATGATTTGTGCACCCTTTAGAAGAGAAATTAGATTGATTAAATATCTACTGTGAACGACATAGCACGCCAGAATATCCAAATGGATTCAAATGACATCAGCAAATGTTGATAAAATTTATAGAGCACAGTTACAATGGTTTCGACATCTTGAGAGACTGAAGCCCAATCAACTACAATGTATTGTCTATAACTGAGGAAGCTCTGGCTAGAGAGCTGGTGGAAGACCAGGAATCAGATGGACAGATTCTATTGAGAGTATAGTCCAAGAACACAAACTCAACATAGTACAAGTGATACATCTTGCTCAAGATAAAAAACTTCTCTCTATACTAATTGGCAATTATGAACAAAAATACATTGTTCATATGGGTATAGATAACCAACACATAACTGAGTGCCGACATACTTAGTTTCTGTAGTGCACGTATTGTGAATGCATCCATGTCACTACCAGTGGGCCTGTTTGTTACTGCCATAAATATTCTCCAACATTCTCAGACATGTTGATTCGTCAGTCTGTGCCAGCCTATAGCATATATTATCCATGCCCAGCATTCTATACATATACAGTAAGATGCATAAAAACATCAGATTTATAAAAGAATTTGACAAATTAATAGGGATGAACTAACTGAATGAAGAAGATATAAAATTACTGGATGTCTTAAATGAAAAGAAAGAAACAGTTTCCTTTATAGAGGAGCAAGCATAATTATAGAATGTTTAAAAAAAAAAATGTGTTTTTGGTTCATAGTTTCTATATTGTCAAACTCTATCCTATTGATTTAGGTGTCCTGTGAACATATCAGTACTGAACATGTGAACCAGACAATTACGGCTGAAGAGAAAGTAGAACAATGTAATATATTTAGTGAGAATGAAGGTAAGCTAAATTAACATTGATTTGTTTGGTTGTTTCGGGATATGAGGTTTAAAGATTGAGCACAACCCACTACTGGCAACACTGATCATATTCCGGTACGAACCTAAGACCTTGTCCACATCAGATTGGAAGCACTAGACTTGAGTTTTGCTCTCGTTTGAGCTCGTCAATAGACTGGACCCAGGATGGAACTCTGGATCACTGGCATGTGAGGCGGGTGTGTAACCACTTGACTACGCGGCTCACACTAGACACGACCAAATTATCACACTAGAATATCATGTCACCCATCGTAGGCTATAGGTCAAAATTTGCCCGACCACCGCATCTGGCAACCGTCAATCAATGTGGCCCCGAATGATCAGGTCTTCTCGTTCTGGCAAGGCACACCAGGCGCCTAAAGTCCAGCGAGCAATGTCATGAATAGGCCTTAGGTTTGTACCAGAATATGATCAGCATTGTCAGTAGTGGGTTGTGCTCAATCTTTAAAATCACATTCTTTTGCTGAGATTAATGACAGTGTGTTATGTTCAAGTGGAGCAGCTATGCTAGCTAAACTATGCTGACACTAACCGACAATGTTAAAGAAATCTGACAAGAAGTTTTAGTTCTTTTGAACCTGTGACTCTAATTGGCATGCATACTTAATAGACCTGTGATTGGAAAGTTTCCTTTCTGTAATCTGGAGTATTGACACAGCTGGTGTACACTTATTAATATATTAAAGGGTCTCAATAAATGATACTTTATGGGAAATGGTTTTTTTGGGGGAAGAATTTCATGATTTCACAGCCCTGTATTATATTGTATACACATTAGTCATTCAACAATCATGTTGCTGATATTAGAACAATGCAGTACTGGTATTGTACAATTTCTCATCGAAGAAACTGAGAGCTCTCTTTATTTCACAATGACAGCTTTACATGCTACAGAATCTGTTGACTAGAGAAAGAAAACTGTTTACAAACTTACCAACATTAAACCTTATTAATTAATGCTGCCTGATACTGCTTAAAGGACCACACACAAAAGAGAAGGGGGTGTAAACATGGTAAGGGGGGTTGGTGATGTTCATAAGTCTAATTTTATTGTGTTAATGCTGGAACAAACTAGCAGTTTTAAATACTTTACTGCTGACAGCTGTTGTTACTGGCTACTCTCATTTGTAAAAGAACTGGCCAGAAGAAATGCCAGGTTGTGCAGCTGAACAGTTTCTGCCCATAGAGTGGATAAACTAGCAGGTCTGTGACTAAAGAAGCTATTATTATTAGTACTCTCATTTGCTTTTTTGTTTTACACATTTCAGCTACCAGTTCATACGTGCAATTGTGTTACACAAACTCACATGCTGAACTTAAAGAGAATGGTACACATCTCTCAGTACACAGAACATGAGGAATGGGATGTTTGCCTAGTGGTTAAACAACTCATCATATCAAGATGGATTAAGGCATTGGAGATAATCAAGATGACTTATGGCATTGGAGATGTGTGTTTTGTGCAGCTGAGGGAAACTGATGAGCAGGACAGAGTCAATTAAATGTCAGGGTGTCTCTGATGACATGATGGATTCACAAAATCAGTATGGATTTTCTGAACGAGGACGGCAGGAAATTGTTGAAGAATAAATTGTCTCTGTGAAAAAAAAACTAAGATTCTTGTTTAATTGGATTGATGTATCTTTTTGCTGATGTAAAATCATTAACAGATGATGAGAAAATTGTTGAAAGTATGGTTTTTGTGGTTTTAACTTAAGAATAAGTAGTTATTTAAAGACAGAAAAGAATACATACAAGAGAGAAGCCTTACAGATGTGATTAATTGCCTCCAGATTTACAGAAAATGGAACTTTAAGGAGACAGAAAAATACATACAGGCCTGATTGTGGTTGTAACATTACTCTAACAAGTAATTTATAGAACCCCAAAAGTTAACACAGGAGAGAAGTCTTTCAGATATTATATTTTTATCTAAAGCCACACAAAAGGGTCATTTAAAGATCCGTGGAAAGTGCACACATCAGCAAAGTGAGAACATTGTGATGTTTATATCTGTTCAACAGAAAGTGTACACAACGGAAAATGAGAATATTGTGATCTGTAGCTTAGAAATAATTTTCAAGATCACAAAAAATGTATATACATGTAATTTAACTAAATTGCATGTTTCCAGACATGACAAAATAAAAATAAAAAACTATAATTTAAACAGTTCTTGGTAGAAAAATGGTACAGGAAAACAAAGAGATAACTGCTAAAACACCTTGGCCAAATGACATACTAGAAAAACGCACATGCCTGATCTAGGATTCCGGTGACCCTACTCAGAAGGTCCTGTGTTTGGACTCCATTATTTGGTTCGCTAGTGCAATTTTTTTCTGAGAACCCAGGAAGTCATCGCTAGAGCTGCAGAACTCACTCTCTGTGTGACGCTTTTGGCATGCAGCTAGCTGCTCTACAGAGACAGCTACACTGTAAACACCCCGGTAATTGAAGATGATACTTTTACCCCTTTTTTAACTTGTGAAGACATATAGACTTGGGTTTAATGACAGAACAGCCCATCATCCTAAAGGCAACAACCAGCCAGTACTACCATTATATTTATAACTGATATATCCAATGACAAGAACACCCACGATATATCAGTATTAGATTATTGGATTCTACTGGCCTGCCAGAACCAACAAGAAATGTAAGAAACATGAATAACATCCCAGGTGAAACCACTAATTTGACATCAACCAAGATGACAGGCTGATGGGAAATGGTGTATCGTGTTTAAGATAAATGATTTTATAAGTGGCCCTTTAAAATACTAGGGCATTGTGGTTGTCGCGTATTCTACAGCCGTATAAGAAAACCCTACGGGTAAGGATGTAGATAGAAAAGCTGACCCTTGGTTAGGTCAGTCCACTGTAGGAGAAGAAGACAAAAAGGCTCGTATTGGGTCTAGATAGTATGAATCCTGGTCCCAGATGAGTCTACCTTCCTATCAGTGGCACAGGGAAATGCAAGTAAAGTTGGACACTATACACCGATAGATGATAGCTGACTTAGTTAGCAGTGACACGCTACCCTGTGATGAAGAAAAGCCCCCAGTGCCCTCAAGTATAACATACAGGAGAGACACAACTAGTTCACTCAACTTCTATCCTTACACACTACACTACTATTAATTATTATGAGGTGAAAAAGGCAGTAGGTAAAGTTTTGTGTGATGGTCTACAAATCAGACCGCACAGTTTAATTATAAATGAAAGAAAAGAAAAAAAAAATGTCTCCACTCGGAAGATAAAAGTAAAATGGATTAATGTTCTAGCTAATACAGCAAACAAAGTTTCATGTGCTCTGAAATCATAGAAGCACAGCAAAGCATTCGGTGGTGGGTTGAAGTCAGATTGATGGTTTGTGACTCAGCTCATATCCATTGCTCCCACGATAGTTGTCTGCAGCTTTCCTCTCCGGTCCATCAGTTCTCACTTGATGATGACAGGAAAGGGAACTGTACTACCTTGACTCAGGCAACAAATAGTTCTGGGTGAACTCGCTGAGGCTGGTTGATGATGAGGGTGCCGCTCGAGGGTGCACCACAACAACTCTAGTTCCAGAATCAGATTCTCACTACGGATCGGGGCCCTTGTTCAATATAAAATTTTCTCTTTCTTATTACTTATTTAAGTAATTTACTATTTAAATAAACGTTGCTTTTTGAACACCACAAATGGGCCCCGACCGCTGTCTGCAAATGCTAGCAGAAGAGTGAGACCGGATATGGAACTAGGATACGCAAGTGGTCGTTTCCGGGCCAGTTGTCAGTTGGTTTGAAGTTGGCCAGGATAAGTCGGCCAAACTAAATTACTCTATAAACCGTAAATATAATGTGATCGTAACATTTGTATAACATTTCTAATTATTCTTTATAATACACTGAATAATAAGCAAGGGGAGAGGGTGCAGCCAGGCTTTCGCCACAGATGTCCCCCATAGGGAAAAAAGTACGTGACACGGACTTTTACAATCTGGCTAAGCCCTCTCGTTTGCTAGCTTTCAAGCTAGTGTATGGGAACACTGAGTAGCGTAGCCACAACCTCGTCTTCTGTAGAGCAGTGTCTACTTAGGAAATCTGCTCCAACATTATATTTGCCAGGAATATATTCCACGGTGAAGGTATAAGGTTGCAGTAATAGTGACCACCTCATCAATCTTGTGTTTAATTGTTTGGATGAGGCTAAGAACATCAAAGGCTGGTGGTCGCTTTGTACAATAAACTTGGTTCCATATAGATACGGCTGGAACTTCTGTATAGCCCATACCAGAGCCAAACATTCTTTCTCGATGGTGGAGTAGTTCTTTTCCGCTGTATTTAACTTGCGGCTAGCGTAAGCTACTGGAAACAGCATCTCTCCATCATCTCGACCCTTTTGTAAAAGAGTTGCTCCAATTCCCACATTGCTCGCGTCCGTCCTTAAGGTGAATGGGCACGACAAGTCGGGTAATTGTAAAATAGGCTTCGCTGTTAGTCTGTCCTTCAGCGTAGTATAAGCCTCTTCACACGCTGGCGTCCACTTAACTTGCTCAGGTGCTCCTTTCCTAGTGGCATCTGTTAATGGCGCAGCTAAAACGTTGAAGTTTTTGATAAACTTCTGATAAAATCCACAGAGGGATACGAAGGATCTGACATCTTTCTTGGTCCTGGGCCTGGTAGCCTTGAGTAGTTTATCTACGTTCTTTTGTTCTGGGCGCATGTGTCCTTGAACCACTGTATGCCCCAAAAATTCCAGCTGCCGGAAAGCGAGCTGGCATTTTGCTGGTCTGGCGGTGAGCCCTGTCTCTGCCAGTCTCCTTAACAGTCTGTCGATGGACTGCAGGTGTTCCTCATAAGTGTCCGAGGCGATGAGGATGTCATCCATAAAGTTACTGATACTCGGGTCCTTTAATGGATCTAATAACAATCTCATCATTCGGGTGAACACACCAGGAGCGTTGCTCAGCCCGAAGGGGAGCACGTTGAATTCGTAATGGCCGTCAGCTGTGCTGAAAGCCAAATACGGTCGGACTTCTTTCTTTACTGGAATCTGGTAGTACCCCTTACTGAGGTCTATCTTGGAAAAATACTTCGCTTTACTCAGTTTTGCGAACAGTAATCCTTGATCCGGTAAAGGTTCCGCTTGAAATTCTGTGACTCCGTTTAGCTGACGATAGTCGATGCACAATCGATGCTCGCCGCTGGGTTTTCTCAAAAGCACCACACTTGCACTATAGGGTGACTCCGAGGGCGAAATTATTCCTTCTTTTAATAGGTAATTTATTTCGGCTTGTAAAGCCTCCTGTTTTGCATAGGGAACAGGGTAATACTTTTGGCGGACTGGATCTGCGTTTGTTAATTTCATGTCAAACTCTACAAGCTTAGTCCGACCTGGCCTATCCGTTAGCACCGGGGCGTGAGACATTAGAATTCGCTTTATCTTCTCCAACTCAGACGTCTCCAAGTCAGGGTTGATGATGACATCCTTCATGGTCTCCTGGGGTTTTAGCGGATACTCTACACCTGAGTCCTCTCCACCTTCTACCTCAGTTGCCACCGATAATGCCATCAGATGCACCGGTGGATCTGCTACCCTCTCAGCATACTTTCTAAGTAAGTTGATGTGGAATACTTTCTGTTTTCCTCGAATAGCAATCTTGTAGTTTGTATGGGATACTTTTTCTATGATGGGAAAAGGTCCCTGCCATCCAATTTCCAGCTTATTACTCCCTTGGGGTAAAAGTAATAAGACCTTGTCTCCTACCTCCAGAGAACGGTCCTTGGCTTTCTTATTATAGGATGAGGCATGTTTCTTTCTGGCACGACGCAGGTTGGAATTTGCCAATTTCCAGCCTGTCTCCAGTTTTTGCTTCAACTCCTCAACATACTGGGAAGCAGTGATGACAGTTTCATCAGCTCCCTCCTCAGTCCAAGTCCTCATTAAGGCCTCCAGCGGTCCTTTTATAGGTCGACCAAATAATAGTGTAGCAGGTGGAAGTCCTGTCGAGGCATGTGGTACTTCCCTGTATGCAAATAATGCCGCGGGCAGGTACTCATCCCAACATTCTGGCTTCTCCTGTGCTAGCTTACGTAGGATCGACATGAGGGTTCCATTAAAGCGTTCCACCGTCCCATTAGCTTGAGGGTGGTAGGGACTTGTATGGATATGGCGAGTCCGAAAGGTATTGAAGACTTCCTCCATTAACTTCCCACGGAACTGCGAACCATTGTCTGTCAAAATCTGATTAGGAAAACCTAATCTGGTGAAGATAGTCACTAGGGCATCCGCTACTCGTTTGGAATCTATTCCAGGTAGAGCTATGGCTTCTGACCACATAGTGCATGTATCAACTAGAGTTAGAATAAATGCATTCTTCCTCTTGGAGCGTGGCAGAGGACCAACAATGTCCACGGCAACACGCTCAAACGGAATACTCAAAATTGGCATTTCGCCCAAAGTTACTGGGGCGGTCCAATGTTTAGGTGAGACCCGTTGGCATTCTGGACAGGACTTGACATACCTTTGAATATCGGCGGACATTCCTGGCCAAAAGTAGTGGCATGTAATACGCTGAGTAGTGGCACCCACTCCCATATGTCCACTGAAAGATATGGTGTGACCCATATGTAATATCTGATTCCGGAATTTATATGGAACAACAAGTTGCCCGTGGTCGTGATCCTTGGTTCCCGCCCGCCGGTACAAAAGCTTCTCTTTCATATAAAAATCGCCCCTTTTAGGTGGATTCCGTGCTTTAGGTAGTTTACCAAAGCAGGGTTTCAGTGTTGGGTCTTCTGCCTGGGCAGCCCGAATTTCTCGAGGTAGTGGATTATTAAGACGAAGATCAGGCTCACTCGACACTGCTGTCTGACTTCTGGTCTGCACTGCTGCAACAATTATAGGTGATTTTGGTTCGCCCAAGTAGACATACCGACATCCTAACATGAATGGGTACACTGGATCCTCCATCACTGCTGCAGAAATCGTCCCAGTGACATATTTAGATTCCACATCTACCTTTGCAATCTGCACCTCTATTGTCTCAGAGCTCATGGTGGCCCCCTTTATTGTAACGGTCTGTTCTGTTAGCTGGCCGGGTTTGACTAGGTATTTTGCGATAACTGAATCATACTGGAGTCCCGTATCATATAGACATCGCACCTGACTCCCATTTACCATAATAGTTTCAACCACAGGAGGTCTAACATTGCTCCCAGATTTCTTGTTGGGGTGGTCTCCGGTTCCCGTAGCTAGGCACGCCGCATAGTGGGTTTGGGGTTTATTCTTGCAGAACCGTGTGTGATGGTCATGATTTTTGCAGTTCTTGCAATAAGGTTTGCCCCATCCGCTATGGTTTGTGGGTGGGTTTTGTGCTGATTGTTGAAACCCATGATGTTGATGAGGACCCACATTTTTCCCAAATTGTCCTCTGCTGTCCTTACCAGAGTTATTTGAATTCTTAGAGAGTTGTGGTTTTTCAACATGAGAACTACTCCCAGCTTTTGTGGTATTTGCTTCGCCATGGGCCATTAGGTATCTTTCCGCCAGAGAGGTTATCTCCGCTAACCGAGTCCCCCCATTTTCTGCCACAAAAGTCTGCATCGGCTTTGGCATTGTCTCCCTCATCTGCTCTGCCAAAATCATCTCCTCTAGCCCTGCGTAGGTTGCCTCGTATTCACTCAGTCCCACCCACTTGGTGACATAAGTATGTAACCGTGAGGCAAACTGGGAATACGATTCTCCCTGCAACCGCTTGGCGTTTCGGAACTTCATTCGGTAGGCAGATGAAGTCAACTCATACCTCTTGAGAAGAGCACTTTTCAGAGAGTCGAAATCCCGTTCCTGTCCAGGAGGTAGTTTAGAGAATATATCATACGCTGCGCCGCGGAGTCCTTGTGAAATTTTTAAATTCCATTTGTCCTTGGGCAGGCTATATGCTTCGGCCATCAAAACAAATTTGTCAATCCAGTTGTCCATCTGCTCAGTCTTTTCATCAAATGGCAGCAGAGGAAAACTCATGGATCCCAGAGAACCATTCTGTGCTGGAGGAGTATCTATACTATAGACTGGAGAACTCGCACTACTGAATCTTGAAGCATCTGGGTGTTGTAATTCCAGTCTTCTTAATTCTATCTCCTGCTGTCTCGCCTGTTCGGCTAGTTTTAACTCCTTGTCCTTCTCCAGTTCAGCCTGTTTCATCTGTTTTTCGGATTCTATTTCCGCCATCCGGATTCTTTCTTCCCTTTGTTCTTGCCTCCATTCTCTTTCAGCCTCTCTGATATACTTCCTCAACTCATCACCCTCATATCCCATCAATGTCCCTTTCTCTGTCAACTCCTGGGTAGTGGGTTGCTTGTCAAATGACATGATAATTGAGCACCTAGATGAGATACCTGAAAAAAACTTTTAAGCAATGCTCACCCCCTATCTATCAATCAACTTAATTAAATGCCCTAATATAGTATGTATAGCAATTAATTAGGACAAACAAACACACTTACCAATCTGTCACCAACCCACTTTGCTTTTGCTGTATATTTTCTTATTCGCGTATAAAAATTGAAATATTTACTCGCAGTCAACTAATACTAGAACCGTCTAGTCTTAGTGTGAGAATTACGTGGAAAGGAAATCTTACGTGGAAAGGAAATCCTACCAACCTACACAATCATCTAGTAGACCTATAGTGTTACAGGCAATTTATACAGTTGACAGTGAACTTATTGAAAAAAAATTATCTCGCAGAGGAGCAGCTCAATCTGTAGGATTGGGTTAAAATTAAATCCCGGACGAGCCCCCAATCTGTCGCGTATTCTACAGCCGTATAAGAAAACCCTACGGGTAAGGATGTAGATAGAAAAGCTGACCCTTGGTTAGGTCAGTCCACTGTAGGAGAAGAAGACAAAAAGGCTCGTATTGGGTCTAGATAGTATGAATCCTGGTCCCAGATGAGTCTACCTTCCTATCAGTGGCACAGGGAAATGCAAGTAAAGTTGGACACTATACACCGATAGATGATAGCTGACTTAGTTAGCAGTGACACGCTACCCTGTGATGAAGAAAAGCCCCCAGTGCCCTCAAGTATAACATACAGGAGAGACACAACTAGTTCACTCAACTTCTATCCTTACACACTACACTACTATTAATTATTATGAGGTGAAAAAGGCAGTAGGTAAAGTTTTGTGTGATGGTCTACAAATCAGACCGCACAGTTTAATTATAAATGAAAGAAAAGAAAAAAAAATGTCTCCACTCGGAAGATAAAAGTAAAATGGATTAATGTTCTAGCTAATACAGCAAACAAAGTTTCATGTGCTCTGAAATCATAGAAGCACAGCAAAGCATTCGGTGGTGGGTTGAAGTCAGATTGATGGTTTGTGACTCAGCTCATATCCATTGCTCCCACGATAGTTGTCTGCAGCTTTCCTCTCCGGTCCATCAGTTCTCACTTGATGATGACAGGAAAGGGAACTGTACTACCTTGACTCAGGCAACAAATAGTTCTGGGTGAACTCGCTGAGGCTGGTTGATGATGAGGGTGCCGCTCGAGGGTGCACCACAACAACTCTAGTTCCAGAATCAGATTCTCACTACGGATCGGGGCCCTTGTTCAATATAAAATTTTCTCTTTCTTATTACTTATTTAAGTAATTTACTATTTAAATAAACGTTGCTTTTTGAACACCACAAATGGGCCCCGACCGCTGTCTGCAAATGCTAGCAGAAGAGTGAGACCGGATATGGAACTAGGATACGCAAGTGGTCGTTTCCGGGCCAGTTGTCAGTTGGTTTGAAGTTGGCCAGGATAAGTCGGCCAAACTAAATTACTCTATAAACCGTAAATATAATGTGATCGTAACATTTGTATAACATTTCTAATTATTCTTTATAATACACTGAATAATAAGCAAGGGGAGAGGGTGCAGCCAGGCTTTCGCCACAGTGGTTAGTTTGCCTGCCTGCCCACAACGTGGCTTGGGTTCAGTTCTCAGCAGTGACAGGATTACGTTGTCCAACCAGTACGGCTCTGAGGTGCCAGACAATTTTCAGTGTTTTTAGAATTGTCTGAGAGGAAAAGATGACAAGGAAGGGAACTGATCATCCGCCACCTCTACTTGACATGGCCTTGAATATGTGACAGCTTCTTTATGCCATGGCCTTGAATATGTGACAGCTTCTTTATGCCATAACCTTGAATATATGACAGCTTCTTTATGCCATAACCTTGAATATATGACAGCTTCTTTATGCCATAACCTTGAATATATGACAGCTTCTTTATGCCATAACCTTGAATATATGACAGCTTCTTTATGCCATAACCTTGAATATATGACAGCTTCTTTATGCCATAACCTTGAATATATGACAGCTTCTTTATGCCATAACCTTGAATATATGACAGCTTCTTTATGCCATAACCTTGAATATATGACAGCTTCTTTATGCCATAACCTTGAATATATGACAGCTTCTTTATGCCATAACCTTGAATATATGACAGCTTCTTTATGCCATGGGCTTGAATACACGACAACTTCGTTATGCCATAACCTTGAATATGTGACAGCTTCTTTATGTCATGGCCTTGAATATGTGACAACTGCACACTTCACATCGCAACTAGCAGTCTGTGTCATGGGATCACCTTGACCTCTCTGTGCTGAATGACTAATTCTAAAGCTAACACAACAAAAAGCACACTTGTAAGTTGTTTCCAGCATGATTTAACTGACTCTTCAACAATGTGCTGACATCCATGTTTAGAAAACCGTGTCTAAACTTAGCGAATCAGTCACAATCTAACACTGTCCTGTCACCAATCATTCTAAAATGTTTGTCTTTAGACAAAACATGCAACTCTAATGACATCAGCCATCTTGACTTGAAAAAGTCAAAGACCTTTTCCTGGGCTTTGAGGCATACATGGTATATGGTGCTAGTCCACTCTTTCTATAGACAAATCGGCACTTGGGTCATGTGATATCATGTCAGCTGCCTTTACTTCCCACAACATTTCCTGCTACCCAGATTAGGCTGTGTCGACCTGATAAATTGTTTAAAGAGCCCTAATGACTTGATGCATCCACTTGACAAAGATCTGGCCTCTCATGCTCTAAGAGTTCCCTGACTTATGTACCTTTTATACTTAGAAGAAAAGAGATCCTCAGAAATCAGTAACTTGGCCTTTTACCGTCGTTACGTGGACGATATACTAATTATCACCACAGATGAGCTACAAGCAACGTCGTTCCAGGCCACAATGAACGAGACACATATAAACATCTCTTTATCTATGGAACACGAACACAACGAAGCGTTGCCGTTTCTAGATATCCTAATGAGACGTAGAGCAGACGGCACAATTCAAAGATCGGTGTACCGCAAAGAAACATGGACTGGCCAATACCTAAATTTTCAGAGCTTCGCACCTGTCCAGTACAAACGGGGCTTAGTACGGACCCTGTTTGACCGTGCTAGGAAGATATGCACCCAGGACACACTGACAGAGAAATTTGAAATTGAAGAATGCCTTAAACCTGAATGGGTACTCCACAGGATTTATAAAGCGCCACTGCCAACAGCCCAAACCAAAATCAGAAGTAACTACAGTCCCTAAACTCAAGGTATTCATCCAGCTAACCTTCCGAGGAGATGACGTAATGCAACGTCTGCGGGACCGGCTCACCACAGCAGTCGAGCGAACATTCTGTGCTGCAGCTCTAGTCATCAGGTACAGAACCGTACCGATCCCCGTCCCAGCAGTAAAAGAACCTGTAGCTTTGTACGCCAAATCAAATTGTATTTACCAATTTACATGCAGATGCAAGGCCATCTACATAGGCAGAACTGAGCGACAGTTACATTGCAGGGTTTCGGAACATATTCCGAATTGGGTGGACAAGATACTACACACAGAAGATGGTAGCCTAGGCAGGCCGATACACCGGAACAGTCCGGCTTCATCGGTCGGGAGACTTCTGCTCGAGAGCGGTCACGTGGTTGAAAGAGACAGTGCCTTCCGGGTGTTGTTCAACACACAAAGTAGTCGATTGTTAGTTTGCTGAAGCTATAATAATCAACCTTCGTAAGCCGTCCTTGTGCAAGCAGAAAGACATGTTAGTCAGTTTAAAATTACCGTGGTAGATAATCGACATTACTGTGCGAACATGTGTATATTTCAGTTTGAAGGATTTATCTAATTAATTCACGTAAGTTGTGTGATTTCTGCAGTATGTACCTGACGAGATGCAGCGAAATATGCCAGGCAATAAATCATGCAATCTATTGTTTGTGTCTTCGTTATTCAAACCTTTTATTCTCTCTGGGCACTGGGTCTATTGGAGTCTGTTGACAATAAAATACCTAACACTTGCGCAGGAGACATGACCATATTTGTTATGCTAATCATGATTTGGTTACTTTCCCAATAGCCTGCCTGCAGATGTGAAGTCACAGTACCAGACTTGCACACTCCGCTGGTCTCTGAACTTTGAGAGGGGGAATGAGAGTCTGCAACAGTCCCCATGGAGATGAGACTGGGACTGAATCAGGAAAAACTCCTAAAGATCATATCACTCCCAAAGATCTACATCTGATCAACTATTATTCTCGGAACGACCATCCTTGGAAAACAGCTTGTACGATTTTTTTGCCTGACATATTTCGTTGCATCTCGTCAGGTGCATACTGCCGAGTTATATACCATCTTATAAGATATAAAACCACACCTTCATTTGTAAAGGAATTCTTGTTTCCGTACACCACATCAAACTGCATTTAACAATTCCAGCGTGGGTGCCAAGCAACTTACAAAACTAGAACGGAAAGACAGTTAGTAAATCTAGTAGCCGTGTGGATGGGAAAGAGAGTTAACCAGCCGTTAATAATCCCTGTGTAGTCGAAAGGCTATAAAACGCCATCGTCGATTTTTTCAACTACAGCCTTCATAGTCGATTTCTCAACGACTAATAAAATGCGGTCATAGAGCCGATTCGACGCTCTACCAAGAAGCATACCCAGGGGGCCAGTCATCATGATATTGTCGAGCCCGATTCGCTTGACAGCACTTCTCAGCGCTATCAAGTCTAGACGCCTTATAATTTCAAGCTACCTGATACGGGGGAGAATGGCACGCAAAAACAACAATAGAAAACCACAGCCAAGCAAGATGTGCAGCGTTGGAGTCGCAAAGACCGGACAGAAGACGAATGTGGAGAACCTACCTGTAAGCTGCAGCAAAGACCACGTAACTACAGTCAACTCAACTGAAGCTACCTCGAGAAAGACCGAGACCAGCCCACCACACACAAAAGCTAAGACAGCCGAGAAGAAGGAGGAGAAAGACACCAGAGGCGGCAACACCGACTCCAAGACAGCCAAATGGGTTGTAAAACGTGTCCAGGTGGAGCTGTCAGACGACGAAATCATGAAACAGCTGCAGAAAGAAAACCTCCACATCAGAATCCTGAAGGCACAGCGGATCCTGACGTACTCGAAGATACCAACCACACTGGCGGTGGTGACGACTGAGGGAAATGAGATTCCACACCTGGTGTCAATCAACAATATAACTCAACAGCCTGAATGGTTCCTACCAAGAATCAACCAAAGCTCAAGATGCCAGAGGGCCGGCCACAGTCGAACAATCTGCCGCAGCAAGACGGAAATCTGCCGATACTGCGCCGACCATCACGCCTTTAAGGAATGTCCGCTGGCCAAGCTGGACACCGACTTCAGAGCACCCAATAACAAGAGGAAGTGCGCCAACTGCCTGGGCAAGCATGGGGCAAGATACCTGGGCTGTCCGTACCTGCAACGTCACAGAGAGGTCCTGAAGATAGCCACAACCACAAGAACACCATACAACGAAGCAATGCGGAGGTGCGAGACAGCCACGGGTTGCTCAAGAGCGGAAGGAGCCCAACTGCAAAGCCAAATAGACGAGCTAAAGAAGCAAATCAAGCTACTCCTAACACCGTCACAAACAAGCGACAATGAAAAACTGCTTGCTGAAATGAAGGAGATACAGCAAAACATCAAACAAGAGATGGAGCGCATGGCCGAGTTGAAGAAGGAGAACGAAGAAATCTTACAAATTATCAAAACCGAAAGAGAATTGCACAGAGCTGAAATGGAACGTTTCCAAAACAAACCAACAGAAACCACACAAGAGCTAGCAGAGAAACCGCAAGATGAAAACCAAGACACCGGGCCTGAATCACAAACAAACCAGACATCAGAAGAATGCAGAGATGAGCACCCTGACGATGACTGGCTGGGGCCCAGGGTGCGCACCTTGGAGGAGATTCGAGAAAGTTCAAGAAAGGAGGAACGCATTCTCCAGGAATACAAAAGGCGCTGGGAAGAAAGAGAAAGGAAAAAGCCCAGGAAATTCAGAAAACCGGTAGAGTACCCAGACACATATTATGACTCTAAGAGCGAGTTCGACTATTATATAGAGGACGGAGAGATCATCCCGTGGAAGCTCGAAGGAGAAGACTGCGAAAAGAAACATCAGCTATTTCTCGAAAACAGACGCAAGGAGGAAGAGGAAGACAACATCGTAAAACTCCTACGATCAATGCACAAAAAAGGCCACAAAAACACCAAATAAAAAGTCCTTTTAAGGACTGAAATCATCCAAGCCAGACGAGCCAGGAGCCTTCACTAGCCAAACAAACCACCAGAAGAGCCAGAAGCCAATGCCACCAAATGAAACTATTTGAAGAGATGCAATGCAAAGGGAAACAAACCTACAAGAACCAGACGTCACTCGAAAGAGAGCAAGATTAAAACACAGGGTGAAAAGACCCACACAAACCCACGGATCGACTATCTAACCAACGCTGAAAGAAGCAGGTTGAGGGAGACCGAGTTTGCCATTTTTGTTTTTCATATCGGAATCGGAAATACCCAGGGTTGCCACTTTGTTTGGACCAAAAGTATCTAGAAACGGCCCAAACAACATCCATAAATATCTAGATTTCGTTGGAAAGTATCTAGGAAAAATATCCAGATTGAGAAAGTAAGAAATTACATATGTATTGATGTGACTGCCGCTCTCCCTGGCGAAAAGTTTACGGCTGTCGCCGTAATCCCGTATATTCTCATGAGTAACGCAGCTGCGCCCGAACTGACAGCGGTTCGAGCCGCTCTGGTAACTTACAGGGGTCTGTGAGCCGGTCGTTCAGAAAGCAGTGGCAAGCTATTGAGCGTAATCTTGCCTTGTACATCAAAAGCAGCTGAAAAATTATGATGTTGACTGCACCATCCTGTAAGGGATATGCAATATTACAAAGAAAATTGAGGTGACTTACCTATAGAATCATGTCCTCATCTTCACTGATGCTTGTCTCACAAGATGCACTTAGCTTGGATGATGATGTTGAAGCTTCAGATTCAAAATGACTCTGGTATGCTTTAGCTGTTCCAGTTTCTTTTATTACACGATCAGGGAGCTGATAAGTTGAACAGCATTTTCCTGCTCTTATCAGGCCAAATCTTATTGTCAATATAGCATTTAAGAGATCACATTTCATCCTGTTTCTTAGTTTACATTTTGTATCATTCACAGTACTGAAAACTCTATCCACATCAGCATTTGAATGGGGTAGTATCATGGCAGACATCGCACATTCAAAGAGCTCACAGAATTGACTGTTACCTGAGACATCTTTAAATTGTCTTACTTCACTCCAAAAAGCTTCAGTTTCTGTTTTGTTTGTCCAGTCAACCAAATTTATTTTTGTTAACTAATATTCTGCTTCCGCCACAAAATAAACCATCAATTTTTGATTCGATTTGGTATCCCAGGTATGGCCTGGGAACCAAATAGCTCTCTATAGTGCAAGTGAACAAGTCAGCTTTACAAGTTGGCAATATAAATATAAGTCGTTTACCAATTGAGTGAAATAGCAAAGTGAGGTCGTCAAGTAATTTAACTTTATCAACATTTTGAGATTCAAATAGTATATTAACTTTTTGCACTTCACTTAAAATTGGTTGTGAAAAGAGAAGGAATGACAAATTTTTTTCATCACTGTACATTCCATATAGTATTTCAGCTGTGTAGCACTTTTCATTTTGTCTTGTTATTTCGAAGTGTGTCTTCAACTCCAACCATCGGTTCACAATTACTTCAACAGCTGGTTGAATTGATAACCATCTAGTTTTGCAATATGTCAGAATTTTCAGTGGTGAGGAACTATCATTTAACGCTTTATATAAATTATTATATTGCTGTTGTCTGACAGATGATTTGGAGAACCAGTTATGTGTTTCAGCAATAAGGAATTCCAAACAATCTGACTGATGAGGCATGTGATAATGCAAGCTGCAAGGAATGACACGCACATTTTATGAGGATTAAAGATGGGATATCTTCCTTCAATTTTGCATACACGCCATGGTTGATACCGACCATTACCGATGTATTATCGGTTCCAGTTGCAGCCAAATTCTTTAAGTTTAAATGTTTACTGACCAAAAGTTTCTTCAGTGCCCTTATGCGCCCTTTTACTCATTACGGGGGGGGGGGGGTTGCCAGATTGTTGAGCGTTGACCCAAGTCAGTTCAAAGTTTAAATAATGGCAGTTACCATAATTTACGCGCGTCCAGACCAAACATAAAATGGGTAAATGACACCGAAAGACAAGTAAAATCTAGAAAGTATTCAAAATATCCGACTCCAAATGAAAAGTATCTAGAAATGTATCCAGCATCCAAACGTCAGAAAACGGTATCCAGACGCCGGCAAAAACCTCTAGATCTGGATATAAAATATCTAGAATGGCAACTATGAGCATACCACCAACCAAGTAACAGTACAGAGGATGGCTCGCGCTATAACTACTGCAAAGCGACGCGTAATCTATGCAGCCGCGAAGGAGAAAGCAGAGGCGAAGAAGACCAATAGAACTGCTGATCCCGTGGCGACATACAGTACAGAATCTACACCAGCGGTCACGAACATTGAGGATAGACAGTGAAATGGTTAAAGCCTCTGGGTGTTTATGCTCGTGGCTACCGTTGCATTCGCATTTACCTCATGTTGGGGTGGTGGTTTATGCTTCCGTCGCCCTGCTACTGAATTGAGTGCATGACGCGACGCTGTGAGCTGTGAATTTCGTGTGAAATGTTTTCTTAATCTGCCCGAGGTTGCGGCGCGTGAACTGTATGTTCAGAGCAAATACGTCTGGCTATGTCCCAGAATTGACCTGTTTTTGTGCCTTATACATAAATGTGTGGCTGCTGGTCTTCTTGCTGACTGCCACTAACTTTGACGATGAACTGTGCTTTCGCGGAGGACTTTTGTTTTGGCATTCTGGAGTCGGCATTATGTACAGTGAAATGTTTTTTACAAGTGTCCGAGGTGTTGTGGCGTCATCTGCCTCCTAGAAAAATGGCGTAGCTGGCTAAATAACATCTAGAAACGGAATAACAACATCTAGAAATACTGTATCTGCATATATGGCGGCTGGTGTGTCGCAGAAGCGACTGGTTCTTCTTGCTTTATGCAGAATTGTGCGGCTGCTGGTTTCTAGTGACTGCCGTTTCCATCGATGATGAACTGTTTTCGAGGAGGAATTTTGTGTTGGCATTCTGACGACGGCATTATGTACAGTGACATGTTTCTTTACATCTTTTCGATGTTGTTTTGTTGCGTGAACTACATTTCGGAGAAAAAATGGCGTGGCTGGCTGTAGCATGATGGATCAGAACTCCCCATTTCCAGCCCCACACATTCATAAAAATACTTTCGATTTAAGTGGTGTTTCCAAATAGAAGGACGATTCTTGGAACTAGTATGTTCTAGAACGAGTTGGGGGAGGGCGGCGGTATGCACTTGTCTTTTGATTGGTTAATAAGTAATGAGCCCACGCTATTCCTGGGCCATATTTTAAAATCTAATTAGTTTGAGCGGGGATTTCACCGGGAGCGGTCGCTAGTGTGATGTGATGACCCAACAATGCCCTTAAAGATTCAATAATATATTGTTCTCTGGACAACAGGTACCACTTTAAAACATACTTTAATGGTGTAGTTGTGCCTAGTGGACGAAAGAGAAGAATATAAGAGTATTTTGTGAATAAAATGTGAAAGTGGAAAACCTAACTTCTGTGCGCCAGTATTCTGAACACTGCATCTTCAACCTTGACATGTCTTTCACGCTGTATACTCCAAGTGCATATCACTCCCTTGTTGTGACTGGTTGCGTATGCTTGATGAATGTGTAGTACACTCATGCAAATTCGCAAACCCAAACCCCTTGTGCATTCTTCATGCCTAGGATGACTCATTCTTAAATAACTGTACCTTTGCTCTCGCGAGTTAACAGATGGCAGTCTGGATTGGAATGAGTGATGTAAACATGTACAAGTTCCTTGGTAAAACGCTGAGAATGTTGGAGTGAATGAGCTGGTGCTTTGATAAGTAGCCTCTCACATTAGTAGAAAGAAAGATGCTTCAAATATCCATATGTAAACAGGACGGTGATGGCACGCCAGAATTGCTAAGTCCATGTGATGCCTGGTGGCTATAAGCTCAAGAGAATTAATATAATTTCTCTCTGAAGTATTACACTGGTACCTTTACTGTTGGTTGGTTCATATAAACTAGTTCTTAAGAGAACCATAGGTGTGTGAACCTGTGTCTTAGTTGGCTGAATATAATGTATGGCTCATGCAAATTTACAAGGACTAAACATGTTTTTCCCATATGTGCTTGGTGCATATATGAACCATTGCTATGCAATTGAGCTTCTGTTACCGACTGTAGTAGACATGAACATTACTCAGTGGGGAAACAGCACATGATGATGATGAAGATGATGTACCTGTGAGTCAGGTCTGTCTGAGAAAAGGGGTGAGGTCTGGCATTGCTGTGTGGGTGAATATGGAATAGGACATTCATGCACCAACATCACAACCATAGGAATGGATGTCTGGTCTGCTAATTGGGTAAATGCCATTAGTAATACATATTGCAGATTGCAGTTGTAAATGCCCATTTTCCATTTCCCTTCACAATGCCTGTCCCATGTTGCTATGTCACAATGATTGCTGTACTGTGTCTGGTCCTCCTTGTGCCCAGGTCTACTGTGGTTCAAACATGGTGGAAATTAGACCACATGAATGCTTGTAATTGTGTTAAGCTACCCTGTCTCAACATATAGGCTTGTGATTACCACAGATAAGGGTGAATTGAACACATATCACCCACAGTACATCAGAGTGAAATACACTGCATCATCAAACTAGGAGAGGTGTGTTTGGACCACACCCATCCTTTTCCTCCCCATCCCCAATCTGTGTCTGTTGATGTATAATAACATTATCTTTTAACATATGTAAAGAGATGTTGTGCCATTTTGTATATCGACAGAGAACAGTATGGTGGAGAGGCCATCCATATATCATCTGGGAAAACTAACCAGTAGTCCCAGAATCCAGAACCAACTCTCTATAAGTGAAATCTTCTAGAACCCACAATATGGGAATTTCCTAGAGACTTTCAGCTCAGCTCTCAAACAGCTGGATATAAATAAGGGAGAAAAAGAGTTCTGAAGACTACAGTGATCTTTGAGTCAATCAAATGTCATCTGAGAACTAAACAACAAGTCTATGGTGGTGAACCTCATTCAGGACGTCTGGTGAAATGACTGGGACAATGAATTGTTTGGCTAGGACTTATCTTAGTTAATCTCCAGCCTGGTGCTCACACAGTGTTTCAGAATGAAGACTTGTTAAGTACGTGAGATAGACTGAGGAGAAGGAAGAAGACTGGGACATATTTGTATCTTAGATCTTCCTCTACAGGAAAAGGAGAACAACATCCTAAGTCTCAACTTCATAAACAGTCAACTCACCAGTGAAAGACAAGGCTGTAGCTTTTCTTCAAACTGTGACAGTAGGGGATAATTAGTCAGACTTGGAAAATCATCATGGGGAGAACTGCAACCTGAGCTTGTCCAACACCCATCATAGGTGCTAAAAGGATTAAACAGACCAGTGGAGCAGAATGTCCCTATGCTTGCCCCAGGTTATGGCTTATCTTGGTTTTCCCTCATTAACAGTAGAGGAAAGGATAAAAGTCAATGGTGTAGTGGTGATTGGAGAGGAGAGGAGGAGGAAAGTTTGGTTATTAGCTGGAGGAGGGTGTAGGAGTGGTGTATCATGTTTATCTTCATGCATGTGGGACATATTTTATGCATTTTCAATGTATGTATTGAAGTGTTGACATGCCAGGAGATGGAACAATGGTCATCACTGGACTCACCATCAGCTCAATAAACAGTATTATTGAACCAGTGTTTTAAGTACATGTCCCCAGTGAATTTCTTGTACAGTTGCTGTCAAGTGTTGTCTCTGGTGACTGTCTTAAGTGCTGTGGTTGGTTATACATATTGTGAAAAGTCCTGTATAGATGTTGTCAAGTATCACATGATGTCTATCTTGTACAATTGTGGTGTAAACAATTCCTTGTGAATGTATGTCCCACTTTTGGCAGGAAACTGTCATGTAGATGTCTTGTCCAACAGATGTAATGTACAGTTATTGTTGAAGTTTGTTTGTCTACAAATAATTGAGTCCTAAAGTCCTAAAGACTAATTGAACTGATATAGGTCACAAAATGACAAAATATATAGGAGAAGATCTATGTGACGGACGAACAGCACACTGGCGACATTATGTTGAGTGAGAGGGATCCTCAGTTGTACAGGCGCTAATAGTTCAGATCTTCTCTGGCCTTGGGTGAACTAGTTACTTCTTATATAAATTTCTGTGTAGATACATAGTGGTCTCACAGTGGGGGTTTGAGCCAAGGAAAAGTGGTTCTCCAAAAAGGCTATTGCGGGAATGATTAGCTCATTTGAGTGACCTCTAGACAAAACGTGCTAAATCATATCCTTTATCTTGTTATTTATTATTCAAGATATATCTCCAGAGAAATCTACAAACTAGGTCCTCTGTCAATCATCAAATTTGTCACATAACTGGTAGGCTCTTTCCGGGATATAAACCCTGGGAAAACCTGGTCACATAACTGGGTTTGCTCTTTCCGGGCTATAAACCCTGGGAAAAAGAACACTCGTCTCGGATTTAAACCCTGGTAATAACCTGCTAGGGGCTCACATACCTGTTGCCCTGATGACGGGATACAAACTTTGGGTATACCCTGCATAAGACTCACTTTTGGGATCTCTATGTTGGTATTAAAATCCGGGGTGAACTCTCGCAAATCAGACCCAATTCTTGGAGTTTTTATGGTGTTGTTTAATGGACCCTGTCTCTTATATGAGGGCAACTGTCCAGACATGTAAACCCACAATAAATCTCTAGAAGGTTTGATTTCATTAATAGTGATAATATTGCATGTATCACTGTTTTAATATATCAGTTAGGATTCAATGTAGCAGACTGAAGATGGTGTATAAATATCTTATGGGTCAACATAATTGCTTGTATCCATGATATTTATTTTTCTCAGAATGATATGATTTATTAGCTTGTCAATATTGTTGTATAATTTTGTGCATGCTGGTTGTTCAATATATGTATCCAAAAATTAAGGTACCTGAAACACCAGAGAACAAAAATTATTTTAAATATAACTGAGACAGCTAGTACAGGGAAAAATTCATTTTTGTCCCTGAAATTAAGACACTTGATCCACGGAATAATATGGGGCCTACTCCATCTCAAAATTAATTGCTGGCATGGGAGAGAGAGGGGAAATATTGTTGTAACTACAACATTTTTAATGTCACCACATCACATAAGATAATAACTCCTTATATTCTCTTCTCCCCATAATATGCTTGCAACACTGAGAGTGGAGAGTGTGAACCCTGATGGAAAACTTGGGCAACCATTAAGACACCTCACTGACAATCCCTCTCGGTGATAGTCAGTATTCGTACCGGCTAATGTCCAGTGTCGATTCGACATCTGGGTTTATTCTTCAGTTGTGTAACCCTGTCAGTGGCCCTGATCAAGCTACTGCGCGTGAGCACAATTGAATCTCCAGGAGAAAACATCCTTATCAACTCCGTCACTTGCCATTTCTGAAGTAGTGGTATTATTAAGCGTACTTGATACGTAATGGACGAGATGAAGGGAAGATTCTACCTGATGTCATGGGCGGTCATATAAAACCGACCACAGTCTGGTGTCTATAAGACATTAGTCTATTGTTCGATGGTGTATGCTTGCTTGCTTGTGTTCGTTGGCTTGAGCTCCAACGCGAAGTCCTGTATGTCGGATGAAGGCATCCTGTTGTCCAACATCAGTGTGATGTCATACAGGACCTGAGTTTTGCGTGAGCATCCGTTGTCCTATGTCTGGCTTATTGGTGTGCAGACTGGTGGTTCCTCGCCGTACAGGCAGACACTCTCCGACTTCGGAGGAATTCGATGGTGTAAACTCTCTGGTGTACTAGGACCCACGTCGCCAGGAGTGAACTCATTGAATCTCCAGGAAGGCCATCAAAATAACTGGACCCCTAGCCATTTATATGGAAGTGGAGAGCGTACGCAAAGTATGTGTCTAGGAAACGATGGATAACCAACCTGATGTCATTGGCATATCATACGACTAGGAGCATAACGTGGACAACCTGAAAAATTTCATGAAGAGATATAACAGGATCCGTCTCCGACGTCGGACGTCAATTCATCCTCAGCTGAGAAAGCGTTTCTGCCTTAAAAATGGTGGGAATTAAAGGGAGGACAAAGTTGAGTACAACTGATGTCATTCCCCTTTTTCATTCTCAATTGGGAAGACTTTTCTGCCGGAAGAAGGTAGGAATGTAATAAGGATTACTGTCTCCAAACAGTTAACTCTTATATGGTAGAGCTCACTGCAACTCCAGCAGCTGACACTCTATACACATGGTCTGCGATTCAGTGGACTAATAACGAAAGATCAGTTTCAAACAGCTGACTCCTTTCAAGATAAAGATCCCTGCACTCCAGCAGTCGATTCTTTATATAATAAGAACCATGCATTATGCAGTGGGATCTTATATTATTACTGAGATGCGAGGTGTATTCACAAGACCTGGCCAGTCCTATCCTCAAAGTCAGTAAAATTGCTTCCAAAATTCCAGTCAATATTGGGATATAGGAAGTAACCCACATAATCACACACCTTCAAAGGTGGCTGTGATAATGACGAACTTCTCTGTGCTGAGAGGATTCGCCCAATTCGCCAATAGTAAACGTTTTGCTCATGTGGGAGAGAAAGAACGGATACTTCCTAGCCACTCAAAAGCACTTAGCTAAAGCATGGCTGAAGACAACTAGTTGGAACTTCCACCTGGAATTATAGATTGGTAGTAGTAGATGTCAAAGTCTAACTGCATCTACAAACTCAGTTGCTGCGTTGGAAACAGCTTAATTAGCAACTAAGGAGAGAAAATGCTGTCACTTCTCACAACAAATCAAAATAGAGGCCTAACGGAATGAGGAAATCTCAGCCAATAAGTGCACCTCTAAATCTATGGTAAGACTACAGAAATAAGTCAAGGAAATATAATGGGAAATTGCTACCATCTGCGAACACAAGAGACTTATTGGAAAGGTAGACCCTGTGTCCAACGCTAACCAAATCTGCACTAGTAGATTTTAGTCTTAACAAGTTTTGCAGCGGCTGCTATACAGTTCACCCGGAAGTGATTGTCTTTGCTCCGGTGCTGATTAAAAATTTTAACCCAGTTCCAAATGCCAAGATTACTGTTGGAGAAAGTGTTCAGTTAAATACACTCTCGCAGGATTATCATTCTCCAGTGGCGAAGGGAAGAATGAAGTTCTGATAAGGTGAAAGGTTGAGAGATAAATGGAATGCAACCATTCTC
The DNA here is from genome assembly GCA_963921405.1 of Cepaea hortensis. Lineage (NCBI taxonomy): Eukaryota > Metazoa > Mollusca > Gastropoda > Stylommatophora > Helicidae > Cepaea > Cepaea hortensis. The sequence goes on along the minus strand of OY992887.1, from coordinate 98,336,321 downwards.
TCTAAACCTCATCTGGAAGTTGGCTTAATTGCAAAGCCATTACTTCACATAATGAATCTCTATGGTCCATTCATACATTACGAAATGGTGTGACTCAGAGATATCATTTATCACAACAGGAAATATAGCAAGGATGTCAGCAGTGGAACACTGTCAGAGGTAAATAGAAGAGCAGTTCACAGATGAGTGGAGTCAGGACTCTTGATGCTCCCAGTGACTTAAAGGAACATAATGCAGGGCTAACTTCATGGTCTTTGCGTTTGCCACCAAATTCATCAACAGATGCAATGTTGGGGCAGATTTTTTTTAAGGAGAAAAACCACTGAGTTCCAAATGTACTACTCTAGTAGGGTAAAGGGAGACAGGGAGTAATTGACAAAACCACTTGAGGGATCTGGGAACTGTGGATTCTGAGTTCATCTGTCATACCTATGAAAGATTTAAGAGAGGGGCCATGTAGCATGATGGATCAGAACTCCCCATTTCCAGCCCCACACATTCATAAAAATACTTTCGATTTAAGTGGCGTTTCCAAATATAAGGACGATTCTTGGAACTAGTATGTTCTAGAACGAGTTGGGGGAGGGCGGCGGTATGCGCTTGTCTTTTGATTGGTTAATAAGTAATGAGCCCACGCTATTCCTGGGCCATATTTTAAAATCTAATTAGTTTGAGCGGGGATTTCACCGGGAGCGGTCGCTAGTGTGATGTGATGACCCAACAATGCCCTTAAAGATTCAATAATATATTGTTCTCTGGACAACAGGTACCACTTTAAAACATACTTTAATGGTGTAGTTGTGCCTAGTGGACGAAAGAGAAGAATATAAGAGTATTTTGTGAATAAAATGTGAAAGTGGAAAACCTAACTTCTGTGCGCCAGTATTGTGAACACTGCATCTTCAAACTTGACATGTCTTTCACGCTGTATACTCCAAGTGCATATCACTCCCTTGTTGTGACTGGTTGCGTATGCTTGATGAATGTGTAGTACACTCATGCAAATTCGCAAACCCAAACCCCTTGTGCATTCTTCATGCCTAGGATGACTCATTCTTAAATAACTGTACCTTTGCTCTCGCGAGTTAACAGATGGCAGTCTGGATTGGAATAAGTGATGTAAACATGTACAAGTTCCTTGGTAAAACGCTGAGAATGTTGGAGTGAATGAGCTGGTGCTTTGATAAGTAGCCTCTCACATAGTATAGTGTATAATAGTAGAAAGAAAGATGCTTCAAATATCCATATGTAAACAGGACGGTGATGGCACGCCAGAATTGCTAAGTCCATGTGATGCTTGGTGGCTATAAGCTCAAGAGAATTAATATAATTTCTCTCTGAAGTATTACACTGGTACCTTTACTGTTGGTTGGTTCATATAAACTAGTTCTTAAGAGAACCATAGGTGTGTGAACCTGTGTCTTAGTTGGCTGAATATAATGTATGGCTCATGCAAATTTACAAGGACTAAACATGTTTTTCCCATATGTGCTTGGTGCATATATGAACCATTGCTATGCAATTGAGCTTCTGTTACCGACTGTAGTAGACATGAACATTACTCAGTGGGGAAACAGCACATGATGATGATGAAGATGATGTACCTGTGAGTCAGGTCTGTCTGAGAAAAGGGGTGATGTCTGGCATTGCTGTGTGGGTGAATATGGAATAGGACATTCATGCACCAACATCACAACCATAGGAATGGATGTCTGGTCTGCTAATTGGGTAAATGCCATTAGTAATACATATTGCAGATTGCAGTTGTAAATGCCTATTTTCCATTTCCCTTCACAATGCCTGTCCCATGTTGCTATGTCACAATGATTGCTGTACTGTGTCTGGTCCTCCTTGTGCCCAGGTCTACTGTGGTTCAAACATGGTGGAACTTAGACCACATGAATGCTTGTAATTGTGTTAAGCTACCCTGTCTCAACATATAGGCTTGTGATTACCACAGATAAGGGTGAATTGAACACATATCACCCACAGTACATCAGAGTGAAATACACTGCATCATCAAACTAGGAGAGGTGTGTTTGGACCACACCCATCCTTTTCCTCCCCATCCCCAATCTGTGTCTGTTGATGTATAATAACATTATCTTTTAACATATGTAAAGAGATGTTGTGCCATTTTGTATATCGACAGAGAACAGTATGGTGGAGAGGCCATCCATATATCATCTGGGAAAACTAACCAGTAGTCCCAGAATCCAGAACCAACTCTCTATAAGTGAAATCTTCTAGAACCCACAATATGGGAATTTCCTAGAGACTTTCAGCTCAGCTCTCAAACAGCTGGATATAAATAAGGGAGAAAAAGAGGTCTGAAGACTACAGTGATCTTTGAGTCAATCAAATGTCATCTGAGAACTAAACAACAAGTCTATGGTGGTGAACCTCATTCAGGACGTCTGGTGAAATGACTGGGACAATGGATTGTTTGGCTAGGACTTATCTTAGTTAATCTCCAGCCTGGTGCTCACACAGTGTTTCAGAATGAAGACTTGTTAAGTACGTGAGATAGACTGAGGAGAAGGAAGAAGACTGGGACATATTTGTATCTTAGATCTTCCTCTACAGGAAAAGGAGAACAACATCCTAAGTCTCAACTTCATAAACAGTCAACTCACCAGTGAAAGACAAGGCTGTAGCTTTTCTTCAAACTGTGACAGTAGGGGATAATTAGTCAGACTTGGAAAATCATCATGGGGAGAACTGCAACCTGAGCTTGTCCAACACCCATCATAGGTGCTAAAAGGATTAAACAGACCAGTGGAGCAGAATGTCCCTATGCTTGCCCCAGGTTATGGCTTATCTTGGTTTTCCCTCATTAACAGTAGAGGAAAGGATAAAAGTCAATGGTGTAGTGGTGATTGGAGAGGAGAGGAGGAGGAAAGTTTGGTTATTAGCTGGAGGAGGGTGTAGGAGTGGTGTATCATGTTTATCTTCATGCATGTGGGACATATTTTATGCATTTTCAATGTATGTATTGAAGTGTTGACATGCCAGGAGATGGAACAATGGTCATCACTGGACTCACCATCAGCTCAATAAACAGTATTATTGAACCAGTGTTTTAAGTACATGTCCCCAGTGAATTTCTTGTACAGTTGCTGTCAAGTGTTGTCTCTGGTGACTGTCTTAAGTGCTGTGGTTGGTTATACATATTGTGAAAAGTCCTGTATAGATGTTGTCAAGTATCACATGATGTCTATCTTGTACAATTGTGGTGTAAACAATTCCTTGTGAATGTATGTCCCACTTTTGGCAGGAAACTGTCATGTAGATGTCTTGTCCAACAGATGTAATGTACAGTTATTGTTGAAGTTTGTCTACAAATAATTGAGTCCTAAAGTCCTAAAGACTAATTGAACTGATATAGGTCACAAAATGACAAAATATATAGGAGAAGATCTATGTGACGGACGAACAGCACACTGGCGACATTATGTTGAGTGAGAGGGATCCTCAGTTGTACAGGCGCTAATAGTTCAGATCTTCTCTGGCCTTGGGTGAACTAGTTACTTCTTATATAAATTTCTGTGTAGATACATAGTGGTCTCACAGTGGGGGTTTGAGCCAAGGAAAAGTGGTTCTCCAAAAAGGCTATTGCGGGAATGATTAGCTCATTTGAGTGACCTCTAGACAAAACGTGCTAAATCATATCCTTTATCTTGTTATTTATTATTCAAGATATATCTCCAGAGAAATCTACAAACTAGGTCCTCTGTCAATCATCAAATTTGTCACATAACTGGTAGGCTCTTTCCGGGATATAAACCCTGGGAAAACCTGGTCACATAACTGGGTTTGCTCTTTCCGGGCTATAAACCCTGGGAAAAAGAACACTCGTCTCGGATTTAAACCCTGGTAATAACCTGCTAGGGGCTCACATACCTGTTGCCCTGATGACGGGATACAAACTTTGGGTATACCCTGCATAAGACTCACTTTTGGGATCTCTATGTTGGTATTAAAATCCGGGGTGAACTCTCGCAAATCAGACCCAATTCTTGGAGTTTTTATGGTGTTGTTTAATGGACCCTGTCTCTTATATGAGGGCAACTGTCCAGACATGTAAACCCACAATAAATCTCTAGAAGGTTTGATTTCATTAATAGTGATAATATTGCATGTATCACTGTTTTAATATATCAGTTAGGATTCAATGTAGCAGACTGAAGATGGTGTATAAATATCTTATGGGTCAACATAATTGCTTGTATCCATGATATTTATTTTTCTCAGAATGATATGATTTATTAGCTTGTCAATATTGTTGTATAATTTTGTGCATGCTGGTTGTTCAATATATGTATCCAAAAATTAAGGTACCTGAAACACCAGAGAACAAAAATTATTTTAAATATAACTGAGACAGCTAGTACAGGGAAAAATTCATTTTTGTCCCTGAAATTAAGACACTTGATCCACGGAATAATATGGGGCCTACTCCATCTCAAAATTAATTGCTGGCATGGGAGAGAGAGGGGAAATATTGTTGTAACTACAACATTTTTAATGTCACCACATCACATAAGATAATAACTCCTTATATTCTCTTCTCCCCATAATATGCTTGCAACACTGAGAGTGGAGAGTGTGAACCCTGATGGAAAACTTGGGCAACCATTAAGACACCTCACTGACAATCCCTCTCGGTGATAGTCAGTATTCGTACCGGCTAATGTCCAGTGTCGATTCGACATCTGGGTTTATTCTTCAGTTGTGTAACCCTGTCAGTGGCCCTGATCAAGCTACTGCGCGTGAGCACAATTGAATCTCCAGGAGAAAACATCCTTATCAACTCCGTCACTTGCCATTTCTGAAGTAGTGGTATTATTAAGCGTACTTGATACGTAATGGACGAGATGAAGGGAAGATTCTACCTGATGTCATGGGCGGTCATATAAAACCGACCACAGTCTGGTGTCTATAAGACATTAGTCTATTGTTCGATGGTGTATGCTTGCTTGCTTGTGTTCGTTGGCTTGAGCTCCAACGCGAAGTCCTGTATGTCGGATGAAGGCATCCTGTTGTCCAACGTCAGTGTGATGTCATACAGGACCTGAGTTTTGCGTGAGCATCCGTTGTCCTATGTCTGGCTTATTGGTGTGCAGACTGGTGGTTCCTCGCCGTACAGGCAGACACTCTCCGACTTCGGAGGAATTCGATGGTGTAAACTCTCTGGTGTACTAGGACCCACGTCGCCAGGAGTGAACTCATTGAATCTCCAGGAAGGCCATCAAAATAACTGGACCCCTAGCCATTTATATGGAAGTGGAGAGCGTACGCAAAGTATGTGTCTAGGAAACGATGGATAACCAACCTGATGTCATTGGCATATCATACGACTAGGAGCATAACGTGGACAACCTGAAAAATTTCATGAAGAGATATAACAGGATCCGTCTCCGACGTCGGACGTCAATTCATCCTCAGCTGAGAAAGCGTTTCTGCCTTAAAAATGGTGGGAATTAAAGGGAGGACAAAGTTGAGTACAACTGATGTCATTCCCCTTTTTCATTCTCAATTGGGAAGACTTTTCTGCCGGAAGAAGGTAGGAATGTAATAAGGATTACTGTCTCCAAACAGTTAACTCTTATATGGTAGAGCTCACTGCAACTCCAGCAGCTGACACTCTATACACATGGTCTGCGATTCAGTGGACTAATAACGAAAGATCAGTTTCAAACAGCTGACTCCTTTCAAGATAAAGATCCCTGCACTCCAGCAGTCGATTCTTTATATAATAAGAACCATGCATTATGCAGTGGGATCTTATATTATTACTGAGATGCGAGGTGTATTCACAAGACCTGGCCAGTCCTATCCTCAAAGTCAGTAAAATTGCTTCCAAAATTCCAGTCAATATTGGGATATAGGAAGTAACCCACATAATCACACACCTTCAAAGGTGGCTGTGATAATGACGAACTTCTCTGTGCTGAGAGGATTCGCCCAATTCGCCAATAGTAAACGTTTTGCTCATGTGGGAGAGAAAGAACGGATACTTCCCAGCCACTCAAAAGCACTTAGCTAAAGCATGGCTGAAGACAACTAGTTGGAACTTCCACCTGGAATTATAGATTGGTAGTAGTAGATGTCAAAGTCTAACTGCATCTACAAACTCAGTTGCTGCGTTGGAAACAGCTTAATTAGCAACTAAGGAGAGAAAATGCTGTCACTTCTCACAACAAATCAAAATAGAGGCCTAACGGAATGAGGAAATCTCAGCCAATAAGTGCACCTCTAAATCTATGGTAAGACTACAGAAATAAGTCAAGGAAATATAATGGGAAATTGCTACCATCTGCGAACACAAGAGACTTATTGGAAAGGTAGACCCTGTGTCCAACGCTAACCAAATCTGCACTAGTAGATTTTAGTCTTAACAAGTTTTGCAGCGGCTGCTATACAGTTCACCCGGAAGTGATTGTCTTTGCTCCGGTGCTGATTAAAAATTTTAACCCAGTTCCAAATGCCAAGATTACTGTTGGAGAAAGTGTTCAGTTAAATACACTCTCGCAGGATTATCATTCTCCAGTGGCGAAGGGAAGAATGAAGTTCTGATAAGGTGAAAGGTTGAGAGATAAATGGAATGCAACCATTCTCTCTAAACCTCATCTGGAAGTTGGCTTAATTGCAAAGCCATTACTTCACATAATGAATCTCTATGGTCCATTCATACATTACGAAATGGTGTGACTCAGAGATATCATTTATCACAACAGGAAATATAGCAAGGATGTCAGCAGTGGAACACTGTCAGAGGTAAATAGAAGAGCAGTTCACAGATGAGTGGAGTCAGGACTCTTGATGCTCCCAGTGACTTAAAGGAACATAATGCAGGGCTAACTTCATGGTCTTTGCGTTTGCCACCAAATTCATCAACAGATGCAATGTTGGGGCATATTTTTTTTAAGGAGAAAAACCACTGAGTTCCAAATGTACTACTCTAGTAGGATAAAGGGAGACAGGGAGTAATTGACAAAACCACTTGAGGGATCTGGGAACTGTGGATTCTGAGTTCATCTGTCATACCTATGAAAGATTTAAGAGAGGGGCCATGTAGCATGATGGATCAGAACTCCCCATTTCCAGCCCCACACATTCATAAAAATACTTTCGATTTAAGTGGCGTTTCCAAATATAAGGACGATTCTTGGAACTAGTATGTTCTAGAACGAGTTGGGGGAGGGCGGCGGTATGCGCTTGTCTTTTGATTGGTTAATAAGTAATGAGCCCACGCTATTCCTGGGCCATATTTTAAAATCTAATTAGTTTGAGCGGGGATTTCACCGGGAGCGGTCGCTAGTGTGATGTGATGACCCAACAATGCCCTTAAAGATTCAATAATATATTGTTCTCTGGACAACAGGTACCACTTTAAAACATACTTTAATGGTGTAGTTGTGCCTAGTGGACGAAAGAGAAGAATATAAGAGTATTTTGTGAATAAAATGTGAAAGTGGAAAACCTAACTTCTGTGCGCCAGTATTGTGAACACTGCATCTTCAAACTTGACATGTCTTTCACGCTGTATACTCCAAGTGCATATCACTCCCTTGTTGTGACTGGTTGCGTATGCTTGATGAATGTGTAGTACACTCATGCAAATTCGCAAACCCAAACCCCTTGTGCATTCTTCATGCCTAGGATGACTCATTCTTAAATAACTGTACCTTTGCTCTCGCGAGTTAACAGATGGCAGTCTGGATTGGAATGAGTGATGTAAACATGTACAAGTTCCTTGGTAAAACGCTGAGAATGTTGGAGTGAATGAGCTGGTGCTTTGATAAGTAGCCTCTCACATAGTATAGTGTATAATAGTAGAAAGAAAGATGCTTCAAATATCCATATGTAAACAGGACGGTGATGGCACGCCAGAATTGCTAAGTCCATGTGATGCTTGGTGGCTATAAGCTCAAGAGAATTAATATAATTTCTCTCTGAAGTATTACACTGGTACCTTTACTGTTGGTTGGTTCATATAAACTAGTTCTTAAGAGAACCATAGGTGTGTGAACCTGTGTCTTAGTTGGCTGAATATAATGTATGGCTCATGCAAATTTACAAGGACTAAACATGTTTTTCCCATATGTGCTTGGTGCATATATGAACCATTGCTATGCAATTGAGCTTCTGTTACCGACTGTAGTAGACATGAACATTACTCAGTGGGGAAACAGCACATGATGATGATGAAGATGATGTACCTGTGAGTCAGGTCTGTCTGAGAAAAGGGGTGATGTCTGGCATTGCTGTGTGGGTGAATATGGAATAGGACATTCATGCACCAACATCACAACCATAGGAATGGATGTCTGGTCTGCTAATTGGGTAAATGCCATTAGTAATACATATTGCAGATTGCAGTTGTAAATGCCTATTTTCCATTTCCCTTCACAATGCCTGTCCCATGTTGCTATGTCACAATGATTGCTGTACTGTGTCTGGTCCTCCTTGTGCCCAGGTCTACTGTGGTTCAAACATGGTGGAACTTAGACCACATGAATGCTTGTAATTGTGTTAAGCTACCCTGTCTCAACATATAGGCTTGTGATTACCACAGATAAGGGTGAATTGAACACATATCACCCACAGTACATCAGAGTGAAATACACTGCATCATCAAACTAGGAGAGGTGTGTTTGGACCACACCCATCCTTTTCCTCCCCATCCCCAATCTGTGTCTGTTGATGTATAATAACATTATCTTTTAACATATGTAAAGAGATGTTGTGCCATTTTGTATATCGACAGAGAACAGTATGGTGGAGAGGCCATCCATATATCATCTGGGAAAACTAACCAGTAGTCCCAGAATCCAGAACCAACTCTCTATAAGTGAAATCTTCTAGAACCCACAATATGGGAATTTCCTAGAGACTTTCAGCTCAGCTCTCAAACAGCTGGATATAAATAAGGGAGAAAAAGAGGTCTGAAGACTACAGTGATCTTTGAGTCAATCAAATGTCATCTGAGAACTAAACAACAAGTCTATGGTGGTGAACCTCATTCAGGACGTCTGGTGAAATGACTGGGACAATGGATTGTTTGGCTAGGACTTATCTTAGTTAATCTCCAGCCTGGTGCTCACACAGTGTTTCAGAATGAAGACTTGTTAAGTACGTGAGATAGACTGAGGAGAAGGAAGAAGACTGGGACATATTTGTATCTTAGATCTTCCTCTACAGGAAAAGGAGAACAACATCCTAAGTCTCAACTTCATAAACAGTCAACTCACCAGTGAAAGACAAGGCTGTAGCTTTTCTTCAAACTGTGACAGTAGGGGATAATTAGTCAGACTTGGAAAATCATCATGGGGAGAACTGCAACCTGAGCTTGTCCAACACCCATCATAGGTGCTAAAAGGATTAAACAGACCAGTGGAGCAGAATGTCCCTATGCTTGCCCCAGGTTATGGCTTATCTTGGTTTTCCCTCATTAACAGTAGAGGAAAGGATAAAAGTCAATGGTGTAGTGGTGATTGGAGAGGAGAGGAGGAGGAAAGTTTGGTTATTAGCTGGAGGAGGGTGTAGGAGTGGTGTATCATGTTTATCTTCATGCATGTGGGACATATTTTATGCATTTTCAATGTATGTATTGAAGTGTTGACATGCCAGGAGATGGAACAATGGTCATCACTGGACTCACCATCAGCTCAATAAACAGTATTATTGAACCAGTGTTTTAAGTACATGTCCCCAGTGAATTTCTTGTACAGTTGCTGTCAAGTGTTGTCTCTGGTGACTGTCTTAAGTGCTGTGGTTGGTTATACATATTGTGAAAAGTCCTGTATAGATGTTGTCAAGTATCACATGATGTCTATCTTGTACAATTGTGGTGTAAACAATTCCTTGTGAATGTATGTCCCACTTTTGGCAGGAAACTGTCATGTAGATGTCTTGTCCAACAGATGTAATGTACAGTTATTGTTGAAGTTTGTCTACAAATAATTGAGTCCTAAAGTCCTAAAGACTAATTGAACTGATATAGGTCACAAAATGACAAAATATATAGGAGAAGATCTATGTGACGGACGAACAGCACACTGGCGACATTATGTTGAGTGAGAGGGATCCTCAGTTGTACAGGCGCTAATAGTTCAGATCTTCTCTGGCCTTGGGTGAACTAGTTACTTCTTATATAAATTTCTGTGTAGATACATAGTGGTCTCACAGTGGGGGTTTGAGCCAAGGAAAAGTGGTTCTTCAAAAAGGCTATTGCGGGAATGATTAGCTCATTTGAGTGACCTCTAGACAAAACGTGCTAAATCATATCCTTTATCTTGTTATTTATTATTCAAGATATATCTCCAGAGAAATCTACAAACTAGGTCCTCTGTCAATCATCAAATTTGTCACATAACTGGTAGGCTCTTTCCGGGATATAAACCCTGGGAAAACCTGGTCACATAACTGGGTTTGCTCTTTCCGGGCTATAAACCCTGGGAAAAAGAACACTCGTCTCGGATTTAAACCCTGGTAATAACCTGCTAGGGGCTCACATACCTGTTGCCCTGATGACGGGATACAAACTTTGGGTATACCCTGCATAAGACTCACTTTTGGGATCTCTATGTTGGTATTAAAATCCGGGGTGAACTCTCGCAAATCAGACCCAATTCTTGGAGTTTTTATGGTGTTGTTTAATGGACCCTGTCTCTTATATGAGGGCAACTGTCCAGACATGTAAACCCACAATAAATCTCTAGAAGGTTTGATTTCATTAATAGTGATAATATTGCATGTATCACTGTTTTAATATATCAGTTAGGATTCAATGTAGCAGACTGAAGATGGTGTATAAATATCTTATGGGTCAACATAATTGCTTGTATCCATGATATTTATTTTTCTCAGAATGATATGATTTATTAGCTTGTCAATATTGTTGTATAATTTTGTGCATGCTGGTTGTTCAATATATGTATCCAAAAATTAAGGTACCTGAAACACCAGAGAACACAAATTATTTTAAATATAACTGAGACAGCTAGTACAGAGAAAAATTCATTTTTGTCCCTGAAATTAAGACACTTGATCCACGGAATAATATGGGGCCTACTCCATCTCAAAATTAATTGCTGGCATGGGAGAGAGAGGGGAAATATTGTTGTAACTACAACATTTTTAATGTCACCACATCACATAAGATAATAACTCCTTATATTCTCTTCTCCCCATAACATGCTTGCAACACTGAGAGTGGAGAGTGTGAACCCTGATGGAAAACTTGGGCAACCATTAAGACACCTCACTGACAATCCCTCTCGGTGATAGTCAGTATTCGTACCGGCTAATGTCCAGTGTCGATTCGACATCTGGGTTTATTCTTCAGTTGTGTAACCCTGTCAGTGGCCCTGATCAAGCTACTGCGCGTGAGCACAATTGAATCTCCAGGAGAAAACATCCTTATCAACTCCGTCACTTGCCATTTCTGAAGTAGTGGTATTATTAAGCGTACTTGATACGTAATGGACGAGATTAAGGGAAGATTCTACCTGATGTCATGGGCGGTCATATAAAACCGACCACAGTCTGGTGTCTATAAGACATTAGTCTATTGTTCGATGGTGTAAACTCTCTGGTGTACTAGGACCCACGTCGCCAGGAGTGAACTCATTGAATCTCCAGGAAGGCCATCAAAATAACTGGACCCCTAGCCATTTATATGGAAGTGGAGAGCGTACGCAAAGTATGTGTCTAGGAAACGATGGATAACCAACCTGATGTCATTGGCATATCATACGACTAGGAGCATAACGTGGACAACCTGAAAAATTTCATGAAGAGATATAACAGGATCCGTCTCCGACGTCGGACGTCAATTCATCCTCAGCTGAGAAAGCGTTTCTGCCTTAAAAATGGTGGGAATTAAAGGGAGGACAAAGTTGAGTACAACTGATGTCATTCCCCTTTTTCATTCTCAATTGGGAAGACTTTTCTGCCGGAAGAAGGTAGGAATGTAATAAGTATTACTGTCTCCAAACAGTTAACTCTTATATGGTAGAGCTCACTGCAACTCCAGCAGCTGACACTCTATACACATGGTCTGCGATTCAGTGGACTAATAACGAAAGATCAGTTTCAAACAGCTGACTCCTTTCAAGATAAAGATCCCTGCACTCCAGCAGTCGATTCTTTATATAATAAGAACCATGCATTATGCAGTGGGATCTTATATTATTACTGAGATGCGAGGTGTATTCACAAGACCTGACCAGTCCTATCCTCAAAGTCAGTAAAATTGCTTCCAAAATTCCAGTCAATATTGGGATATAGGAAGTAACCCACATAATCACACACCTTCAAAGGTGGCTGTGATAATGACGAACTTCTCTGTGCTGAGAGGATTCGCCCAATTCGCCAATAGTAAACGTTTTGCTCATGTGGGAGAGAAAGAACGGATACTTCCCAGCCACTCAAAAGCACTTAGCTAAAGCATGGCTGAAGACAACTAGTTGGAACTTCCACCTGGAATTATAGATTGGTAGTAGTAGATGTCAAAGTCTAACTGCATCTACAAACTCAGTTGCTGCGTTGGAAACAGCTTAATTAGCAACTAAGGAGAGAAAATGCTGTCACTTCTCACAACAAATCAAAATAGAGGCCTAACGGAATGAGGAAATCTCAGCCAATAAGTGCACCTCTAAATCTATGGTAAGACTACAGAAATAAGTCAAGGAAATATAATGGGAAATTGCTACCATCTGCGAACACAAGAGACTTATTGGAAAGGTAGACCCTGTGTCCAACGCTAACCAAATCTGCACTAGTAGATTTTAGTCTTAACAAGTTTTGCAGCGGCTGCTATACAGTTCACCCGGAAGTGATTGTCTTTGCTCCGGTGCTGATTAAAAATTTTAACCCAGTTCCAAATGCCAAGATTACTGTTGGAGAAAGTGTTCAGTTAAATACACTCTCGCAGGATTATCATTCTCCAGTGGCGAAGGGAAGAATGAAGTTCTGATAAGGTGAAAGGTTGAGAGATAAATGGAATGCAACCATTCTCTCTAAACCTCATCTGGAAGTTGGCTTAATTGCAAAGCCATTACTTCACATAATGAATCTCTATGGTCCATTCATACATTACGAAATGGTGTGACTCAGAGATATCATTTATCACAACAGGAAATATAGCAAGGATGTCAGCAGTGGAACACTGTCAGAGGTAAATAGAAGAGCAGTTCACAGATGAGTGGAGTCAGGACTCTTGATGCTCCGAGTGACTTAAAGGAACATAATGCAGGGCTAACTTCATGGTCTTTGCGTTTGCCACCAAATTCATCAACAGATGCAATGTTGGGGCAGATTTTTTTTAAGGAGAAAAACCACTGAGTTCCAAATGTACTACTCTAGTAGGATAAAGGGAGACAGGGAGTAATTGACAAAACCACTTGAGGGATCTGGGAACTGTGGATTCTGAGATCATCTGTCATACCTATGAAAGATTTAAGAGAGGGGCCATGTAGCATGATGGATCAGAACTCCCCATTTCCAGCCCCACACATTCATAAAAATACTTTCGATTTAAGTGGCGTTTCCAAATAGAAGGACGATTCTTGGAACTAGTATGTTCTAGAACGAGTTGGGGGAGGGCGGCGGTATGCGCTTGTCTTTTGATTGGTTAATAAGTAATGAGCCCACGCTATTCCTGGGCCATATTTTAAAATCTAATTAGTTTGAGCGGGGATTTCACCGGGAGCGGTCGCTAGTGTGATGTGATGACCCAACAATGCCCTTAAAGATTCAATAATATATTGTTCTCTGGACAACAGGTACCACTTTAAAACATACTTTAATGGTGTAGTTGTGCCTAGTGGACGAAAGAGAAGAATATAAGAGTATTTTGTGAATAAAATGTGAAAGTGGAAAACCTAACTTCTGTGCGCCAGTATTCTGAACACTGCATCTTCAAACTTGACATGTCTTTCACGCTGTATACTCCAAGTGCATATCACTCCCTTGTTGTGACTGGTTGCGTATGCTTGATGAATGTGTAGTACACTCATGCAAATTCGCAAACCCAAACCCCTTGTGCATTCTTCATGCCTAGGATGACTCATTCTTAAATAACTGTACCTTTGCTCTCGCGAGTTAACAGATGGCAGTCTGGATTGGAATGAGTGATGTAAACATGTACAAGTTCCTTGGTAAAACGCTGAGAATGTTGGAGTGAATGAGCTGGTGCTTTGATAAGTAGCCTCTCACATTAGTAGAAAGAAAGATGCTTCAAATATCCATATGTAAACAGGACGGTGATGGCACGCCAGAATTGCTAAGTCCATGTGATGCCTGGTGGCTATAAGCTCAAGAGAATTAATATAATTTCTCTCTGAAGTATTACACTGGTACCTTTACTGTTGGTTGGTTCATATAAACTAGTTCTTAAGAGAACCATAGGTGTGTGAACCTGTGTCTTAGTTGGCTGAATATAATGTATGGCTCATGCAAATTTACAAGGACTAAACATGTTTTTCCCATATGTGCTTGGTGCATATATGAACCATTGCTATGCAATTGAGCTTCTGTTACCGACTGTAGTAGACATGAACATTACTCAGTGGGGAAACAGCACATGATGATGATGAAGATGATGTACCTGTGAGTCAGGTCTGTCTGAGAAAAGGGGTGATGTCTGGCATTGCTGTGTGGGTGAATATGAAATAGGACATTCATGCACCAACATCACAACCATAGGAATGGATGTCTGGTCTGCTAATTGGGTAAATGCCATTAGTAATACATATTGCAGATTGCAGTTGTAAATGCCTATTTTCCATTTCCCTTCACAATGCCTGTCCCATGTTGCTATGTCACAATGATTGCTGTACTGTGTCTGGTCCTCCTTGTGCCCAGGTCTACTGTGGTTCAAACATGGTGGAACTTAGACCACATGAATGCTTGTAATTGTGTTAAGCTACCCTGTCTCAACATATAGGCTTGTGATTACCACAGATAAGGGTGAATTGAACACATATCACCCACAGTACATCAGAGTGAAATACACTGCATCATCAAACTAGGAGAGGTGTGTTTGGACCACACCCATCCTTTTCCTCCCCATCCCCAATCTGTGTCTGTTGATGTATAATAACATTATCTTTTAACATATGTAAAGAGATGTTGTGCCATTTTGTATATCGACAGAGAACAGTATGGTGGAGAGGCCATCCATATATCATCTGGGAAAACTAACCAGTAGTCCCAGAATCCAGAACCAACTCTCTATAAGTGAAATCTTCTAGAACCCACAATATGGGAATTTCCTAGAGACTTTCAGCTCAGCTCTCAAACAGCTGGATATAAATAAGGGAGAAAAAGAGGTCTGAAGACTACAGTGATCTTTGAGTCAATCAAATGTCATCTGAGAACTAAACAACAAGTCTATGGTGGTGAACCTCATTCAGGACGTCTGGTGAAATGACTGGGACAATGGATTGTTTGGCTAGGACTTATCTTAGTTAATCTCCAGCCTGGTGCTCACACAGTGTTTCAGAATGAAGACTTGTTAAGTACGTGAGATAGACTGAGGAGAAGGAAGAAGACTGGGACATATTTGTATCTTAGATCTTCCTCTACAGGAAAAGGAGAACAACATCCTAAGTCTCAACTTCATAAACAGTCAACTCACCAGTGAAAGACAAGGCTGTAGCTTTTCTTCAAACTGTGACAGTAGGGGATAATTAGTCAGACTTGGAAAATCATCATGGGGAGAACTGCAACCTGAGCTTGTCCAACACCCATCATAGGTGCTAAAAGGATTAAACAGACCAGTGGAGCAGAATGTCCCTATGCTTGCCCCAGGTTATGGCTTATCTTGGTTTTCCCTCATTAACAGTAGAGGAAAGGATAAAAGTCAATGGTGTAGTGGTGATTGGAGAGGAGAGGAGGAGGAAAGTTTGGTTATTAGCTGGAGGAGGGTGTAGGAGTGGTGTATCATGTTTATCTTCATGCATGTGGGACATATTTTATGCATTTTCAATGTATGTATTGAAGTGTTGACATGCCAGGAGATGGAACAATGGTCATCACTGGACTCACCATCAGCTCAATAAACAGTATTATTGAACCAGTGTTTTAAGTACATGTCCCCAGTGAATTTCTTGTACAGTTGCTGTCAAGTGTTGTCTCTGGTGACTGTCTTAAGTGCTGTGGTTGGTTATACATATTGTGAAAAGTCTTGTATAGATTTTGTCAAGTATCACATGATGTCTATCTTGTACAATTGTGGTGTAAACAATTCCTTGTGAATGTATGTCCCACTTTTGGCAGGAAACTGTCATGTAGATGTCTTGTCCAACAGATGTAATGTACAGTTATTGTTGAAGTTTGTCTACAAATAATTGAGTCCTAAAGTCCTAAAGACTAATTGAACTGATATAGGTCACAAAATGACAAAATATATAGGAGAAGATCTATGTGACGGACGAACAGCACACTGGCGACATTATGTTGAGTGAGAGGGATCCTCAGTTGTACAGGCGCTAATAGTTCAGATCTTCTCTGGCCTTGGGTGAACTAGTTACTTCTTATATAAATTTCTGTGTAGATACATAGTGGTCTCACAGTGGGGGTTTGAGCCAAGGAAAAGTGGTTCTCCAAAAAGGCTATTGCGGGAATGATTAGCTCATTTGAGTGACCTCTAGACAAAACGTGCTAAATCATATCCTTTATCTTGTTATTTATTATTCAAGATATATCTCCAGAGAACACTACAAACTAGGTCCTCTGTCAATCATCAAATTTGTCACACTGGCTAGAAAACATATAGAAACGGAACAACATCTAGAAATATCGAGACTTTGTAGGCGAACATCTGGTTGGGAAAGTGACTGCCGCTTCCATCAAGGACGAACTGTACGTTTCGTGGGCAGTAATAAACATTTTGTGTGATATTCACTGGCACGGGAACGGAACGTAATGGGGACGTCCCTTTGCTGAGATGTTGGAACAGCGACTAACTAACTAACGACTAACGTCTACACCAGCAGAAGCAGTTCCCATCTGCAACAAACAGACAACAGAATCTACGCTGAAGCTAGGTAGGAGCAAAGGAAATAACAGCTTAACCACCAATGAGAAGCAGCCAAACAGCTCACCAAGGACACCCTCACAGGAGGACAAAACAACTGACTCAGTTACTGAGCGCTTCGGCGCTTCGCAGGAAAATATCCTGGGGGGGGGGGGGGGGGGGGGGGGGGGGGTTCGGCGCTACCAACTTAAAAATTTTTTTAGTTCGCATATCCTGTTACAGGACATCGCTATCATCAGTATCTTTCAGCTGAATGTTGATTTCGTGGCAAGATTACGCTCAGTAGTTTGCCAGGTACTTCAATTTTAATTCACCGCAAACAAGAAGTATCCCTTAGAGCCTCATTTGCATCGGTCCGGCAATCACTTTCCGGTTTAGTGTTCGGTGGACTGCTGGACCGATCGATGGATGCTTTTTTAAGTTTTTGGGCCCGTAGGGCCCTCACTGTCTCACTGTCATCGACAGTGAGGGCCCCACGGGCCCAAAAACTTAAAAAACATCCATCGATCGGTCCAGCAGTCCACCGAACACTAAACCGGAAAGTGATTGCCGGACCGATGCAAATGAGGCTCTAAGCTAAAGGATACTTGTTAATACTTGTTTGTTTGCGGTGAATTAAAACGTTTGCCATTGCTTTCTGAGCGACCTGCTCACACCCCGTAAGTTACCGACGCGGAGAGAACGCTACCAATTCTCGCGCACGTCACGTTACTGACAAGAGTATGTGGGATTACGGAGAAAGTGGTTAACTCATAGACCAGGGAGACCGGCACTACCAACGTACAGGGTACTTAATCTGCTGGAGAACGAGCTGGGCAGACACAGAATAGCGCAGCTACGACACCGAATGAAGTCGTAGTCTCTGTCAACCGGACAGAGGTGGAAAAAACACTACACTTTTCAGAAAGATCATCCAAGAGGGAAAAGCTGACATCAAACTAACCCGCGGTATTACGGTGGGAGCCATCCAACACTGCACCATTAAACGTATGTTATAAAAAGAATAAAGACCCATCTCACCAATGAGCAAATCTGGAGGATGCTATCGAGAGAAAACTCCACCCTCGAGATCACCGGTGCTGAAAGAATCATCGCAAAACCAAAGCACACCCTACATAGTCGTCATCATCACATCGGAGGACAGAACTATGCCACAGACCATCAGATGGGACAGAAAGAGCAGGCACCGGAGCATTAATTCCAAGAGTGTTGCAATGTTTCAGTGAGGTGGAGATCGGCAGATATTGCTCTGGATCACATACTTACAATCAGTGCCTTCATGCCAAGATCGACAGGAAGCCAAAGGCTAACAGAAAGTGCGCCAACTGGCTCGGCAACCACGGTGCTAGATACATCGGCCGCCCCTTCCACCAAGACAGTAATGACGCGATGTACCATGCGACTACCCGTTTATCAAAAACAGACATAGCACAATTGAAGTGCCAACTGTAGGACCTAAAGTCGAAAGTGAGTAATATGGAGGAGAGAAGCCGGCAGGCACAAGAAATCACATAACAGTGGTTCAGCGCATCCTTGACGAATTGAAGCTCGTTCGGCGGAGACGGAGGAGACATTGACAACAATCCGAGAAGAAAGAGCACAGATAGAACAGCTCAAGAAACACACAGAATGAAACATTACAAACAGCGACACCAAGAACAAGTCCCAGACAAAAGAGGAAGTATCAGAAGAGGAGAGAGAAACAGAAAGTGAAAACGAAAGCAACAAAGAAC
Organism: Cepaea hortensis; assembly: GCA_963921405.1. Taxonomy (NCBI): domain Eukaryota; kingdom Metazoa; phylum Mollusca; class Gastropoda; order Stylommatophora; family Helicidae; genus Cepaea; species Cepaea hortensis. The sequence goes on along the minus strand of OY992887.1, from coordinate 98,317,538 downwards.
GTACAGTGACCTGGAGAAGAGACTGCACTTCACCAAGATCAAGAGTCCAAGATATGAAAGAATCGATATATCACTAAGATACAACGATAGACCAAAACTCGGGAGAGACTGATGGAGTCTCAAGCAGGACGAGACTGATGATCCATTCTCCCAGAAAAGAACACTGAGACAGGGGGGGGGGGGTAGGGGGGCACCTTACAAGTCCGTGAGTCTGACCAGACACGAATAAAGCAACAAAAATGTATTCCACGCCAAGACAGAAGACGCATAAAATCCAGGAATTGAAAATACGCAACTCTATTTCCACCAAGCAGAAAAGAAGCACCATAAGGGCGCCAATTATGACTAACCGAATGGTCGACAGTTGAACGAGGCCTGAGAACATTTCCTTAAACAGCGAGAGCAGTCATAGCGTGAACAAAGTAAATAAAACGTTTCGTATACTGTATTCGACGAACAATAAACGATTACTCAAATAGAGTGTGGTATTAGCAACCAGTCGGTTTCAGCCGGTTTTGTGCAAACAGAAAGAGTTCGTTGTAAATCTGGAATTACCGTGGGTATAACAGATGTTCCACATTCGAACAATACCTGTGACTGTTTTGAATGTTTTAGCTAAAGTATTATTAAGTTATTCACTCCGCATCATGCACATGACAAGATGCAGCGAAATATGCGAGGCAATAAATCGTGCAACATCAAAGGTTTATTGGTTTTAGAAGGGGAAGACCAAAGGCAAACAACTTTGTAGAGTCTGCAACAACAACAACAAAATAAAGATTATTATAGATCCTTCTTCTTCTTCTTCTTCTTCTTCTTCTTCTTCTTCTTCTTCTTCTTCTTCTTCTTCTTCTTCTTCTTCTTCTTCTTCTTCTTCCACGTTCATCCGGAGGGTTTTTCAGACGTAATTGCATTGTTACAATTTTATTTGCACCTTTAGGCCGCACATGCGACTTCTGCAGGCGTTTTATACCGGTTTAGCCTTCCTGGATGTTGCTCACTGTTGTGGTGCCGTCCACATCCCAGCTGGTCAAGTCAGAATGGTCGAAGACTTCATGGTCAGCTCTCAAGGGAAGGCAGGGGTAGTCCATGGGCATTATCTGCCATTCAAGGAGGCTTCCATAATTGTAGAGCCGACACATAGCACTCTCATACTGGGCTCACGGAAGGAATCAGCACGTCCTGCACATGGCTGCTTTAATTCCCCACTTCCTTGTATTGGGCACTTCGTTAGCCACAGGCCGCTCCCCGCACAAATAAGGAACGGTTAGTCTGCAGACGAATCCACTCAGCGAGCTTTCGCTTCAGACTTCCATGTAATAGATTCGCTAGCCAAGATTTCCATTTCGTGTTAATGAGACTATATCCACTCAGCAAGCTTTCGCTTCGGCCTTCCACGCAATGGATTAGCTAGCTAAGCATTACATTTCGTGTTAATAAGACGTTTTCCCACCTTTGATAACGCTCTCTCAATGAGTTGTTATACAGACTTACATCGTAACAATTGTGTGCGATTGGGACGATTTTTCCACCTTTGGTAACGCTCATGAGGTAGGCTGCCTGTGCTGCCGGCTCAGCATCTTACCTCCATGCAGCAGAAAGTGAATAACGGCCATGCCCTCACATCCGGGGGACTTAGAGGCGTTCAGCCATATCCCTCATCTGAGAGCTGGCTAAGGTTGAGCACTCATTTTAAATTATGTCTCTGGCTATGGCAGCAACTTTGAACCACTGATGCTAATGGTGTTTATGATAAGTCGATTAACAAAAACTGGTAATAGCTAAGTTCACTTGAATATATAGAGAAATTAATTGAATAATTGCTGGTGCTGCCTACATACCTGTCTATAGTAAATTGTCTGTGAAGGATATACTGAAAATGCATAGATGAAGCTTCGATCTAAAGATTATGATATTAAACAAAATAATAATACTGGGTCAATGGCCGACAGTCGATTTTAAGCACCAAAATCATATGATAAAAGGAGTTAAGAACGTCTTCTTCTTCTTTCGTTCGCTGAGTTAAGAACTAAAGGATCGTCTTCATAAATGCCAGTTTCTGTCTATGGCCCGGTCTTCTTTCCGTAGATAGATCTGCCGAAAACGCTGCACAGAGCATGAACTCTGTAGCTCCAGCGACGACCTCCAGGCGTCTCCGCATAAACTGCACTCGTGAACCGAATGACGGAGTTTAAAAACGAATCCGCGATCTTCGTAGCGCAGAATGTGGCTTGATGATGGTGATGATAGTGGTGGTGGTGGTGGTGATGTTGAAGTCGCTTAAAAGTCGACAGGGTCGACTTCATTGCACCGGGTTTTATCCCATATGGCTCATTCTCTTTCCGCAGCACGGAAAGCGTCGCACAAAGCACGAACTCCGTAGCTTTTAGCGACGACCCACACGGGTTTCCGAAACATTTAACTCGTAAACCGAAGGGTGCGGCCCGGAATCGAACCCACAACCTTCGGAGCACGAGTCAAACGGCTTTACCACTTCGCCACCCTGTAATCAGTAGGGTAAAACTAACCTGTCTCACGACGGTCTAAGCCCAGCTCACGTTCCCTATTAGTGGTGGTGATGATGATTTCCTCTATAATTCTTGAGCTACAGTACTTGAGCAAATTATTTTTATGCTAGTTACCGACTTGTCTTAGATTTATCCTTATTTAGGAAGTATGGTCAAATAAGAAGACAGAATAGACAGAAAAATCGAAATCAGATATGAAAAAGCAAGTCCGCTTATAGATATATCAACTTTCACCCATACTGGACCATCTAAATAAACCCATATCAGCAAAACGGCAGATAATATAAATATAGCATATTCACACCAATCCTATGCTACAAATGTCAAACTTGGACATTATTTAAAAAAAAAAAAAACACGTAAAATCAACACCTGCGAGATGAAATGCTTGAGAAGACTTGGCAACTTAACTATCCAAGACCGAGTAAAAAAAAATGATGTTATCAGACAAACAATGGGATTAACTCCTTGTGTCACATATAGTGACAGGCAGAAAGTCAAATGATTTGACCATCTCGTTAGATTAAATGCAACAGGTCAGTTACACGCACTGGACCTACATCAAAGAAGATCTCATACTACGTACGAGGGGAAGAGGGCTGTCAAGCAGAAAATTGATTGCTAACAACAAAGACAATCACATGGAATGACAGTATCCAGTGCCACTGACCTAGAGTTGAAATGTCAATTAATGATTAATGTAATCCTCCTCGTGACGACCGACATGTCAAGTGAAAGATGATGATGATGCATTCTGGCAACGGTTTTGTTCGATACCCGCTAAAGAACGTAGATTTCAAGAACGATTACTATGAGACCATAAGAAGATAACTTAGTTTGAATGACAAGATTTCCATATTTGAGCACACGGAGTTGAGTAAGTTTTAATTGACAACTTTAATGTACTTCTTTATTTTGCATAATTAAACTATGCGTCCATTTATTTATAGTATACATATTTGGAAATGTCGTCAGATAGTAAATAAATTATTAAATCTAGGTAAATATTATAAAATACATCCTTGCTGTCACTGTCATTGGCATGGGATTTTCTGAGTGTTTAGGACTAATAGAAATTCTGGTCAATATTTAAAAATTGGGTTTTTACTTTATGAAATCATACCAGTTAGATAGAGCTTGACAAGACGAATCCAACGGTATCTCAACGAAGAGTATAGGTTAATTCTAAGCGCAGTTATGAATTTTTTGGTGACGTAATTTAATACCAGGAAGTGCAATGATAACCTAAGAGATCAGGGAGATTTTATCGCGGCTCATTAAATTGGAAGCTGAGAAATTCTGCCTTCTATTACTGTGGCTTGTTTATTTTTAAACGGACAACGTAGTGCCATACATCATTGTATCCGGCGCGGCGAGGCCTAACTTGATGTATTATTTACTTTTCAGTAGGATGTGCCGTGACCTAATTAACAATTTAAAATGGCTGCCAATTGTGTATTATTTGCCTTCTATTACTGTGGCTTGTTTATTTTTAAACGGACAACGTAGTGCCATATATCATTGCGTCCGGGGCGGCGAGGCCTAACTTGACGTATTATTTATTTTTCGATAGGATGTGCCGTGACCTAATTAACAATTAAAAATGGCCACCATTTGTTTATTATTTATTAAAAGTCAGTCGCATTGCTAACAAACCTGGTAAGATATATATTTTATTATGCGTTTTTGGCAACAGGAAAGTAAAGGCCACATTCCTCTTTCGATAGAATGTCGAGAGGGTTGAGAGGATCAGCTTCATTGCACTGGGTTTTACCCCATATGGCTCAGTCTCTTTCCGCAGAGTGGCCTGCATAAAGCATCGCACAAAGCACGAGAGTCTCCGTGTCTCAGAGAAAAATGCACTTGACTTTTAAGACTTTTCGATAGGATATGCTGTTACCTAATTAACAGTTAAAAAGAGCTGCCCATTTATATTAATTAAATGTCATGTGAAATGTTCGTCGTTAGTGAAAGAACAATTCATGAAAATGTATCATATTGTCTTAATGTACCAACTGCATTGCGACAGCTTTCTTTTGTTGATTAAATATCATGCATTAATGTAAGTAAGCAAGTTTGTAACTGCTGCATAAATTAAGCAGCAGTTAATTAATTATTAAGATATTAAATAATAAAAAATAAAAATATTAAATAATTAAATATTTAATAAAATTAATTTATACTTATGCTCTATAATTACTGTTCTGTATCTAATACTGAGCAATTAATAATTAAATACTAACTTATTTAAAACATATAACTTATTTTACAGTACTGTATTTAAATTTAAATAATTATGTACTGCTGCGCAGCTTAGAAAAAAAGTACTCCTTACTTATACTTACACTACTTACAAGTTTAGACGGGTCTGAAAACTGGCTTTCAAAATTATTTTCAGCCATGTCAAATGCTGAAATATTATGTGAGTACACAGATACATTACTGCTACAAATGACTCTTGTATTCTGTTTAATTTTAGTAGGTAAAGTACCAGTTCTAATTATGAATAAATACAAGTCCGCTATAGTTTATTGTATGGGTGCACGGCCATGGCCATGTGGCCATGTCACTAAATATTTTTTCCTGAACGCCAGCAAACATCAGCAATGTTGAAACTCTTCACATTTATGTAAAATTGAACGGCGGATTAAAAAATGCAACAAACAGTTTAGACTTCTTTAAGCTACATGAGTTATAAGACAAATTAGCTTACTATTCGTGAATAGACTCCAAGAAATTCCAGAAAAAACAGTTTGTCGGCCTTAAAATTTTGCCAGTTAGCAGAAGGACCTATACTTCAAATACCAGAGTAGATTTCCCTTTCTTCGTACCACGCTGCTTACGTTTAATTCACATCTAGCCAGACATGGTAACAACCGGAAGTGAATCGGTCTCAAGAAAAAGTACGGGAAATTTTTAAAAAATCTCTCCTCCTCCTCCCCCCCCCCCCCCCCCTCCCCCATCCGCAAAGTTCGATAACTCTGACATTGCTAGTACTAACTAGCAGTTTTGGACAATATTAAAAAATTGGGTTTTTACTTATGAAATCATAACAGTTGGATACAGCTTGACAAGACGAATCCAACGGTATCTCAAGTAATCAACAAAGTGTGTACGTTAATTCTAAGCAGAGTTATGAATTTTTTGGTGATGTAATTTAATACCAGGAAGTGTGATGATGACCCAAGAGATAAGGGAGATTTTATTGCGGCTAATTATATTGGAAGCTGAGAAATTCTGCCTTCTATTACTGTGGCTTGTTTATTTTTAAACGGACAATGTAGTGCCATATATCATTGCGTCCGGGGTGGCAAGGCCTAACTTGACATAATATTTATTTTATGATAGGATGTGCTGTGACCTAATTAACAATTTAAAATGGCCACCAATTGTGTATTATTTGCCTTCTATTACTGTGGCTTGTTTATTTTTAACCGGACAACGTTTTACCATATATCATTGCGTCCGGGGTAGCAAGGCCTAACTTGACATAATATTTATTTTTCGATAGGATGTGCGGAGACCTAATTAATAATTTAAAATGGCCGCCAATTGTTTATTATTTGCCTTCTATTACTGTGGCTTGTTTATTTTTAATCGGACAACGTCGTACCATATATCATTGCGTCCGGGGTGGCAAGGCCTAACTTGACATATATTTATGCGTAATATATTATATTCATGGCAAAGTATGTTACTTAAATTAATTTCATATCTGTGCAACATATAATTTTAAACGCTCAGGCAATGTGGCCGTGATTGTCAAAAAGTACAATTGATTCTAATTCCATTTTGGGAATTAGGTAAAAATGTTTCCAACAGACGCTATCGTAATATAAAACTAAAAATGAAATATGCAAAGGCAAAAGTTAAAATAGGTGAGGATTTATAAAAATGAAACATAACTTGTTTCACAGTATTTTATTTAAATTCAATTATTTAATTTTGTGTACAGCTATGCTGCTAACCTCCCCCCCCCCCCCCCCCCTCAATCTATCTCCTGTTACAAGTGTATAATATTTAGTAATTATATTAATATTATTAATATATAAACTATATACATGTCTGACAATTTGCTTTCAAAATTATTTTCAGTCATATCAAATGGTGAACAATTGTACAATTACACAGATAAATTATTGCTATAAATGACACTTGTATTCTGTTTAATTTTAGTAGTTAAATTACCAGTTCTAATTATAAATAAATACAGGTCCACTATAGTTTATTGTATGGATGGGCGCCACAATCTTAAATTTTGTGTTTATGACAGCCATGTCACTAAATATTTTTTCCTGAACGCCAGCAAACACCAGCAATGTTGAAACTCTTCACATTTATGTAAAATTGAACGAGGGATTCAAAAATGCAATAAAATGTTAAGTCTTCTTTTTACTTCAGGAGTTATAAGACAAATTAGCTTACTATTCGTGAATAGACTCCAAAAAATTCAAGATAAAACAGTGTCTCGGCCTCAAACTTTTGGCAGTTAGTAGAAGGACCTATACTGCAAATATCAGAGTAGTTTCCCCTTTCGTCATACCATGCTGCTTTCGAATAAATCAAATCTAGCCCGACATAGTAACAACCGGAAGTGAATCAGTGGTTGCAGGGAATAGTGCGCAAATTCAAGATCGAGTTTCCCCACCCCGAGGGCAAAGTTCGATAATTCTGACATTGCTATTAGTACATAAAAATGACAACATAAACACACTACAGATACTATAATAATATTTAATAAGATAGGCAACTTGGTGCAAAATATACTTATTAGTACAGTATTATTACTAGTATACTTAAACTTACCAACAAAAAGTTGTCAACTGCAGTGAGAAAAAGAGTGTTGAAGTGCTAATAATATTATAATATAGAATCCATATTGTTGTATGCGTGTGAAACATGGACAACTAACTAACAACACTTGGAACAGTCAAGCTGAAAATCATCCATTATTATATGAATTATCTTTCTTGTGCATTTATGAATTATGTGTAAATTTTTACACATAACTATAGGGCTTTAACAAGATTATGCTGAGGTGTAGAAAATATATATTTTGTGAGACTATCTGGTTACACTTTGTTTTTTATTCTGAAAATTTAGAATGGCAGCATCCCAGCTGTGGGATGTGGATTTTAATATATGATAATATTTTGTTAAAAGTGTCTAGGGGATTTAGTTAGATTCTCTTTTCACTTCTAGAATGCAAGGTGATCATGGAATTCTACCACAAACACAAGAAGGAAAATACTTCACTTCTTTTTGTAAATGTGTCTATGTGTACTTCTCCATTCTCACTTGTCACCATGTTGGAGGACATTGATTGTTTACAACATATATAACAACCACTGTTGGACGAACATCAACATGCAATTGACGTAAACATCAACATTTTTGGACAAACAGTTCAGGCATTAAATCAAGATCTGCAGTAACATATAGATAATTGTAATGATGACACTGAATTTCCAGAACAGACATGGGAATGATTTTCAATATTAAAAAAACAAAACACATTAACCCCATTGTCCCAAGAAAAAACAATGCTATTACAAACAACACAACAACCACTAATTGGTTCTACTATCTTTGACCACTTTTACAGAAATAAAAGCAAAACATTGGTCTAAGTTCAGACAAACCAAACATATAAAACAATTGTTTCTCACCCCATTTACAATTCTCATATTTGAAAAATTAATGAAATAGTGTCAGAATATTCAACCAAAACAACAACCACTATTTGGTTATACCCCTCATTGTAAAAAAGCTACTAACCTTACACATCCATGGCTTGAAAAGAACCACATATAAAGCATCATTAGTACTAATAATTAAACTAATTATTTAATTTTAGTCCTTTATCCTTAGGTGTTGCTGTCGGTTATCCTTCTCTAGTGCGAAGCAGATGTCCATATTTATCCGGGGACAGAAATAAATGTACTGTCATTTTCTACTTACATTATGTCCACTGAAGTTGGCTGGTGAATATTTTATAATCCATAAGATTCGGAATGGAAATATTACCCACGCACATAATCCCCCCCCATGGGGCTGAATTCAAGAATGCTCTATTGCAAGTGGGCTCTGTGTCCAATTGAAACTGGTGCCTAGGTCTGTCAAGCTTTCAGGAGATGCAACTTGAGTCTTCGCACAAGGTTCTTCCCTATATCATCTTATCGATGTAAAAGATGACGACTGACCAACAGCTCGGTTTATGTTATCTGTTTCCCAGTTTAGTTCAAGAGGCTTTGTCACACACCTGGTTCAAGTTGATAGGCCATTCCACACTTGGTGATGGGGCAATCAGGCCGACATGGAACCAGCATAGAGTTCTGATTCAGTATTTCCATTTCAGTGTAGAACATACAATGCTGAGTCATTCATTAGTTTCATCTAGAACTATGTTCAGGATTGGTCTACTGCAGGCAAGGAATTTACGAAGATTATTGATTCCAACACACAACTGGGAGTCGCAGTTTGTTGCATGCGTGGAGGCATTTACTCCGCTAGCTTCTTCCATATGGTCTTTCTGATGGTGTTTCAGTCTGAGATCTCGAGTGGATCCGGCTTCTTTCAGGGTTATTCAGTTGATATTAAGTTGGTATTCAATTGGTACCTTGGTTGTACTTGCTTATGTTGTTTCACTGTCTCTTCCCATTTGGTGTTTTAGTGTCTTGAACCTTATGTTGACTTTTGCTGCTGTGTGACTTTTGTCAAAGGAGGATACTTGTGAGTATCCTTTGAACTTGGGAATCCAACAGAGAGTTGGAAGGTTCTCACTGCTGTTAGTTTTATTAAACTTGTAGGACTGTCCCATAGTTTCACTGACTTCACTGATTGATGATGCTTCAGGCAGTACCTCTCAGAAGTAAAGCAGATGATACACTGTTGTCGGTTACTCTGTAGATCTTTATCTTTATAGATTTTTAGATACTGAAGTCCGTCCTGGATATTCCTACTGAAGTAGTACTTCATCAATAACGTCAGTCATCTTTGAAATTGTCTTTTGCTCGCTATGGCAGCTAATGAGTGCAGCAGTAAACATTGGTGTATTGGTCCAGACTATATGTATAGGACAGGTTGCCATTTGTCACCTCTCCCGGCTGAAAACCCAGGATCCGGGTTGGGTTATACAGTCCAAACAAAAACCATAACTTGCTTCTCTTCTAGAACAAATGCTCCAGAGACTGATATATTTTTAGCATACTTTTCCTTTTCCCGCAGGGGAAGGCTGACGTCTGTTCCCTTTGTGTTCGCTGACCAAAATGGCTTACTAATCACTTTGTTTTACAATCAAGCGCCAGTCTGGCCAGGTACGTGAACAATTACCAGCCAGGCCCAGATTTTAAACTAAGGCCAAATAAATGATGACTCACACAGGTCAATTTAGCCCTGGTTTCTTTCCCCAAAAGTAAGGTACTTAAACAGTCATTACTAGGGCATGTTGTATTTTTAAAGCATCAATATTAGGTAATTGTGAGGACGTTTTAATATACTACACCAGCATATGTGAATCTGACAGTCCGACTGTTAGATTTACACTTTATAAATCTGCAACCATTTTTATTACATTTTTTTCCGCTTTTATTTACTATTTCTCATTAGATTTATCATGGCAAAAAGAAAAAGGAATCATGATCATCTGAGATCACATCTGTCAGTGTTTGAACCTGAATATCCCATACAGAAAGGCTACATTGCTCGGCTGTTGATAGCGGATGGTCGTACTGTAACAGATGTGCTTAAAGAAGTGAGAGCCATTGTGCAGGCAAATGATCCCGGCAAGGAGTTACATGAGAGAAGTCTTTCAACTCATTTGTATGAAATAAAAAAATTAATTTTCCATAAAAAAGTAAATTTAACAACAGAATGGCAGTCTCTTATTAGACTCTTCCTTGAACCACTTCGTATCACATTCAAGAGTCTCACTGTCAAACCTGCTTCTTCACAACCAGAACAAACATCAGTTCCATCACCATCAAGGCATCCTGAATTGTCTACATCATCAACATCAGAAATGCTGCTAGAACCAGATATCCCAGTAACATCAACACTCATGCAGCCAGAACCAAATATCCCAGTAACACCAACACCCTTGCAGCCAGTGCAGAATTCTACAACAGTTAATTCTCCATCTTGTTTGATGACTTGTAAGTTACCATCACCAAGGAAGCTCAAGAGTGACTGCACAAACTGTGTCAACAAACAGCGTACTATTATGAATATGTTGCAGAAGAACAAACATTTACATCAACAGTGTAGACAATTTAAAATGCTCCTCAAGGCAGAAAAAGGACATTTTTCTTTGAAAAGATACAATGAAAAGATAAAGAGGAAGACTCAGTCAGTTACTAAGTGGAAAACTAGATATTTATCTTTGTCGGAAGCTTGTAGAGACACTTTTAACTTATTAAAATTGGTGCAAAATTTAGAGCAGCAAGTAAAGACCTTAGAAGGAAAACTCACTGCAGCACAGGAGGAAAACATTAACATGACTTCAGTGAATGAACAGCTTCAAAGTTTGTTTGAGAAAACAGAGAATGGCAATGCATATTTGAAACAAGTAAATGAACAGCTCAAAAATAAACTTGAGAAAGCAGAGAATGATAATGCTCATTTGAAAAGAGTACATGAACAGCTCAAAAGTAAATGTGTGAAAACAGAGGATCAAGATGTTCATATGAAACAAGTACATGAGCAGCTTGAAAGTATACTTGAGAAAACAGAGAACGATGCTGCTGATTTGAATCGTAAGTATGACAAATTCAAGTAATCCACTCATTTTGTAGAACTTCAGTTTCATCAGATACCATACTAAATTTCAGTATCATCAAATTCCATACTAAACTTCAGTGTTAACAAATAATTTTTAAACATTTGACCGGCACTTCCAGCTCGATCCAACCTAAAATGGGAACCAGAAATTGCTTGGGGAAGTAAAGGTGAACTGCATGATATTAATCACATCACTCATTGAGTGTTGATTTGTCTATAAAAATGACACCATATACCCAACACACCTCAGTGCATGAAAAAGGGTCCTTTTGTTTACTTATGAATATGTACTGGGGGTTGCCACTGAACTTTGGAATTCATGCTTTTGGCAGGTCACTCTGCGCAAAGAGACCCAGCCATATTTGTTAAAACCCAGTTGAATGAAGTCGATCTTATGTCTGTAAATTCTCTTTATTTACTGTTATGTTCAAATACCTGCTGCCAGTTCCGTGGTGAAAGGGTTACAGGTGCAGTTCATGATCCCGCATACCCATGGTCGAAACACAGCTGCGCCTGATTTAGCAGCAGACCAGTTACTTGGTTTTTTACAAAATAGTATGGGTGTCGGTCGTTAGAAAGCAATGACAAATTACTGAACATAAACTTACCAAGAGATCATAATAGAAAAACATGCTGGTGTTGACTGCAACGTCCTGTAAAGGATATGCAACTAACTTAACAAGTACCAGCTAACTGCACTCTCTACCTTGTTATAACATTTATTCACCATTAATTTATCTTAATGTTCATTCATTGTGTCCACTGATATATTGGGCACCATCACGTTCCTCCATCATGGCCTCAGTTCAGGTCTGATTAGCCCATGAGCTGAGTCTCAGTTCCATCTGCCTTGCTGTTCTCACTTATATTCTTCTCTACTAAATGTATGTTTTGTCATACTTGATGTGTGCATGAGTGAACTGTATTTGCTTGCATTCAACTCCCATGTATGAGTCCTCTGTGGTGTGTTCTTAAGTGAACTATATGTGTGTGTTTGTATGTGTCTTGACTGATTGATTTATTGATTTAGGAACCGACATCACAGCATTCGGGGCATTCCCATAAGCGCTCCGACCCCATCCCCAGCAGCCAGCGAAGAGTTCCAACACTAATAGTACCAGTAGCAATCTGATTATATGTCCGTCTTGCCTTTCCTCTGAGCGTCGATCATCGACCAGATCCCTTCGTCACCCCTCGCTGTTGCATTCTTGTCAGACCATGGTGATCCATGTGCTCCTCCGAGGTGCACACGTGCTACCACAAGGCCGCAACCACGTCTGTTTTATCATGCATCAGTACTCCACCAAGTTTTGCAGAGCCAGCCAATCTGTCCGCCTGTTCATTCCCCAGCACACCAGCTTGCCACTGAGAAAAGATCCAGATGATGCTTGTCACCCATGACTACTGAAGCGAAGCAAGCCACTCTGCGCGAAGCTTGCCTGTCCTCACCCTACTCAACATGCTTTCTGAGTCAGTTACAATCATGATGTGTGTGTGTATCATATTCTCCATCCAGCCTACACTTCCATTCTTAAGCTAGATGTTGTGGTATCATATGCCAGGCTCTCCTGACCAAACGTCGACCATTAACTTTTGCTAAGAACCCCCAAGCACTTCTCCTGCCTCTCAACACTGAACCATCTGTGTATATAATCACATCGCCCAGGCGAGCATTATCCTGAATTAGTTGCTGGATTTTCACTTCTGTGGCCCCTGCTGGCCACTCCCAGTGATGTGTGTGTGTGCATGGGGGATGTGTGGTTGAGAGATGTGTGTTGGAGGTGTGTGGGTGGAGGAGGATATGTGGGTGGGTAATTGTTGATGGGTAATGGGACGGGTAGAGGATATGTGAGTGGGTGGGGAGATGTGTGTAGGTGGGTGGGGGATGTGTGGGCTGGGGAATGTATGTGTGCTTGAGGTGTGGGGGGATGTGTGGGCTGGGGAATGTATGTGTGCTTGAGGTTTGGGTGGATGGGATCTGTGGTTGGTGGGAGGTGTGTGTGGGTGGGGAGATGTGTAGGTGTGGTGGATTGGTGGGGGAATGTATGTGTGCCTAGGGTGTGTGTGTGTGGTTGGGTGGGGGATGTAGGGTGAATGGGGGATTTGTAGGTGGGTGGTGGATGTGTTTCATGACATGGTAATATGCATTGTTTATGTTTACAAAATTCATTTGACAATGTTTTTTCCTATGCACTATTATGAACGAAAGATGAGTGATTGGAATGGCTGAATGTAAGATGGGCCTGCGTGCCCAATTTGTTACCCTTTGAAAATAAAGTCCGTTCATTCGTACGTTCCCTGCACTCCTGGCTCAGTGTGATTTAACTCTGCACAAGTCTGACTGCTCCGCTGGCACTCTGACCCACTCCTCTCCTCGCCTAATGTTCTCTAAGATGCACACCTGTCTGAGTGTATCCTCTGCATGAGCCATCCATGATTTCCCTCTTATCAGTCGCTGACCCGTAACTGCGGCCAGCGCCTCATGCAGTGGGTGGTCTGTGTCAGCAGATACTCTGAGGTATGCCTTCGTCTGCATCACCTTGAGTCTACCAGCAACAGTCGGCAAACCAAGGATGTAACGCATACACATTACTGGGGTGTCTCTGGTGCATCCCAGAATGACCTGCATAGCTTCATTCTGTATGCGCTCTAATTTCACCGACTCGTTGAGACAGTGAGCAGTCCTAGTCCATAATCAATCACTGAGAGGATCAAGTGCTGGTATAGTGTGAAAAGCATTCTCTGCTCCGTGTCCATTGTAGCCATAGTTTTAAGTGCATCGAGTCCATTTTGAGATCGTGTCACAACCATCTCCACATGGTCCTTGAAGGACAGGCTCCTGTCAAATGTTATTCCCAGATACTTCAGTTTGTTCTCTCTGTTGATGCTTTTACCATCTATCGTGAGGCTTGGGACATCAGTTCTCACAATCCTGTTGTCCAGAGAGCACCACAAAACAGCTGCCTCTTCCGGGTGGATGACAGCACTCAATTCAGTGCAACAGTCAATCACTTTGTCTACTGTATGTGTCTTTATTGTGCCTGCTTATACAAATTTTATGTAAGCATTTGTGTGTGTGTGCTTATGTTAATTGTGCATGTGTGTGCGAGCACACAATAGTGTTATTAAAAGAAAGATTCTGTAATGTTGTTTTCAATGTTACAAAACGCCAATGCCTCAAATACTCTTATGATGCCACTAGGATACAGTCAAGCAAGTCATTCTCCAGAGATGGAAATAAAAGAGGAATCTCCATGGGAGGTAAGTGTAAAATTCAAGAGCTAAAGATAAACTGTATAGAAACCAGTTAACATTCTTTAGCTCTTTCCTTACCAAGCTCACCATACTCCATGGTTACTCCATGCACATAATTGTTCTTCTGTCTTTGCTTCAAGAAGTAGTTACTTTAAATTAATGAACGATTATTTCATCATCATCTTGTTACTATTCCAAGCAGCATATTTGGAAATGTTTCTCCACAAACATCTTTCCTGTGTTCTTGACATGCTGGACCATTGATTGTCTTCCATGTCACTTTGCCAACCCATCTAGCATCTTCTATCTTCATCGACATCCACCAGGAAGAGTGGAAATAATAACTGGGACAGAAGAAGGTTATCTAAGAGCTGTCAGAAGCAGTTTCTTTTAAAAATTAAGACAGGGTGGCTTATTTAACTTCACTACAATTAAACCCATTTCTCTTATATATTGTCTTTAGATGGGTTTTGATTACATATTATGTTATCTTTTGGATGGGTTGTGATTAGTTCATCATTATGTCATACATTGTATTGTTTGGGAGCTGGGAGTCTCCGTGGCAAAGTGGTCAAGCTGTCTGCCTCGGCTCTGAAGGTTGTTTGTTCGATTCTGGGTCACATCCTTCGGTTCACGAGTGCATTTTTTCAGATACTTCTGAGGGTTGTCGCTGGAGCTACGGAGTTCGTGCATTGTATGACGCTTTCCGCGCTGCAGAAAGAGATAGAGACATATGGGATAAAACCCAGTGCAATGAAGTCGACCCTGTCGACTTTTAAGCGACCATTTTTTTGTATTGTTTACTCAAATAAGAAGGTTATAGAAATTATAGAACAAGAATAGACTTTCTGTGTTTTATATGCTGATCAACTACTAATAAGAGCCAAAACATATTTGAATATAGAGTTAATAGAAAACCAAGAAAATGATGAATACATAATATCAACTCTACACAGCTATGATGCAACCAAGGCACACAACCAAGGCCCTAGAACACAAGCTTAGACTCCCCACATCCCTACACTGAATGGCAAGTGATTTAAGAAAAGAGACATGATCCACCTGGGGCTAGACATTAGACTATGAACATCACCATGGATGTATTCAACCACCATTTGTGAACTGACATGTTTATACATCTATTTCTTCTAGGCTGCAGATAATTGTGGTGGTAACTTTGCACTCCAGAATGAAGAAATAAAACAGGAGCAAATTTATGAAGTGAGGTTTTTGTTTGTTTATATTTCAGAACATTGATAGATTTGATGGTATGTAAATGAGGATAAAGGTTACTGATTCCGAGTGTTGTGATTTTTAAGTTGCCAATTGATGTCTAGCAATGCAAAAAGCTCTCTAATCTGTCTATGCTTTGTTTTTATTTACTGAAAATCATATCGTGCCTGTGTTTAGTATTTTAAATGCCTGGATTTATCTTTCCATTATCTGCCATTTTGTGATGTCAAAACTTATTCTTGATGATTCTTTCTATCTAGGTCCTGATATTAAACCATCTTCAGGGATTAATCTCTGCTCCTGTGGTTCTATTGCAACTTCTCTTTAGCTTCCCCACTTTGATATTCTTTGTCGGGATTAATTTAATATATATATTATGTGTATGAAGTATATTAAGTAGTTGAAGTTAGATGCATGTCCTTTACGGGATGTTGCTAACAACCGCAGCATTCATTGGTTGTTTGATTGAGTTCGGTTGAGTTGAGTCAAGTACCGACATCACTGCACTCAGGACATTCCCATATGTGCTCCGTCCCCTTGTTCAACAGCATTGCTCCGAATTGCTCCTACCACTATCTGATTTAAAGTTCTTCTGGTCTTCCCTCTCATTTTGAGATTCTTCCAGAAACCCTATCGATCCCTGCAATC
The DNA here is from genome assembly GCA_963921405.1 of Cepaea hortensis. NCBI lineage: Eukaryota > Metazoa > Mollusca > Gastropoda > Stylommatophora > Helicidae > Cepaea > Cepaea hortensis. Next base: position 98,301,096 of record OY992887.1, on the reverse strand, counting down.
TCATTCTTTCCATATATGGGTTTTCAGTCTGCTCCCCTGCCTTCTCCACCTGGTCCCACAAAAGCATGACCACCTCCCCCTTGTCCATAGGCAATCTACCACCAAGAGGTGCATTCCCTGCCAGCCTATCAGCCTGTTCATTCCCACCGCACTCCCGCATGGCCAGGGCAAAATATCCTTACAATTCTCACAATCTGTGACCTCTGAAGCGACGATAGCCATTCCACACAAAACATTCCTTTCTCCACCTTACTAAGCATACTCTTTGAATCCGTAATGAATACAGTGTGTGTTGCAGTAGTCTCCTCTAACCAAAGGAATGCCGCTGTTACTGCTTCCACCTCCATTCTCATGCTGGAGATTGTAGTCTCATATGCCAGACTCTCCTTTTTCAAGATTCATCCATTAGCCTGTGCAATAAAACCCCAACCACTATGTCTGTTTCTCATCACTGACCCATCGGTGTAGATGACTATGTCACTTTGATGTGTGTTGCTCTGGATCAGCTGTTGCACTTCAAACTCATTGCGGCCCACTGCCCATTCTCTGCATTCACGACCCAGTGTTACTATTACATTGTGCCAGTCTGTCATGTCTTCTGGAACTTCAACCCACTCTCTTTCACGATTGATGGTCTCTAGATCACACACCTGATGTATATATATTTCTGCCTGTTCCACCCAGGACCTGCCTCGTCTTAGTCTGTGACCCTTGACCATATCCATGGCTTCATGCAGGGGTTGTTCCCTATCTGCAGCAACTCTCAGGTACCATTTGGCCTGAAGGACCCTATGCCTATCTGTCATTGTTGGTTGCACCAGGATATGCCTCATGCATATAATTGGTGTGTCCTTTGTGCACAACAGGATTACCCGCATGGCAGCATTCTGTATGCGCGCCAACCTTTCAAGCTGCTCTTTGATACTGTCAGCAGCCCCAAACCATATTCAGTGACAGAAATTATTAACTGCTGAAAGAGCCTGTAAATCATCCTCTGATCTACCCCAGTTGCTGCCATCACCCTCAATGCATTTAGACCCCTACCAGCCTTCACCACCAAAGCTTCCACATGATCCTTAAAAGACAATCACCTGTCAAAGGTGATACCCAAGTGCTTCAATTTACTCTCTCTACTAAGAGGACATCCATTCATCATAATACCTGGGACATAAGTCTTGATGATCCGATTATCCAGGGAGAACCACACAACTGATGCCTTGTCTGGGTTTATAACGGCCCCTGCATCCCTGCACCACTTTGCCACCCTGTTTACTGCCACCTGTAAGTCTTCCTCCAAACTGGCCCTGTCTGGTTATTTGATTTACTAGGCAATTTTATTTCAGTAGTTTGCCATTGCTTTCTGAATGGCTGATGCCTCATACAATCGAAAACAGTGCAACACAGTCTGCTTAAACATCACTCACGGCTTATTTCAAACCCTCAACTTGTTATGTCGGGGATTTGTGAAATGAGTTTCGCTATCCCCTAAGCCACATCATCGGTTATATTAAATATAGACCAGGATTTATTTTCATATCTATAGTTTATGTGTATAATGTATAGAATAAATGATGTAAATCAGTATAAATATCCAGGAATGTAGTTTTGATGTAGTACTTCTGTACACAGAAATTATGGAAATGAAGTGCAGCTCCAGACACAATCAATTTTGCTGCTTCAAGTGAGGCTTTGATGGAACTAATAGACACATGATTACTTGGTTGATTGACTCCTATGTTCAGTCGTTATAGAGAACTTTGTTTCACTCCATGCCAGTGTGTTTAACAAACCACTGTTAATTACGATATATTTAGCTGTGTCACTTGACACCTTTAGGAGTTGTATTCTTCTTCTTCTGCGTTCATCCGGAGTTTTTTTTTGGACGTGATTGCGTTGTGCCTGTTTACAGCAGAGCTGTGTTCTTGCGCCGTTAGGCCGACACATCCAACTTCTGCGGGCATTTGATGACCGGGTTAACCTTCTCGGCCTTTAGGAGTGGGAGCCTTGTTCAACTACTGAATGTATTATAACCGACACCGGTTTCTTAAACACTTAAAATTGTGTATTATGTTTCATCAGTTCATTTTGTCACCTAGGAACATCCTGAGAGAAGCCGGTGGAAGGAAACACCTGTCAGTGATGAAAATGCAGCCATATCCAAGAATGTGGCCTCAGATATTTCTATGAAAGACATACTTTGTAAGTTTGTGTTTGTAAATGAGTGGCCAATACTTTCTCATGTCCTTTGAATGGCTGGCCCAGTTTGTACAATGTTTTCTTATATGGCTATAACATGAACATAATCTTTGATTATCTAGCACTGAAGAAAGTAATGTCTTAAAAATATTCAGGCTGTATCTCTATGTGTGCAGTGTTGCCATTTTGACGCTTTTCGCACTAAATTTAGTGCCTTTTCAAGTCATTTAGTGCCAAAATTTGCATTTAGCGCGGCCGCGCTAATTTGGTGCTTCACATTTTTTGGGGGGTGCTTTTTGGGGTGGGTAAAAATTACTTTAAATAGTCATTTTGGGGGTACTAAAAAGCCGAATTTGAACTGAAGCGAGGGAATAAAACAAGAAGGCACAACTTTAGACAGCAAGCTAGAACTGCCACGTGTGATTTTGTTGATACTGCCCTTTTAAAATGGTTGACTGTGATTAGATCGGCAAATGTACCAACCAGTAAATGGGCCTTTACTTATTGCGAAAGCAGAAGAAATTGCAGGTTAGACAGACTGGAATTGTAGTGCTGGCTGGCTGGTTGGATCGTTTCAAAAAACAGAGTGACTATTCACAAAAATGTGTAGTCATGTGACCTACGTTTGACATTATTAATGTTTGTGGAACTATCATTGTGTCCTCGGTAGTGTAGTGGTTAGTATCTCTGCCTATCATGTGAGAGACTGGGGTTCGACTCTCCGCCGTCAATGTTTTTTTTTTCTTCTAAGTTTTAATAACGAATATTTAACATTTTTATTGAATTATTAGTGAATTTTATTTGCCAAATAAAACATCACTGTACGCAGAGTGTGTCCTTGTTGACAAATATCGTCTTTGGAGGTTTGAAGAAAAAGAACTTGCAGAAAAAGACAGACAAGAAGAAAGAATAATAGTCTTCTTCAAATTTTTGTGAATAGGGGCTCGTATTATTCACAATCAAAAAACGACATTGCATCATGTATAAGAATGTGTGTGGAGAGAAAGTTAGTCGATGAGGCAACGACTCACTCGTGGATAGAAGACGTGCTCAGACCTGCTTTAGCTAAATATAATTCTGCGGATGTATTTAATGCCAATGAAACTGGCTTATTTTGGAGATTGTTACTGGATAAAACATTTTCTTTCAAAAATGAAACGTGTCATGAGGGGAAAACATCAAAAGAAAGAAAAACAGTGCTTTTGTGTTCCAATATGGATGCTAGTGAAAAATGGCTTTTATTTGTGATTGGAAAATTTAAAAATTATCGTTGTTTCAAAGGCCTGAAAAAATTGTGTGTGAATTACGGAGCCAATTCAAAGGCATGGATAACATCAGAACTGTTCAATGAGTGGCTACAAGAATTTTTGGGAAGACATTTTTCACAAGTCAAGAAGCAAAGCAAAATCACAGACACTTTCTTTAATTAATTTGGAAATTTTCAGATGACTTTAATGTTCCGCTTTCTAAAATAAACATTTCAACATTTCTGATCTTGTATTGCTATTTATTTGTTCACTAACTGTGTTTTCTAAGTGGTACAATCATTTTACTCAATGCTACTGCATGGTATTAGTGTAATTTAGTGTAAATGTGTGCAGTCTGGATAAGTAGAATTTCTGATAAGTAGAACAAATTCCTTCGGCCCCTGTGACTTCTACTTATCCAGACTCCACTGTATAATACTATCAATTCTTCTTCTTCTTCTGCTGCGTTCATCCGGAGTTTTTTTTCTGGACATGATTACGTTGTGCCTTTTTACAGCAGAACTGCGTTCTTGCGCCGTTAGGCCGACACATTCGACTTCTGCGGGCATTTGTTGACCGGGTTAACCTTCCCGGATACTGTCAATTCAATTTCATGTTTAAGCAATCTTCATCTTTTTATATTTTCCATGAATAATTTTAAAAAAAGAAACTATTTTAACAACAGAAACAAAATGTCAGCATGAGAAGCTTAGATGTGATGAGTAGAGCATAGAATCATTCACTTTGCTGTTTGTAATTAGAAGTACAAACAGTTTGCTTTTGGTCAGTGGCATCACAGAGCCATACATAGAATTCTTTAACATTATAACAAGACACACACCATATATAGTACGATTTATTGCCTGGCACATTTCGCTGCATCTCGTCAGGTACATACTGCAGATGTCACACAATTTCCTGCCTTCCTCATTCAGAAAATCCAAACCTATCATTCTGTGAAACTATCATGACATCAGCCACACCCTGACATTTAATCGTACTATATATGGTTTGTGTATTCGTTATTCAAATTCACTACGGAAAAACATTGTTTTGATTGTAATAACAACTGTATTTTGTCCAGGTGGTGAAAGATGTCAGATGGAACCAGGTGACTGTCTTGATCATGGACCTTCCATTTACATTGATAATGCTGAGGTAATGTATTCAGTAAACATATACACTTCTCCTGCACTAACCATACACATGTCTTTGACACTCATATTCCTATTATTGACTCCATTGTTTCTAATTTGTAGAAAGTAAATCCGAATGATTCTATTCATTCATTAGTTTATAGGAAGGATGTATTAAAACTTGGTTCATTCAGTCTCTATGTAATCATACAACAGATTTGTAAATTTTTGTCAGCTGCTGTGTGTTCATTAAGTAAACAAAATAAATGCACCTTTTAGAAAAAAAAATTAGCTTGATTAAATATCTACTGTGAACAGCATAGCACACCAGAACACACAACTGGGATTAAATGACATCAGCAAATTTTCATCAAATTTATAGAGAAACAATTACAGTGGCTTGGACATCTAGAGAAAATGAGGCAAAATCAACTACAACTGTATGTCTGTAACTGAAGAAGCTCTGGCTAGAGAGCTAGAGGAAGAATGGACAGATTCTATTGAGAGTATAGTCCATGAACACATACTCACCATAGTACAGGTGATACATTTTGCTCAAAATTTAAAAAAAAAACTTCCTATCTCTATGCTAATTGACAATTATGAACAAAAATACATTGTTTATATGGGGATAGATAACCAACATATACTGAGTGCAGACATATTTAGTTTCTGTATTGGGCCTGGTTGTTAATGCCATAAATATTCTCCAACATTCTAAGAAATATTGATTCATCAGTCTGTGTGTCAGCCTTTAGCATACATTATCCATACCCAGTTTCCCTACATATACAATAATATGCATAAAAACATCAGATATATAAAAGAATTTGACAAATTAATAGGGATGAACAAACTGAACGAATAAGATATAAAATTACTAGATATCTTAACTTAACTGATTGCCTGCCAAACAAAAAAGCGGTCATGACCAAACAAAAATTCAAGGCAGAAAATTTGAAGTAGGGGTGTGTCACAATAATGATTTTAAAATGGTTAAAATGGTAGCAGGTGTATTTTATTACATATTAAATTAAAGAGGAATTCACAGGGAACATGACAGTGTTAATAATTAATTGACAGGTTACAAATATTATGACAATAATGAGAGGCTTAGTAATAACAATTGAAATTAAAGTTAAAAATTATGAAAAAAATTCACTTACCAAGGTGTCATTTTCTATCCGCCGCAGCTAATCCAGTTAAATTTAGTGAATAATGGTACACACAACACTTGTGTTCACGAATATCACAAGAACTGCTCCATAACATGAATAAAACACAATGAAATCATAAAATTTTGAAGCACATAATTTTCACACAAAATGAAAAATGTCAAAAACATATCAGGCAGATTACTGAGGAGTAGAGTACTGAGAAACAATATAACAATATTTGCTATTTAGTTATTATTATTATTCTAAATTTAATTATTTATATACTCCTTAAATACTTTGTGATAGGCAAAGTAAATTTAGTGACACAAGTGTGGCCTATTAGCGCAAGCATAAGTTGGCATTTGCCATCATAATATGAGGAACTTTCACTGTTAGATTTCTTTTGAAATAATGACCGTCTTCTAAATTAACTGACTACTGCACATGGTAGAAGTTTTAGAATCTTTAACAAAGTTCTTTACATCACAATAACTATAATATAACATTGTTTAAAACGGTAATTTTATTAAAATATATGAGGTCCAGAACCAGAAGCTATTGTCACTTCGAATTTCGAATCACAAGAATTATTTCGAATCACACCAAACTCAATTTCTCCTAAACAAGAAGCGTGCTCTTGCACATGGGCGGAAGCGAAATCTTTCGTTGTAAAGTTTAATTCAATGGGACACTAAATATTGTGGACTAAAACAGGAGAAATGGATCAATAAACGCACTATATATACCGAACCGACCTATCGGTTCGCGGGTGCCAAAATAGGGTGGTGGAACCGACCAATCGATCTGCGGCAGAGAATCAGTTAAAAGAAAGAACAGTTTCATTTATAGAAGAGCAAACATAATTATATAAATGTTTACTTTTTAAATAATTTGTTTGGTTCCTAGTTTCTACATTGTCAAACTCTATCCTGTTGATTTAGGTGCACTCTGAACATATCAGTGCTGACCATGTGAACCAAACAATTACAGCTGAAGAGAAAGTAGAACAGCTTAATTTATCTAGTGAGAATGAAGGTAAGCTAAAATAAAATTCTTTTACTGAGATTAATGACAGTGTGTTATGTTCAAGGGGAGCAATTATGCTACCTAAACTATGCTGACACTTACTGATCATGTTAAAGAAATCTGGCAAGAAGTGTTCTTTTGAACCTGTGACCCCAGTTGGCATGCATACTTAATAGACCTGTGATTGGGAAATTTCCTTTCTGTAATCTGGAGTATTGACACAGCTGGTGTACACTTATTAATGGATATTAAAGGGTCTTAATAAATGATACTTTATGGAAAATGGTTTGTTGGTAAGAATTTCATGATTTCACAGCCCTGTATTTTACTGTATACACATTAGTCATTCAACAATTATGTTGCTGACAGAACAATGCAGCACTGATATTGTGCAGTTTCTCGCCTGATGAAGCTGAGACCTCTCTTTTTTTTTTTTACAATAACACCTTTCATTTACAATATCAAGAAAAGATGCTAAAGACTAAGGAAAGAAAACTGTTTACAAACTTAGCTTATTAATTAATGCTGCCTGATATTGCTTAAGGGGCCCAAAAATGAGGGAGGTGTAAAAGGGGGATGGAATTGGTGATGTGTAAATGCCTAAGAAGTTTTAAATACTTTACTGCTGACAGTTGTTGTTACTGGCTACTCTCATTTGTAAAAGAACTGACCAGAATAAATGCCAGGCTGTGCAGCTGAACAGTTTCTGCACATAGGGTGGATAAACTAGTAGGTCTGTGTGACTAAAGAAGCTATTATTTTTAGTACTCTCATTTGCTTTTTTTGTTTTACACATTTCAGCTACCAGTTCAAATGTGCAATTGTGTTACACAAACTCACATGCTATAATGGTACACACCTCTCAGTACACAGAACATGAGGAACGGGATGTTTACCTAGTGGTTACACCAACTCATCAAATCAAGATGGATTAAGGCATTGAAGATAATCAAGATGACTTATTGCATTCGAGATAATCAAGATGACTTATGGCATTCGAGATAATCAAGATGACTTATGGCATTGGAGATCTTCTTCTTCTTCTTTCGTTCGCTGGCATTGGAGATAATCAAGATGAATTATAGCACTAGAGATGTGTGTTTTGTGCAGCTGAGGGAAACTGATGAGCCGGGCAGAGTTAATCAAATGTCAGGATGTGGCTGACGTCATGATGGATTCACAGAATGATAGGTTTGGATTTTCTGAAGGAGGAAGGCAGGAAATTGTTGAAGTATAAATTGTCTGACTGTGAAAAAAAAAAAAAAAAATGAATGAAAGAAACAAAACTAAGATTCTTGTTTAATTGGAAATTATGTATGTGTGTGCTGACATAGAGGGAGTCTATGTGGTCAAGCCGTCTGACTCAGGCTCAGAAGATTGTGGGTTCAATTCCAGGCCACGTCCTTCAGTTCACGGGTGTATTTTGTGGTGCTCCTGAGGGTCATCACTGGAGATATGGAGTTTGTGCGACGCTTTCCACTCTGCGGAAAGAAGCTGAGTCATATGGGATAAAACCAAGTGCAATGAAGTCGACCCTGTTGACTTTTAAGTGACCTTTTTTTTAAGTGCTGAGAGATGATGAGAAAATTGTTGAAAGTATGGTTTTTATTGTGGTTTTAACTTAAGAATAAGTAGTTATTTAAAGACAGAAAAGAATACATTCAAGAGAGAAGCTTTACAGATGTGATTAATTTCCCCCAGATTTACATAAAATAGCATTTTAAGGAGACACAGAAAAATACATACAGGCCTAATTGTGGTTGTAACATTACTCTAACAAGTAATTTATAGAACCCCAAAAGTTAACATAGGAGAGAAGTCTTTCAGATATTATATTTTTATCTAAAGCCACACAAAAGGGTCACATAAAGATCCATAGAAAGTATACACAGTAGCAAAGTGAGAATATTGTAATCATGCTTAGAAATAATTTCCACGATCACAAAAACCATACATATACATGTGATGTAACTAAATTGTATGTTTCCAAAATTACTAAATGACAAAAAAACCGCTTAAAATTTAAACAGTTCTTAATAGAAAAAGGGGACAGGAAAACAAAGTGCTAAAACATGCATAAAAAGAAAAGCACACAAGCCTGATCTAGGATTCCGGTGACCCTACTCAGAAGGTCCTGTGTCGGACTCCGTTATTTGGTTTGCTAGTGCAGTTTTTTCTGAGAACCTAGGGAATCATCACCAGAGCTGCAGAACTCACGCTCTGTGTGACGCTTTTGGCATGCAGCTAGCTGCTCTACAGAGACAGCTACACTGTAAACACCCCGGTAATTGAAGATGATACTTTTACCCCTTTTTTAACTTGTGAAGACATATAGACTTGGGTTTAATGACACATCCTAAAGGCAACAACCAGCCAGTACTACCTTTATATGTATAATTGATATATCCAATGACAAGAACACCCACGATATATCAGTATTAGATTATTGGATTCTATGGATATGGCAGAACCAACAAGAAAAGTCAGGAACATGAATAACAACGAGGTGAAACCACTAATTAGACATCAACCGAGATGACAGAGACTGGTGGGAAATGGTGTATAGTGTTTAAGATAAATGATTTTATATGTGGCCCTTTGAAAGACTATGACATTGTGGTTAGTTTGCCTGTGCCCATACAGTGGCTTGGGTTCAGTCCTCAGCAGTGACAGGATTACTTTGTCCAACCAGTATGGACCTGAGATGCCAGATAATTTTAAGTTTTTTTAGAATTGCCTTTAGGAAAGGTGACAAGGAAGGGAACTGATCACCTAACCTCTTTATGCCATGGCCTTGAATATGTGACAGCTGCTCACTTCACATCCATGTGTCATGGGACCACCTTGACCTCTCTGTGCTGAATGACTAATTCTAAAGCTAACACAACAAAAAGCACACTTGTAAGTTGTTTCCAGCATGATTTAACTGACTCTTTGACAATGTGCTGTCATCCATGTTTAGAAAATCTTGTGTAACCTTAGAGAATCAGTCACAATATAACACTGTCACACAATCATTCTAAGATTGTTGTTTTTAGACAAAACATGCAACTCTAATGACATCAGCCATCTTGACTTGAAAAGTCAGACCTTTTCCTGAGCCTTGATGCATATATGGTGCTAGGCGCCTTCTGTCTATAGACGAATCGGCATTTGGGCCATGTGATCTCATATTAGAATTAAATTCTAAAAAGACACAGATTATGGTAATCACTAGAAAGAAAGAAATACCACAATGTAATATACAAGTAAATTGGAATATTCTTCAACAAGTGAATATGTGCAATTATCTTGGAACAGTAAAAACATCTGATGGGAGATGCCTTGATGAGATTAGAACAAGAATCGATAAGGTGAAAATAGCCTTTAGCAAGATGTAAAACATACTGACATTTATAAAATGTCTGTTGAAACAAGAACAAGAGTGTTGAGGTGCTTCATAGAGCCTGTTCTTTTGTATGGGTGTGAAGCTTGAACAATGAGCAAAGCTGAAAAACATCTGATGGCTGCAGGTCCGCATGACCAAATGGGTAAGAATGTGTGTTCTTAAACATTGGTTGTGCTGATGCCGAGGTAAGCAGTTTAACCCTTACACCGGACAGCTGGACTAAAATTTTGACCCGACCACCTTGACTTGGGGACAAAAATTACAAGTACCTCTGAATTTGGAGTGGGTTCGCCTGATGGTGAGGGACACTGTTAATATGGAAAGCAAATCCACACGCAAAATTCAGCCCATCACTACTATAAAATAGTGTGTATGGCCTACACTTGAGTTCTTCTTCTTCTTCTGCGGTCATCCAGAGTTTCTTTGTTTCGGACGTGACTGCGTTGTGCCTGTTTACAGCAGAGCTGCATTCTTGTGCCGTTAGGCCGACACATCCGACTTCTGCGGGTATTTGTTGACCGGGTTAACCTTCCCGGGGACGAGTTCAAAGCAGCGCAAAACATAAACAAAATAAAAAGAAATTCTGATGGCTGTGGAAATGTGGTTTCTATAGAGTCAGAGAATGCAAAGAATACCATGGACAGACAGAAAAACCAAAGACCAAGTACTACAAGAAACAAATGAAAAAAACTGATTAGAGAAATTAGATGTAGACCGTCAAAATATTTTGGACATATGAGTAGAAATGAATTAGAAAACTTTGCGACAACTGAAAAGATCGAGGGAAAAGAACATGGGGAAGACGGTGAATTAAATACCACCTGGATGGCTTGGCCACGTGCCATGGTTGAGACAGGAACACTGAGCTGATCCACGACTTTAGTGATCGAGTGAAAAGGCAAATTATGACCGCCCACGCTTACCGGCATGTCACATGATGGATGAATGCAAGTGAGTGGCATGCTGATTGCTGTAGTTGCTCTTACTGGCTGGCTGCCTTCATTTTCGGTAGCTTTTTTTTTGCCCGTAGTTTTGTTTAGATTTGCATGGATGTGTGTATCTACAGCAGTCTGAAATTACAAAGCCAGATACTCTCCGTCACCCTCTTCTTTTGTTAGTTTTAAGTTTTAATGATTCCGCTACGTGAAGGCCAGGAGATGGACTATTCCTGTCATAGGTAATGAATGAACGCACACGTTTTTGTGGTATTTAGCTAGCATTCATCCTAAATTATGTCCCCTGCTATGACAGCAACTTGGAACTCAGGGTTGCCACCTTTTTTTTTTACCCCAAAAAATTTAGAAACTGCCCAAACAACATCCATAAATATCTATATTTCGTTGGAAAGTATCTAGGACAAATATCCAGATTGAGAAAGTAAGAAATTACATATGTATTGATGTGACTGCCGGTCTCCCTGGTGAAGGGTTTTACGACTGTCGCCGTAACCCCGTATATAATATTCTCGTGAGTAACGCAGCTGCGCCCGAACCGGCAACGGTTCGAGCCACGCTGGTAACTTACGGGGGTATGTGAGCTGGTCGCTCAGAATGCAATGGTAAACTACTGAGCGTAATCTTGCCTAGTACATCAACAGCAGCTGAAAAATGCTGATGTTGACTGCAACGTCCTGTAAGGGATATGCAACATAAAAACAATTGATGTGACTTACCCTATAGAATCACGTCCTCATCTTCACTGATGTCTGTCTCACAAGATGCACTTAGCTTGGATGATGAAGTTGAAGCTTCAGATTCAAAATGACTCTGGTATGCTTTAGCTGTTACAATTTCTTTTAATACACGATCAGGGAGCTGATAAGTTGAACAGCTTTTTCCTGCCCTCATCAGGCCAAATCTTATTGTCAAGATAGCATTTAAGAGGTCAAGTTTCATCCTGTTTCTTAGTTTACATTTTTTATAATTCATAGTACTGAAAACTCTTTCCACATCAGCATTTGAATGGAGTAGTATCATGGCAGACATTGCACATTCAAAGAGCTAACAGAATGGACTGTTACCTGAGACATCTTTAAATTGTCTTACTTCACTCCAAAAGGCTTCAGTTTCTGTTTTGTTTCTCCAGTCAACAGTTGCTTGAATAATGAGAGAAGAAAATCTTGATTGCGCTTTCTTAAGTTGTTCTCTTCATTTTCTGTTAACAGTCCTTTTGTTTTTAAACCATTAATTTTTGATTTGATTTGGTATCCCAGGTATGGCTTAGGAGCTAAATAGCTCTCTATAGTGCAAGTGAACAAGTCAGCTTTACAAGTTGGCAATATAAGTCTTTTACCAATTGAGTGAAATAACAAAGTGAGGTCGTTAAGTAATTTAACTTTATCAAAATTTTGAGATTCAAATAGTTTATTAACTTTATGCACTTCACTTAAAATGGGTTGCAAAAAGAGAAGGAATGCCAATTTTTTTTTCATCACTGTACATTCCATATAGTATTTAAGCTATGTAGCACTTTTCACTTTGTCTTGTTATTTCAAAGTGTGTCTTCAACTCCAACCATTGGTTCACAATGACTTCAACAGCTGGTTGAATTGATAACCATCTAGTTTTTCAATATGACAAAAGTTTCAGTGGTGAGGAACTATCATTTAATGCTTTATATAAATTATTATATTGCTGTTGTCTGACAGATGATTTGGAGAACCAGTTATGTGTTTCGGCAATAGGGAATTCCAAATTCCTTGGTAAACATTCGGATGAGACATATGATAATGCTAGCTCAGTAGCTGCAAGGAATGGCACTCATATTTTATGAGGATTAAAGATTAAACTAATCTGAGTTCAACCTGCAGCAGATACAATATGAGTATAAACACAGCCAAAACCGAAGTAATGCAAGTTAGCAGATCGCCAGGCCCACTAAGTATACAGATAAATAACACGCCTCTGAAACAAGTTAGAGAATTCAAATACCTTGGAAGTATGATCACAGAAGATGGCAGATGTCAAAAAGCTAGTGCACTTACATATCAACTATCACCCTTACTGAAACATCCAAACATACCCATGACCGCAAAACGACAGATAATAAACAGCATATTCACACCAACCCTATGCTACCAATCTCAAACCTGGACTTTATCCAAATTACACCTTCGCAAAATCAACACCTGCGAAATGAGATGCCTGAGGAGAGCTGCCAACTTAACAATCCGAGACCGAGTAAGAAATGCTACTATCAGACAGACTGTGGGATCAACACCTTGTGCCACATTTATTGAAAGACAGAAGATCAAGTGGTTTGGCCATGTCGTAAGAATGCATCATCAGCAACCACCATCCCTGGCCTTACATCAAAGATCATCTGCGACGAGACCACGAGGACGTCCAAGAAGAAAATGGATTGACGACATCAGAGACATTGTACAACCACATGGAATGACACTATCCAGTGCCGTCCACCGGGCGCTGGAACGCAAATTATTCCTCCCCAAGCCGCTTGACGGCAGAAGTGGATGATGATGATCCAAACGTCAGAAAACGATATCCAGACGCCGGCAAACACCTCTAGATATAAAATATCTAGAATGGCAACCCTGCTTGGAACCCCTGATGCTAATGATAATGATGAAAAAGACTATTAACACAAATTGGTAATAACTTGGTTCACTTTCATGTACCACTGTGTGGACAAATAAAAGTAAGATTAAAGAGATGGGGGGGGGGGGAGAATGGTTAAGAACGTGAGACTTAATAAAGAGGTTCTGAAGGTAGATAAGTTTGGAGGTTACAGATTCAAATCCCAATCGGTAACTATAGCTTTCATTTTATGTTGTCTAGTGCGTCCTCTAGTCTCTACTTCCTTCTTCTCCTTCTATGAGCGCCAAAACATACTATGTGTGTTTATTTATGTAACTGTCTCAGTGGCCTCAACGGGTTCCCCAAGTGATTTCCTGTGTAATGATGGTAGATAAAGAAATTCAAGAACAATACCAAGTGACTGAAAAATAGGTTAAATGCAATAGCATTTTAGCAGAGTATAAATGAACAATGGGAACTGTTAAGGGACTCCATTCATCAAACTAGCAAAGAAATATTACCGAAGAGAAGCCAAAACGGTAAGAAAAAATTGATGAATGAAGAAATTTTGCTGATGGGCAAAAGAAAACAGTAAAAATGACAAACAAGAATATGCTAAGATAAATAAAGAAATAAGAGATAAATGTGTGAAGGCAAAAGAAAGTTTGATATTCTAGCTGTGCAAAAAAAAAAAAGAATTAAATTCCATTAAAGATACACAAAATATGCATAGACAAATCAATGAGCTCACGGGGAGAAAAATAAGAATAAATACAGTGTTGGAAATCAAAAACAAGCAAGATATTATTAGAGGAAGGTGCTATAATGAAGCGATGGAATGAGTATATTGGAGACTTACATGTTGGAGAAAGGGAAGAATTAACAGAAGAAAGTAACATAGAAGGTCCATCTATTCTAAAAGAAGAAGTTACTGACGCTGTCAAATATATGAAGAAAGGAAAAACAGCTGGGCCAGATGAAATCAAAATATAAGAATTAGAAGTATTTGGAGTTAGCTAGTTAGTTAATCGCAGTTGCAACTTCACAGCAACGGGTCGTCCCCATCATGCTCCGCCAGCGAATATCACACAAAACGCTCCCCACTGCTCAATGTGAAAAGTGGAAAAGACAGGAGTCTCGACGAACAACAGCCCGCACAGATACACTGTGCAGAATGCCAACACAACAGTCCCCCACGAAACACCCAGTAGATATATTAACCAAAATGTTGAATGATATTTGCAGCAGTGGATATTTACCCAGCGATATGCTTAAGTCTGTATTTATAGCTATACCAAAAAGACCAGGCGCAATTGAATGTGAATGTTTTCGTACAATTAACCTCATAAACCATATCACTAAGCTTCTACTCAGAATTATAATGAGAAGAACCAGAAAGAAAATAAAAATGGAAATTAGTGAAGTACAGTATGGATTTGTGGAATTAAAGGGTTCAAACGATGCAATATATACATTACGGACACTAATAGAAAGTTTGAATAACGAAGACACAAACTATAGATTGTACGATTTATTGCCTGTCACATTTCGCTGTATCTCGTTAGTTACATACTGCAGAAGTCACACAACGTCATAGAGTAAAATAATTAGATACATCACTCAAGCTGAAATGTATACATGTTCGCACAGTAATATCAATTGTTTACCATGGTAATTTTAAATTGACTATCATGTCTTTCTATTTGCACAAAATTGGCTTATGCAGATGGATCATTATCGCTTCTGCAAACTTTAACAAACAACTATTTTGTGTATGAAACAACACGCGAAAATCGCTGTCTCTACCAATTACATGACCGGTTTCCAAGACATGATGTGCAATGGACGACGCCGGAAGTTTATAATTGTAGTGTATCAGCCTTCCCATGATCCCATCGCTTGTGTGTAGTTTCTTGTCAGTCCAGTTTAGTTATGTGTTCAACAGCCCTGCTGTGTAACTGCCGCTCTGTTTTGCCGATGCAGGTAGACTCGCGCCTGCATGTGAATTGGTAAATGCAATTAGATGTGGCGTACAGCGGGGTAGATTCTTTTATTGCTGGGTTGGGAATAAGTGTGGTTCTGTACCTAACAACTGGAGTTGCAGCACAAAATGTGTGACCGACTGCTTAACAAGCCGGTCCTGTAAAAATGTCAATAGAGACACGGAAAGAAATATTTGTGCTTCATAGATTATACTAAGCCATATGATAAATTAAAACATGATGAACTGATTAAAATGTTGGAAGATATTAAAGACAGATTTAAGAATAATAAAGAATATTTACTGTAACCAAGTAGCAGAAAGTTGAGTTAAGAACCGACATCACTGCACTCAGGAGATTCCCATATGTGTTCCGTCCCCTCGTTCAACAGCCAACGAAGAGTCATATTACAAATCGTTCCCACTGCTATCTGATGTAAAGTTCTCCTGAGGCTCCCCCCCCCACCCGCTAGCCTACGGGACACCCTTGGGCAAGGTGGAGTACCCGTTTAGCCCCCCGATCAGGGTTACGTGAAGCCATGGGTGCAGGTGGTGGATGAAGTTGATGAGCAGCTAACAGATAGTTGTAGGTTATGGTCTCCAGCTTCACGACGGTAGGCAGAGGATCTCTTTTTGGGAGACAATGGCTACGGTCATCGACCAGTATGGTCACTGCTAGGAAAGAAAGCAATGGCAAACTACCTTCTTTACAGATGCCAAGAATATCATGTGCTGCAGTCTTATCGATAATCAGAGAAACGGCGTAAATGGGTGCTCAATAGGAGCAGCCTCGCCCAGTAGGGGTAGTCATGTGCACCAGGTGACTCCAGACCGTCATCAGGCGACTGTGCAAAAGAATATCAACATTGAAAGTAGGAACTTGGAATGTAAGAACTTTGAGTGGGGACGGAAAGTTTGATAACATTAAGAATGAAATGAGAAGATTAAATATTAACCTGTTAGGTATATGTGAGACCAGATGGACAGGAATGGGCATTATGACATCTGAGGAATATAGAATAATCTATTCTGGTGGAGAGAAACAACAGCGAGTAGCAGCAATTATAACGGATACAGAGAGAGAGCAAAATCGATCAAAGGATATTGGACTGCATCAGACAGAGTGTTACTGGTGAAGTTGAGTGGAAGACCTTTTGATGTCAATGTCATACAAGTTTATGCACCAATAGCAGACAGCAGTGATGACAGCATTGCTGAATTTTATAGTGATTTAGAGAAAGCTTTCAAGAAATGCAAGAATTCTGAAGCAAATAACATAATGGGTGACTTGAATGCCAAAATTGGAAATCAACAGGACGGATGCATAGTAGGCAAGTATGGACTAGGGGAACAGAATGAAAGAGATTGCAGATTTGTACAGTGGGCAAAAACGCATGATTTGATTATTGGAAACACCTGGTTTCAACAGCACCCAAGGAGATTATGGACATGGAGGAGTCCTGATCATAAGATCAGAAATCAGACTGATTACGTTCTCATCAACAGAAGATTTCGAAATGCCTTAAAAGACGCAAAGACTATACAAAGCGCAGACTACTACACGACCATAGCTCAATCTTAAGCAATTTACATATAAAATTAAAGAAAGTCAAATATTCACCAAGAAACCCAAAATTTGATCTACAGGCGCTGAAGAGTGAGGACATACAAGATAAATTCAACGTAGAGGTAAAGAACAGATTCGATGCATTGTCCGATATGGAAATACTATTTCAAGACGTCAGTGACCAATGGGAAATATTAAAGAAATCAGTCAACCAAGCTGCAGAAACAACCATCCCAAAAATAAAGATAATAGGACGCAAGAAATGGATGACGGAAGACATCTTAAAACTCATGGAAGTAAGAAGAAATAACAAACATAACAAGGAAAAATATGAAGAGATTCACAGGAAAATTAGGAAGCTATACAAAGAGGCAAAAGAAACATGGCTTGAGGAACACAACACAACACCCGGACCAAGTAATAAAAAAAATGATATTATCAGACAGACAATGGGATGCCTTGTCTGGGTCATCATTTGTGTCATATATACTGAAAAGCAGAAGATAAAATGGTTTGGCCATCTCGTTAGATTAGACGCGACACCTCAGTTACAAGCACTGGTGGCTCACTTGCGCTACATCAAAGAAAATCTTATACGGCGGAGGAAGAAGGTGGCAGAGAAGGAAATAGATTGACAACACCAAAGTAATTACATGGAATGA
Organism: Cepaea hortensis; assembly: GCA_963921405.1. Lineage (NCBI taxonomy): Eukaryota > Metazoa > Mollusca > Gastropoda > Stylommatophora > Helicidae > Cepaea > Cepaea hortensis. Next base: position 98,283,200 of record OY992887.1, on the reverse strand, counting down.
CAGTATCCAGTGCCACTTACCGAGCGCCGGAATGTCAATTTATTATTAATTTAATCCTTCTCATGAAATTGACATTGAAAGTCTACACCAGCAAAATCGCAGCTATTGAGACACCAGGTGTGGGTAGAATCTTGACATTTGCAGATGATGTGCTGGTGAACAAACATGGCAGAGACAGGGCCAGATTGGCGAAAGACGTACAGGTGGCGGTAAACAAGGTGACGGAGTGGTGCAGGGACATAGGGGCCATTTTAAACCCAGACAAGGCATCGGTTGTGTGGTACTCCCTGGATAACCGGATCGTCAAGGCAGACGTCCCAGGTATTATGTTGAATGGATGTCCTCTTAGGCGAGAGAGTAAACTGAAGTACTTGGGAATCACCTTTGACAGGTGTTTGTCTTTTAAAGATCATGTGGAGGTTTTGGTGGTGAAGGCTGGTAGGGGACTTAATGCATTGAGGGCTATGGCAGCAACCGGGGTAGATCAGAGGATGTTGTACAGGCTCTTTCAGCAGTTAATAATTTCTGTCATTGAGTATGGTTTGGGGCTGCTGACAGTATTAAAAAGCCAGCTTGAAAGGTTGGAGCGCATACAGAATGCTGCCATGCGGTTAATACTGGGGTGCACAAAGAACACACCAATTATCTGCATGAGGCATATCATGGCGCTACCTACAATGACGGATAGACATAGGGTCCTTCAGGCCAAATGGTACCTGAGAGTTTCCGCAGACAGGGATCACCCGCTGCATGTAGCAATGGATATGGTAAAGGGTCATAGACTAAGACGAGGCAGGTCCTGGATGGCACAGGCAGAACTTTCTATAAGTCAGGTGTGTGATCTAGAGACCATCAATCGTGAAAGAGAGTGGATTGAAGTTCCGGATGACATGACGGACTGGCACAATGTAATAATAACACTGGGTCGTGAGAGCAAAGAATGGGCAGCGGGCCGCACTGAGTTTGAAGTGCAACAGCTAATCCAGAGCAATACACATCAAGATGGCATAGTCATCTACACCGATGGGTCAGTGGTGAGAAACAGGCGTAGTGGCTGGGGCTTTATTGCAAAGGCTAATGGGCGAGTCTTGAGAAAGGAGAGCCTGGCATATGAGACTACGACCTCCAGCATGAGAATGGAGGTGGAGGCAGTAACAGCGGCATTCCAGTGGCTAGAGGAGACTACTGCAACACACGGTGCGTTCATTACGGATTCAAAGAATATGCTTAGCAAGGTGGAGAAAGGAATGTTTCATGTGGAATGGCTCTCGTCGCTTCAGAGGTCACAGATTGTGAGAAGTGTATGGATATTTTGCCCTGGCCATGCGGGTGTGCCGGTCTTACAACACTTTCTCCGTAATCCCGTTTATCACGCAGTCTCGTAGCAGGGCGAGAGCTGGGAGCGGTTCGATCCCCGCTAGTGACTTGCGGGATAACTGAGCCGGTCGCTCAGAAAGCAATGGCAAACTACTGAGCGTAATCTTGCCAAGAAATCAACATACAGCTGAAAGATGCTGATGTTGACAGCGATGTCCTGTAAAGGATATGCAAAAAAAAAAAAAAAAAAAAACACGCGGGTGTGCGGGGGAATGAACAGGCTGATAGGCTAGCAGGGAATGCACCTCTTAGTGGTATCTTGCCTATGGACAAGGGAGAGGTGGTCTTGCGCTTGTGGGACCAGGTGGAGAAGGCGGAGGAACAGATTGAGAACCCATATATGGAAAGAATGAGATTGCTGGGGATCGGTAGGGGTTCTGGAAGAATCTCAAAACTGAGAGAGAAGACCAGGATAACTTTTAATCAGATAGCGGTGGGAACGATTAGTAGTATGACTCTTTGCTGGCTGTTGAACGAGGGGACTGAGCACGTGTGGGAATGTCCTGAGTGCAGTGATGGCGGTTCTTAACTCAACTCAACACAGTGAAAGATGATGATGATGATGATAATCATGCATCCTGGTTACGGTTATTTTCGATACCCGCTAAAGCACGTAAACACCAAGAACGATTATGAGGTAGCGTAGTTCTAGGCATAGTTGCCATTCTAGATATTTTATATCCAGATCTAGAGGTTTTTGAGGGCGTCTGGATACCGTTTTCTGCCGTTTGGATGCTGGATGCAATTCTAGATACTTTTCATTTGGAGTCGGATATTTTGAATACTTTCTAGATTTTACTTTTCTTTCGGTGTCATTTACCCATTTTATATTTGGTCTGGACGCGCGTAAATTATGGTAACTGCCATTATTTAAACTTTGAACTGACTTGGGTCAACGCTCAACAATCTGGAAACCCCCCCCCCCCCCCAGGTAATGAGTAAAAGGGCGCATAAGGGCACTGAAGAAACTTTTGGTCAGTAAACATTTAAACTTAAAGAATTTGGCTGCAATTGGAACCGATAATGCATCGGTAATGGTCGGTATCAACCATGGCGTGTATGCAAAATTGAAGGAAGATATCCCATCTTTAAACCTCTTAAATGTGCGTGTCATTCCTTGCAGCTAGCATTATCGCATACCTCATCAGTCAGAATGTTTACCAAGGAATTTGGAATTCCTTATTGCTGAAACACATAACTGGTTCTCCAAATCATCTGTCAGACAACAGCAATATAATAATTTATACAAAGCATTAAATGATAGTTCCTCACCACTGAAAATTCTGTCATATTGCAAAACTAGATGGTTATCAATTCAACCAGCTGTTGAAGTAATTGTGAACCGATGGTTGGAGTTGAAGACACACTTCGAATTAACAAGACAAAATGAAAAGTGCTACACAGCTGAAATACTATATGGAATGTACAGTGATGAAAAAAAATTGGCATTCCTTCTCTTGTCACAGCCCATTTTAAGTGAAGTGCAAAAAGTTAATAAACAATTTGAATCTCAAAATGTTGATAAAGTTAAATTACTTGACGACCTCACTTTGCTATTTCACTCAATTGGTAAAAGACTTATATTGCCAACTTGTAAAGCTGACTTGTTCACTTGCACTATAGAGAGCTATTTGGCTCCCAAGCCATACCTGGGATACCAAATCGAATAAAAAATTGATGGTTTAAAAACAAAAGGACTGTTAACAGAAAATGAAGAGAACAACTTAAGAAAGCGCTGTCAAGATTTTCTTGTCTCATTATTCAAGCAACTGAAACAGAGACTTCCTGAAAATTTAGATGTATTGAAAAATATTTCACTCTTTTCTATTAACAACATACCTCAGCCAGTAAAGGACATACCTAAATATTGTCAAGTTATTACATTTTTAGGGGCTACTGATAATAGTGTGGCGGAAGCAGAATATTAGTTAACAAAAATAAATTTGGTTGACTGGACAAACAAAACAGAAACTGAAGCTTTTTGGAGTGAAGTAAGACAATTTAAAGATGTCTCAGATAACAGTCCATTCTGTGAGCTCTTTGAATGTGCGATGTCTGCCATGATACTACCCCATTCAAATGCTGATGCGGAAAGAGTTTTCAGTACTGTGAATTATACAAAATATAAACTAAGAAACAGGATGAAACTTGATCTCTTAAATGCTATATTGACAATAAGATCTGGCCTGATAAGAGCAGGAAAATGCTGTTCAACTTATCAGCTCCCTGATCGTGTAATAAAAGAAATTGGAACAACTAAAGCATACCAGAGTCATTTTGAATCTGAAGCTTCAACTTCATCATCCAAGCTAAGTGCATCTTGTGAGACAGGCATCAGTGAAGATGAGGACATGATTCTATAGGTAAGTCACATCAATTTTCTTTTTAATGTTGCATATCCCTTACAGGATGGTGCAGTCAACATCAGAATTTTTCAGCTGCTGTTGATGTACAAGGCAAGATTACGCTCAGTAGTTTGCCATTGCTTTCTGAGCGACCGGCTCACATACCCCTGTAAGTTACCAGCACGGCTCGAACCGCTGTCGGTTCGGGTACAGCTGCGTTACTCACGAGAATATACGGGATTACGGCGATAGCCGTAAACTTTTCGCAAGGGAGAGCCGCAGTCACATCAATACATACGTAATTTCTTACTTTCTCAATCTGGATAATTTTTTTAGATACTTTCCAACGAGATCTAGATATTTATGGATGTTGTTTGGGCCGTTTCTAGATACTTTTGGTCAAAAAAAAGTGGCAACCCTGGAGTTCTAGGAGCGTTTGAATGAAAAGATTTTCATATTTTAGCACAAGGAGTTGAGTAAGTTTATTTATATATTATTTAATTTACCACTTTAATATACTTCTTTAGTTTGCATAATTAAACTATGCGTAAATTTATTTATACATAGTTTGGAAAATGTCAAATAGTATATTTAAATCAGATGATACACCCTTGCTGCCGCGGTCATGATCATGCTACTTTAACTACCTAAATTCATTTAAATTGTTACATAGGCATCTTAATGCAAAATATTCTTTATTAGTACAGTATTAGTATTAATATTGTTACTTACGTAAACTTACCAACACAAGTTGTCAATTGCAGTGAGAAAAAAAGAGTGTTAGTTAAAGTACTATACTACTAGTAGTAGTAGTAGTAGTACTAGTACTAGTACTACTAGTCAACTAGTGTATATTAATTATTATATTGTCGTAACTTGTATGCGTGTGAAACATGGACAAGCTGACAATTTTTCTAATATTGAAAAACATCTAATTAAATTCTAATGGCAGTAGCGGACATGTGGTTTTTGAGAAAAATGCTAAGAATACCATGGACGGACAGAACATCAAATGAGACAGTCCTTCAAGAGACTAATGAAAAATGGAGACTGACTGGAAAAATTAGATGTAGAATGTAGACAGTCAAAATGTTTTGGACATGTTATGAGGATAAATGGACTTGAAAATTTAGTGATAACTGGCAAGCTTGATGGAAATAGAGCAAGAGGAAGACAAAGGGATTAAATACCTTGATGGTTTGACAGCATGGCATGGTCGGGGCAAGAACACAGACCTGATTTGAGACTGGTGATTGTGTGAGATAGCGAACCATGACCTCCCACTCTCATCGACATGGTACCTGATGATGATGAACTTGATCAAAGATCCCTCCATGCCACTGTCTCAGCCCATCCAGCGTCAATTCTCTTAGTTTGCCTCTGCCTCTCTTCCCCTTGATCTGTTCAGTTGTCACAATATTCTCCAATGCTTCTTTTCTTATCACATGACCAAAGAAAGCTATTTGGCTCTTTCTTTTTGTTGTATATAATGTTCTATTAACCTCTTTCAGACATTCGGTCTAGTTACTCTGGCAGTCCAAGGAAATCACAACATTCGTCTCAGGAACCACATCTCTGTTTCTTCCAAGGTCTTTCTAATTTGCTCATTACTTTCCAAGATTCACTGCTGTGATGTCGGTTCCTAAATCAATCAATCAATCAATCAATTCACTGCAGCAAAACAGGTTCTATATACTTATATAGCATTTCAGCACTCTCCTTCTTACATTCAGTGGCAGTGACTTATTGATAATTTCTACAGATAATTTATGTTGTTGCTTGAATTATTTTTCATCAAGCACTTTAGCTGTAGTCAAGTCATTTTTCAAACCCATTCATGTATACTCCGCTCTGGCAGCATATTTTATTTTAATTTAGTTGCAAATGTTAAATAATAGTTTAAATTCAGATAAGTTATATTTTTGAATTTCCAATCAATTTAGCTTTTATTCTTGTTTTTTTCTTCTGATTATTAATTATACATCAACTTAATATTTCTTGGAGGAATTTTTACCCTTTTGAATATGTTCAAATAATGTGCTAAAGTTCATAAGATGTACATTTTCTAAATCTGCAACCATTTATATTACATTGTTGCTTTTACTGACTATTTCTCATTAGATTTATCATGGAAAAGAGGAATCTTGATCATCTGAGATCACATCTGTCAGAGTTTGAACCTGACTATCCCATACAGAAAGGCTACATTGCTCGGCTGTTGATAGCAAATCGCTGTCCTGTACCAGATGTGCTTAAAGAAGTGAGAGCCATTGTGCAGGCAAATGATCCCGGCAAGGAGTTACTTGAGGGAAGTCTTAAAACTCATTTGTATGAATTTAGGAAACACATTTTGCATAAAAAATTAAATTTAGCAACAGAATGGCAGTCACTTACTAGACTCTTCCTTGAACCACTTCGTATCACATTCAAGAGTCTCACTGTCCAACCTGCTTCTTCACAACCAGAACAAACATCAGTTCCATCACCATCAATGCACCCTGAACCATCTGTATCATCAACATCAGAAATGCTGCTAGAACCAGATATCCCAGTAACACCAACACTCATGCAGCCAGAACCAAATATCCCAGTAACACCAACACCCTTGCAGCCAGTGCAGAATTCCACAATTAATTCTCCATCTTGTTTGATGACTTGTAAGTTGCCATCACCAAGGAAGCTTAAAAGTTACTGCCCAAACTGTGTCAACAAACAGCGTACTTGTCAACAACTCAACTGACAGGCCTCAACGGGTACTTCTCACACACCCATACAAGACAACTTGCAAGTCGTGTGGGAGGCAAAATGTATGGTCCATTTTATTGCCGTTGGCTCGCTTACAAGCGGTAAACAGTCGCTAATGCAATACACAATATACAGCCACAGAATTATCTAACACAAACTGCTAACCCTATGCTAGTTCTATCTATTAGTGAACACAAAACTCCTAACGCTATTCTAAACGATGTGAACGCCTCAAGTCCAGTCTCCCGTCTCCCTAACCTCTCTCCCGTGGTTACACACCACGCGGGGTGACCTTCACCTTCGTGCGTGTTACCTCACATCGCACTCTGCTGGCAAACGTGGCCTGTTGAGTGTCTACTCAACTGTGCTATGGCTTCACGAGGTGTGGTACTATCGAGTCTTTGACACACACCCACCCCTCTTGTGTTGCGTCATCAACTTTCACTCATTGGTTGTGACGCAAGAGGTTCCTAAACAAAAAATTAGTGTCTCTAATTTTTGTCAAAGACTCTAGATAACCTGGCTTTGGGCATTCCAATGAACTATTAATAACTATTGTCACAATGTAGCAAAGCCTTACTTGGCTACTGGCAATCGCCACAAACTTGACTGGTTGGCGTGAGCCCCTTCTCACATGCTATATTATATTTATCAGAGGTATGTCTGAACCGGACCGTTGTCTTATAAGACCTGCCCTCACATAGTAAATTAACTTACTACCCATACAAAGTTGACTTTCTTAGGGTCAACACATGAATTATTTCATGTCCCCCATATAATATTTAACAACCATTCTACAAGAGTGTGTGCGACAGGCTTTACCTCCTTCGCTTCCGCGCGTAAGACTTTATTTCACTGTTAATTTAGTTCTTCGTTGTCTATTATGTCCCCTGGCCCCATAGTTATCTGTCTTTGATTTACAAATAGTGTATGCAATTTATATGTTTGTTTTTCTGTTTGTTTGTGTGTTTGGAAGTAATAAATCTACTAATCTAATTTCTATCCTCTATTTATAAATTTTATGTGTATGTATGTTAGTTTTTTGAGTGTCATAATTTGGTTCAATGTGGCCACAAACAGGTGTATAACACTAATTCGTGACTACATTCACTTGTTATGAAACCCAAAATACTGTAATCTAAGTTCTAAACTATATTACAGACAACACATTCACACTAACACAATTTCACTAACGAAAACTTTACATTCTAACATACCATTCTAATTCTATAACTAAGTATTTAATGTGTTACCTAAATTTATTAAATTTGTTATGTTAATTATATGATATGATTATATTACTTCTTATTTTTTTCTAATCTAAGTGATGTAATCTAACTATTTAAATGCAATTGTTGTGATGTGAGTTATGTACCTTAATTAAATGGATTATGTGACCACAATTTATGTACTTTTCTAAATACTATGCTAAATAATGTTTTTAAATGCACAAAGGAATTATATGAGTGATGTTCTTAATCTAACTGGTGTAAATGCTGTATGTTACCTTATCTACTCTTTTTAATCTATTATGATGTAAAATGATGATACTAATAAATGGTAATATTTGAAAGATGGTATGGTTTCATTAAGATGGAATAAACTAACTACAATGAAACTAAGTGAAATATAACAATCTAAATGGTACTATTCATATCATAAATTTAATTTAACTTGTAATAAACTATTCTTATGTCTAAACTAATATTCTAATCTAATTTTAATGGGTTAATTACTGTACTAACTACATTATTAAAATAAATGAGAACTGTTATAGTTCCTAACCTACATCTAATTTATCACTATCTTAAAATATTATATTACATATCACAATAAGTTTATATACATAGTATTTGGTTTACACAGGTTAGTAGTTGCCTTCATGTATGTGCAATGGTTGTATAGGCATAATATAACCACACACTTTGCCTGGGTATCTGAAATACATTACACAGTCATCTTAATGTTCTCTCGGTAGTGCACGTGTAGAGTTCGCTGGTGTTGTAGCTCTGTCTTTTCGTGTCTGTAATTAAGCACTGTTCTGACACTGTTTTCTGCGGTTCATATATATGATACACCGGAATGGAGCTTAGTTGGAAATGAGCTGTCCTAGTTCACACGGTGGTATCTAAGTATAGCAGCACAGTTCTTAATCTGATGTCCACGGACACATGATAGTTCAGTGTTTTGGTACATGACTACACCAATAATGTGGATATGTATGTAAGCTATTTTACATCTTATATTATCAGATATCCATGTACCAACCATCACTCTACATTTAACTGTTGGATTTCAGGTATTTTTACCCCAGATGGTAAAACTAGTGACCACCTGAATATCCGGTCATTTTGATGCACACCACTATGTATGACCGTGATCAGGGAGTTGTTGGTCTGGACAATGCAGTGAACATCCGTCAGAACTCGATGGAGCCTTCTCACCGTATAGATGAAGCCTAGGGCTGCAACTGTGATATGGAATCTTTGGACTCAGCATGTGTGATCTTACTGCTCACGTAGCAAAGCGGATGGAAGATGCCCTCAAAAAAAAATTGGCCTAGTACTGCAGTGATGGAGATTCTGCTGGCATATGACCTAAGATAATAAATGAGCCTAGGATTAGGCAAGCGGAGGGATTGGAATATTTACAAAAAAGGATCTTCAATTTTGACAATGCAGGAATTAATAATGCATCTTTCACATTTCATTTCCAGAAGATTTTAAGACATTGGAAAATATATTTGTAATTTCTGAGTAATTTACTAATCCCAAAAGGTTTCTGACCTGTTTCTTTCTGTTAGACATGGTCAGATTCATAATTTTGGTACTACTTTTCAGGTCAGTCTACAGTTGGACTTGAGAAATGACATGACCCAAAAATGAATTTATTTTAGGCATAATTTGACTTTGCTGGTTTGACAGTGAGACCGAAGCGTCGCACTCTGTCAAAGGCATGTCTCAGTTTCAGTAGGTGTATTGTCCAGTCATCAGTATTCTGATTTATTCATGTGTATTCTATAAGTTCACTACATGTATGCCCCTCGTCGGATTTGCCAGTCTCACTAACTAGTGTCGTTGCGTTGTGTATGTCTGTCGTCTGATCACTTGGTGTTGGTGCAATCTGTTCGTCTGTCACTACTTCTGTCTCTTGTCTTGAAAAGTGAGGTTTCCGCATGTTGACATGGAATATCTCTAAGTGTCTGTTTATCGATATTTCATAGTCAACATGTACCATGGTTATGTGCTACTTTGAATGGTCCTTGCCATTTCGTTTGTATGGAAGTAGCCTAAATCTGTCTTGATCAAGTTCCAGATTACTTGTTTTCGCACATTTGTTTGTGTGCTTGTGGTAGAACTGACCCTTCCTCTATCAAATGGCTTGGGTGCCAGTGTAGAGGGTTGTATTTCAGCTGTAGGATGTTTACCCTTCAACTTTTGTATCAATTGATGACAGCCATTACCAGCAAATAGATCATGACAAAATAATTTGTTATTGAAAAAACTTGGCCTGGCATTGCTGTATGCACGATGACCCGCACATGGTGTTTTGTGTGCATTGTTTAGCACACCTAACTGATGTTGTTCAAGTAACACCTGTTCATGGTTACTAGTAATATGACATGTAGTTGAAATGCCATTATTACGTCTAACGAACCAAGATGCATTCTTGGTCATTTTGGCTTTGCCTTTTGACAATTTTAAGTATGGAGACACATTAAAATCAGATTTCTGCTGGTGTATAAGTTTTTGTGTGTTTTTGTCATCTGTGCTGGTTGGAAAAAGCATTAGTAGTGTCTCATTTTGCAATGGGTCATGATGTTTTGAAGTGTCAACTCTGGTTGTTGCCTTAGCTGCATTTAATTTCTCCCATGCAACTATTTCTTCACTAGTACATTGTTTCAGTTGAGGTAAGCACCCCAAAATTAAATCTGTACAAGGGTTGTTAAGTATTGCACAAGTAAAGGTACCGGAAAGAAAAGGAGAATCAATACGGGCTTTTGCCAAAGGGTAAATTTCAACGTTACCCGAAAAGGTTCGGCATTTCACAGTGTCACCTGTGTAATCACCCGGACTCACTAGTTCCCTTCGAAGACCAATAAGGGTGCTGCCGCTATCCAGCAAACATTGGCATGGTACATCATTGACCATTGCATTGTGGAACACTAACTTGCCTCTGGAGGCTAATGCTGCATTCACACTCTCAGATGAGCATGGTACTGTATGTCCACATTCTAGTATTCCGTCTGCATGGAATTGGTGACATCGTTCACAGCTGTCAAAGCTTAATATATCGTTAGCAGCACACACATCCTCTGCTTGGTTAGTTGGTAAGTCACTTTCAATCTCACACTCATTCTCACTACCACTATCTGAAGAGGTGTCAATCAACATAGCGTTGTTAGCTTTCAAACGTTGGCGGCCAAGGCACTTATTAGAATAATGGCCATAAGAGGAACAAAAAAAACATTTGATTGCACGCCTGTATGCAGACCGTTTGCTTTGCTGCTTCTTGATCACATTTTCAAGATGCGCCGGATAATTCGGCGATTTGTCGCACATAGCATAAGTGTCGTGCATTAGTTGACAGTACATGCATATGGAAACTTTTCTGTCTTTCTTATCATACTTCTGAAAAGGTTTTCTGTTACCCTGATAGTTTTTTGATTGGTCTTTGACAAAGGAAACTATCTCAGAGTCACTTGAGGTCTTAAAAATCTCTCTGTTAGAAGAAAAATATGCTGAGCCTTTTTTTTCGAACTGCTCGATGTTTTCAATGTCTGACTGCTGCAAAAACTTAGCAAAAGGAGAAGGTATAGTAGATATACACTTGTCCATAGCTATTAGGTTTTTTAATCTATCAAAGTCTTTTCCTATGTTAGCTGCTTTAAGCCACCTGTTTAGTACACTCTGCACATTTGAAAAATAATCTATAAAAGTTTCACTAGGTTTAGGTTTTAAATTTGAGAACTGAACCTGATACCCAGGGGCATCAAGTAAAAAGTGCTGCATAATCCTATCATGGATGTATTGATAGCTAGATCTAAGTTCAATAGGAATAGACTCTATTACTTTAAGGGGCTCACCACTTAGATTCTTCATGTAAATCGGAGCCCACATATCTAAAGGAACTTGGTGATATTTAAATTGATACTCTACATTCTCTGTCCAGGCAGATATGGAGTCCTCTTTACAATATGGTTTGATAATATTTTTGTATTTGTTGAACTTATTTTCCTCTTGTTGACTTCTTAGTTTAGTGGCAGAGATCTCTGCGTGTGAGTCTATATCCATGCTTTTCATCTTTAATTGTGTCTCTGATTCTACCTGAATTTGTTTTTCTTTAACTCGTGCCATTTCATCTATCTCTTTTTGCTTTAGATCTAATTCCTTTTGTTTTAATTCTTTCTCTTGATCTAATTGTTTTTGTTTCATCTCCTTATCATGTTCTCTTTCTCGTGCGCGTTCGTCCCTCTCCGCATTCTCTTTTCGTGTTTGTTCCTCTTTTGTTTCTTTAAATTTCTGATCAGCATATTGTTGTAGTTCTTTTCCTGTTAATTCTAGTTCTTTGCCTGCTTTTATGAAATCTGATAAAGTTGTCATCTTACTTTAGTACTTGGCTAACAGTGATAGGCAATGATGACTTTAATCAGTTATTTATCTTTGATATGTTATGTTTGTTCTTATCTGATCACTATCAGTTATGCTTTCTGTTTATACCCTGCCCAGATTTATCTTGCAGAAAAACAGAGTATACAAATATGTCAACGCGTTACAAGCTGAAAAAGAGATGCACTATTAATCAAATTGCATGACAAAATATATAAGTGTACTCAGCTTAATGTGGGAACGAAGCTCCTTTGACACAGGTCACCTTGTTTGGTACACTGGGGTGGCGACACGTTTCGTACGTAGCACACGGTATTTGGCCCACAGGTGTATGTGCACAGCTGTTGTTTGCCCTCTGATATATAGGGCAGCAGTAAACACGCCTACTAAACGATATGATTTACTCGACAACTAAGGACAATGACTTAGACAATGACAGACTTACGAACACCTAGAATATGTATTAATTAATTTTAATGTCAATGTCCTGTCTTTGTTTTAAACAATAATTGCCTTTCGTTACTAACCTAGTTAATTTCTGTAAACGTTGTGCAGCTAAGTATCAGATGCTTAGCCCGAAAATAGTTCCATCGTGACGATAAGCAAAGAGAAAATAGACCCAAAAATGAATAAATGCTTGTAAAGAAATCAAAATAACATAATAATGTGTCAACAAATAAATATATTCATTTAGTAACTTAAATAAGTAAATAATAAACAATATACAGCACAGATTCAGGCGGGCCGCCGCTAAGCGATCTTGTAAACACTCGACTGCTTTATGCTAATGACGCAGAACAACTGTCTGTCAATCACTCTACGTCATCGCGCAGCGCTATTTTTAGATCTCAAAAATCAATATTGTCGGCTGCCTGTGTATTCCTGCGCCGTGAATCATGTTTGGTGCTTATTCAAGAATAAATTGGTAAATATATGAATAAATATAAGAAAATAAGAATATTAATACTTACAGCTTCGAAGAATACATGATTTCATTCAATAAATATATCATAAACACAATTAAACACTATTTTGTCACGATAGGCATATTTCTAGCTCGCAAATTCTCCTGTCTGCACAAATTATCGTTACTACAAAAATTAAACCCGTCTGGAGCCCGTGGATGAGTGGATTAGCTTGAACTTTTCGTTCAAGCTTCACTTCTTGAAACCACAATTACCCTTTTACTGTGGGTATTAGCTTGGCGCTTTCGTCCAAGCACCACTTTCTGACACCACAATTACCCTGGCCTGTCAACAACTCAACTGACAGGCCTCAACGGGTACTTCTCACACACCCATACAAGACAACTTGCAAGTCGTGTGGGAGGCAAAATGTATGGTCCATTTTATTGCCGTTGGCTCGCTTACAAGCGGTAAACAGTCGCTAATGCAATACACAATATACAGCCACAGAATTATCTAACACAAACTGCTAACCCTATGCTAGTTCTATCTATTAGTGAACACAAAACTCCTAACGCTATTCTAAACGATGTGAACGCCTCAAGTCCAGTCTCCCGTCTCCCTAACCTCTCTCCCGTGGTTACACACCACGCGGGGTGACCTTCACCTTCGTGCGTGTTACCTCACATCGCACTCTGCTGGCAAACGTGGCCTGTTGAGTGTCTACTCAACTGTGCTATGGCTTCACGAGGTGTGGTACTATCGAGTCTTTGACAGTACTATTACAAATATGTTGCAGAAGAACAAACATTTACATAAACAGTGCAGAGAATTTAAAATGCTCCTCAAGGCAGAAAAAGGAAATTTTTCTTTGAAAAGATACAATGAAAAGATCAAGAGGAAGACTCAGTCAGCTACTAAGTGGAAAAATAGATATGCATCTTTGTCAGAAGCTTGTAGAGACACTTTTAACTTATTAAAATTGGTGCAACGTTTAGAGCAGCAAGTGAAGACCTTAGAAGGAAAACTCATTGCAGCACAAGACGAAAACATTAACATGGCTTCAATAAATAAACGGCTTGAAAGTTTGCTTGTAAAAATGGAGAATTTAGATGCATATTTGAAACAAGTAAATAAACAGCTCAAAAATAAACTTGAGAAAGCAGAAGATGATAATGCTCATTTGAAAAGAGTACATGAACGGCTCAAAAGTAAATGTGTGAAAACGGAGGATCAAAATGTTCATATGGAACAAGTACATGAACAGCTTAATAGTATACTTGAGAAAACAGAGGATGATGATGCTCACTTAAAACGTAAGTATGACAAATTCAAGTAATCCACTCATTTTGTTGTATCAACAAATATTATACCAAACTTTAGTATCATAAAATACCATACTAAACTTCAGTGTTAAATAATTGTTTTAATATTTTACCTGCCCTTCCAGATTGATCCAACCTAAAATTGGTACCAGAAATTGTTTGGGGAAGTAAAGGTGACCTGCATGATATTAACAACATCACTTATTTAGTGTTGATTGGTCTATAAAAATAACCGTATACCCAACACACCTCAGTGCATGGAAAAAGGGTCCTTGTGGTTACTTATGAATATTTACTGAGGGTCAAGGGGGCTGAGTGGTCTCGAGGTATGGTGTCCGCCTCGAGTGCTGGAGGTCCCGGGTTCAGGCCCCGGTGAGGACCGGGATTTATTAAAAAAATCCACCTGGACTTCCAGTAATAAAATTTCCCCTGGTCTCTGGGTAGTGATATCGGACGCCCGTGTGTATTGTTGCGCACATAAAAAAATCCCTTGGCAGTTGGAAATCGAAAAAGAGTAGCCTAGCGGCGCTGCCCGGGCAAAATTTCGAGTTAAAAATCTACCCAAAGTATTTCAGGATCCTCACCGATGCAACGGAGTTCATGCATTGAGCTGAGTTTCTCCAGATTCAGGTTTGAGTTAGGAGAAAAACGGAGCACTTATGGGTTAAACCGTGTGCTGTGATGTTGATCCAACGACTAAACTAAACTAATTTACTGAGGGTCATCGCTAAACCTCGGAATTTGTAATTTTGGCAGGTCACTCTATGAAAAAAGACCCTACGATATGGGTTAAAACCCAGTCCAATGAATTCGATCTTATGTTGTTTTGTAAATCCTCTTTATTTACTGTTATGTACAAGTTCGTGCTAACAGCACTCCGTACCTTGTTATTACATTTATTCACCATTAATTTATCTAAATGTTCATTCATTGTGTCCACTGATATATTGGGCAGCATAACATTCCTCCATCATGGCTTCAGTTCAGGTGTGATTAACCCATGAGCTGAGTCTCAGTTCCATCTACCCTGCTGTTCTCACTTATATTCTTCTTTACTAATGTGTTTTTTTATATATCCATGATGTGTGCATTTGTGAGCTGTATTTGCTTGCATTCTACTGCCATGTATTTGTCTGTATGGTGTTTTTTAAAGTGAACTGTATGTGAGTGTTTGTGTGTGTCTTTTTTGTGCCTGCTTATATGAATTGTATCTAAGCACTTGTGTATGTGTGCTTATATTAATTGTGCATGTGTGTGCGAGCACACAATAGTATTATTAAAAGAAAGATTATGTAATGTTATTTTTAACGTTACAAATCGCCAATGCCTTAAAAACTCTTATGATGCCACTAGGATACAGTCAAGCAAGTCATTCTCCAGAGATGGAAGTAAAAGAGGAATCCCCATGGGAGGTATGTGTAAATATCAAGAGCTAAAGATACATTGTATAGAAACCAGTTTACATATTTTAGTTCTTTCCTTATCAAGTAATTTATTATACGTTAATTGGTTACTCCATGCACATAATTGTTCTTTTTTTATTTTTTATTCAAGAAGTAGTTAATTTAAATTAATGAACGACTATTTCATCATCATCTTGTGCTATGCCAAGTAGCACAGGCGGAAATGTTCCTACACAAACATCTTTGTTGTTGATATGCTGTACCACTGATTGTCTTCCATGTCACTTTACCAAACCATCCAGCATCTTCTCCCTCCATCGACATCCACCAGGAAGAGTGGAAATAATAACTGGGACAGAAGAAGGCTATCTAAGAGCTGTCTGAAGTACTTTGTTTTAATAATTAAGACAGGGTGGCTTATTTAACTTTACAACAATTACATCCATTTCTCTTATATATTGTCTATAGATTAGTTCATCAGGTGTATTACATATTATGTTATCTTTGGATGGGTTGTGATTAGTTCATCATTAGTTCATACATTGTATTGTCTACTCAGATGGGTAGGTTATAGAAATTATAGAACAAGATTAGACTTTCTGTGTTCTATATGCTGGTCAGCTACTGATGAGAGACAAAACATTGGATACATAATATCAGCTCTACACAACCATGATCCAACCAAGGCACACATCTGGCCCTAGAACACAGTCTTAGGTTCCCCACATCCCTACACTGAATGGCAAGTGATTTAGGAAAAGAGACATCATCCACCTGGGGTTACACAATAGACTATGAACACCGCCGTGGGCATATTCAACTACCATTTGTGAACTGACATGTTTATACATCTTTTCCTTTCAGGCTGCAGATAATTGTGGTAGTAACTTTACACTCCAGAATGATGAAATAAAACAGGAGCACATTTATGAAGTGAGGTTTGGTTGTTTACATTTCAGAACATTCACAGATTTGATGTAGTGTGAATGAGGATAAAGGTTACTGATTCTGAGTTATTTTTAAGCTGCCAATTGGTGTCTAGCAATGCAATAAGTTCTCTCATCTGTCTATGATTTGTTTTTATTGACTGAAATCTTATACTGCATGTTAGTATATTAACATGCCTGGATTGTTCTTTCGATTATTTGCCATTTTATGATGTCAAAACTTACTGATGATTATTTCTATGTAGGTTATCAGTTGGGGTATCTTCATTGCACTCTGGACAGGTCCATAGGTGCTCAGATCGTCCCCCCAGCATATGCATCAGCGTCCGGTGGCTAATAGTGCCAGTTCTGTGTTGGTTGACGAGGCACCCCGTTTTCCCGATGTACCTCTCGCGCCTGGCCGTGCCAATTCTTACTCCCAAGTCTTTCATCCTGGACAGCGATGTGGATTCACTGACGTCAAAGTCCTCTGTTCTCGACACATCTTTAAGGATGTTAATAACATCGGCATGATCCATGGGCTGGCCATCTACAGGGGGTGCAGAGCCAGCCAGTTTATCAGCTTGTTCATTTCCCTCGACTCCTGCATGACCCGGGATTATGATGGTGACTTTACGGACAACAGACTTCCACAGTGACTCAGTCCACTATCTACGTACAGATCCAGCTTCGACCTTCTGAATCATGCTCATTCAATCACTTAGTACACACACGTTGGTATAATGCTGTGATTCCAGCCATATGAAAGCCTGTGTAACTGCCATCACCTCCATCATCATGCTGCTCGTGGTCATAGAGTGGGCACCACTGGATTCTTGAACGGTTCGGCCTGCTGAACGGACTGTAAATGCCCACACACTTCTCTGCTGCTTTACAACAGATCCATCTGTATAGATGAGCACTTCGATGATATCTGAGTGTTCATAGATGAGCGCGTTGACCTCTGCATTGACAACGGCAGGGTTCTGCTCTCTGCATCATCTGTCGAGTGTGATAATGCAGGAGAAAGTGCACTTAAAAGCTGGAGGCAACGGCACCCATTCCTTGCCGGGGTTGATACTGGTAAGACTGCAGACCTGTCTGACGACATCTTTCGCCCAGCCCATCCATGATTTGCCCCTTGCCTGTCGCCCTTTTCTCTGAACATAGCATCATGCACTTATTTTTAAGTATGCACAGGCTCTCCAGATCTTGATCCTGTGGTTTATTGTCGGGAAGTCAAGGAGGTATCTCATTGCTACACAGCTGGTGTCTCGTGCAGCCCAAAATGATGTGCATGGCTTCGTTTTGTACCTTTTCAAGTCTTCCAATCTGTGTAGGGCTGACAGTGAGGATGGCCTGGGTGGGTGAAAGCACCAGTCCTTGGAACAGAAGTATTAGCAGTCTTTGCTCGATATTGGCAGTCGCCATGACTCTCATTGCTGACAAACCTTTTCGAGCTTTCGTTATGACATAATCGACATGATCTCTGAAAGACAGGCTATGATCAAGCCTCATGCCAAGATATGTCATTGACTGGGTTCTACTCAAAATGCTCCCATCCATTCTCACTGCCGGCAGGTCTGTGTTCATAATATGGTTGTTTAGGGAGAACCATGTAACCGATGCCTTTGCAGGGTTGACAAGAGCACCGGCATCAGCACACCAAGAGGAAATTTGATCTAGTTCGCCCTGCATATCATTGGCAACCGCCTATCTATCTCGACCCTGTAGATACACGAGAATGTCATCAGCAAATGACAGAGTCCTACCCCTCCAGTCCAACTGTTGTTAAGTGATCGGCACCGCACTATGTAGATTCTGATACTAAACCATCTTCCGGGATTAATTTTTGCTTCCGTGGTTCTATTGCAGCTTCTCTTTAGCTTCCCCATTTGTCTAATCCTTGATATTCTTTTGTCAGGATTGTTTTGTGTATGTATGATGTATATAAAGTAGTTATAGTTAGTTGCATGTCCTTGACAGGATGTTGCTAACAACCCTAGCATTTATTGGCTGTTTGTGATTTACTAGGTAATTTTAGTTCAGTAGTTTGCCATGGCTTTCTGAATGGCTGACGCCTCGTACCATTGAAAACAATGCAATGCGGTCTGCTTAAAAATCGCTCACAACTGATTTTTAACTCTCAATTTATGTCAGGGAATTGTGAAACTGTTTCACTATCCCCTAAGCCACAGCACCGGTTATAATTAGTAGACTAGGATTTAATGTATATAGTTTATATATATATATAGTATATGAAGTAGATCATTACAAATCTCTAGTAATTATATAAAATGATATATAATGAAATAAGTATGCAGTACAGAGAAATTATGGAAATGAAGTGCAGCTCTAGACACAATACATATTTGCTGCTTCAAGTGTGGTTTTGATGGAACTAATAGATAAAAAGATACTTGGTTTATTGACTCATATATTCAGTCATTATAGAGAGCTTTGTTTCACTTCATGCCAGTGTGTTGAACAAACCAGTGTTCATTACGATATATCTAGCTGTATCACATGACTTCACCCATTACAATATATTTAGCTGTATCACATGACTTCACCCATTACAATATATTTAGCTGTATCACATGACTTCACCCATTACAATATATTTAGCTGTATCACATGACTTCACCCATTACAATATATTTAGCTGTATCACATGACTTCACCCATTACAATATATTTAGCTGTGTCACATGACACCTTCAGCAGTTGGAGTCTTGTTCAACTACTAAATGTATTATAACCAACACTGGGTTCTTCAACACTTAATGCTTTACGTTATGCTTCATCAGTTAATTTTTTCACCTAGGAACATCCTGAGAGAAGCCAGTGGAAGGAAAAATCTGTCAATGATGAAAATGCAGCCATATCAAAGGATGTGGCCTCAAATATTTCTATGAAAGACATACTTTGTAAGTTTGTGTTTGTAAATCTAAGGCCAAAACTGTCATTCTCATGTCCTTTGAATGATTGGCCCAGTTTGCACAATTTATTCTTTTATGGCTATAACAAGAACATAATCCATGATTATCTAGCATTGAAGAAAGCAATCTCTTAAAAATATTATGGCTGTATCTCTATGTAAATTTTTTGGACATGTTATGAGAAGAAATGGATTGGAGAACTTAGTGACAACTGGCAAGATCGAAGGGAACAGACCAAGGGGAAGACTGAGAAGTAAATACCTGGATGGCTTGGTCACATGGCATGGCCGAGACAGGAACACTGAGCTGATCCACAACTCTGGTGATCGAGTGAAATGGCGGGTCATGACACCCACGCTTTCCGACATGGCACATGATTGATTGATTGATTGATTTCTATGTGTGTGCTAGGTTAAAGAGAACACACAAAGTTGTTTAGTTAATAATATAAGAACAGTTTACATTTATTGGAAAATGTAATTTTTTGCAAGCTTGTATAATACTATCAATTTAATTTAATGTCTGAGCAATCTTCATCTTGTTTCTTTTTTCCTTGAAAAATGAAAAAAACAATTTTAACAACAGAAACAAAATGTCTGCATGAGAAGCTTAAATGTAATAAGTAGAACATAGATCCATTCACTCTGCTGTTTGTAATTAAAGTACAAACAGTTTGCTTTTGGTCAGTGGCATCACAGAGCCATACAAAGAATTGTCTATCATTGTAATTTGAATAACGAAAACACAAACAATAGATTGCACGATTTATTGCCTGGCATATTTTGCTGCATCTCACCAGGTACATACTGCAGAATTCACACAACGTAAAGTAAAATAACCAGATAAATCCTTCAAGCTGAAATATAAACATGTTTGCACAGCTGTGCAATCTATTGTTTGTGTCTTCGTTATTCAAATTCACTACAGGAAAACTTTGTTTTGAAAATCATTGTAACAACCTGTAATTTGTCCAGGTGCTGAACGATGTCAGGTGGAACCAGGTGACTGTCTTGATCATGGACCATCCATTTACATTGATAATGCTGAGGTAATGTATTCAGTAAACATGCACTTCTCTTGCACTAACCATACTGACTATTGACACTTTAATATGTAGAAAGTGAATCCAAATAATTATATTCATTTATTAGTTTAGAGGAAAGACGTATTTAAACTTGGTCCATTCAGTCTCTACATAATCACAGTACAGATTTGTTAAGTTTTGTCAGCTGCTGTTTGTTCCTTTTAGAAAAGTAATTGGATTGATTAAATATCTACTGTGAGCAGCATAGCACACCAGAACACCCAAATGGGGTCAAATGATATCAGCAAATGTTCATCAGATTTATAGAGAAACAACAAATACAGTGGTTTGGACAACTTGAGAGAATGAAGTCCAATCAGCTAAAAAAAAAATAAATTTGTCTATAACTGAAGAAGCTCTGGCTAGAGAAAGACCAGGAATCAGATGGATATATTCTGTTGATAGTCTATGAACACAAACTCAACAGTACAAATGATACATTTTGCTCAAGATAAAAAACTTCCTCTCTCTATAATAATTGGCAATTATGAACAATGTCTTTTTGTTACTGCCATAAATATTCTCCAACATTCTCAGACATGTTGATTTGTCAGTCTGTGCCAGCCTGTAGCATATAGTATCCATGCCCAGCATCCCATACATATACAATAAGATTCATAGAAATATCAGATGTATAAAAGAATAGGACAAATTAATAGGGATGTATTAACTGAATGAAGAAGATATACAGTTAATAGATGTCTTAAATTAAAAGAAAGAACAACTTCATTTATAGAAGGGCAAATGTAATTATAAACATGTTTTTGTTAAATAATTTTTATGGTTCCTAATTTCTATATTGTCAAACTCTATCCTGTTGATTTAGGTGTCTTGTGAACATACCAGTGCTGAACATATAAACCAGACAATTACAGCTGAAGAGAAACAACTTAGTTTACTTAGTGAGAATGAAGGTAAGCTAAAATAAAATTCTTTTGCTGAGATTAATAACAGTGTGTTATGTTCAAGCGGAGCAGCTATGCTAGCTAAACTATACTGACACTAACTGATCATGATAAAGAAATCTGACAAGAAGTGTAAGTTCTTTTGAAACCTGTTACCCCAGTTGGCATGCATACTTAATATAAGTGTTTGGGAATTTTTCTTTCTGTAATCTGCAGTATTAACACAACTTGTGTACACTTATTAATGGATATTAAAGGATCTCAATAAATAATACTTTATGGAAAATAGTTTGTTGGGAAGAATTTCATGAGTTCAACAGCCCTGTGTTTTTCTCTTTACACATTAGTAATTCTTCTGCGTTCATCCGGAGTGTTTTTTTTTCCAGACGTAATTGCGGTGTGTCTTGTTATGCACTCTAGGGTCAAAACCCTTAGGCCAAAACATCCAACTTTAGCGGGCGTTTTTTAAACCAGGTAAGCGTCCTGGAGGACTCTCACTGTTGTGGTGCCATCCACATCCCAGCTGGTCAAGTTAGAAAGGTCGAAGATTTCACGGTCAGCCCTCAAGGGAAGGCAGGGGCAGTCCATTGAGCATTTACTGCCACCCGGGGAGGCTTCCATAATTGCAGAGCAGATACATAGCGCTCTGGTACTGGGCTCACCCAGGGAATCGCCACGTGCTGCACATGGCTGCTTTAATTCCTCACTTCCATGTATTGGGCATTTCGTTTGCCACAGGCCACTCCCCACACAAACCAGGAATGGTTGGTCTGCAGACGCCATCCACTCAGCGAGCTTTCAGTTCGGACATGTGCCCAGAAGACAAAATAGTCAGAGCTGTTCTGGGCATGAAGGATATTCCACTCTCACTTGGACGTCTTTGCATTGTGCCAGTTTTATTTGCACCCTTAGGACGGCACATCCGCGGTCATTTTTATGGGTTTGCCTTCCCGGGGTTTTGAGGGACATTAGTCTCTTACTGTTGTGGTGTCGTCTACATCTCAGCTGGTCAAATTAGAACGGTCAAAGACATCACGGTCAACCCTCAAGGGAAGGCAGGGGCAGACCATGGGTATTCCCCACCATCCAAGGAGGCTTCCATAATTGCAGAGCCAGTGCATAGCGCTCTGAGACTGGGCTAACCCAAGGAATCATCACGTCCTGTTCATGGCTGCTTCAATTCCTCACTTCCATGTATTGGGTATTTTGTTTGCCACTGGCTGCTCCCCGTGCAAACCAGGAACGGTCAGTCTGCAGACAACATCCACTCAGCTAGCTATCACTTCAGCCTTCCACATAATGGATTTGCTAGCCAAGCATTCCATTTTGTGTTAATCAGACAACATCCATTCGGCAAGCTTTCGCTTCGGACTTCCAATAGCCAAGCGTTCCATTTGGTGTTAATAAGACGTTTTTCCATCTTTGACTATGTTCACTCAATGAGTTTAAATGCAGACTTGAATCGTAACCATTGCGTGCGACAGGAACACTTTTTCCACCTTTAGTAACGCTCATGAGGTATGCTGCCTGTGCTGCAGACTCAACATCTTACCGCCATGCAGCAAAGAGCGAGTAACGGCCAGGCCCCTTCTTTCGGGGGGATCCCTCGGATGAGAGCCGTAGAATAAGTGTCTGCACCAAGCATGTTGCAGGCTCGGCATCTCACCTCCATTCCGCAGTGGGTGAGTATCGGCCCGGCCCTCACATCCGTGGGATATTGACTTACAGGAATTCAGCCATATCCCTCAGCTGAGAACCGTAGAATATGTGTCTGGACCAAGAATGCAGTGGCATCGTGTGCCTGATTCGGACTTTGAGTGCAATGTATTTGCCTTTGACTGCCTGTCCCGCCTACCTGCAAGGCAGCAGGTGTGTGTCTCTCTTGGTCTGGTTCCTATCCCTTGACCTATCCGACATGGGAGACCCTACCAGTAGCATCGGCATAGCTCTTGGGATCACTGGAACATGCGAGCTCCTTTACCACGGCACGGTGAAGACACGCCAGAGGGGATTAGTAATTCAACAACCATGTTGCTGACATTTAAACAATGCAGTACTGATATTGTGCAGTTTCTCATCTGATGAAACAGAGCTCTCTTTTTTTTGACAATGACAGCTTTCAGTTAAAATATTAAGAAAAAATGCTAAAGACTAGGAAAAGAAAACTGTTTACAAACTTACCAACATTAAAGCTTATTAACTAATACAGCCTGATATTGCTTATGAGGCCCAAAAATAGGGGAGGGGGGGTGTGTAAAAGGAGAAGTGGGATGGAATTGGTGATGTTTATATGCCTAAGAAGTATTAAATATTTTACTACTGACAGTTGTTGTTTCTGGCTACTCTCATTTGTAAAATAACTGGCCAGAAGAAATGCCAGGTTGTGCAGCTGAACAGTTTCTGCCCATAGGGTGGATAAACTAGTAGGCCTATGTGACTAAAGAAGCTATTATTATTAGTACTCTTATTTGCTTTTTTTGTTTTATACATTTCAGCTACCAGTTCATACGTGCAGTTGTGTTACACAAACTCACATGCTGAACTGAAAGAGAATGATACACACCTCTCAGTACACAGAACATGAGGAATGGGATGTCTGCCTAGTGGTTACACAACTCATCATATCAAGATGGATTAAGGCATTGGAGATAATCAAGATGACTTCTGGCATTAGAGATGTGTGTTTTGTGCAGCTGAGAGAAACTGATGAGCCGGGCAGAGTTAATCAAATGTCAGGGTGTGGCTGATGACATGATAGATTCACAAAATCAGTTTGGATTTTCTAAATGAGGAAGGCAGGAAATTGTTGAAGAATAAATTGTCTGTGAAAAAAAAAACTAAGATTCTTGTTTAATTGGAAATATCTTTTTTTGTTTTTAGCGCCCGCTCGCTTTTAACTCAAGCGTAGTCCATACACACTACTTTCAGTAGTGTGCTGGACTGAATTTTGCAGGTGGATTAGCTTTTACCTATTAACAGTGTCCCTCGCCAAGGATGAGAGGTCAACATTTTAGTCCAACTGTCTGGTGTAGGAGCTGAACCTCTTACCTCGGCATCAGCACACAGGATGTTTAAGAGCATGCATTCTTATCCATTCGGCCATGCTGACCTAATTGGAAATTATGTATTTGTTGTGCTGACATAGAATCATTAACAGATGAGAAAATATTTGAAAGTATGGTTTTTTGTGGTTTTAACTTAGGAATGAGTAGTTATTTAAAGACAGAAAAGAATACATACAAGAGAGTAGCCTTATAGGTGTGATTAATTGTCTCCAGATTTACAAACAATTGCATTTTAAGGAGAGACAGAAAAATACAGACTTGATAGTGGTCGTAACATTACTCTAACAAGTAATTTATAGAACCCCAAAAGTTAACACAGGACATAAGTCTTTCAAATATATTTTTATCTAAAGTCTCACAAAAGGGTCACTTAAAGATCAACAGAAAGTGCACACAGCAGCAAAGTGAGAACATTGTGATGTTTGTATCTGTTCAATAGAAAGTACACAACAGCAAAGTGGGAACATTGTGATGTTTGTATCTGTTCAATAGAAAGTATACACAGCAGCAAAGTGAGAACATTGTGATGTTTGTATCTGTTCAATAGAAAGTGTACACAGCAGCAAAGTGAGAACATTGTGATGTTTGTATCTGTTCAATAGAAAGTGTACACAACAGCAAAGTGAGAACATTGTGATGTTTGCATCTGTTCAATAGAAAGTGTACACAACAGCAAAGTGAGAACATTGTGATGTTTGCATCTGTTCAATAGAAAGTGTACACAACAGCAAAGTGAGAACATTGTGATGTTTGCATCTGTTCAATAGAAAGTGTACACAACAGCAAAGTGAGAACATTGTGATGTTTGTATCTGTTCAATAGAAAGTGTACACAACAGCAAAGTGAGAACATTGTGATGTTTGTATCTGTTCAATAGAAAGTGTACACAACAGCAAAGTGAGAACATTGTGATGTTTGTATCTGTTCAATAGAAAGTGTACACAACAGCAAAGTGATAACATTGTGATGTTTGTATCTGTAGCTTAGAAATAATCTTCATGAACACACAAATATATATATATATATCTCGTGTTTCAGGATATTGCTGTCAACATCAGCATCTTTCAGCTGTATGTTGATTCCTAGGCTAAGATTACGCTCATCAGCACGTCACGACTTTCTGAGCAACCGGCTCCATGCTCTCATAAGTCACTGGCGCGACTCGAACCGCTTCCAATTTTCATGCGCTCACGTCAACCACGAGAGTATTTGGGGTTATGGAGAAAGCTGCTAACCCCTCGGCCAGGGAGCTCGGCATATATATACATGTGATGTAACTTAATTGCGTGTATTCAGACATGACAAACAACTGCTTAAATTTGGAAGTTTCTGGTAGAAAAAGGATACATGAAAACAAAGCGATAACTGCTAAAACACCTTGGCCAAATGGCATAATAGAAAAGAGCACATGCCTGATCTGGTATTCCGGTGATCATACTCAGAAGGTTCTGTGTTTGGACTCCGTTATTTGGTTAGCTAGTGCAATTTTTTCCCTGAGAACCTAGGGGGTCATCGCCAGAGCTGCAGAACTCATGCTCTGTGTGACGCTTTTGGCAGGCAGCTAGCTGCTCTACAGTGAGATAACTAGTCGGTGAAAACCTCGGTAATTGAAGTAAATCCTTTTAGCCCTTTTTTTACTTGGGTTTGATGACAGAACATTCCATCATCCTAAAGGGAATAACCTGCCAGTACTACCTTTATATTTATCACTGATATATCAAATGACAAGAACACACAATATATCAGTATTTGATTGTTAGATTCTACGGGCATGCCAGAACCAACAAGAAAAGTCAGGAACATGAATAACAACAAACCACTAATTAGACATCAACCAAGATGACAGAGGTCGATAGGAAATGGTGTATTGTTTAAGATAAATGATTTTATAAGTGGCCCTTAAAAATACTAGGGCATTGTGTGTCGTTAGCTTGCATGCCTGCCCACACAGTGGCTTGGGTTCAGTCCTCAGCAGTGACGGGATTATTTGTCCAACCAGTACGGCTCTGAGGTGCCAGACAATTTTCAGGGTTTTTAGAATTGTCTGAGAGGAAGAGATGACAAGGAAGGGAACTGATCATCCCATCTCTTTATGCCATGGCCTTGTATATGTGACAACTTCATATCCCAAATAGCAGTATGTGTCATGGGACCACGTTGACCTCTCTGTGCTAAATGACTAATTCTAAAGCTAACACAACAAAAAGCACACTTGTAGGTTATTTCCAGCATGATTTAAGTGACTCTTTGACAATGTGCTGACATTCATGTTTATAAAACCTTGTCTGACCTTAGAGAATTAGTCACAATCTAACACTGTCCTATCACACAATCATTCTAAGATTGTTGTCTTTAGACAAAACATGCAACTCTAATGACATCAGCCATCTTGACTTGAAAAAGTCAAAGACCTTTTCCTGGGCCTTGAGGCATACATGGTACATGGTGCTAGTCCACTCTTTCTATAGACAAATCGGCACTTGGGTCATGTGATATCATGTCAGCTGCCTTTACCTCCAGTTTAGAGTGGGTCGACCTGGAAACCAGGTCAATCTTTAAAACATTCTCATTGTCATGACTTGATGCATGCACTAGACAAAGATCTGGCTTCTCATGCTCTAAGAGTTCCCTGACTTATGTACCTTTTATTCTCTCTGGGCACTGGGTCTGTTGGAGTCTGTTGACAATAAAATATCTAACACCTGCACAGGAGACATCACCAACTTAATGTCCCCGCCAGTCCATATTTGTTATGCTAATCATGACCTGGTTACTTTCCCAATATCCTGCCTGCAGATGTGAAGTCACAGTACCAGTCTTGCACACTCCACCGGTCTCTGAATTTCGAGAGGGGGAATGAGAGTCAACATTCCCCATGGAGATGAGACTGGGACTGAATCAGGAAAAACGCCTATCTAAAGATCAGCATCACTCCCATAGATGCAAGCCCTTTTTGGGGCTCAAGCAAACTGAACGCCAGTGTACTGGACTTAACCCTTTTAGGACGGAACAACATTGGGTCAAATTTAGGTTTCCCTCTGAAGAAGACGGAGCCATTTTTTTTGGAGTACAGAAATGACTGAAGTGACAATTTTATAAATTAAAAAAAAATGTTAGAACCCTATATAGATATATACAAGTATATATATTCTTAAAGAGGATATAGTAAAGTTTATTTCTGTGTATGATTGAAGTTGTTTTGTTCATGTTTATGCAAATTTGATGACCTCATTTGTATTTTGTAAAAAATAAAATATTTCATATCACTACGGTACTAAATATTTTTTTTAAAATGGTACTCACCTAAAATTTCCTCATTGAATACCTACACCACTTTAGAATAATTTTAAACACTTATGGTTAAAAATAAACAATTATGAAGTCCCTATTGACATTTGTAATAGGTGGGCTATCAACTGGTGACATGTTTTTTGGTCAGGACATTGCCATGAATGGGTATAGATAAAACAATCCTCTTTATTCCCAATACACAAAACTACGGGGACACGAGGTTGAAATCCTCATGGGTACTTTCTGTATCACTAAAGTCATTATCTGACAGTCTTGAACTAACAAAATCGCTACTATCAGAGCTAGTCAATGCTAGTACGGTCTTCGGGTTCAAAGCTGGCCATTTTAGAACTCACAAATCCAGGAAAAAAATTGGTTACTTCGGAAAAACAAGCACAAAATAATATCCACTTGTTTGAATCACGCTAAAAACGGCCATGTGAAGGCTAAAATGGCTGACAATTGCAAGGAAGCATTTGATTGGTCTGTACTATTAAAAGCAAACCAATCAAAGCAGTTCTTACAACGGAATCGGCCAAATTGGGTTTTTCACTATGACCGTGTGGTGACGTCAGGGCCGAAATTCCGGCCTGATCGGGTTATAAGGGTTAAAGAGTTAAAGAAAGGGTTTTCTAGACGATTTACAACCAAAAATACACCTTTCATGCCCTTTTCTCTAACATGTGAGTCAATATAACATATCTGGGTATAAGAATTTAAAATATGACAATGGTAACAAAGAGAGTAGACACAGAACATACAGTAACTCTAATTATGTTTTAATTCAAGCCAGCACCAAAACAATTAATGATATAAACAAAGTTCTTAGTTTTCTCACAAACAAACAAATTATGACATCGCCATCAAGAAAACCAAGTCTGATAATTATTAAAATCAGCTGTAACCTAACAAGTTGTCATAGTGTGTCTAACTCATTGATGTTTTCTCTTGACTGCACAATGCATACATCTCCAAGGTCATTCGTTATCTGGACCTGATGATGTGCACCCTCTTCTCAAACATCACAGTGTGAACTGGCATGGCACAATTTGGTATACAAACTGGCAGCTTAAATATGAAAATAGTGAAAGTAGTCAGAGAATATCCAGTAAACATAATTATCAGCAGTAAAGTATTCAAGTGTTTCATTTCACATTAACATCAAAACAAAGTTGGCTACATAATGCTAGCAACTTCCACTTCACCTTATCTCAAAAACATGGGTCAAGTTCTATTTTGGGCCAGCGTACAAACAGATTGCCTCCACATGTTCTTTAGCGTTTGTGTTCAACAATTTCACTGAGGGAGGTTAACTTACGTTGCTGAAAGGATTAAGGCGCTCATGCCAAAACTTCCAGTACACTGATGGCGTGGGAGTGGATTCAAGCAACATATCAGTCAGTTGGACTTCTTTTTCTTCTTTTGTTCACTTGAAATATGTCTATAACTGCAATGTTTGTTGTCTCTTGTATGAATCTAACAGTCTTTTTTAGTTGGACTTAAATGCTGACTCCCCGTCCTTGATTGGGGCTGTAAATGATAAGTACCTCAGAATTCGAAGTGGGTTAGCCTGGGGGAGGGGGCCTGGTTATAGTGAAAAATATCCCACACAGTCCAGTACATTCCCCAGTAGTAGCATCGACCAGTAATAGTAGAATGTGCATGAACTACATTTCAGTTCATAGCAAATGGAAGGGGGAAAATAAATTAACAGAGCAGCTGTCCATATTGTCATGAAAGAATGTTTTAGAGTTTTCACGTTCCTTTGATGAAAAGCCAAACAGTAAAATTCTATCTGCAAGTTGTGGTATAATCTTGTCATTTAAAAAATCATGAAGAATACTGCTGATAAAAGATGATATGTCTGACCATCTCATGAAGCAAGGAGAAATTAGTTATTTTACACGTTCTTTCTTCATATAAACCATTAATTTCTATGAAAGCTCATAACAACTCAGTAGTTTACTAACTACATCATCATCATCATTAGCCAGTTGGCTTAGGCATTCATGCATTTCCACAGATCTCAATGCTTGGCATTCTGAATAAATTCTATTCATGATATTCCTCCATGATGCCGTCTCCATCATTTCTCTGGGTCTGCCCTTGCATTTTCTATCACTGATCTTCCAGTTGTCACAAAGATTTTGAACTCCTCTCGTCTCATTATGACCAAAGACCACTGTCCCCTTTTGTGTATAATGTTCTACTTCTATCAGCCTTAACTCGCAACATACATCTCAAAAACCACATATCTGTTTCCCCCACGTTTTTCCTAACTTGTTCATTCTTGTTACTTGATTCACTACCATATAGCAAAACAGGTTCTATATAACATAGTAAAAGACTCTCTCACCAGCCCTAGGGTATACGGTGCTAATCATATATATTTACAGATCAATCAGCACTTGAAGGGTGACATGGTCAATTCTGTGTCACCGACCTTTATTCCCCAGTACATATCATGGTACCCATTTTAGGGTGGGTCAACATGGGAGCCAAGGTGAATTTCTTTTAAAGTCCCCACCCCGACAGAGATTTGAATACATGACCACTGGACCAACAGTCAAGCGTGCTAGCCACTGTACTGCCAACACCTAAATAAACCACACTGTAACATATTTGACCTTTTATCTATTGATTTTTGTTGTTGTTTCGGGATTTGAGGTTTGAAGATTGAGCAAACCCACTAATGGCAACGCTGATCATATTTTGGTACAAACCTTGGGCCTTGTCCATGTCAGATTGGAAGCACTAGACGAGTTTTACTCCCATTTCTTCTTCTTCTTCTTTGCGTTCATCCGGAGTGATTTTTTCAGATGTGATTGCGGTGTGTCTGGTTAGGCACCCTCGGGTCGAAACCCTCAGGCCAACACATCCGACTTTTAGCGTGCATTTTTGACCAGGTTAGCAATCCTGGGAGACTCTCACTTTTGTGGTACCGTCCACATCTCAGCTGGTCTAGTTGGAACAGTCGAAGACTACACGGTCATCCCTCAAGTGAAGGCAGGGACAGTCCATAGAATTTTCCGCCATCCTGGGTGGCTTCCATAATTGCAGAGCCGGCACATAACGCTCTGGTGCTGGGTTTACCGAGGGAATCGTCACGTCCTGCTCATGGCTGTTTTAATTCCTCACTTCAATATATTGGGCATTTCGCTCGCCCTGGGCCATTCCTGCACAAACCAGTCAGCTCTGCGGTTGGTTTCCACTAAGCGAGTTTTTGGACATGTGCTTGTCCCTGTACCCATCAGAGCTGTTCCAGGCACGGCGGACATTCGGAAAACTACCTAGTCAGAGCTGTTCCGAACAAGAGCGGCATTCGGAAACTAGGTAGTCAGAGCTGTTCCTAGCACGGGAGACATTCGGACGAGACATTTCACTCGGACGTAAATGCGTAGTGTCAATTTTTAGTTTGCCACCCGTAGGACGACACTTCCGACTTCCGGCGGGCATTTTTTAGTGAGGTTAGCCTTCCTCTGTTACTCCCATTTGAGCTCGTCAGTAGTGCATATCCCTGACTGGAACCGGAATCATTCTCTTGATCACTGGCATGTGAGGTGGGTGTGCAACCACATGACCATGCAATTCACACTAGACGTGACCAAATTGTCATACTAGAATATCAGAACGTCACCCATTGTAGGCTATAGTTCAAAGTTTGCCCGATCGCCTCGACTGACATCCATCAATCGGTATCCCTGAATGATCAGGCCTTCTCATATGATAATTTGGTCCCATCTAGCGCGAGTGGCACGGTCAAGTGGTTGCACACACGCCAGTGATCTGGAGTTTGATTCCAGGTCCAGTCAGGGATATGCACTGCATATCTATTGTCTACCCCATTGAATGAAGGTTTGTGGTGCAAATTTGCTGTTAAGAATAAGGAGTTGAAGTTTTAATCTTGAGAAAAATGTGCCGCCTGGACTGTGTTGAGAAGGTGTATACTCTTGCAGTAATCAATCCATCCGATTCCTTTCTTCCAGCTCTATAGTCAGAGCTTTGTTGATTGTAGCCACTTAAAAAGTAGGTGATTTCGCCTCATTCTCAGATGTATCATCATCCAGTGGCGTATATAGTGCAGAACTTTTCCCTCATAACAGTCTTTCAAAATTGCTCTCTATCATAAGCCAGATGTCCTGCCTTTTGCTGTCATATGTACATTTCCAATCACATCTTGAATTCAATGCCCAAGATATTTCATTTTCCTCAATTCTCTTTGTCTTACTAACCAATTTTCTTAAATACTGGGCTTTTGTTGGGTAGGTTGATTTGTTCTCTTTATTATCCATGTTTGTGTCTGTCAACTAATTTAATCTGGGGCCTGGTCCCTAAGATGTTTCTGTCCTAATTTCTAATTTTATTGCTTCTATTAAAGCCAGCAGCTTTTCTAAAGCATTTCATTTCAGGTGGAATGATACGTTCAAGCAATGGTGGCTTTCCCCAAACAATTCATTTTAAAAAAAAACGGACGTTGTCAACATGACAGATGCTGTTTATGTGACATGTGTTGTCAACATAAAAGATATTGGCTATATGGCAGGTGTTGCCTACATGACATGTGGTTGTCTACATGACAGGCCTTGCCTACATGATATGGTTGTTTAACTGACAAATGTTCAGGTGGCCAGTTCCCATCTGTGGCTCCCCTCCTCCTCAGATAATCCTGAAAATTACCAGGTGTCTATTGTATGAGGCTTGATCAACCCCACAGCCATACAGACAACAGCACCTACCACTTTGCAATACTTCTCTTTCACATTATTCATGGCAAATTCATACATTTATCAAAGCCACTCACAAATAAACTATTTCATTAGCAATATAAAGTTTATGTGAAACCATTTACAGATGTCACTGATAAACAGAATATATCTCATGAACAGAAGCTGAAACGGTTGCTACTTTAGTTTACCTTCATTCTCACTCAATAAATCAGGCTGCTCTACATTCTCAACTGTAACTCTCTGGTTCACATCTTCAGTGTCGATATGTTCACATGGCACCTAAATCAATACAAAGTAATTTGATAATGCAGAAATTAGGAACTGCTTATTTAGACAGCTGGTATCCACATAAGTGAAGTGGTTAGTGTGCCTGTCTGTTGGACGGGGTGTTTAAATCACCCTAGAGAAAAGAAAGTTGGAGGGGGAGGGGGGTGTTAGTGACCCATGCTTCCAGTCTAAGATAGTTACTATGAAACTTCCTAGCTGATGTAAGGCAGCTGATGAGATAATTATAATGACCACATCATCCATAGGGTTAAAAATATGGGGTTAGCACATTATACTCAATATGCCTAATGGCATAAAATGAGATCTTTTACTTTTTATTTTACTAAAATAATATTTTAGAAGTAAATTCCACAAATGGAATATGTACCCACTTTTCTCCATCTCTACCTTGTCAAGGTAGAAGAGCCTGTCTGTACCAACGATTTCAAGGGCTATGTCAATGCTGACAGGATCTTCCATGTCGACAGATACAGACCAGACACAGCAAGACACTGCCACCTACAACCTTGTAGGCAACATGGCAGATACAGACCAGACACAGCAAGACACTGCCACCTACAACCTTGTAGGCAACATGGCAGATACAGACCAGACACAGCAAGACACTGCCACCTACAACCTTGTAGGCAACATGGCAGATACAGA
Source organism: Cepaea hortensis (assembly GCA_963921405.1). Taxonomy (NCBI): domain Eukaryota; kingdom Metazoa; phylum Mollusca; class Gastropoda; order Stylommatophora; family Helicidae; genus Cepaea; species Cepaea hortensis. Next base: position 98,249,618 of record OY992887.1, on the reverse strand, counting down.
CCAGACACAGCAAGACACTGCCACCTACAACCTTGTAGGCAACATGGCAGATACAGACCAGACACAGCAAGACACTGCCACCTACAGCCTTGTAGGCAACATGGCAGATACAGACCAGACACAGCAAGACACTGCCACCTACAACCTTGTAGGCAACATGGCAGATACAGACCAGACACAGCAAGACACTGCCACCTACAGCCTTGTAGGCAACATGGCAGATACAGACCAGACACAGTAAGACACTGCCACCTACAGCCTTGTAGGCAACATGGCAGATACAGACCAGACACAGTAAGACACTGCCACCTACAGCCTTGTAGGCAACATGGCAGATACAGACCAGACACAGTAAGACACTGCCACCTACAACCTTGTAGGCAACATGGCAGATACAGACCAGACACAGCAAGACACTGCCACCTACAACCTTGTAGGCAACATGGCAGATACAGACCAGACACAGCAAGACACTGCCACCTACAACCTTGTAGGCAACATGGCAGATACAGACCAGACACAGCAAGACACTGCCACCTACAGCCTTGTAGGCAACATGGCAGATACAGACCAGACACAGCAAGACACTGCCACCTACAACCTTGTAGGCAACATGGCAGATACAGACCAGACACAGCAAGACACTGCCACCTACAGCCTTGTAGGCAACATGGCAGATACAGACCAGACACAGCAAGACACTGCCACCTACAACCTTGTAGGCAACATGGCAGATACAGACCAGACACAGCAAGACACTGCCACCTACAGCCTTGTAGGCAACATGGCAGATACAGACCAGACACAGTAAGACACTGCCACCTACAGCCTTGTAGGCAACATGGCAGATACAGACCAGACACAGTAAGACACTGCCACCTACAACCTTGTAGGCAACATGGCAGATATGTAAAGACTAGTGAAGGCAAACTTGAAAGAAATGCCTGTTGAACACTGATGTACTGGGCCACAGATGTGATGAAACAGTGCAATGTAACCAGTTTTGTGATACAATCACAAATTAAAATAAAGCAGAATGGCGTTAATCCCATGAAGTTCTGCCAAGTTGTGAAGGTGCTAGGTTTCCCAACTCAAAGGGGTTCACCCAATGCTATTTGTGGCAATGTTCCCATATTTTGGTGAACCAAAAAACAGTGGTATAGAGTGAATGGTTTTGGCCAAACTCACAGGATACATAACATGTTAAAGTGAAACAGAGAAGGCATCTTACACAAAAGATTTCTAATAAATCAGCATTACCAATACAGGCGCTCATGTCTCTCGACAGATCTTGGTGTTTGGTGTTTTGGATCAACTCTGCTGATGATATTCCTCCATGCCACCGTATCAGTCCTACCAGCATCATTTCTCATGGGCTGCCCCTGCCTCTCTTCGCCTTGATCTTTCAAGTAGTCAGGGTGTTCTCCAATACCTCTCTTATCACAAGACCACAGAAAGCTGTTTGTCTCTTTCTTATTGTTGTATATAATTTTCTAGTTTCATTAGTCTATTTCAGGCAGTTGTTGATACTTACTTTGGCAGTCCAAGGAATTCGCAACATTCATCTCAGGAACCACATCTCTGTTACTTTCAAGTTCTTCCTAATTTGTTTATTTACATTCTAAGATTCACAGCTATACATCTATTTCCATTTCACATTTTGATGTCACCATGTTTCTTTGATAACAGTTACAGTTAAGGCCCTTTTCCATGCCTTGGGTATGTGTGCTAGCCTCATATTTGTATAGACCATTTACCCAGTGGGTATATGTTCAATATTATGTTAACCATCTTTATTTCCCAGAACACTTAGCGGTAGCCATTTTAGGCTGGGTCACCCAGGGAGCCGAGATATAGTTAGTGTAAACAGGTGAATGAATGTGTGTGATTGTATGGTTGGTGTAACTAGGTGAATGAGTGTTGGTGACTAAATGGGTAGTGTAAATAGGTGTCTGCTAGTTTAAATCAGTAAATAAGTGTCACTGACTTTATCATCATCATCAAGTGCCCTACCAGCTGGCATAGGCATTCATAGCTCTCCACAGATCTCGGTCTTTGGTGTTCTGGATCAGCTCTGTTGATGATATTCCTCCATGCCACCGTCTCAATCCATCCAGCATCATTTCTCTTGGTCTGCCTCTACCTCTCTTCCCCTCGATCTTTCCAGTTGTCACAAATGACTTTATGGTTAGTGTAAATAGATAAAGTCAGTGACTACATGGTTAGTGTAAATAGTTAAACAAGTGCCTGCAACAGTATGGTTAATGTAAGGAAAGTGCACATTTTTACTGAAAATATTACCTCAGGATTTTCCATGTAATATTCACCATCTGCTTCCACCTGACATCTGTCACCACCTGGACAAACTACATGCTGTTATTATAATGGTGAGAAATATTTACAATGGCAATTATGTATAGGTTAACAATTCTATCCATAGCTCTGTGAACGAAACAAAACTGTTTATACTTTAATTACAAGCAGAAAAGTGAATGCGTGTTGTGCAATTCTTGTTCTTCTTTTGCCTTGTATACCTCAATGAGGCATAGGTCTTAAACTAACTCAAGTAAACTCTTCTATCCTTTACAATCTTCTGCCTTTCCTCCCATGCCCCACGCATATTATTAATCTCTGCCTCTAATTCTCTTCTCTGTGTGGTTTCAGGCCACCCTTTATGTCTTTTGTCCTGTGGTTTCTAAAGAAATGTTTTAATTATATTATTACCATATTTTCTCGATCTGTCTTTTCTTTTCCTCGCCTCTTGATTCACTGGGATTTGTTTAATTCTCGCCCCAAGCTGAACATTGGTAGTTTTGTCATACCATTTAAATCCTCCTATTCTACGCATGCACCAATGAATGAATGATAGTTAATTAGTAATTGCTTTAGTTGAACCCCATGTGTCTGATGCAAACAACTGATTTGATGTTAGGATTAAATATTCTTTTGGTGCTAGATTAATTTCTGTTGACTTCCACAAATTTCCAACTGATATGAGAGCTCCTGTTGCCTCTGACAGTTTTATTTAAGTATTGCTATCTGTGAGGTCAGCATGGCTGAATGGATAAGAGTAATTGTTCTTAAACGTCCTTAACTTAGATCATCTCTACACAGCTTAAATATTTTCAGATGTTCATGTGTAGATTAAGATCACTATCCACTGATAAGTAAAATTAAGAAACTCAAGCAACACATAACATCTGACAAACATGAAAAACTATGCTGTAGGATATCTGAGAATTTACAAAAATAAGGAATCAATTATGGTCAGTTTCTAATAAGTACCAGGTCCTGCAACAGTGTTTAGATGAGGTGAGTATGGAAGGCTGCTGGTAGCAGATTAAAAACATTTGGAATGAATCATGTACAGAAGTCCTTGACAAAAGGGAATGAAAACAAAGTATGGGTAACGCTTGAAACCATTAACAAATAGAAAACAGGAAAAATAGAAAAGCAGATTTAAACAAAAACAGTGTGCATAGTAACTAAATACATGTATATCTTCTTGTAACCCAGCAGACAGTCCTAAATAAACAAATCTCATTTGAAAGAGTGCTAAGTGTGCTATAATAATTACACTGATAATGTTGATGTTCTTCATGACAGCAGCCTAAACACAGACTGAAGTAATTATACTAAGGCAGTGCTAATAAATAAATACACATGTACTGATACTTAAGGTAGTGCTAGCAAAATACTGACTACAGATTTACAAATAAAAAACTTACAAAGAATGTCTTCCATAGAAACATTAGAGACCACACCCTGGGATACGGCTACTTCTTCATCATTGTCAGCTATTCCATTCCACCAGCTTCTCTCGGGATGTTCCTAGATGAGAAAATTAACTGATGAAACATAAAGTAGTAGTTTGAGATATTGAAGGGATTTCCCCCAGACAATTGTGTTGGAGTCAGTTGACAAGGAAATACCTGAAACCCATAAAGGAAATATTACCAACCCAGACCTAATATCAGCCAGTCCATATCAATCAATAAGGTGCCATCTCCACAATGAAGGTTGGCTGCAATGGATCTCCAAAACTGTCTGTCTGTCAAAAGAAACCTAACTACTGCCATGTTATAAACACCCTTGGCAATGAATTCAGAGATTGGTGTCATGGGAGAATGGAAATGCACAATGAAAGTGCAACAACTGATAAACAACTCTGAAGAGAATGATGTCATCATATACACCAATAACTCTGTGTGCAGGGTAAAAAGTCAGGTTGGAGATGCTCAACAACATTTTGAGGACAAATAATTGTCAGCTGAGCACAGTAGTCCTTATGTAACCACTAATCACAGTATCAAAATGGAAGTAGAGGTTGCCACTATAGTTTTTCAGTAGTTTTCTGAGTCTTCGTACAAGGACACTATTATTGAACAATTCTCAATCTATGCTTCAGAAAGTCCATCATGAGTGGCTATCGTATGAATAGTTACATTATATTGGTGTTATGTCCTTAAGTAAATCTACTGTCAAGCTCATGCAGAGATTTAACATAATGAGAGAGCTATTACAGTTTTATGTTTTGTTAAGTGCAAGATTCTACCATTAAACAATGGTAACTGATAATGGACAGGACATGTTATACACATTTAAAACATTCTCATACCAAATTAGAATTACAAGGATTAAAAAAGTAATGGACAAATAGTTAAACTAGCTGTTCTACAGCCAGAGAACATTACGCTTGGTAAACAAGGCAGACTTGGTTGCTGATACATGGGTGGAAAGATTTTCTGCCACATAAATGTCATAAATATTTATATAGCTCTTATTCTTAAACTAACTGTCCCTACCGGCTCTATGTAGAAGGTGTTATGGACGCAATTTGTAATCCTGCATTCGAAACACAGCTGCAGGCGATTTGGCAGCAGTCTTGCATTGGTTTTTCTAAAATGGCATGATTGCTGGTTGTTCAGAAAGTAATGGCAAACTACTGAATGTAAACTTAACAAGAAATCACAAACAGCCAAAAAATGCTGGGCTTGACTGCGACATCCAGTAAAGGATATGCAAATAACTGGTTTTTAAAAAAATTTTCCCTAAGACACCAAAAGAGAGTACTGGAGAGCACACTATTGAGGAAAAGAGGATGGGGTAGACCAGGGACATTTACTAAAATAGACATGCACAGACCTATCAATGCAAACATACATAGAATTAAAGAGAGTGGCACAAGACACATAGCTACAGGATGAAATAAGCAGGACAGTCCAAGGGCTGAAATTCTTAATAATGAAAGAAAAAATGTGTGTGAGAGAGAGTGTGTATCTTATATAATTGTAAACTTACCTCCCAAGGTATTTCCTGACTTATTTCCATCTCTGGGCCTCTCTGAGTTGCGTATTTGTAAGCTGGTTTAATCAAAAGTTATTGACACTTCAGTGATATGTACAGTGGAAGTCACACGTATGACATCTCTTATTTAATAGCATAAACTTTCATAAATGTATACAGGCCATTTATAGAAACACATCATCATCATGTGCCCTGCCAAATTATGCAGGCGACCATGTCTCTCCACAGATCTTGGTCCTGGATGTTCTGAATCTTCTTCTTCTGCGTTCATCCGGATTTTTTTTTCGGATGTGACTGCGCTGTGCCTGTTTACAGCAGAGCTGCGTTCTTGCGCCGTTAGGCCGACACATCTGCGGGCATTTGTTGACCGGGTTAACCTTCCCGGGGGTTCTGAATCAACTCAGCTGATATTCCTGAATGCTACCATCTCAGTCCATCCAGTGTCTACCTCTGCCTCTTTTGCCATTGATCTTCCCAGTTGACACAATGTTCTCTGATGCCTCTCCTCTCATCACATGACCAAAGAATGCTGTTTATCTCTTTCTTATAGCTGTATATAATGTTCTGGTTTCATTAGCCTCTTCCACGCAATCATGGATTTCCATAAGGGAAGCAAAAAATAGTAATAATGTAATCTACCATGCATGTTGTAAGAGGCGACAAAATAGTGTTACCGTCAGACCAGCTTCTCTATCCGGTAGAAAACTTTAGCAATGACAAACAACTCAGCTAACAAAGATAAAAGGAGGCTCCTTTCAGGTGATGTGAAGGAAGCAGAGTTTGGATCATTGACGTATTTCTTTTGCCTAGGAAAATCTTCAGAATTTTTGGATTATGCAGAACAAGCTGGAAAGGAGCAGGCAAAACATTGCCACATAATTTAAAATGTGCTGTTATCAGGAAATGTAGAGGAAACAGTCACCCATTGAGAAGGAATGGCCTTAGTGTAATGTAAAGAGGTTGAGAAAGCATCACTAGAGTGGAAAGCAGTGAATTATATCATTCTTCCTCCTCTTCTTCTTTGCACACTCTCAAAGATCAATGTGAATATAAGAAAACAGCAACTCAAGTTTGTTGACATCTCAATAGAGTTTGTCCTCAAATTGTGCGGATATAGGCCAACATAACTGTCTCTGTTCTGCGTGTGTTGGACACTCTTGCAATAGAGAATTACACAGATGAACTATATGGGAAAGACATGGAGGTTGCTGCAGGAGATAGCCAAGAATAGAATGGCTTGGCATACATTGGTTGAGAATCTATGTCCCAAAAGGGGGTTTCAAGAGCCACAGAAGAAAGAAGAATTCTGACTGACAATCTTTTCCTTTATTCCTTAATGAACTTTTGCATTGAAATTTCCAATTATCATTTCTGATAACAGCTTTGTCTAGATATTTGTAAAATTGCTTTATTTCTGAATTTGCTTGTCCTGCAGATGTGTATTATACCTAAATCAGAAGGCTTGCTATTCTGTTTAGCCTTGATCACTCTATCAGAAACAGGCCAGGCATTTTTCACTGCTTTTGCTGCTGCTAAATCCCTCTCTGATGGTGTGAACAGAGCAAGGCAAATCAATCTGACAGGACGCATAGGTGTTTCCAAGGCACCAGGGCCAGATTCCATATTGGCCAAGACCTACTAACTAGCACATCCTAGCTGTGCGTCCTGGGCAACAGGTCCCTTCGGGGTCCTGGTTAATGTAGTAGGATTGCTGATTCTTCTGAAGTCAGAGAGTATCTGCCTGCATGGCAAGGAACCACCAGTCTGCACACCAATAAGCCAGACATGGGACAACGGATACTCACGTAAACCTCAGGTCTGGTATGACATCACACTGATGTTGGACAACAGGATGTCTTCATCCGACATCCAGGACTTCACGCCGGAGTTCACAGCCCGTGAACACAAGCAAGCAAACAATCTAATGACTCCTGTCCAGCTCCATTTTGACTGACTTCTGATATGCCTAGAATATTAACATCTTTGCCTTTTCCATTTTGATGTTTTCTAACTTTCCTTTATGTAACATTATTCTGATATTCCATGTAACATATCATTCTGATCTATTCAACTGAGATGTAGCATAGTTTTTGAATTTAAAAAAAACAACCCCAGAAGTATTGGTAAATAGAAAGAAAAACATATCTTCTCAAATGCAACCTTAAAGTGAACGTATCTAGTATGAAACAAGTCAATGTATTTAAGTATTTGGATACTTTAATAACAGCAGATGGAAGAAACATGTACAATAGCTCAAGCAAAGGCAGCATTTGACAAGATAAAGAATATACCCTATATATAACATTGTCAATCAAGGTAAGAAACATAGGTTTTAAACGTTACATTGCATAAATCCTCATGTATAGAAGCAAATTATGGACAAATAGCAGACTAAAGAGGAATTATGTGCAAGCTGCAAAGACGTGATTTTATAGAAGAACAATGAGAACATCGTAGATGGATAAACAGAGCAATGAAGAGATCTTGAAAGATGTAAACCTACAAAGAGAACTGATTACTCACATCAGAAAGAGACAGTCCACATTCTTCGGGTATAACTTGAGAAGTGGAAAGCTGAAGTATGACGTGACAATGGAAAAGTTGGGAGGAGAAGCAGTAGGAGAATGAGAGAGAAAATACTGGACAGATTAAATTCAATACTTTGAATAATGTCGGTATCAGAAATGAGAGGCAGTTTATGAGACATCAGGCTGTGGACAAACATGATAACCATTACCAACTGACATGGACTATAAGAAGCAGCATAAAATTTGTAGATATTTAATTTGTGAATAGTAACTGATAGAGAAGGTTTACTAAAGTACAGCTCATGCAGAAACAAAATTAGTATTTGATACCAAGATTTAGTATACTCATTTTTTAACACAAATGGTAAGTACAGGGCTGTAGTCCTCACTACTTAAGTCACCTCCCTAATCCAACACCCTACTACGCTAAAAGAAGGAGGAGTCACTAAAGTTGTTATACTTACATTTTAAATGAGCATCAGCAGTCTCTGTTTTCTCATGCATTCTTTTCAGCTGTTCAATCAGTTGAGCCTTTTTGATGTTTTTCACCTGGACTGCAATGAGTTTCTCTTCTAAAGTCTTGACTTTCTGCTCTAAAACTTGCATCAGTTTCACTAAACAAGGAGTATTCTTACAAGCTGTCTGGAAAGTTATGTATTTATCTTTCCACATATTAACTGACTCAACTTGTCTTCTGATCTCTTCATTGAATCTTGTCAATGTAAAATGCCCACCTTCTACATAGAGCATTTTAAATTCTTTTAACTGGTGGCGCAAATGTTGGTTCTCTTGCAGTATACTCATATTTGCATTTTGTGTGGCAACACAGTTTGCGCAGCTTCTCTTCAGCTCGATTGCTGATGTTGAGCTACAAGTTGCTGAACCAGACTGGGAGTTTTTTGGTGGGGCAGTCTGATTGGGTGAGGCAGTTTGAGTGGGTGTTGATGCTTGTGCATTGTTCAATTTTATCAATGTGTTGGATGTTTGTGGGATTTCTGACTGTATCAGTGTGTCTGATGTTTGTTCAGGATACCCTGATGATGATGATGACAATGGAGTTGATGTAACTGCAGGTGGCAATATTAAAGGGATTGTGAAGGGCTGCAGGAAAAGTAGAAGAAGTGATTGCCATTCTTTTGTTAATTTACTTCTCTTTTTATTAAGAAATCTTTTAAATTTAGACAATCCGGCTTGAAGACTTCCCACTTTTACACTCTTGCCTGGTTCTGCTGCCTCCACAATAGCCTTGACTTGTCTAATCACATATGCTATAGAATGCTTATACAGTAGCTGTGCAATGTAGCCTTTCTGTATAGGATATCCAGGCTCAAAGACCGACAAATGATTCTTAAGATGCTGAAGCGTTCTCCTTGCCATGACAGACATACTAGTTCTAAAAAACAAAAACAAAAATAATCAAATTATTTATCATGAAATTATTTATTAATTTTTAATTCTCAAACTATTCATTAATTAAAAATATTAACACAGAAATAAAAGCTGAACTGAAACAATTATTGTATTATTTCTAAAATCAAACAAAATAAATTATATTAATCAAAACCAAAACATTCTATTTGAAAAATGGCTTTGTTCTCCACTTGAGAGTGGAAATGTTAACAGCTTAGGGACAAGCACAATGCCAAGAACAACGAAATCGACCGAACTTCTCCACGGCAGGGAAAAGACGCCCGGAGTCATGACCTGGACGGGCCCGCCCCTAGAGTGTGTTAAGGGTATAATGGGAGGAAACACTTGGAGAAGGGGAGTCCGGGCGCACGGTACCCTTCTGACGATCAGAAGCCCCCTGCCGTGTTTGCTCCGCGGCAGAGTTTTTACCACTAACTTATGGCCAGTCCATCAGATAATCTGGATAGACGGATGGACAATCTGGAAAGACAGAGTGACGCCCTGGAAAGACTGACACTTCTGCAGCGCAGTGGTGGAATTGGCTCCATCAGTGAAACGGCGGGGCAGACAGCAGACCGGGCTGACAACCCGTAATGCTGTATAATGATGCAATTAATGAGCACGGCAGTGCTCCTGGGAACGGGATACATAGGACACAAGAGGATCTCAGCCAGGGAGAACCCCACAGTGCTGAGAAGACTCAAGTCGATGTCACCTGTGATGCACCCGAGCAACCTTCGGAGAGTCTCAAGGTGAAGATCAAGTTCCCCAATGCCAAAAAGACGGCAGAGTGGGCTCAATTATATGACACGTTGTTCTGTGTTTTAGAAGAAGAACTAACACACAACTCCCTTGAAGAGAAATTGCTAAAGTTCTGAGAGATGTATACCTCCACTCGCTGATTAAATTTGGTAGCAGGAGAAGAAGGAAGCAGCTAGCCCACAGAAAACCAGGCTACAGAAGCTGCTGGAGGAAATAATTACACAGAAGAAAGCTGCTCAGAAACAGTTTAGAGCAGCAGCCAATCACGAGAAAGAGGTCTTGCGCCAGGTGTGGCAACATCTGAAAGCCAGGCACAATTCCCTATACCGAGCGGAAAGGTTCTGCAGAAAAAGGCAGAAAACCCAGAAGGAACATGAGAGATTCTTCCGGGAACCATACAAGTTTGCACGGGACTTGTTCAAACAGCCGCAATCCAGCATCCTCAATGACAGCAAAGAGGAGCTGGAGAACCACCTCGTGACGAGTACTCCGATGCCCAACGGGATGTCCCACTTGGAGAAATTGAAGGGCTCAAATGGCCGGAGAAACCAGCTGTGGATTTCAATGCCAAGCCTCTGATATGGAGCGAGATGGTTGCGGTAGTTAAGAAGGCACGTGGAAAGTTGGCAGCGGGGCCCAACGGTGTGCCTTACACAATCTATAAGAGGTGACCGAAAGTCCTTAAGAAACTACACCGGATACTGAGATCTGCATGGAAACACAAGCATGTCAGCACAGAGTGGAAGAAAGCCAACAGAATCTACATTCCCAAAGAGCACAGCTCAGCCAATACTGCCCAATTCAGGCCGATTTCTCTCCTGAACGACGAGGGGAAAATATTCTTCTCAGTCGTAGCTAGCCAAATCACGACATACTTGATGAGGAAAACGTACGTAGACACGGTGGTTCAAAAGGTGGTGTGGGGGGGGGGGGGAGGGAAAGAATAACTGTTGTCCCTATGTGTCTTGAACACTGCGCCATGATATGGGAAGCTATCCAGAGAGCAAAGACGAAGAAGGAGGAACTCCACATGATATGGTTGGATATGGTCAACGCGTATTTGTCAGTGCCCCACCAAATGTTGTGGCATGCACTCAAGGCTTATCACGTGCCTAAGAACATTACGGAATTGCTTATGCGGTACTTCTCGGGCTTCTCTCTCCGTTTCTCGACCAAGACGTTCACGACAAGATGGATCAACCTGCAGGTGGATATTGCCATGGGATGTACGATTTTGCCGATACTATTTGTCATGGCCATGCAGGTCATCCTGGATGTGACATCTGCTACGCACACGGTCCGAAACTCGATGAGGTACGGAACATTCTGCTGCTGAAAGCCTTCATGGATGATATGACAGTCCTGACACCGAAGGAGAGTGACGAGCGCAGCATCCTCCACAGACTGGATGATCTGATTCGCTGGTGCAGGATGAGCTTCAAACCCAAGAAATCGAGAAGCCTGTCGATCATGAAGGGTAGAGCGGCATAAATGTTATACATGATTGCCAGACAAGCGATTCCCACGGTGTTAGAGGAACCGGTAAAGAGCCTCGGTCGTGTGTACGATTCAACCCTGATGGACAGGAACGCAGTGGTAGAGATGCAAGATGTCTTGATGAAGGGCCTGTGTACCATCGATAAAACCAGGCTGATAGGCAAATTCAAAATCTGATGCCTCCAATTCATGCTTATTCAGAAACTCCTGTGGCCGCTACTGATATATGATATAGGCACGACAACAGTGAGCACTAGGGAAGGGAAGATAAGCAAGTACATAAGAAAGTGGCTTGGAGCGCCACCATGCCATACGACTGTCGCACTATACTGCAAGCAGAGTAAGCTTGTCCTCCCATTCCAAACCCTCATGGAAGAATTCAAAGTGGAAAAGCCAGACTTGCGATGATGCTGAGCAAGTCTCCAGATACAACGGTCAGTACTTCAGATCCCGCCCTGAGAACTGGAAGGAAGTGGAAAGTCGTCAGCACGGCCAAAGATGCCCAGGCAGCACTCCAGCTGAAGGAGGTCATGGGGCACACCCAGTCCGACAGAAAGGGCTTCGGGTACTATGAGTGTAATCCAATGTGGATTAAGGAATTCAGAGACATGGTGGTTAGAAGGTCATAAACTGATTAGATACATTAGACATAGACAGTCACAATTTTTTGGGCATGTTCTGAGAAGAAATGATTTGGAGAACTTGGTGACAACTGGTAAGATCGAGGGGAACAGACCAAGGGGAAGACCTAGAAGCAAGTACCTGGATGGCTTGGCCTTGTGGCATGGTCGAGACAGAAACATGGAGCTGATCCACGACTCTGGTGATCGAGTGAGATGGCAGAACATGACCGCCCACGCTTGCCGGCATGGCACATGATGGATGGATGGTGGTTAAGGAGATCTGTAAGGGAGAGGATGGCTAAAGTCCGTATTGCTGCCCAACAGGCGCAGCAGGGCCAGTGGATGTCACAGGATGAGATAATGCAGAAATCTCTAACCTGGAATGAAATATGGGGCATGGCACCAATGTGCTTAAGTTTCGTCATCCGATCCCTCTACGATATCTTGCCATCAGCTGCCAACTTGGTCAAGTGGGAGAAAGCCACCAACCCATCCTGTCCCCTCTGTACAAAGGTTCATTCAGCGGAGCATGTATTGTCCGCGTACAAAGTTCCACCAACTCAAGGCCGATTTACTTAGCGTCACAACAAAGTCCTTACTGAGATGACGTCCATAGTGGATGTAGCCAGAATGGAGGCGAACAATGGGGACAGGTTGCGGCTGGTGGGTATTTCCTTCATACGAGCCAGGCAACAACGCAGAAACAACGATGGCCGAGCTACCAACTTGCTGCTTCCGACAATTTTCGACGGTGCAGAGGACTGGGAACTGACCGTGGATCTAAGGGGCCATGGCAAATATCCTGAGGTGATCCAAAAGTTTGGCTTGCGACCTGACTCATACTTAGCTCCTTGTCAGCCAAGCAGCTAACGCTGACTGAGCTGACCGTCCCTTCAATCAATCAATCATATGCTATGCAGCAAAGCGTGGGCTGTCATGACTCGTCATTTCACTCAATCACCAGCATCGTGGATCAGCTCAGTGGTCCTGTCTTGTTCATGCCATGTGGCTAAGCCATCCAGGTATTTTTCTCTCAGTCTTCCTCTTGGTCTGTTCCCTTCGATCTTGCCAGTTGTCACTAAGTTCTCCAATCCATTTCTTCTCATAACATGTCCAAAATATTTTGACTGTCTACGTCTAATTTCTCTAATCAATTTACGTTTTTCATTTGTCTCTTGTAGTACTTGGTCATTGATTTTTCTGTCTGTCCATGATATTCTTTGCATTTTCCTCAGAAACCATATTTCTGCAGCCATCAGATGTTTTTCAGTTTGACTGCACATTGTTTCACATCCATACAAAAGAACAGGCTCTATGTATCCCCTCAACACTCTTTTTCTCGTTTCTTGGTCAGAATGTTTTTCATCATGCTAAAGGCTACTTTCGCCATGGCGATTCTTGTTCTAACCTCTTCAAGGCATCTCCCATCAGATGTTATGACTGTTCCGAGATAATTGTACCGATTCACTTATTGAAGAATATTCCCTTTACTTGTATATTACATTGTGGTACTTCGTTATTCCTAGTGACGACCATAACGACCATCCCTTACGAGTCAAATATTGAGGAGCAGCATACATACAAGATAGAGAAGTACGACGACATGGTCGCAAATCTTAAGCTGGAGGGGTACACCGTCAGGCTATTCATCGTAGAGGTAGGCGCCAGAGGTTTAGTCTCCCACTCTGTGTATGATGTGCTAAAGCAATTGGGCATTAAAGGACAAGCAAGAACTCGGGCACAAAAATAACTGTGTGAGGCAGCCAAAAAGGCCTCGTGCTGGCTGTGGAATTGTCAGAACCTGAAATGGGACGAGTTTCAAAACTATTATGGTTAGAGGCTGTGACTGCAGAACACCTCACAATCCCTCAAACTAAGAACACAAACTTGCAACGTCTCGTGTAAACTCTGTAGCCTTTCCTCCGAGCGAGGATGGTGATTCAAGTGCAGTCAAATCATACAAATGTCGGCCAAAGTCCAACATCCATACCAGAGCGGTAATTGTCCGTAAGTCGCACTCACCTGTAAAGACCAAGAGGTGGGTAAAAAAACCAGTGGAACCAGCTTCCTAGCAGAGTGCGGCACCGTGAACGGGTCACGAAGAAGGAACACAACAACGGAAACAGATGGAAGCAACGGAGGCCATGGCTGGGGATGAAAGAGGCTCCCCACAACAATAGGTGCCAAGGGGAAAGCGCAGGCTGCATGGGCTCGCCTCACTGAGGGAGGGGAGGCTTGAGAGTGGACATGTTAACAGCTTAGGGACAAGCACAACAAGGACAACAAAATCGACTGAACGTCTCCACGGTAGGGGAAAGATGCCCAGAGTCATGACCCAGATGGGCCAGCCCCTAGAGAGTGTTGGGTATAATGGGCCGAAACATTTGCAGAGTTTTTACCAATCTCTCTCTCTATCTGTGTGCGTGCGTGCATGGGTTTTGTTTTTTTACTAGTTAACTTATAATAAATATTAAATTCTAATAATTTCTAATATGCCTCTCCACAGATTTTAGTTCCAGTAACGGTCTTGCATGCCTCACTGGTTTCAGAGCTTCAGAAGGTGAAGGAAAGCTCTGCAACACAGACCCACGGAGAAGGTACTCTGGTATCAGGTTGGGAGGAAAGTCTTCACATGAACCTCCCTCTGATTAATGTAAGTCCTTTTCAGGTATCAGACAATATGAATTCAGGGCACAGACAATGGGAATTCAGGGCTCAAACAATATGAAACTAATAGCCTCCATAATACCCTACATCACTGGAGTCTCCCAAATAACTTGAGCTTCTTCTTCCTCATTGCATGGATTCTATGGTCAGACTTTAGTATCTATTTTCTTGATAAAATTTGCTGTCTATTCCAGATTCTGCATTACAAATTAGTGGTTAGTTTAAAATATGGCTCCTTACAACCAAAACTGGTGATGAGCCTTTTGAAGATGGACAGATCTGTAGGATGTGTTCTGGAGTTTGGGGGCCTGTCCTGAATGTGTAATCGGTATGTGACAGGTTTGGGCAAAACAGATGTGGCAGCAAGTGAGCAGATGTGGCAGCAAGTGAGCAGTTGTGCTGGCTTCAAGATCAAGAGGACCAGTAGTTGGAGCACTCAAAGTGGACATGGCAGACATTCTAAAGACTATCTGTGAATGAATGTTAGTTGAAGAAATAATAGAAGTTTAAACAAAATATGTAAAGATGCTTGAATTTAGATTTAGATGGGGTTCTGGTAAGCAGAGACTATGAGAGGACAAATACAAAATGTTTACAACCAGTGCCCAATTGGAATGATCAGCATTTACATCTCATAACATCTGCTGCATTAGTAGAGCATCTATTAGTTTGTCTTGTCGCTTTTATATGGGTTCTTAAATCAGTCAATCAGGTGTTGTAGTTGGTGGTACTCTGTGCATGGTCAAACAAGTTGTAAGGTACACTAATTGGCATATGGGTTATGTGTGTATGTAAAAATAAAAAACATATTTGTAGTTAACCAACAGTTGCATTGTCCAAGAAGATTCTCACCCTGGGTGCATTTTCTTGTGAGCCTTATGTTGTAGTTACATGTTACCCCAGATAGATAGGATGCACTCTGTGACAGCTATCAAACTTCTGAAGGATGGGAATGCTGCTGGTTCAAATGATATCCCAACAGAAGCTATTGAAGCCAATATAAACATCTCAACTGAATTACAGTACAAATTATTTAGCCTAGGAAACCACAGAAATACTAACTCTTATTTCTTTTTATCTCTCATTACTGTTTAATGCATTTTTGAATTCTGCGTTCACTTTTACATATACTCGAAGAGTTTCAACATTAATCTTCTTTAATTGTGTTCAGGAGAAAATATTCAGCACAACCATGAAAATGAGATAGCGCAATCATAACACAAAATTCAAAATAGCGGCGCCCATACTATACGGGTGGCGGGATAGAGGTATCCCTATCAAAGGAGAGGTAAGGTGCCTCCTTCGCTCCGCTAGCCTGCGGGACACCCTTGGGCAAGGTGGAGTACCCGTTTAGCCCCCTGATCAGCGTTACGTGAAGCCATGGGTGCAGGTTGTGGATGAAGTTGAAGAGCAGCCGACAGATAGTTGTAGGTTATGGTCTCCAGCTTCACGAAGGTAGGCAGAGGATCTCCTTTTTTGGGAGACAATGGCTACGGTCATTGACCAGTATGGTCACTGCTAGGAAGGAAAGCAATGGCAAACTACCTTCTTTACAGATGCCAAGAATATCATGTACTGCAGAAACAACCATCCCAAAAATAAAGATAATAGGGCGCAAGAAATGGATGACGGAAGACTTCTTAAAACACGTGGAAGTAAGAAGAAATAACAAAAATAACAAGGAAAAATATGAAGAGATTCATAGGAAAATTAGGAAGCTACGCAAAGAGGCAAAAGAAACATGGCTTGAGGAAAATTGCAAGGAAATTGAACACCAACACAACACCCGGAATACCAAATTAAAGCACAAAAGAATTAATGACATCACTAACAAAAGAACACATACATCAACGGGTTGCCTAAAAACCAAAGATGGCAAAATCATAATAGAAAAAGATCAGATTTTACATGCGTGGTCAGATTATGTGAAAGACCTTTATGATGATACAAGAGAAGAACAATATGATCATCGGAATAATAATGAAGGACCATCAATTTTGAAGATAGAAGTTCAGAATGCTCTTAACCATATGAAAACTGGCAAGACCCCAGGTACAGATAATATCACAGTAGAAATGATCAATGCCTTAGAAGAATATGGAATAGACCAAGTCACCAGACTGCTGAACACAATATACAATACTGGAGATATACCTCCTGAATTATGTAATTCCATATTTATTGCAATCCTGAAGAAATCAGGAGCCATGGAATGCGATCAACATAGAACAATTAGTATAATGAGCCACATCACGAAGATTCTGCTGAGAATTATCATGCAAAGAGTTAGGAAGAAAATACAACCTGAAATAGGAGAAGAACAATGTGGGTTTGTAGAAGGCAAGGGCACAGTACATGCTGTGTATATACTGAGAACAATAATTGAGCGTTCTATAGAAGTAAACAAAGATCTATATCTTTGCTTTATTGACTACACAAAGGCTTTCGATAAAGTGAGACATGTCGACATGATATGGTTGCTTGAAGATCTACAAATTGATGGAAAAGACCTTAGACTTGTAAAAAACATATATTGGAAACAACAAGCTGCCATCAGAATTGATATCGATGTAGGTCAATATCAGCCTATTAAAAGAGGTGTGAGACAGGGATGTGTAATGTCTTCAGATCTTTTTTTCCCTGTACAGTGAAAATATATTCAGAAATATAGTAGATATGGAAGGAATCAACATTGGGGGAAGATACATCAATAACATTAGATATGCAGATGATACAGTCATGACTGCAGACAATGAACAGGACCTGCAAAATTTAGTAGATGTGGTTGTTGCACACAGTGAACAACTAGGGTTAGAACTGAATAATAAGAAGACACAGATTATGGTCGTCACCTTGAAGAAGGAAATACCACAATGTGATATGCGAGTAGATGGGCATATTCTTAAACAAGTGAATCGATACTGTTATCTCAGCACAGTCATAACATCTGATGGGAGATGCCTTGAAGAGATTAGAACAAGAATTGCCATTGCAAAGGTAGCCTTTTGCAAGATGAAAAACATACTGACCAAGAAAAAGATATCAATTGAAATGAGAAAAAGAGTGTTGAGGTGCTACATAGAACCTGTGCTTTTGTATGGATGTGAAGTGTGGACAATAAGCAGTCAAGCTGAAAAACAGCTGATGGCTGTGGAAATGTGGTTTCTGAGGAAAATGCAAAGAATACCATGGACGGACAGAAAAACCAATGAGCAAGTCCTTCACGAGACAAATGAAGATCTTAAACTGATTAGAGTCATTAGATGTAGACAGTCGAAATTTTTTGGGCATGTTATGAGAAGAAGTGACTTTGAGAACTTAGTGACAACTGGCAAGATCGAAGGGACGAGACCAAGGGGAAGATCGAGAAGTAAATACCTGGATGGATTGGCCATGTGGCATGGTCGAGACAGAAACATGGAGCTGATCCACGACTCTGGTGATCGAGTGAGATGGCAGAACATGACTACCCACGCTTACCGGCATGGCACATGATGGATGATGGATGGATTCTATACTAATTACTATAGCAGACCTGCATTTATTTATAACTAGCTGACCCGGCCCGGCTTCGCCCAGGCCCTGGAGGGGATCTATCTATCTATCAGTCTGTCTGCTTGTTTGTCTGTCTGTCTGACCCGGCCCCGCTTCACCCAGTCCCTGGTGGGGAACATCTCATTTAATTAATATAAGTAGTCATATAAGCTCTCCCGTTCCCGACTATCTGTCTGTCTGACCCGGCTTCACCCAGTCCCTGGTGGGGAGCATCTCATTTTATTCATATACGTAGTCATATAAGCTCTCCCGTTCCCGACTATCTGTTTGTCTGTCTATCTGTCTGTCTGTCTGTCTGTCCCGGCCCGGCTTCACCCAGTCCCTGGTAGGGAGCATGTCATTTAATTCATTCATATAAGTAGTCAAATAAGCTTCCGTTCCCGACTATCTGTCTATCTATCTGACCCGGCGTGGTTTCGCCCAGCTCCTGGCGCACAGTAACTTAAAAGAATGTCCTTCCACACACCATTCATTATTTTTAATGAAAACTGTTTTTAATCACCGACATGACAGTTGATAAGTTTTGTAAGCAGAAAAAGATGGGTTAAAATGTTATGCACAATGCATTATTTTTATGAAAACTTTAAAAATACCTTAAAGATTATATCATTATTTAATATAACTCATATGCCTAAAAATAACTATAGACAAAGAGTTTAACAATAGTGCAGGTAAGTCCAACAATATGACTATAAAGTATATAGAAATGTTATTAAAAGTTATGCCGCTTGAAATAACTTTTCTAGAGTGAAGTCCCCCTGCTATATAGACATTATATAATGAAAATGGAAAAGTAAATGTTATTAAATAAGTAGAAGATTTTACATTAAGAAATTATTATAGTCGGTGGCACAGGAATGAAAGGAAGACGTGTAGAAAATTTCATCTCAATCGGATGTACCGTTATCGAACGCATCCAAGACCCACAAACCCACAAACAAACATACACTCTAGATATAGATTAGAACTGGCAATTTAACTACTAAAATTAAACAGAATACAAGTTTCATTTGTAGCAGTACTTTATCTGTGAATTTGTATAAATTTTAGTTTTCAGACACATCTATACAAACTTGTAAGGAGTACTTCTTTTCTTAGCAGTGCGGGCAGTACATACTCATTTCAATTTAAATGAAATACTGTGAAACAAGTTATGGTTTTTATAAAGTTAGCATTTAATTATTAATTGCTCACTTTTAGATACAGAATAGTGTAATTATAGAGCAGAAGTAGAAATTAATTATTAGCGAAAGTGACTGCTTAATTTATGCAGCAGTTACAAACTTATATCATGATATTTAATCAACAAAAGAAAGCTGTCGCAATGCCATGCGTACATCAAGACATCGTGAATACATTTTCATGAATTGTTCTTTGGCTTACGACGAACATTTCACATGACATTTAAGATTTAACTAATATACATGGGCGGCTATTTTTAATTGTTAATTAGGTCACGACACATCCTATCGAAATAGAAATGTGACCTTTACTTTCCTTTACCAAAACGCACAATAAAATATACATCTTGCCAGGTTCATTATCAATGTGACGGACATTTAATGAATAATAAATAATTGGCGGCCATGTTTTATTATTAATTAGGTCACGGCACATCTTATCGAAAAATAGATAATATGTCAAGTTAGGCCACGCCACCCTGGATACAATGATAGATATATGGTTGCTGTGTGGTTTGTTTAAAAATAAACAAGCCACAGTAGTAGAGGGCATAATTTCTTAGCTCCCAATTTAATGGGCAGTTAGCAAACTGCTCATTTGCTCAGATTCCTTTGCACTTCCTGAGTGATTGTTAGATCACGACACAAAAATATTAATAATTCCGCTTAGAATTGACGTACAGCATTCTTTGAGATACAGTTGGATTCGTCTTGTCAAGCTGTATCCAACTGTGATGGTTTCATAAATACTTAAGTACAAACTTGAAAAAAAAATTTAATTTTGTCTAAAAATGCTACAAAACGGGCACTGTCCGGCTGTTTTAAGTTTGTTTAATAAATTAATTTATTATTTTATAACTTCTTTCTACTTCTACTCGACTCCACACGGTACAAGAGGAACAAGTTGAGATGAGACTGATTCAATAACATTTACTACTAGTACTAGTGCTACACACGATTCTTCCCTTTACTTACATATGAAGATCTGTTACAATTTCCGTAGGAATGCCCTAGGTAAAGCGATGTCCATCAAAAGAAAACGTTACAATGAGCCCGTCTCTCTGTGGATTTCCGATATTGTTTTTTTAAATCCTACGGGTGCAGTTAAAAGTTAGTTGCATATCCTTCACAGGACGGCGCAGTCAACACCAGCAAATTTTGCTGTTGTGATCTCTTGGCAAGTTTATATTCAGTAGTTTGCCACTGCTTTCTGAACGACCGGCACCCATACGATTTCGTAAAAAACCAACGCAAGGCAGTCTGGGGCCACATCGCCCGCAGCTGTGTTTTGAACGCACGCGGGTATGTGGGTTTACGAACTGCGTCGGGACACCGACACCACGGAGCAGGCTACGGGTGCTGACTTTTGAAAATATGTATTTAAAACAAAAAACTCGAATCAGTTATACTGAGAAATACAAATGGCCATCATCAGGTGCCATGCATGGGTGGTCATGTTTCGCCATCTTACATGATCACCGGAGTCGTGGACGTGGATCGGCTCTGTGTTCTTGTCCCGACCATGCCATGTTTTTTTTTTTTTTAATGTTGCATATCCCTTACAAGACGTTGCAGTCAACACCAGCATCTTCCAGCTGAAGGTTGTGATTTCGATTCCGGGCTGCGTCCTTCGGCTCTCGAGTGAAATGTTTTTGGAGACTCCTGTGGGTCGTCGCTAGGGCTAGAGTTCGTGCTTAGTGCGGCGCTGTCCCCGCTGCGGAAAGAGACCGAGCCATATGGGATAAAACCCCGTGCAATGAAGTCGACCCTGTCAGCATCAGCATTTTTCAGCTGCTGTTGATGTACCAGGCAAGATTACGCTCAGTAGTTTGCCATTGCTTTCTGAGCGACCGGCTCACATCCAATTCGGCGAGAACCGCTATCGATATAACAATAGGAAATAAAAACATTTAGGTGTGTGTAACTCCTGCACAGACAGTGTACATACATGACTCATTACAATTCATAAATAAACACCCATAATATTATAGTATTGTTTGGCACTCATAGAAGTGAGAAGAAGGAAGTAGAATTAATTTCCTACATGCCTTACACAACGAACCCCAATGCAGCAAATGTAATCACATGGGGGAAAATTAACTATGATAACAAGACAAACAAGTTATACCATGAAACAACGAGCGAGAGAGAGAGAGAGAGAGAGAGAGAGAGAGAGAGAGAGAGAGAGAGAGAGAGAGAAGTAACGGCAACTTGGAAGCAACACAAACAGATCTAAAGAAAAACCTGAAATTAGAAAATGTAATAAACTTCAAACATAAAAAAGAAAAAAGTACAGGTATGACACATGGGTGGGCCATTTCACATACTTTGTTGCTAGGAAGGTGGCTCAGTAGTCCAGTTGTGGAAGGTGTCAAAAAAGACAATATGCAGCCGAAGGAATGCAAACAGTTAGACATGTATATCTGGTGGCCGTGGAAATGAGGTTTCTGAGGGAAATGCAAAAAATACCATGGGCAGGCAGAAAACCCAATGAACAAGTCCTTCAAGAAACAAATGAAGATCTTAAACTGATTAGAGACATTAGACGTAGACAGTAAAAATAAAAACTGGCAAGATCAAGCGGTATAGACCAAGGGGAAGACCGAGAAGTAAAAACCTGAATGGCTTGGCACATGGCATGGTCGAAACAGGAATACGGAGCTGATCCACGACTCTGGTGATCGAATGAGATGGCAAAACATGACCGCCCACACTTATCGGCATGGCACATGATGGATGGATGGATAGAGGGGTATCAGCAGAGTTATACAGTGGCATGTGCAACAGTATTGATTCCAGCTGGATGGTTGCATACCAAAGAGTTGATTTAAAAAAATTATAATCGTTTATTAGGTACAAAAACAGTATCTTTTTACATTTAAGAATACAACATATACATTCATACACATGTGACACATTATATTCTTGGCATGGTGTAACTACCTACATATTACCTGTTAACAATGATGGTTGAGTATTTGCTCCCATGCATACCAAAACATTTAATAGAAACTCTTTAACACTCGAGGTATTCTTATTCACACTTAGTTTCATGTAAACAAGTTCAAAAGAATTGCTTCTTCTTCTTCTTAATCTTCTTCTTAATCTATTGTGTCCTGTTCTGAGGCACAGAATAATGACTTATTCTGGTCTGTCCATAATGTGGCAGTCATCTTGAGTAGGTTTTGGTTGCTTTCTGACTGATTTGATCATTCTTTCCTTTTGGTGGTATGTAACGAGCACATCGGGCTGTTCTTTGGCTCCTTCCTTAGCCAATTGATCAGCTCTGTCGTTTCCTGGTACTCCACAGAGGGATGGTATCAACTGTATGGTGACCTTATACTTATGCTAAGTGCTAAGTTCAGAAAGTAGTGTCCTTAGTACTGGCCTGACAATTTCCCAGACAGGAGCGCATCGAGTACTGATTTTGCATGTCTGGAGCACTACAGGTTGTGTACCATTGCTGGTATTTAGTAATTTCTCTGTTGCTATCTTGATTGCCTCAATTTCAGCATCATAGTTATGGTAGTACTTTCCTGTCGGTACTCTGGCTGTGTCCCTAGTATTATTTGGGTGTTCTATGTACACTCCCGCTCCTCCATTTCGAACAGCATTTTGTGCTGACCCATCTGTGTAGACTCGGATCCAGAGATCCTGTGGGTATTCTTCACCAAGGAAGCTGAGAGTGGCTGTTCTGCGCTGCACACTGTTCTGTTCTTCCTTATCAAATATTCCTCTCACTTTTGTCTGGATTTGTAATGATTGTATGTTCATCTTTCCAAGGAGTTCGCTCTGGAATAGTTGTTAGGGGGATACCAACTGTGGGCAGATCGGTGGTTTCTCTACAGAGTCGTTTGGCCTGGTGGATAAAATTACTGTTTTTCAAAAGTATTGCTGAATCACTTGTGTTTCCGAAAATGGTATTCTTGTATGCTCTTAGACAACTTATAGAAAAATCAATCGAATTCAATGAAATACTCTATTTAGCCTTTGTCGACCAAGAAAAGGCATTTGGTAGAGTAGATAGAAACAAGCTGTGGGAAATCCTTAAACAATATGGAGTGAGTACACATCTAATGAATCTATGTAGAAGCTTATACAACAGTGAATGCATAGTGATAGCAATTAAAGGACACTTAGAACCCTTCACCATAAGATCCGGAGTACGACAAGGTTGTGTCCTGTCCCCTCTCTTGTTCATAACATATAAACAACATATGTAAATAAACTAGCCAAACAGAGACCGCAAGAACACCGCATGACGAGAACACAGAAGAAGAACCATCTGCAAATCTAACCATTAGAGAACTCCTGTTTGCGGACGACCAAACACTGATAGCAACATCAGAAGCTGAATTACAAGACCACATGAATAGTCTAAACGAAATGTGTAGGGAAATAACATGAACATTAGCACAAGTAAAACAGAGGTACTGACTATAACTAAAGAAGAAAAAGCAACAACGATTGACTTAAATGAACATCCCTTGAAACAAGTAAAGAGTTTCAAGTACCTAGGAAGTATATCATCAAATGGCAAATCAGGAGACGAGATAGAAAATAGATACAATAAGGCAAACCAACTCACTGGACAAATGGCATAGATACTAAAGAACAAACATGTATCAATAACTACTAAGAAAGCACTTTATAACACAATCTTCCTACCAACTCTGTGTTACCAATGCCAAACCTGGACAATGACAGAAAAAGAAAAAAGAAAAATCACAACAACAGAAATGAGATTCATGAGAAGAATACTCAATGTATCAAGAAGAGATAAGATCAGAAATAAAGAAATCAGGACTAAAGTGGGTGTTATAGTTGCACTAGATTTTATTAGAAGGAAGCAAGTCAAATGGTTTGGCCATGCAAGTAGGTTACCAACTAACAGTATACCACAGCAAACAATGATGTACAGACCAGAGGGAAGCAGAGGAAGAGGCCGACCATGTAAACGATGGACACAGGGAATAACAGAGTCCATGGGAATATTGATACATGAAGCCCATAAGCGGGTACTCTCCCGCTGTTTATACTTCACCTCGACACCGCAAGGTACAAGAGGAACATGATGAGATAAGATGAGATGTATGTATCTACACAATTTTCCCCACATTAAACCTCGCAGCAAGCATCCGATTTTACAAAGCAAAACGTAAAAGTTGTGAATATGGTATCTGCTTGAGCGATGCCAAGAACTAGTCCCAAGTGATCTTCACCTGTTTGGACAACTCAAAGAGTCATTGGGAGGAAAGACTTTCCGGTCCGATGAAGAGGTATAGCAGGTGGTACATGAGTGGTTACACACGCGACCAAGGGATTTTTTTCTTTTTCTACAGGAATCACTTTCATCGCATCTCTCTCTCTCTCTCTCTCTCTCTCTCTCTCTCTCTCTCTCTCTCTCTCTCTCTCTCTCTCTCTCTCTCTCTCTCTCTCTCTCTCTCTCTCTCCAGTCTACTGGTCCAATTTCTTTATCACTTTCACCAGACTTCACTCTCCAGTCTGCTGATCTAATTTCTTTATCACTTTTACCAGACTTCACTCTCCAGTCTGCTGGTTCCATTTCTTAATCACTTTTACCAGACTTCACTCACCAGTCAGCTGGTCCAATTTCTTTATCACGTTCACCCCAAACCTCTCTCTCCATGATTGATTGGTTGATTGATTGATTGATTGATTTAGGAACCTACATCACAGCATTCGGGGCATTCCCATAAGCGCTAAGTCCTCATCCTCAGAAGCCAGCGAAGAGTTCCAATCCCAATAGTACCAGTAGCAATCTGATTATATGTGCGTCTCGCCTTTCCTCTAAGCGTCGAGCATCGGCCAGATCTCCTCGTCACCCCTCGCTGTCGCATTCTTGCCAGACCATGGTGATCCATTTGCTCCTCCGAGGTGTACACGTGCTCCCACAAGGCCGCAACCACGTCTGACTTATCATGCGTCAATACTCCACCAAGTTTTGCAGAGCCAGCCAATCTGTCTGCTTGTTCATTCCCCAACACACCAGCATGCTCCGGAGAAAAGATCCAGGCGATGCTTGCCACCCGTGCCTTCCGAAGCGAAACAACCCACTCTGCACGAAGCCTGCCTGTCCTCACCCAACATGCTTTCTGAGTCAGTTACAATAAAGATGTGTGTGTGTATCGTATTCTCCATCCAGGCTACACCTCCATTCTTAAGCTAGATGTTGTGGTATCATATGCCAGGCTCTCCTGCACCAAACGTCGACCATTAGCCTTTGCCAAGAACCCCCAGGCACTTCTACTACCTCTCAACACCGAACCTTCTGTGTAGATAATCACATCACCTGGGCGAGCATTATCCTGAATTAGTTGCTGGATTTCCACTTCCGTGGCGCCTGCTGGCCACTCCCTGCACAATGTGATTATAACTCTGCACAAGTCTAACTGCTCCGCTGGCACTCTGACCCACTCCTCCCCTCGCCTAATGTTCTCCAAGATGCACACCTGTCTGATCGTATCCCCCGCCTGAGCCATCCATGATTTTCCTCTTATCAGTCGCTGACCCTTAACTGCGTCCAGCGCCTCGTGCAACGAGTGATCTGTATCAGCAGCTACTCTGAGGTATGCTTTCGCCTGCATCACCTTGAGCCTACCAGCAACAGTCTGCAAACCAAGGATGTACCACATAAACACCACTGGGGTGTCTCTGGTGCATCTCAGTATGACCCGCATAGCCTCGTTCTGTATGCGCTCCAATCTCACCAGCTGACTCTATAAAACAGTGAGCAGTCCTAGTCCATAATCAATCACTGAGAGGATCAAGTGCTGGTATAGTCTGAAAAGCATTCTCTGCTCTATGTCCATAGTTTTAAGTGCTTTGAGTCCCTTTTGAGATCTTGTCACAACCGTCTCCACATTATCCTTGAAGGACAGGCTCCTGTCTCTCTCCAGTCTGCCGATACCATTTCTTTATCACTTTTACCACAACCTCTTTCTCCAGTCTGGTAATTTTTCTTGTCATTTTCTCCTTCAAGTTCCTGCTCCAGGATTTGTATCTTTAAATACCCATTGTGCTGGCGCTGTGACGAAGGGGTTGTGAATGCAATTAGTAATCCTGCATACCACGTTCGAAACACAGCTGCTGGTGATTTGGAAACAGACTGCCTTGTGTTGGTTTCCATACAATGGTATTAGTGCCTGTCATTTAGAAAGCAATGGCAGACTACTGAACGTAAAGTTGCTAAGAAATAATAAACAACCAAAAATGCTGGGGTTGACTGTGACATCCTGTAAAGAACATACAACTAACTTTTTCTTTCTTGCTTGCTTTAAGTATTCGGTTATGTGAAGAAAACGCGTCCGATTATGACATACTGATTCGCAAGAAAGGATTTGAAAAATATAATTGATTTGGCTTCATGACCCAGCCCATAATAGATGCCAGGGAAATATTCTAGAAAGCAAAGGCAGCTGGTACGAGGGTGAGTTAATAAGTAAGTCACAAATGGCTGTAGAAAATGATATTAACTATGACAACAATTGAAACTGGCTGCATAGAACTGCATTCTCTGTTTTCTAAACCACATTTTAACTTCACATTCAACTTCGGTATCATTTGCGAAATGTCTCCCGCCAAGGTGGGATTTCAGTGGACTTAGCTCCTGGCGATTTCCGTAAAGTGGTGCATAGTTGGGTAGAAAAAGTTACGAGGGTGAGTCAATAAGTAAGTCACACAGGTCTGTGGGATGGCAGGTAAATGAAAACAAGGCACACAATTCTATGCAGCCAGTTTGGAAGGACTGATAAAACGATGGGATAAGTGCATCACTGTTGGTGGAAATTATGTTGAGAAATAAAGGAACAATGTATGTATACAAATAAACTGG
This sequence comes from Cepaea hortensis, assembly GCA_963921405.1. Taxonomy (NCBI): domain Eukaryota; kingdom Metazoa; phylum Mollusca; class Gastropoda; order Stylommatophora; family Helicidae; genus Cepaea; species Cepaea hortensis. The sequence goes on along the minus strand of OY992887.1, from coordinate 98,222,233 downwards.
TTTCAAGTTGTTATCATATTTAGTTATTTTTCTACAGCCATTTGTGACTTACTTGTTAACTTACTCTGGTATAATATTGACCTCATTACCCATTTAGTGCCGCTTGGTCGATTGAGACTGGCACCAATATACCCAATGTGCCCCAAGATGTGGAAAGGGCCCTTTTTTAAAGGCAATTTTGATCTTTAATTAGTACGTAAACTTATTCAAATACTGCACCATCAGCAATTTTGTACCTGCATCTAAACATACTGACTCGCACTGTCTAACATCAAATTTTTTTCAGATACTACTGAATGTATTATTTTGTCAAATATGCAATTACATAGATATTTTTATAAAACGTATTTTAGCGACAAGCTGAGAAACAACTAATGGCAGTGTTAAATATGCTTTCTGAGGAGTATGCAAAAAACACCATGCACTGACATAAACATGAAAATAAACATTCTTTCCAGAAACAAATGAAAATTATAAAGTGATAAGAGAAATTAAATGCAAAGTCAAGATTTTTTGGGGCATATTATGAGGAATATAACACTTGAAAACCTAGTGACAACTGACACAATTTATGGAAAAAGAGCTAGGGGAAGGCAAATAGATAAATACCTGTAGTGGGTTTGGCCATATGATATCAGGATCAGATAAAATTTTATAAAACGTTGCAGCATTTATTTGTTTCATTGAGACAAAAGAGGCTAGCATCATACTTACATTTGTAATGGGGAAGTCACACCTTTTGTAAACAAAAACAAATCTGACACAAGAAATTAACATATTCTATTTTATTTTTCAATTTCTCTGTATCTATCTCCATAATTTAGACCAAAAGAATAAATGGTGTACACTAATGTTTATCCCCTTTGGACAACTGCTTGGTGAGAGGTGTGGAGGAGGTTATATTTGTTATCAACATTACTCAATACATCATCATCATCATCATCATCATCTTCCACTTCTGCCGTCAAGCGTCGTGGGGAGGAATAATTTGCGTTCCAGCGCCCGGTGGACGGCACTGGATAGTGTCATTCCGTGAGGTTGTACAATGTCTCTGATGTCGTCAATCCATTTTCTTCTTGGACGTCCTCGTGGTCTCGTCGCAGATGATCTTTGATGTAAGGCCAGTGATGGTAGTTGTTGATGTTGCATTCTAATGACATGGCCAAACCACTTGATCTTCTGTCTGTCAATAAATGTGGCACAAGGTGTTGATCCCACAGTCTGTCTGATAGTAGCATTTCTTACTCGGTCTCGGATTGTTAAGTTGGCAGCTCTCCTCAGGCATCTCATTTCGCAGGTGTTGATTTTGCGAAGGTGTAATTTGGATAAAGTCCAAATACATGGTTGATTAATTTCCTGAGATACATAATAATTATACAAAACATGGAGCAAAATTTAAAACTCTGACTGAACACATAACTGACAATACAGAGCATGCTTTGTGCAGAGTGTCATGCTTCAATTAAAACAATCAAAGATATGAAGCATCCCTTGGATCTTTTTCCCAGGGCATGGTGTGTCAGTAAATGAGCAGGTGGACAAATTAGCTGAGTCCACACTGTGAGTCTGTCTTATTCAATGCCAAACATGTGTGTATAGAGTTGTTCTCTGGATATAGTGTGAAGTCAAGGCGAGAATCACACATGTAATGTGGAGGTTTGTATTTTAAGAGATTCAAAGAGTTTAATCTTTCTCTTCTGACCACAGCGTAGTGGATTCAATTGGACTTAAATGCTGATTAAGTCCTTGATTTGTACCTAAAAAGTCAAAGGGTTTCACTGACGGCAATGGGAACAAGTAATAAGAAACGCTAACCCACAAGCAAAATCAGTCCAGTGCACTTAGCAGAAGTCACTATTACTAGTAGTAGGGTGTGGAGTATGCTTGATTCAAAGTCAACAAACAGAAACAAAAATATGCATAGTCTATTTCAGAGCATCTGAAGTCCTCTTAGAAGTGTCAAGGTCACAAATATCACACTTACGAGATGTGAGTTTTCATGTGCGACTTTAGAATACTAAAATTGGTAAACTCCAAACCACAATCATCACATCTGTAATGTTTCCCTTCTCTAGGCATATCACATGTACATGGTGCCTTGTTAATATGTGTTTCGTAATGTGCTCGCCACCTGCAAGTATCCGCAAACTTACAACCACACATGTCACATTCATAAGGTTTCTCTCCTGTATGTGTTCTTATGTGGCGTGTTAAGTGTGCACTCTGTGTAAAATCACGACCACAAAAGTCACACTTATACGGCTTTACTCCTGTATGTGTCCTCTTATGAACACTTAGTCCTCCAACAGATGAAAAGTAAATACCACAAAAATCACACTTGAAAGGCTTCTCTCCTGTATGGCATCTTTTGTGTAATATTAAGTTACCACCATGCCTAAAGCCTAGACCACAAATATCACATTTATGTGGCTTTTCTTCTGTATGTGTTTTTCTATGTTGCCTAAGACTACCTGTACATAAAAATGTATGACCACATATATCACACTTGTAAGGTTTCTCTCCTATAGGTAATCTTATGAGCATCTTTATGCTCCTCAGATGTTTAAAAGTAAGACCACAAACAGTACATTTGTAAGGCACATCTGCTTTGTGTGTTCTTCTGTGACGTATAAGATCAGTCCTGTTTCTAACCCGATGACCACAATCATCACACTTGTAAGGTTTCTCATCTGTGTGTGTTCTTTTGTGTGAATTTAAGCCACCAGAATTAGTAAAGGTATGACCACACACATCACACCTGTATGGTTTTTCTCCTGTATGTGTTCTCTTGTGTATTGTTAAATGTCCCTGCTCTGTAAAGTCAAGACCACAAAAATCACACTTGTAAGGCTTCTCTCCTGTATGTATTCTCTTATGAATATTCAATCCTCCAACAGTTGAAAAGCCAAGACCACAAAAATCACACTTGTAAGGCTTCTCCCCAGTATGCGTTCTTTTGTGTCTCCCTAAGTGAGTACTCTGTCTAAAGCCAAGACCACAAAGATCACATTTATACGGCTTTTCTCCCCTATGTGTTCGTCTATGTGCTTTGAGGCCACCTGTACGTGAAAAACTATGACCACAAATATCACACTTGTAAGGTTTCTCTCCTGTATGAATTCTTCTATGCATCTGTAAGCTCACACTGTGTGTAAATTTAAGACTGCGCATTGTACATTTGTAAGGATTCTCTCCAGTGTGTATTCTTTTGTGATTATTTAGTTTACTTTTTCCTCTAAACAAAACGCCACAAACATCACACTTGTAAGGTTTCTCGCCAGTGTGTTCCATTCTGTGACCTTTTAAGCTGCTATGATGTTTAAAGCTAGCACCACAAATATCACACTTGTAAGGTCTCTCGTCAGTGTGTAATCTTTTATGTGTTATAAGGCCACTAGTCCACCTGAACTGAACACCACAGATGTCACACTTATAAGGCAGCTCTCCTGTATGTGTTCTCATATGCATCTTGAGGGAAACACTAGGTATTAGGGCAAGCCCACAAATATGGCACTTGTAAAGTATTTCTCCTGTATGTTTTTGTTTCTTTATCTTAGCACTAACACGCTTGTCAACATGAATGTTTCCTGTTGAATGCATATGTAGATGTTCCTTTAGCCTATGAAGGTGAATAAAGTCATGATTACAATGTTCACATTTGTACAGATTTTCTTCTGAATGGGTTACGGTTTGTCTCATTTTGAGACTTTTCAGAGTATAAAATTGAAAATTATTAGGTATTTGCCGTTTTGACAATTTTGTGATATGGATGTGCAACAGTGAGTGTTGTTGATGCACTTGTATTATTGTCATCTTACTGGATAAATTTGGAACTGTAGGTATTCTCAGTAACCCCAATATCAATATGTACAATCTCTGTGTCCTTCACATTGACAGATAGTGAGTTGTCATTCTCCATACCCTTGTCATTGTCTTCTTTAGGACTCACACTGTCTACAACAAATAGGTATTCAACACTGTTTACAAGGCCAGTTTAGCTATGATCTAACACTTGTTCCAATTAAACATGATTGATCAAAATCAAAGAGGATTGTGTGTTGTATCGGCTTGTCTCCACAGCATTGATATGAGTAGAGCATGACTCATCATGAGCACAGCTATCTGAAATGGGAAAAAAAAATGTAACACACACTAATTGGCTTCCTTGGAAAACATTAGCTCTATGGTTTAATGATGCATGTGTGTGTACGCAAAGTGGTGGGGCTGACCAAATGAGAATCATCAGGTAGTTTCTGCTCTTATACCTGGCGCATGACATTCATTTCATCTGAGGCCTGAGTATGGCTTGAATCTATCAGGGTGAGGTTTGTGTAAAGGCTTCCTATCTGATCCACTGTTGAAACAGCACTGCCACCAAGACTGTGTTTGAGAGCTTTCCTTCTCCACTCCAAGTTTAGAAACTAGAGGGGTTTGTAAAACTGGGAACTTCACATCAGAAGAGAGACATGTTGATCTATGGAATGTTGGTCAGTTGGTGGTTAGGCCACCACAAGGAGGTGTTTCAATGCCCTGGAGTGTGTGAACACTGGGTGGAGAACACCGGCTCTACACTGACCATCACTATAGTGAACATTCATTCAGTAGCATGTCTTTTGCAGAACCTGGCTCCCATAACAACCTTCCGGAAATCTCGGTCATAAGCAAGATGTCCTGCATCCGATACACTCATGTGGAGATCACCAGCCACACCCTGCACCCATCTTCTCTTTGGCCTTCCTCTCCATCTCTTCCCAGGCATATACCCCTCCATTATTGTTTTCTCCAAACTTTCATGACATTTCAAGTGACCAAAATATTTCAATTTTCTTTGTTTTATGATCTTTAGTAGCCAACCTTCTTCAATATTAAGATCTTATCACATTTGTTCTTTTCTGTGTTTAAGATATTCTTAGAACCCATCTATAATATTTATATTCAAAGGCATTTATGCACTTTAGCTTGTTTAGTAAGTGTCCAGGTCTCACAGCTATATGTTGCAATGGGAAGGATGCATGCTCTTAAAAATGTAATTTTTGTAGGTCTATTTGTCCCACGCCCCAATTTATTCAGTTATTTTAGTTTTTGAAGAGTATGTAAAACATGGTGGAAGTATTTGAATACGTTTGTTTGTGTCTATTACTCCTGGTTATGCAATTAATGATCCAATATATTCAAAATTTTCCACCACCTGCAATTTTTCCTCATTAACATATATTTCTTTCTCCATATTAGTTTTATCTGTATGCATTATTTCTGTTTTTGCTATGTAAAGATATAAGTTGTGATTTTCACTATATATAGTAAACAGAGCAGGGAATTCTAAGCTGAACCACTGCTTGACCAGGGGCAACTCTTTGTTAAACTCAGTAAGGCAAGACGCTTCTCTAAAGTGGGCCTTAGTAAGAGATACTACCAAATACCTGTAAAACAAGAAGTGTGGTCCTATCTGACATTCAGCACAGCAGACGGTCAATATAAATTTAACCTTTTACCTTTAGAATTAGTAATGCATTCGGTTGTGTTTACTCAAATGATAAGAATGTTGCTTTCAACCTTAGAAAACTTACTATCACCCATTTCATGAATGACAACCTCTTCATCTTGAACACTTTTGAGGATCATTTGACCATCCAGCAACTTTACTGAGCACTGGCCTTCAAACAATTGGAATTTCTTGGACATACCACAGCAAATGGATACATATGCACAGACCAGAAGAATTTGGATAAACTTCATAAGGTGCTCAGACCAAAAATCAAGAAGGATGTGAAGTAATTTGCTTCCCCGTGAGGCTTTACCAATAATACATAAAATAATTCAATGAGGTTGTGGCATCTCTCAGAGATGCAATGAAAAGGGGAGCCCCAGAGGACTGATTAGCTGAATGTGAAATAGCCTTTATGACCATGAAAGAAGACCTGATGGTCAAACTCATCCTGCAACTTCCAGACCTTTCCAGACCCTTCACAAGGAGAACTGATGTCAGCACCATCAACATAGAACCAATTTTGTTACAGGAAAGGTGAGAGAAACTGGCTATCCAAAGTGTGAGACGTATAGACATTTTAGTCATTCCTATATGAAACAAAGCTTAAAGTACAGAGTGACCTTCAACCTCTGATATTTCAAGCAACATCTAAGAAACTCAATACTTGACTGATGAGCTGTCACTCTTGCACGAACTGTGTAATTTGTTTGTCAATTATATCCCATGAAACAGAAACACTTGTGCACATTTCCCCAGTTAACATCTGATGGCAGAGGAAATGAAACCCAAAGCAACAAGCCCAGATGAAAATGACTTGGATAAGGAGTGAGAGATGGATGTTCTACCTTAACTGAAATGTCTGATACTCCAAACTGTTTTTCAATGTCTGTCATGTGCCATGTGAAGGTAGGAGACACATCTCTAATCAAATACACATACAAGTATGATATGTATGTGCACTTGCCTCATATACTCACGTGCAGAAGTCGGATGTGTCGGCCTAACATCGCAAGAACGCAGCTCTGCTGTAAACAGGCACAACGCAATCACGTCCGAAAAAAAAAAAAAACTCCGGATGAACGCAGAAGAAGAAGTAGAAGAATACCTGAGGAATACATTACTTCCTAGGAGGGAAAAATAAAGCAGCTGAATGTGTAACCTCACTTAACTTTTGCTAATTTTTACTAGTAATAAGATACAAATAATTGCATATAGCAGCATTCAGAAAATACTCAAAAAATTATGAAGAAGAGAATTACAGACTCATATTAATAATATTGGGAGGACATAGAGGGAGCTGCAGGAGATAGCAAAAGATATAAGGGGCGTTCATTTGAAATCCGTTCGTGCCGCATCGTGCGTAATTGCTTACATTCAACACGATCATGTCATAGTCATGTGATAAGTACTGACTAATGAATAAAAGAGCAAGTGCTTAATGTCCCATGATGCATAGGTTCTGTTTCTGACCTTTGAGAAAATGGCCGGGTTGATCCAAAATTTATCCAAAGAAACTCAAAGATTCAGTTTCTTTCAATTGAAGGATGTCGACCAGTGGACATTCATTGAAGAATGCAGGCAGCGTACGGTAAAAAATGTGTGTCGAAGACAACAGTGACAGACCGGGCATGAATGTTTCGGAAAGGACGTCAGTTCACGATAGATCTTCGACAGCCGGGTCAAGCGCATATTGTTGCAACAGAAAAAACCATCGCCAAAATTGATGCAGTAGTACAGATGAACCGTTGTTGAAGCATATGTTCGCTAGCGAAAGAATTTGATGTGTCAATTGGGACAACTCAAAAGGTCGTTCGTAAGAAACTGCAATATCGGAAGGTGTTTTCACAGTGGGTACCACGGGTGTTGACTGACCACCAAACAGAGGAATGCATGGGATGGTGTTTGAACCACTTGCTGCGTTACAGAGTGGAGAGTGATGCATTTCTCTTCCGCATAGTGGCAGGCAATGAATCAAGGTGTCACCACTTTGAGCCAAGCAGCAAAAGAGAGAGAGAGCATGCAATGGAAGCATGTTGTAGCACCAAAAGCCAAAAAATTAAAGTTACAGGTTTCCGCTAGTAAGGTTATGCTGAGAGCATTAATTGACCGACTTTAAACAACATGGTGTCAACATCAACTGTGCCCACTACTTGCAAACACTAGACAAGCTTGACATTGACCTTCTTTGTATCAACAGTGGCTGTGTCACCAGGACAGCAAGCCGTTCAGGTGATGAGGACAGTGTTATTGACCTGGCGCTGGTTTCTCCTTCACTCACTACAGTGACTACAGTGTGTAGATGGGATGTCCTAGGGCACCACGACAGCGACCACCACCCTTGCAGCATATTGGCGGAGAAAGGCAGAACCAGGCAGCACAAGTTCACGGTCAAGATTTTCCAGTATGACAGTACAGGGTAAGATGTGGTGAGTGAAATAGGACGTGACAAGCGCAGAAAGCTTCAGAGCAGGAAAAAATGCTGGGAGCAGCCACCTTGGTGGAATTTCGAGGTGGAGAAGGCCTGGGTGGATAAGCACAGTGCTGTAATGAGATGGCAAAATGCCAAGAAGAACAGAGCTGGCCATCCTAGTCCCTGCATGGACTTAGAAAGATAGATGCACACAAAAGTAAGCTATTTAAAAAAACTGGTCATGGTGGTTAAAAGTGAAAAATGGGCAGAGATATGTCAAAGATTAAACACAGACAAGTTACTGAAATTGTTCTGGCGACTACATAAAAGCATGAGTGGGGTAGTCAAGAATAAGAGCATTTCTGACTTCCAAGGTGCTGACCTCATCTGGCAGAGGACTTACGAGGACAAGGGAAAAGCCCTCTTTGAACGCTATATAGAGCAGAGCAACCAGACAGACATGGGAGGCCGAAATCTTGCCAAGGAGGTCACCTCAGACAGGTGCAAGGCCCAGAACATTTTGGATGAAGACACAGTGACCGTGAAAGAAATCAAGGCTGTGCTTCGACGATCAAAAAACAGTGCTCCAGGGCCAGATGGCATAAGATACAACGACATCAATAGGTGTACCGACAACGAGCTAGAGGAACTAGTAGACATGTACAACAACAGTATAGGGAATGCTAGAATCAAGGAGGAGTGGTTACACAGCTGTGTGATTCCCTTGCCGAAGCCTGGCAAAGATCACACAAAAATTCAGGGATATCGAGTTATAACCATGCAGAATACAATAGGCAAGCTGCTGGAGAAGGTAATTGCCAGGAAAATATCAAGCCAGCTAGAGGGGCAGGGTGTTTTCCCACCTACCCTGGGTGGGTACCGTCCAAGAAGAGAAACCTGGACCAATGCAGCAGTTTTTGCCCATGATTTCTACGAAGGTTTCCACTCAGGCATTGAAACCTTTGCTGCAGCGATTGATCTTGAGGACGCGTACAACAGAGTACCATTGGATTTTTTAATGCTTCAGCCTCTTGAACTCAAAATAAGTCCATTCCACCTTAATTGGATCGATGCAGCCCTCTTCCAAAGGAAAGCAGTTTTTAGATGTGGCAGTTGGACGTCGGAACCAACAAAAATATATCCTGGCCTACCACAGGGATCACCATTATCTCCGGTACTGTTCAACACCTACACAGTGAGAATCACCAGTGAGCAGATCACTGGACCTGGTAGGACATTGTCATATGCCGACGATGTTTTAGTGTATCGCCAGGGTAAGGATAGAGATCAGGTTGCTATAGAACTACAAACCGAACTCAATCGCATAAGTACTTGGTGTGTTGAAGCTGGGGCAATGGTCAACCCAACAAAGGCAACAGTGACTTGGTTCTCGTTGAATAATCATATTGTCAACACGCCAACACCAACTGTAAATCTGTGTTCAGAGACGGTGGAAAGAACGCAGGCAATGAATTACCTGGGGATACGGTTTGATCGAAGCCTTGCTTATAATGAGCACATAGACCAGGTGATAACAAAGGCCAAGCGGGGGTTGGCTGCAATGCGGGTGATGGCGGCAGCAAACTGTGAGCAGCGCCATCTATGTCTTCTATACGAAGGGCTAGTCATGTCTGTTTTTGAGTATGCGATGGCAATCCTGACTCTCAGCCGTAAGCAGATAGAAAGGATGGAAAGGATACAGAATGAAGCTATGCGCATTATTCTTGGATGTACAAGAGATACAGCTTGCAGGGCGATGTGCTACCTTCTTGATTTTCAAACCATTGAAGACAGAATACAAGTCTGCAGGGCACGAGTCTACCTCAGAGTTAACGCAAACACACAACATCCACTGCATAATGAAATTATGAAGGTGAAGGGCAGCAGGTTAAAAAGAGGACGGTCGTGGGTGGGTCAAGCCGAAGACATTCTTCAACAGGTGTGTTCACTTGAGGACTTAGAACCTGGCGAGGAGTGGGTACAAGTGCCAACAGATTTCTGCACATCCTTTTCAGTTTGCATCCAACTAGACAGAAAATGCAGAAAAGAAAACCCGGCAGCTGTGGAGGCGGAAGTACAAGCGTTGATTTTCGAGAATTCTCTAGACGGTGATGCTGTCATTTACACTGATGGGTCGGTCGTCCGACATGTGAGAAGCTCATGGGCCTTTACAGCTCGGGCCGGAGGGAGAATTGTGAAGGAGAACTATGGTGCTTCTGCTGAGACCACAAGTAGCCTGACTATGGAAGTCATGGCAATAAGTAAAGCAATAACATGGCTCGAGACACAGACATTCACTAGGGCATGTTTCCTTAGCGACTCAATGAACATGCTCAAGAGGATAGAAATGGGGGAGATCCGAAGAGAATGGTTGCTGTCTCTGGAGTGGTCTCGACTGGCAAAGATTAGTTTCATCTTCGTGCCAGGGCACGCGGGAATACAAGGGAATGAGCGGGCTGATAAGCTCGCAGGTAACGCTACTGTGGAGGGCGGACGCGCCATGGACCAGGCTGACATTCTGAATGCTCTACGAGAAGTAAAACTTTTGCGAGAACCAAGTGATGGCTGTGAATCTACAACCATGGCCGGACTGCGAGAACAGCAAATTAAAAGAGGGGTGGCCAAACAAGAACACTACGCAGGAAGCCAAAGAAGACTGATAAACCAACACAGAACTGATGTCGTTAGCTGCTACACGCTGCGGGATTTGCTGAGGAGGGGATCCGAGCACTTATGGACTGAGTGCTTCGATGTGCAATGAGGATGATCTGTCGACTAACTAACTAACTAACTAAGTGTTAGTTACTCTGGTAGTCCAAGGAAATCGCAACATTCATCTCAGGAACCACATCGCTGTTGCTTCTAATTTCTTCTTAATTTGTTCAATTACATTCCAAGATTCACTGCAATGCAGCAAAACTGGTTCTATATTGCATTTCAGCACTCTCTTACATTCAGTGATAATGACTTATTGCATAAGATACTCTTAATTTTCTGAAATGCAGCTTTTGCTTGCCCTATTCTGTTCTTAATCTCTGTTGTGCATCTTCCATCTGATGTTATAAATGCCCCTGGATATTAAAAATACCCACTTGTTTAAGAATTTTCCCTTCTTCGTCTTCGTCTTCTTCTTCTTCTTCTTCTTCTTCTTCTTCTTCTTCTTCTTCTTCTTCTTCTTCTTCTTCTTCTTCTTCTTCTTCTTCTTCTTCTTCTTCCGTTCGCTTGAAATATGTCTATAACTGCAATGCTGTCTCTTGTATGAATTGAACTGTCTTTTTCAGTTCACACAGCGGTCCATAGAGTTTATCTTCCACTGTCGTCTCTCTAGGCCAGAAGGTTTGCCTAGATATGTTATATTGTGGGCAGTCTTGGAGTATTTGCTCTGCTGTCTGCGACGCCAATCCACATGTGCACATGGCTGTTTCACCAATCTTGAATTTTGTATACATGTGGTTGTGTAATCTATTGTGCCCTGTTCTGAGGCGCAGAATAATGACTTCTTCTGGTCTGTCCATAACGTGGTAGTCATCTTGAGCAGGTTTTGGTGGCTTTCTGACTGATTTGATCATTCTTTTCTTTTTGTGGTATGTAACGGGCACATCAGGCTGTTCTTCGTTGGCTCCTTTCTTAGCCAATTGATCAGCTTTGTCGTTTCCGGGTACTCCACAGTGGGATGGTAGCCACTGTATGGTGACCTTATGCTGACTGCTAAGTTCAGAAAGTAGTGTCCTTAGTACTGGCAATTTCCCAGACAGGGGCGCCTCGAGTACTGATTTTGCATCTGTCAATAGCACTACAGGTTGTGTACCATTGCTGGTATTTAGTAATTTCTCTGTTGCTATCTTGATTGCCTCAATTTCAGCATCGTAGTTATGGCAGTACTTTCCTGTCGGTACTCTAGCTGTGTCCCTAGTATTATTTGGGTATTCTATGTACACTCCCGCTCCTCCATTTCGAACAGCATTTTGTGCTGACCCATCTGTGTAGACTCGGATCCAGAGGTCCTGTGGGTATTCTTCATCAAGGAAGCTGAGAGTGGCTGTTCTGCGCTGCACACTGTTCTGTTCTTCCTTGTAAAATATTGCTCTCACTTTTTTCTGGATTTGTAATGATAGTCTACGCTCATCTTACCATGGGGTTCGCTCTGGAATAGTTGTTAGGGGGATACCAACTGTGGGCAGATCGGTGGTTTCTCTGCAGAGTCGTTTGGCTTGGTGGACAAAACTACTTCTTTTCAACCGTTCCATAGCTAGGTTTTCAAATCTGTTATTCATAGGGTGGCCTGGCAAGCTGAGGAACTTTTCTGCTTGTATTAGCGTTTTCGTATCTCTGCGCTCACTCAGTGCTTGTGTCCTCCCCATCTTCTCCATTTCCACTATAGGGGTTGATCTCATCCCTCCTGTGGTGACTCTTAATGCTTGATTTTGCACTTTGTCCAGCTCTTGTAGTGTGGTTTTTGATGCCGATCACCACGCAGTTGACCCGTATTCCAGGTGTGGTCGTATGCTCTGTTGATAAACTTCGCTAAGTATTTTCCCACTGGCTCCCCACGTGTTCCACTTAGCTTTCTCAGGATGGCTATTTTCCTAATGGCTTTTGCTACTGCTTTGTTGATGTGCTTTCTCCATGTCAGCCTGCCATCAAATGTTTTTCCAAGGTATGTTGGTTCTTTATCTTCTCTTAGGAATGTTCCATTTATTTTGAGAGTCCCTGCCTTTTGTTTTGGAGAGAGGGTAAATAGGGTGGTGCTGCACTTGTCAGTGTTTATGCTGACACACCATCTATTTGCCCATGCAACAAATGTATCTACAGCTCTTTGTAGCAATCTGGTGGCCACTGATGCATGTTCATTTGTGCTCCATAGAACCAGGTCATCGGCGTACATTGCTGCTTTAATTCCATGCTGTAGATTAGCAACGAGATCATTGATGAAGATTAGAAAAAGTGTGGGGGACAAGACTCCACCCTGGGGAACACCGTGACGCAGTAGTACTTTCTTGCTCTTTAGTCCGTCTATCTGTACTCGGGCTCTTCTGTTGCTTTCACCCATTTGTACATTCTTCCATTGACTTTGCATTTTCTCAGTTTATTCATCAGACCTTCTTTCCAGACTTTGTCAAAGGCTTTCTTCAAATCTATCCATGCCGCAAGCACCAGATTCTTCTCTTGGAATGCATCCTCAATTTCTTGAGAGAGGTAGGTTGTCTGATCTTCCGTAGAGTAGCACTGCCTAAAGCCAGCCTACTGTGGCACAAGGATGTTTTTACTTTCAATGTACCACTGCAGTCTGTGATTGATGGTGCGCTCCAGTGTTTTGCAGAGACAGCTGGTGAGGCTAATTGGTCTGTAGCTAGAGGCAATGGAACTATCTTTCCCTGATTTTAGGAGGGGTATCATGATTGCTTCTCTCCAGGCTTGTGGAACGCTGCCTAAGGTCCAACTGTTATTGAAGATCTGCAACAACTTTGCTTTGGCCTCTGTTCCTAGGTTCCTGATCATTTCATTGGAGATACCATCAGCTCCTGGTGACTTTCTCTTTTTCAGTTTTGATATGGCTAGCTCCAGTTCGCTGATTGTGATGGGTGCCTCAAGAACCTCATGTAGTATTTCCTTCTGTCCTGTATGTTGCCGTTTCTCTCGAATCTCTTGTTGTTTCTCCGGACTAATTTTGATATTGTTATCTTGTGCGAATGAGTCAGCAAAATGGTCAGCTGCTTGCTTTCTTGTTAAGATGTTTCCATCTTTATGTAGTGCAATTTTTGAGTGTCTCCCTGTGCCCTCATCGTTAAGTTGTTTTATTAGCTTCCACAATTTCCTTGTGTCTCTTTCAAAGTTCAGAGACTCTGTTTTTTCCTGCCAGCTTTTCCGTCAAGCCTGCAGCTTGGCCCTTTGAAATTTGGCTTTTGCGTGCTGGAATTTATTGTGGTGGTCTTGGCTGGGTGTGGCCTCTGCTTGCTTTCTACACACTTCCACATCATTATGCAACTGTTCCAGTTCACTACTCCAGTAGGGTTTATATTGTTTACGGGCCCCTCTTGGTACTGTTTCTCGCGCTGCCTGTAGTATGCATTTCCCAAACTCTTCAACTACTTTATTTATGTATTTCTCAGTGTTCAGGTTTCTAACCAGTATGCTGATGCGATTCTTATACATTGCCCAGTCTGCTTTCTTGTAGTTCCACCTCGAGAGGGTGCTGCTTTCACTTACAAGCTCATTTTCTACAGTTAGAAAGACTGCCCGATGGTCACTGCCACCAAGTTGTTTCCCAACAATTCGTGTAATGTTCCACTCCATGTCTGGTAAATGAAAAGCCAGGTCAGGTGTAGTTGTAGTGTGCCGTGATCTCGAGTAGAAAGTATGTGGGTCGGACGGCTTGTTAACCAAGATGAATCTATTCTCATCCTGCCAGTCTTCCCGTCTCTTTCCTCTCTGGTCCATGTGATCATAGCCCCAACTCTGCGAGTGGCTGTTGAAATCGCCACACACAATCATTTTTTCTGTTAATGGTAGTGTGTCCAGTGCCTGTGGACGGTCACTTGGACAGTAGTAATTGATCAGATGTAGGTCTGTATAGCCTGTCTTAAATTTAAGTGTCTGATACTCAGCGCCTTCCATGTAGACTTCGATTTGGGAAGCAGTGATGTTATTTTTTACAAAGTAAGTATCCCACCTTTTCGCCTGTCCTTTCGGTCAGATAGGTAACATCGGTAGTCTCTGATTTTGAAGGCTATATTTTCGTTGAGGTGAGTTTCTTGCAAGCAACATATGCTTACTTTTTCTTGGTCCAGGATGTTTTCTAATTCTATATTTTTTTGTTGCTGACTCCCTCCGCATTCCAGTGCATTATTTTAAGTCTTTGTTTAGTATGGCCAGCCGTTCTATTCTCATGTCCCCTGGCTCCACAGGACATCTGAGAAGGGCCTCCAGTAGTTGGGGTTGGACCCTTTCGAGACATAGGGCCCGGCACTGCACCTGTCTGGGGGGTTCAAAGCAGGGCGAGCACCATAACATTTAGCAGTAGTCGACATATTCCATTTTGCGTAATTGCGTTGCATCCTGATTTCTGTGGTGCGCCTCCTGGCTGGTTGCCCCCGTCTTCAGCACCTTTCCTTTGCTAGAGCAGACTGTGGTCTCACTCGAGTTTAGATGTGTACACACGCACACGTGTGTCTGCACATGCATGTATGTGTATACACATCTAGAGCACACTGGTTATTTTTCGGCGCCAGAAACTCGCCGTTGCCCCTTCTCCTGTTAGTAGAAACAGTTCCGCCACGTGAGTGACGTGAAGGCCAGGAGTTGGACTTTTGCTGCATAGGTTATGTATTCACGAGCCATTGGGGTATTTAGGCAATGTTGGGCGCTCACCCCAACACAGCGCCCCGGCTACATACAGCAACATTTGGAACCAATTTTTCCTTCTATTTCTATGTCACACTTTGATGTCATTTTCTTTGATATCACCATTGTTACTGTTTTCTTGAGATTCAATGAGAGTTCTTTCTTTGATTAATGCAACAGACCTACAACAACACTAGTAAGTAGTAGCACTACAATGTCCAACAATTGTAGGTCTGTTGCATTAACCGCCACCAATACTGTGTCACCTGCATAGCGTATTTTATTTATATTATAACCTCCGATTAGTATTCCTGGCATCTCTTTAATCTCCCTCATTACTACTTTGCTACATTGGGAGAAGAGATCCAGTAACAAGACACACCCTTGTCGTACTCTCGCGTTATCTGTTCGTAACTACCCTCTTTATTTCTCATTTTAAATGCTGCTACTTGGTTCCAGTAAATATTCTTTATTATTCTTAAATCTTTCCCATCAATGTTGATATCTTCCAACATTTTAATCAAGTCATCATGTTTTACTTTATCAACTGCCTTAGTATAATCTATGAAGCACAAATATATGTCTTTCTGTGTCTCTTTTGACTTTTCTGTTAGTGTCCGTAATGTATATATTGCATTGTGTGTATCAATTGAAATTGGTGAATACAGTATGGATTTGTGGAAGGAAAGTGTGTACCTTTCCTTCCACAAATCCATACTGTTATTCACCAATTTCAATTTTGTACTTCACTTATTTCCATTTTTATTTTCCCTCTTGTTCTTCTCATTATAATTCTGAGTAGAAGCTTAGTGACATGGTTTATGAGGTTAATTGTACGAAAATATCTGACTATATAATTCATCATCATCTTCTTCCACTTTTGACATAACGCGTCATTGGAAGGAAGGAGCAAAATTTCAAACTCTGATTTCAATCACGTAAATAAAGACACAGAGCTTGCTTCATGCAAAGTGTCATGCTTTAAACAAATCAAAGATAGGAAGTGTCCATTGTATCTTTTCCCCAGAACATGCTCGAAATGAGCAGGTGAACACATTGGCTAAGTCTTCACTGCTGGGTGGGGTATTTATTATTGCACGATAAGGCAGACACGGTCAAGACCCTTTGGGATCATGTGTATAGTTTGAAAAAACAGATACATTATCATAACCTAGAGAGATTGGTGCAGCAGAGAGTGACCAGAGGATCTAGCAAACACTCAGTTCTCTGAGGAAAGGCCACACAGACACATAATCAGACTGCAACTGGTACTAACTGTATTGGGACTCTTTGCTTGCTGTTGAAGATGAGGACGGAGCACATATAGGAATGTCCTGAGTGCTGTAATACCGGTTATTAGCTCAACTCAACTCAGTGCATCCGACTTCAACATGCATCTGTGTGAGTTTGCTTCCTATAGACAAGCTCTTCTACTGCGTCCATCCGGAATGCAGAAGAAGCCGGAGTGTTTTTTTTGTGTGTGGATGTAATTGCATTGTGTCTGTTTACAGCAGAGCTGCGTTACTTGCACATTTCGGCCGACACATCCAACTTCTGTGGGCATTAGTTAACCGGGTTAACCTTCCCAGTGTTTCGAAGGAAATTCAACTCTCACTGTTGTGGTGTCAAATACATCCCAGCTGGTCAAGTTAGAACGGCTGAAGACATCCTGGTCAGCTCTCAAGGGAAGGCAAGGGTAGACCATAGGCATTCCCCGCCATCCAAGGAGGCTTCCATAATTGTAGAGCTGATACAAAGCGGTCTGGTACTGGACTCACTCAAACAATCATGACGTCCTGCACAGGGCTGCTTAGCCTGACTTCTAGACAAGTTCCATATAAGGTACAAGGCTAGGTCTACCCGTGGGTTAAAGGCAAGAGGACTGACTTTGTTGCACTTGGTTCTACCCCATATGGCTCGGCCTTCTTTCTGTAAAGCAACCTGCAAAAAATGTCACAGTGCACAAATCCATAGCTCCAGCAACAACTCACAGAGGTATCTGAAAAAACTGCACTTGTGAACTGAATGAGTCTGAAAATTATCCTACTGTCTTCATAGCACACAGCCCACTTCTCCAGACCTCTGTGGGCAGCTAATAAATTTTCCTAGGGAAGTGGCCTTATGACTACTCTTTGAGATTCCCAGATGACATTGTATTTTCAACATGCATAATTTTATACACAGGACTTCCTGGTTTCCACTCGTATCTGAGATGGCTAGGTATTCAGTCTCACTACCCAAGAGATCAGAGCAGATTGGCCACATCATTAGATGCCAATAATTCTTGTAAGAATGTCCAGCCCTATGCTGATATTCGAACCCAGTACTTGCTGAGCCTAAGCAGACACTCTCGGTCATGCCTTTCCCAGAAAACAAATAAGTATTGTCAAAACAAATCAAAGAGGTGACTACAATATACACCAATTTTAACACACATGCAGAAGATAATATAAGATCATATTGTTTTGTTGTCTTTTTAATATTCAGGAAAAATTAGTAAACAATCACTGAGAAACAAGTATAGAAGCGGAGGAAAAAAAATGTACAAAGGCATTGTATAATAAGAGCAAAAAAAACTAAACTGGAAGCAAAAGGACAATAATAATGACATATGCTGAGAAACTTAAAATAAAGTGACAACTTTCTCTTCTGACCTTGGGTATTGGATTAATTCCACACACCAGTTAGTTGGACTTAAATGTTGACTTCTCATCCTTGACTGGTGGACGTAAAATACAAGTACCCCAAAAGTCGAATAAGTTCCCTTAAGGAGAGGGAAAATGGTAATAGGAAAATCTAATCCTCAAGTAAAATCAGTCTAGTGCCCTTACTAGTAGTAGTGACTACTACTAGTAGTAGGATTATGCTCAATTCAAAGTCAGTGAACAGATAAAAACAAATATGCATAATGTCTACTTCAGTAGATCTTAAGTCCATTTATAAGTGTCAAGTTCACAAATATCACACTTACAAGATGTGAGTTTTCATGTGTGACTTTAGATTACCAAAATTTGTAAAGCCCAAACCACAATCATCACATCTGTAATGTTTCCCTCCTGCAAGTACTCTTCTATGTAGCAGTATTTTCTCTACAGAGATAATACCAGGCATATCACATATCCATGGTGCTTTTTTTATATGTGTTTCATAATGTCCTCTCTGACTGTGAGTATCTGCAAACTTACAACCATACATGTCACATTCGTAAGGTTTTTTGCCTGTATGTGTTCTCTTGTGTCTTGTTAAATGTCCCTGCTGTGTAAAGTCAAGACCACAAACATCACACTTGTAAGGCTTCTCTCCTGTATGTATTCTCTTATGAATATTCAATCCTTCAACAGTTGAAAAGTAAAGACCACACACATCACACTTGTAAGGCTTCTCTCCTGTATGAGTTCTTTTGTGTCTACTTAAATGAGCACTCTGTCTAAAGCCAAGACCACAAAGATCACACTTATACGGCTTTTCTCCCGTATGTGTTCGTCTATGTGCTTTGAGTCCACCTGTTTGTGAAAAGCTATGACCACAAATATCACACTTGTAAGATTTCTCTCCTGTATGAGTTCTTCTATGCTTTTTTAAGCTCGAACTGTGTGTAAATTCAATATTGCATGTAGTACATTTGTAAGGTTTCTCTCCCGTATGTATTCTTTTGTGATTATTTAGTTTACCTTTTTCTTTAAACAAAAAGCCACAAACATCACACTTGTAAGGTTTCTCACCAGTGTGTTTCATTCTGTGACGTTTAATGCTACTATGATATTTAAAGCTAGCACCACAAATATCACACTTGTAAGGTTTCTTATCTGTGTGTGTTCTCTTGTGTAAATTTAGACCATCAGATCTGGTAAACGTATGACCACACATATCACACCTGTATGGTTTTTCTTCTGTATGTGTTCTCTTGTGCATTATTAAATGTCCCTGCTGCGTAAAGTCAAGACCACAAAAATCACACTTGTAAGGCTTCTCTCCTGTATGTATTCTCTTATGAATATTCAATCCTTCAACAGTTGAAAAGTAAAGACCACACACATCACACTTGTAAGGCTTCTCTCCTGTATGAGTTCTTTTGTGTCTCCTTAAATTAGCACTCTGTCTAAAGCCAAGACCACAAAGATCACACTTATACGGCTTTTCTCCCGTATGTGTTCGTCTATGCATCTTTAAGCTAGCACTGTGTGTAAATTCAATATTGCATGTAGTACATTTGTAAGGTTTCTCTCCCGTATGTATTCTTTTGTGATTATTTAGTTTACCTTTTTCTCTAAACAAAAAGCCACAAACATCACACTTGTAAGGTTTCTCACCAGTGTGTTTCATTCTGTGACCTTTTAAGCTGCTTTGATGTTTAAAGCTAGCACCACAAATATCACACTTGTATGGTTTTTCTCCTGTATGTGTTCTCTTGTGTATTATTAAATGTCCCTGCTGTGTAAAGTCAAGACCACAAACACACTTGTAAGGCTTCTCTCCTGTATGAGTTCTTTTGTGTCTCTTTAAGTGAGCACTCTGTCTAAAGCAAAGACCACAAATATCACACTTATAAGGCTTTTCTCCCGTATGTGTTCGTCTATGTGCTTTGAGTCCACCCGTTTGTGAAAAGCTATGACCACAAATATCACACTTGTAAGGTTTCTCTCCTGTATGAGTTCTTCTATGCGTCTTTAAGCTCACACTGTGTGTAAATTCAATATTGCACATTGTACATTTGTAAGGTTTCTCTCCCGTATGTATTCTTTTGTGATTATTTAGTTTACCTTTTTCTCTAAACAAAAAGCCACATACATCACACTTATAAGGTTTCTCTCCCGTATGTATTCTTTTGTGATTATTTAGTTTACTTTTTTCTCTAAACAAAAAGCCACATACATCACACTTGTAAGGTTTCTCGCCAGTGTGTTTCATTCTGTGACCTTTTAAGCTGCTTTGATGTTTAAAGCTAGCACCACAAATATCACACTTGTAAGGTCTCTCTTCAGTGTGTAATCTTTTATGTGTTATAAGGCCACTAGTCCACCTGAACTGAAGACCACAGATGTCACACTTATAAGGCAGCTCTCCTGTATGTGTTCTCATATGCATCTTGAGGGAAACTCTATGTATTAGGGCAAGCCCACAAATATGGCACTTGTAAGGTATTTCTGGTGTATATTTGTGTTTCTTTATCTTAGCACTAACACGCTTGTCAACATGAATGTTTCCTGTTGAATGCATATGTAGATGTTCCTTTAGCCTATGAAACTGAATAAAGTCATGATTACAATGTTCACATTTGTACAGCTTTTCTTCTGAATGGGTTACTGTTTGTCTCATTTTGAGTCTTGGTAAGTTCAGATTATAAAATTGAGAATTATTAGGTCTTTGCTTGTTAGACCTTTTGTGATATGGATGTGCAACAGTGAGTGTTGTTGATGCACTTGTATTAATCTCATCTTGTTGGATAATGTTGGAACTGTAGTCATTCTCAGTAACCCCAATATCATTATTTAAAATCTGTGTGTCCTTAACATTGACTGATAGTGAGTTGTCATTCTCCATACTCTTGTTATTGTCTTCTGTAGGACTCACACTATCTAAAACAAATATATATTCACCACTGTTCACAATTCCATATAAACTATGATTGGACTCTTGTTCCATGAAAACATCATTGCTCAGAAACAGAGAGGATTGTGTGCTGCAACGGCTTGTCCCCCTTTCTCCATCAATCACAGCATCAATATGACTAGAGCATGACTCATTATGAGGACAGCAATCTGAAATGTATAAATAATAGATATTACTGATGTGTGCATGCATGCAAAGAACACACACACACTTATGCACCCACACAGAGTTTTTCTCTCTAATTGTTTGTTTAGAAAACTTAAGCTCTTTGGTTTAATGGTGCATGTGTGAGTACATATGGTGGTGGGGATTGGATGAATGAGAATCCTCTGGAAGACTTCAGTGTTCACATTTATTTCTGGCACATTATGTTCAGTTCATCTAAGTCCCGAGTGGGGCTTGCATCTTTCACGGTGAGGTTGGTGTAAATGCTTTCTTTCTGACCAGTAACAAAATACCATTGCCAGTTAGATTGTTGGAATGAACAGGCTGATAGGCTAGCAGGGAATGCACCTCTTGGTGGAATTTTGCCTATGGACAAGGGGGAGGTGGTCGTGCACTTGTGGAACCAGGTGGAGAAGGCAAAGGAACAGACTGAGAACCCATATGTGGAAAGAATGAGATTGCGGGGGATCGGCAGTTGTTCTGGAAGAATCTCAAAACTGAGAGGGAAGACCAGGAGAACTTTTAATCAGATAGTGGTGGGTATGATTAGTAGTATGACTCTTCACTGGCTGTTGAACGAGGGTGTCACAAAGTAAATGATGACAGAGTGACAGATAGAGTGGCTATGGTTGTGTCTAGGGTATGTCCTTGTAAATGTGATGTTGCACAACAGATTAACCAAGATGCATCACAACCAAACACCAGTCAGTGAACAAGCGTTAATTTGCGCACATAATATTCCTTTAATTCTGAATTAACACAGACACATGTAACATATAAATCCAGGAACAATAATTCTCTAAGAATATATCTCCATCCCAATGGAACACTTCGAATAACACTGCCTCTCAAGGCCTACTAAATCTCGTCCCACACGACAGGTATACTAGCCTCTCTCTAGGCCCGACTCAAAGTAACCCACTCTGGGTCTCGAATTCCACTCACTATCCCTGGAATCCACGGTGCGGAGTCTCTTCCTAACTCCGTCACAATTTTCCACTTTCTCCGACCACGACCTCCTCCTAGTCCGGTCTCAACTCAACTCCCCTCAGCTCGGAGTCCAAACATCAACTGACCCACGTCAATCTTTGTCCCTGTCTTTTAAACCATTCTATCCCCCGCAATGCTCCCCACACCACATACAAACACTATCTCATCGCTCCCTGTCTGCCCCTTCTTGCAGCCCCTCTACCTTACACCCTTCCCCGTTTATCTCCTTATATTTTCTTTCCGGTGAATGCCCTTTCACCTCGTGAACTGTTTATATTGTACGGCCACTCACCTTAATGCCAAAGACCCCAGGCATGTGTCAGAGGGGATGGAGCACGTATGGGAATGTCCTGAGTGCAGTGATGTCAGTTCTTGACTCAACTCAACTGATAGGTTTCTATAGAAGGTTAGGCCGAAAGTCACATGGAAGGTTTAGGTGTTCTCCAGAAACTTACGAGTGTGCCTTTGTGTCATTTCAGCTTGAGAGGCTATCAGAGTTGTTACTGAACCACCACGCTTTCATCACCGAGCTACTGACGAGAAGAGCCAGTGAGTGGCTGACCACTAGGCAGAAGCAGAGCAGAGTCTGGCTCCATGCAGCACTAAGATAAGTTCCTGTCGCCAACCTAGCCAATCCACTGACCTCTTGAGCCTTCGGCTAGGACCTAGAATCAGGTCGGGCACTTGCACAAAATACAGAAGGAGCTCTAGGTAAATCTGACACACACAGAGCATTGCCAATTCTATTTCAGCTTCAACAAAACATACAATAAATTATACTTTTATTTTGAGTAACTTTACCAATTGCTCTTAGATTTTTCTGTTTATTAGCGTACAGTAGATGTAAGCACATGTAAGATTGATGTTTGATAATTTAGAGCAGTGTTTCCCAACGTGGGGCCCACGCCCCACAGGGGGGCAATTTGATTGTTAAGGGTGGCAATTCGAAAATGGAAAAAAAGATTTATGGAATTATTTGATACTCTTAGTGATTTTTTAAAGCGATAAACCTAAAATTAAAAATCTGTTAACGGTCGATGGTAAGGCATTTGTGAGTCGATATCTTTGAAACACTAAATATATTAAATAAACAACTTCAAGGAACAAACAAAACGCTTGTCGATGCAAAAACGAAGATATTTGGTTTCATTACCTTTATTGAATTATGTCAAACATATATTTACAACAACAATTTTGAAAAGTTTCACTGGCTCTAAAAATTTGAAGTGACTGATACCACTATATATGTTATTGTCGATCATCTGACAATTTTATCGGCTGATTTAAAAGAAAGATTTTCTGATTTGAAACAAATTTATTTCCCAACTTGGATGATGCAGCCAATGTTAGTGGATTTGTCTGATATTTCAAATATGCAGTATCAAGAAGAACTCGCAGAAATGCAAAATGATGAATCAATTAAAACTTTATTTAATATAAAAGGAGCGATGGCATGGCTTTGTGAGGAAACGGAAATCAAATGCAAATGCAACCAAATGTGCAAGAGAACTATTGTTACCATTTCCATCTTCATATTTAGCTAAGTACGGCTTTAGTGCCATAAATGATTTGCTGATTTAAAAAAAAAACAAAAAAAACGGCTGGATATAACAAAACAGGGAGACTTGAGACTGAAGTTAACTAAATTGGAACCTGACATAAAATCTCTTTGCAGCAAGCATCAAGCGCAATGATCTCACTAAATTTAAATAATAAATAATTACTAATAATTAAAATAATATAGAAACATCTTTCATTAAAATTATTTTGTACTTAAATTTCAGTTCTCCATTATATGTTTTGAAAATTTACTTACTGTTTGCTCAATAATTTCCTAGTGATTTCTTCCTAAAACCTACCACTCAAGTTTCTTTAGAGAACATTTCAAGTTTTGAATATTAAAATTCTCAGTCAGAGGATACCAGGCCACACGTTTCGACCGCGAAGTACACAAAGGAGGAGTTCTAATACTTACACGAAATACAATACCATGCAGCGAAGTATCTGTGATCTCTGACAACCAAACGGAAATTATAGGTGTTGATATAATGATAAAGGACGTGAAAATAAGAATCTACAATCTGTATAGCCCAGCAGATAAGGACCTTACACTCTCAAACATGAAAATAACTGACACAAACTGCATTATTGTCGGAGACATTAATAGCCGTTCAGAAAGATGGGGATACCCAGATACTGACAAAAGAGGAGATGAATTGGAGGACTGGAAAATAGACTCAAATCTCCATCTACTCAACAAAGCGGATGACACACCGAGCTTCTACTCCAGAAGATGGCTTACCACTTCTACTCCAGACTTAGCTTTCTGCACAGGAGATATCCTCCACAAAATCGATCGCCATGTGCTGGACCAATAAGCAGGTAGAGACCACAGACCAATCAAGCTTGTAATGAATATGGAGTATGTTCCACAGGAGCAAAAGCCCTTGCCCCGCTGGAATTACAAACGAGCAGATTGGGACAGATTTGCCATACTAACAGACAAATATTGTGAAAACATAAATACACGATATGGCAACATAAAGCAAATGGTGGAAAGTCTAAACAGAGCGATAATACAGGCAGCCACTGAGTCTATTCCAAGAGGAGCGAGGAAAAATTACAAACCATTCTGGACTGAAGAACTACAAAGTTTGGAGGACAAAGTTGAAGATGCCAGGAAGACAGCAGAGAGAGAACAAACAATTGAAGCGAACATCTCTTTCAAAGCCATCTCAGCAAAATATACAAGAACAGTAAATCAAACAACAAGAGATTGTTGGAGGGAAAAAACAGAAAACCTGAATTTTGACAGGGATGGAAACAAACTATGGAAACTAGTGAAAGCCATGAACAATGAAGGACCTAGAAACAAACAAATAACAATTAAACAAGGAAATGCCTTGCTTACAGGAAAAAAGGCTGCAAATGCACTAATGGAACACTATGCAAATGCAAACCACATTGAAATTACAACCGAACAGAAGAAAGCAATCAAAGACAAACAGATACATCTTAGAAATACAGAGACAGCAGCAGAATATATGATGGCAGGAAGAAATGGAACAGGCAATGAATACCCTAAAAAAGAAGAAATCACCAGGAAAGGATGGAATCACAAATGAAATGCTAATAGGACTAGGCACCAAGGCAAAGAAGAAACTACTAGCAGTCCTAAATAACAGCTGGAAGAGAGGAATAGTCCCACAGGCATGGAAGGAAGCTATACTAATACCAGTCCCAAAGAAAAGAAAAGACCTGGAAGAACCAAATGGCTATCGACCTATCAGTCTACTTAGCTGTGTAGGAAAATTAATGGAACGCATTATCAATGGCAGGCTAACATGGCATCTGGAAGAAAACAAACTCTTAACACCACACCAAGCAGGATTCAGAAAGTACAGATCCACTGAAGATCAAATAACCTATATAGCTCAGGAAATAGAGGATGCCTTCCAAGAGAAAAAGCACACACTAGCAGTCTGGATAGATTTAGAAAAAGCATTTGATAAAGTATGGAAGGAAGGACTGAAAGTAAAACTGCAAAAAATGCATGTTTGTGGAAAAATGTATAAATGGATCAGCAACTACCTTGAGAACAGAACTGCCAGGACAAAAGTACAAGGACAATCAAGCAAAATGATGCAAGGTGTCCCCCAAGGAGGAGTTCTTTCACCAACATTATTCCTAGCATATGTAAATGACATCACGGAAAATTTTCCAGCCAGAGTACACACATCCTCCTTTGCAGATGACCTAACCATATGGACATCTGAAGAATATATTAGTAGGCTACAGCTAACAGCAGAATACAGCAAGCCTTATTAGCGCTAGAGGACTGGTCAAAATCATGGCTAATGAAGATAAGTGAGGAGAAAACAACATGCACAGTGTTCTCCCTCTCAAATAAAACTCAGCAACCTAAGCTGGTATTGAATGGAAAAATATTGCGCCATGAAGAAAATCCAAACTATCTAGGAGTCACCTTTGATCGTCGCCTGACATGGAAGACACAGGTTGAGAAAAATCGAACAAGAGCAAGGCAGAGAATGGCAATCATGAAAAAGCTTGCTGGTACAACGTGGGGAGCAGATGAGAAAGTTCTCAAGAAGTTATATACTGGACGGGTGAGGCCAGTACTGGAATATGGCATTGCAGCTTGGGCAACAGCAGCTAAGTCAAACTTTAACAAAATAAGTAGAGTTTAAAACCAAGGAATGCGAATCATAACTGGAAGCCTGAAGACAACGCCTATTAATGAACTAGAAAAGATCACTTATTTACAACCAATGCAGGACAGAAGAGATAGCAGAGCCCAGCAACAAGCAGAAAAATTTAGAAGATTGACAGACCACCCTATGTATAACAGGTTTAATGGTTTTGGAAAAGGAAGACTGAAGCGTAGCAACTTTGTAGAAACAAAAGATTAGGGCAGATCCCATACTTAACATATCAACAGTCAAGCCCATTTTCAATGCACACAACTTCCCAGCTTGGAGACAGCAGCAACTGCCTGAGATGACAGAAAACATTCCTGGTATTGAGAAAAAGAACACTCAGAATGAAACCGAAAGAAGAAAAATAACCCTCAACTACATAAAAGAACATTACCCAAGCAGCAATTGGACCCATGCATATACAGATGGATCAGCCAAAGATTCAATTAAAAATGGAGGAGGAGGAATTCTGTTTAATTTAAAAATTGGAGTGATAAAAACACAGTCAGTGGCAACTGGAAAATTTTCAAGTAACTTCAAAGCGGAGGTAGAGGCTTTGAAAACTGCAGCAGAAATGCTCTTGATGGAGGAAAATAAAGAGAAGCAGATAGCTATCTTCACAGATGCAAAGTCAGCTGTCTCAATACTGAAGAGCAAAAACAGCACAGAACTAGCTGACCTAAGAGCAGCACTCCATGGTCTATGCCAGAAATCCAAAAAAGTTGTAATACAGTGGATCCCATCACATTGCAGTATACCTGGAAATGAAGAGGCTGACAGACTAGCAAAAGAGGGTGTACGATTACCACAGCCTGACATAGACATAACCTATAATGAGGCAAAAAGGTTTATAAAAAGCACTTATAGAACCAAATGGGAATCAGAGCATCCAGGCCACCAGAAGGATGATGCATATTACAAACTCAACCGAAGAGAACAAGTAGCAATCTTCAGACTCCGCACAGGACATAACAGGCTGAAACACCACTTGTTCAATAAACTAAAGATAGGAGATACCGATGAATGTAATTGTGGAACTGGTAAAATGACAGCTAAACATTTGCTGCAAGAGTGCCCAATATATGCAGAACAGAGAAAGATATTTTGGCGCACGCCTGCTTCATTTGAGGACAAGCTCTATGGAGATATCAACAAGCTCAAGTTGACTACAGCTTACTTTAACTACATTCAGGTTGACATCTAAAGGTGCATGAAGATGTATTTAGACTGCCACACTTCATACCACAGGTATGTCGGTTACAAAAGCGTCCCAGAGGCATGAAATGGAATATTGCTTGGATAGCAAATCCATTACGTGGAAAGTCCGAATCAAAAGCTCACTGTGTGGGCTTCGTAAAAGGTGGAAAAAGTGTCCTAGTGACACAAAATGGAATATTGCTTGGATAGCAAATCCATTACGTGAAAAGTCCGAATCGAAAGCTCACTGTGTGGGCTTCATAAAAGGTGGAAAAAGTGTCCTAGTGGCACGAAATGGAATATTGCTTGGATAGCAAATTCATTATGTGGAAAGTCTTAACTGAAAGCTCACTGTCTGGATGTCATCTGCAGACTGCATTCTTCTGGTTTCCGGAGGAACAGCCTATGGTGAATGGAAGGCCCAATATACGGAAGTGAGGCTAAGCAGCCATGTGCAGGATGTGATGATTCCTTGGGTGAGCCCAGTACCAGAGCGTTGTGTGATGGCTCTGCAAGTATGGAAGCCTCCTTGGATGGCGGGGAATGCCCATGGTCTGCCCCTGCCTTCCCTTGAGGGTTGACCAGGATGTCTTTGGCTGTTCTATATGGGCCAGCTAGGATGGGGGAATAACACCACAACAGTGAGATTCAAACGTCCTAAGAAACCCTCGGGAAGGTTAACCCGGTCAACAAATGCCCACAGAAGTCAGATGTGTCGGCCTAACGGTGCAAGAACGCAGCTCTGCTGTAAACAGGCACAACACAGTCACATCCGAAAAAAAATCCAGATGAACGAAGAAGAAGAAGAAGAATATTAAAACATATGTATATGTTGGCGGGAGGGGGGAGGGGGAGGAGGGCATAAGAATTTTAGAAAGGCTTAGGTGGGGCATAGCACAAAAAAGGTTGGGAAACACTGATTTAGAGTGAGAATTCATTTCTTGAGTGATGATAATTCTCTGGGGGCTGTAATTCTTCTTCTTCTTCTTTGCGTTCATCTGGAGTGTTTTTTCAGATGCGATTGCGGTGTGTCTCGTTAGGCACCCTTGGGTCGAAACCCTTAGGCCAACACATCCGACTTTTTGCGTGCATTTTTGACCAAGTTAGCATTCCTGGGAGACTCACTTTTCTGGTACTGTCCACCTCCCGGCTGGTCAAGTTGGAACAGTCGAAGACTTCACGGTCATATCCCTCAAAGGAAGGCAGGGACAGTCCATAGCATTTTCCACCATCCTGGGTGGCTTCCACAATTGCAGAGCCGACACATAGCGCTCTGGTGCTGAGCTCACCAAGGGAATCGTCACATCCTGCTCATGGCTGCTTTAATTCCTCACTTCAATATATTGGGCATTTTGTTCGCCCCGGGCCATTCCCGCACAAACCAGACAGACAGACAGGTCTGCAGATGGTATCCACTCAGCGAGTTTTCGAATCGGACATGTGCTTGTCGTTGAGCCAGTCAGAGCTGTTCCAGGCACGGCGGGCATTCGGAAAACTACCTAGTCAGAGCTGTTCCGAACAAGAGTGGCATTCGGATACTAGGTAGTCAGAGCTGTTCCTAGCACGAGAGATATTCGGACAAGACATTTCACATGGACGTAAATGCGTAGTGCCAATTTTTATTTTGCCACCCGTAGGACGGCACTTCCGACTTCAGCTGGCATTTTTAATGAGGTTAGCTTTCCTCAGGTTTCGAGACACGTTAGACTTATTGTTGTGATGTCGCCCACATCTCAGCTGGTCAAGATAGAACGGTCAAAGACATCACGGTCAACACTCAAGGGAAGGCAGGGGCAGACCATAGGCATTCCCTCGCTATCCAAGGAGGCTTCCATAATTGCAGAGCCTGCACATATTGCTCTGAGACTGGGCTCACCCGAGTTGCCGCCACGTCCTGCTCTTGGCTGCTTTAGTTCCTCACTTCCATGTGTTGGGCTTCTCGCTTGCCACTGGTCACTCAAGCACACACCAGGAACGGTCAGTCTGTGGGCGACATTCACTAGATAAGCTTGTGCTTTTGACTTTGGACCACGCAATGGATTCGCTCGCCGTGCGCTCCATTTCGCGTCATTGAGACGTTTTACCACCTTTGTTTACACTCTCTATGAGTTAGATACAGACAGTTTTTGTAACCATTTCATTCGACTGGGGTACTTCTACCTTTCAGTACTCGCTCACGAGGTAGGCTACATGTGCTGCCGGCTCAGCACCTTACCTTCGTGCAGCAGTAAGCGAGAAACGGCCAGGCCCTCTCATCCGGGGATCCCTCATATCCCCCAACTGAGAACCTTCAGAACAAGTATCTGAACTGGGCATGTAGCGTGTTCAGTATCTCACCTCCATTTTTGGTAGGTGGGTATCGGCCTGGCTCTCACATCCGAGGGTTTATGACTTAGAGGCGGTCAGCCTCAACCCTCGACAGAGAGCTTTAGAGTACGTGTCAGGACCAAGAAATTCTGCCTTCGTGCACCTGATTTAAACTTTTAACTGCTATCCTCAGTCTATCTGCAGAACAGCAGGTTGTGTCTCTCTTAGTCTGGTCCCTATCCCAAGAGCTGTCCAATATGTAGTTAATATCCATCAGCATGGCTCTTGGGTTCAGTGGGACACTCAAGCTCCCCCACCACGTCATGGTGGAGACACATCGGGGGAGGCTGTAATTCTATCACAGGCAATAGTAGCCCAGATAACTAAACCTGCTGTCTTTTCCCGATTGTGCAGCTTCAAATTTTACTTTCTGGTGCCTGTGCCAATGTTAGGAAAGTTGGCATTTCCTGGGCCAAAATCACATATTCTTAATCTATGAGCCGACACGGTCTTCTTTTCCTACAGTGGATAGACTTTCTCAAGGGTTAGTCTTTATGTCTTCTGATTTGTAAGGATTTTCCTCTTCATTTAGAAGACACCGCTACAATTCCTAACAAAATTATGTATATTACATCCAATTTTATTTCTACACTCACAGCTTCTCTTCACACAAATACTCCCTGGAAGTGCATGGTTTATGATGAGTTTGTGTAAGGGGGCTAAAATTTAAATTCCTCTTTGAGCGCCTGAATAATTAATAATGGAAGGAGGGAGCAAACAGAATAAAATAGTATTCCCTTGAATCAGATCTAGAATTGTGCTGAGAGAAGAATTACCTTACATTTTGTGTGTGTGTGTGTGTATGTGTGCATACGCATGCGTGTGTGTGTTCACTAGTTTTGAACCCCAGTATAGTCCATCCATGTGCTATTACATTTTAGTGCACTGGACTGAATTTTGCATGTGGATTAGTTTTCCCTATTACCAATGTGCCTCCCCATCCGGCAAATCCACTCCGATTTAAGAGGTACTTTTAATTTACGTTCCCAAGTCAAGGACGAGAAGACAACATTTTAGTCCAGCTGACCAATATAGAGGTTGAACCCGCAACCTCAGCATCAGCACACTGAATGTTTAAGAATGAGTGCTCTCATCTATTCGGCCATGCTGACCTCCTTTTATTTAGATGATTGGTGTCCTAATCTACATTTCTATCTTCTTCTTTCGTTCGCTTGAAATATGTCTATAACTGCAATGTTGTCTCTTGTATGAATTTAACTGTCTTTTGTTAGTTCACTTAGCGTAGAAAAAAAGAGTTTTTCTTCCACTGTCGTCTCTCTAGGCCAGAAGGTTTGCCTAGACATGTTGTAGTTTGGGCAGTATGTGCTCTGCTGTCTGCGACGCCAATCCACATGTGCATATGGCTGATTCACCAATCTTGAAATTTGTATATAGTGGTTGCGTAATCTGTCCTGTTCTGAGGCATTACATTTTTATCAAAACCATCCCTTACATAATTTTTCTTATTTACACAATCACAATTTAGGAAGACTTTCAGTTTTTTCATGACCACGGGAAATTCTGCTTTAGCATAGATTTCTAACAATATGAGACAACTGTGATGGTATATTACATCAGAACATTGATAGAATATTAAATCATAATTCAAACAATTCAGTTATAAGAACATTCTAATCAACAAAGAAACAGATTCAACAATAAGAGAATAATTAGTCAGATATATCACACAAATAGAGACAAGTAGTTATGTCTACCTACATCTCTCTCATATACACCAGGTTCCATTTTCATCACTTTGCTTATGTCCCTGCCTCAGCTTTTTGTACTGACCTCTGACTAGCACATCTGAAAAATAACATTTGTAATGAACAATAACCAAAGAAACACACTGAATTATTCACTAAAATCTGATTCTATTACAAACTTTAAAAAGGTAAGCCTTTCTATATACTTCATTATGTTGGGTTGTATGCATTCTGAACCACCCGAAACTAGTTTTGTGATTGTAAATAACATTGTTTCAGTCATGTATGAGTTGGACATTGCAAATAGAATCACAAGGCTGCTGCCATAGCACTATTGTTAGGAAAGAAAACCTACCCATGGGTAGAATGAGCCTGTTATCTTTGATGAAATCTGTCTAGAGGACGCAGACCTATACAAATGCATGCTGAAGTTGAACATATTTGCCTTTGAGGTGGAAAAGTTGGGGTAACACACTCCCATCAAATGAGGGACAAGAATAAGAAGAAGAAACACACTGACAGAATTATACAAGAGTAAATTACAAGTCAGCATAGAGACAATAAAACAAACAAACAACACTACTGATTGGAGACTTGTTAACAATTATCAGATGTTTTCTTAATTGATTTCCATGCTTTCAGCTTGTTAAACTGTTGTCAGGGTTTGGTTTTGGCAATCTTTGACACCTCAGTTGAAGCTGAATCAGTGCCTTTAACTGTTACAACTAGAGGAATAAATATAAACAAACATATGGGGAGGCTTCAAATGAAAACCTTAAAAGTGTGATCGAAATTGCAATAACCATGCCATTGTCTTGTAACCTGTCAATATTGTTGTTAAGGATGTCAAGAGTGTTGGAACATCATGAGGCAGATGAACATGATATCATAAGGACAGTTTAAAGATGTCCGCCCCACTTTTGACATACACCAAAGAGGAGCAGCGTTCTGTTATCCATTTTTCTTTTTTATCAGTGAAGGGGTGAAACCTATAGAAATTCATCAGCGAATGAAGGTCCAGTATGGTAATGCAATCCTGTCAGTCCAGCATGTGTAAGAGTGGAATAGGAAGTTTCAAAATGGCGTGACTTCTCTGACAGACTGTTCACAACCGGGTCAGGCACACTGAGTAGTGACCCCAGAGTCGCTTGCAGCTGTTGAAGACCTCATACAGGAAAACCACTGAAAGACACAGTTGCACATTTTGACATCAGTCAAGGTTCAGCACACATCATCCATGATGTGCTACAATACCACAAAGTGCCAGCAAGGTGGTTGCCATGGCAACTTACTCCAGAAGTGAACTGGAAACAATTAGGTATATTTTGCTCTTGCGAAAAGAAGAGACACACTAAACACAGACACAATGCACATTCACATACCTTACAAGGAAATCCATCGTACGCAGGTGAAAACCAAAGTGTGACATCCAAAATCAGAAGCAATCAATAAATATATAAAATGAAATAATAAAATAACAAATAAGTACAATAGGACAACAAAGGCCTCCTGTTCTCACAACCTTCGCCTGCCTCTCTCCTCTCATAACGTGACCAAATAGAGATGATTCCATTGTCCTGATATGGATAATCAAATGTCTTTGTGAGCTTGTAAAGTTTTTGAAAATATGAAACTTTCCTGTAGCAACATAATGACTTTGTTGCTATAGCAAAGATGCATATACTCAAAAGTTCCAGAAATTATGATAATTATGATAAAGTGACAGGTGTGAGTCGACCATCATTTTGCAATCTCTAAAGAACATTAGGACTTTTGAACTTAAATAATTCAGAAATATTTTTGTGAATATTGTGGACCGAGAAGAAGACAAATAGTGACATTCTACAGGAACACAGCATTAAAGAAAACGTGCTCATAAACCTTGGTAACTGAAATACACTGGCCATAATGAACATCAGTGGTTTAGAAAGAACACTGTTGGAAGACATGGCTTTTGGAAGAAGAGGCTAGGGTCTGCCAGATAAAAGGATTGACATCATGACACAGAGGAACGTCAGTATCAGAAATGATTCACAGCCAAGAGACTGTAGGCTGTAGACTGTAGGCAGACATGATCACCAGTTCAGACACCTTAGACATGAAAGTGCATGCCATAGGGGAGGAACTGGCAAGCTCCAACGTATCAAGAATTTTTTTCTGCCCCAGGTCCGTGAGGAAATAACATTCTGCAAAACATCTGATGATTACAATATTTTAATGTCTTAATGATGATGTAACTGTGGCAAAATTAATTCACCAAAGAACTTAAAGAAAATTATTATTATATAATATATATCCACTTCAACATTATTATTAATTATAATTTACATTATGTACCTTGAGTGGGGCACAGTTTGATTTCACTTTGGCAAGATAAAATTGTCTCTGTGGCTAAGCCTTAGCCTAAGGGCTGCTTATGGACACGTTCGAAACACAGCTGGACCGATTTGGTTGCAGACCGCGATGCACTGGGTTTTAACGTGCTGGTTGTTCAGAAGGCAATGGCAAACTACTGAACGTAAACTTCACTTGCCAAGACATCAACAACAGCAGTAAAATGCTGGTGTTTACATTGACAGCGATGTCTTGTACTCCTGAATTTGTAGCTAGGATACGGATATTATGAAAAATGAAAAAAAAAAGATAAAATAAAGTATTAACAATGTAATGACTAGAATTCAATCCAGTCCAGAAAAATAAGTGTAGTCCTTGTTCAACCTGTTTTCTCGGTCATTGTTATAATCATAATCAAGGTGCCGCGACTTGCGTTCTTAGATTCGCTAGACTTATTTTCACCGTTGTCTGCATTAGGTTTCAGATGGAGTCGTTGCTTTTTCTCATCCCACTTTTACATATTTTTATCATCATCATTGGCACCAGTGTTGCCATCTCCCTTTGATGAAAAAGCACCAAAATCGACCCAAAAAAAGCACTAAAAACCACCAAAATTTTTTAGGAAGCACCAAAAAAAAGCACCAACTGTTTTTATTACCAATGTAACAAGGTAGCACAGTATAATTTATTATTACCACTTCATATTACAATGAAGTTTATCCCAGATCCACCAAATCCCAATCAGAACTACTTTCGAGCCAAAAAAGCACCAAACTGCAATACTATTTTTTGGGAAATCACTAAAACAAGCACTGGTGGTATTCATTCAAAATGTTATAAAGTAGCACATTATAATTTATTATTATCACTGAATATTACAATGAAGTTTATTCCAGATCTGCCAAATCCCAGTCAAACAACTCCTCTTCAGTTTCTGTAGCTATTTCCTGCTGTGTTTGCTCCTGCGATGATGAGGATGAGGAGGATGATTGAAAGAAACATGTATATGCCTCCTGTGATCCAATTTTTCACAGAATATCCTTAGGTAGTTTATAATCATGACAGCATTTGCCATATCTTTTCATTCCATATCTAATAGTCAAAACAGCTGTCAAACTCTTGATGCTCAGTCTGTTCCGCAATTTTGATTTTATATCTCCCATCTGACTGAAAATACACTTCACGTCCGCATTAGAATGAGGTAAAATGAGCACAGTTAAAGCTTAATCTGTAAGATCTTGGAAAGGATTTTCACTGGTGGCATCCCTGTATGAGGCTATTTCTGCCCACAGTCCAAGTGTGTCAGAGGTCTGTGTCCACTGCATAAGATGAAGTTTTCTCCACTGGAAATCGATATGGGTGAGAGTAGCTGCATCTTCTACAAACATTTTAGCAAGATCCAATATACAGGGCTTCATTTGCTGTAGACATTCACTTCCACTAAGACATGACACGGACTGCAACACTCGAACGTTATCGGGTGTACGTAAACACAGCTGTGTCAATAGCTCTATTAAAAACTGGATGCACCTTCCACGAATTTCTTTCTCATCGGAAAACTTGTAGTCTGCTATTTCTTTCTCAGACTCATAACATAGATTGGTATTAGGATCAAAATAATCCTGAATAGCATCACTTTCTGTTATTTTTTTCCCAGGAATAGCAATCTTTGAACTGATAGAATCAATGAGCTGGACAAGATCGCTGAGTAGTTTTGTTGGAGCCTGTATATCTGCTTAGAATTTCTTATTCACACTTTGAACTTCTCAGAGAATATGCTTGAGAAATATGAGATACACATAGTTTTTCATGTCGCTAAACATAGAATGTAGAAGTTCTGCTGTATAACAGCGCTCGTTGAGTCTTGCTACATCAAAATGAGTTCTGAGCTCGACCCACTGCTGCAATATTCTGACAATGGCAGACTGAATGGACATCCATCATGTCTGGCTTAATTGAACAACCTTCAGCGGATGTTGTCCATCATTTAATAGAGCAAAAAGCTCCCTGTACTTTGCTTGACGAAGACTTGACTGAGAAAACCAGTTATATGTTTCTCTAATCATGAACTCTATGTTCCTGGGCAGACAAGGAGCTGCAGCCTGTGACACTGCCAGCTGAAGGGAATGACATACACACCTAACTAGTACCAGATGAGGAACTGCGGATTTTAATTTTGTATATATTCCATTGTTTACACCTGTCATGACAGATGTCGGTGGCGAGTGCAACTAGTCTTTGCATCTCAAGTCCATTCTTGTTTAAACAATCTTTTAATGCAATGCATATTGCCTGCGCATTGCAGTCACTCACTTCATCTAAATCGTATTAAAGGGAGTTAAATTACTTGAATATTGCACGGTAATGTACTAAGACTGTTTTACTCCCTCGCTTCAGTTCAAATTCGGCTTTTTAGTGTCCCCAAAATGATTTTTTAAAGTAATTTTTACCCACCCAAAAAAGCACTAAAAAGCACCCAAAAAATTTTGTGAAGCACTAAATTTGCGCGGCCGTGCTAAGAGCAAAATTTTCGCACTAAATGGCTTGAAAAAGCACTAAATTTAGTGCAAAAAGCACTAAAATGGCAACACTGATTGGCACCTTGTCGTCTTGACAGATGATAGTTTGTGCTTCAAAAAGGCATAATAACTTTTACCCATGGCAGTAGCGAATGTGACTGATAAGGCCATAGCACAAAGCCTGGGCTAAAATATAGAGATCATGTGTTGCCCATGCAGCATGATCCCTCTCTCGGCCTGCCTAGTTAACTCCAGAGGAAAGGTAACACCTCTACATCTGGAACAAGACAAGCTGCAGAAGCTGCCGGATCAGCAAAGCAATGCTCTAACTGTCCGCCTCTCGGAGCTTCGATTCTACACCAGCCGCCAACAACATAGTATACTTTCAACACTGAAGACAGGAGTATTGTTAACAATAATCATAAACACTGACCTCAGATATGATTTCTTGTTTAATTTCCAGGTTTTCAGCTGATTAATTTGTTGTCAGGACCTGTATTTGACAGTCTGTGCCAACTCATTGGAAGAAAAATTACCGTAACTTGCATAACCTGGGGTTATAGACACAAACAAACATATTCAAATACTTCTACCATGTTTTACTGTATCAGCTTGATGAAAGTTATTTATATGTGTGTAGCTGCTTGAAGTTTTACTGCAGATGACTTCTGATCAATTGTTTATTTTCCACATTGTCTTTACGACATGAAAGTATTTTATTACTTCTTTTCCCATCAAAACTATCATCCTCGTGTATCATTCCTGGCAAGATTGGTAAACCTTGGTTTCCATCAAACATGATTTGAGATCATATATGTGTTCTATTCTTGATTATACCATTCACATTGGATAATGTGAAACATGAGAAATAAATATTTAAACATGGATGGAAAATATATCAGAATAATAAAGAACATATATTAACAGTGTAAGCAGATATAAGAATTAACAACCAGTAAGGGATGCATAAAGAAGGGTGTCAAACATTTTCACGTTTAATATTGTTTGCACGCCCTTAACAGGATGTCACAATCAATTCCAGCATTATTTGGCTGTTTTTTATTTCCTAGACAACTATACATTCTGTAGTTTGCTTTCTGAACAACTGACACTCATACCATTGTGAAAACCAACGTAAAGCGATCTGCTACAAACTGACTTTGAATGAGGTATGTCAGAATTGTGAAACAGTGTTCACTACCCTAAGCCATGGAGGTCAGCACAAGTACTGTCCTCTGGTTTATTTGCCATATAGTGAGTATAAGATGACATTTATAGAAAATGTGCAAGGAACTGCAGTTGGTGATCATAACATAAACAATGTGCATTAGGGTCATGAAATGTCTTGATAGCAGCAAGTCAGATGAAACTACAGAAAATGGTTGATAAATGGTTTTAGAAAGTGAAATATAGGGCCCCACATTTGAATAAGAAGTACTAATTAGGGATACTAATAAACAAATGTGTCGTGCTCAAATGTACATATACAGTAAGATATTTGGGGTAAGAACAGAATGTAAGAGTTTAGATACATGGAAAACACGTTAAAAAAAAAGACCAGCAATTTTGAAGATGGAGGTTCAGAATGCTCTTAACCATATGAAATCTGGCAAAACCCCCGGTTCAGACAGCGTCACAACAGAAATGATTAATGCTTTAGAAGAGTATGGTGTAGATAAAGTTACCAGTCTGCTTAATACAATATATGATACTGGAAATATACCTCATGAATTATGTAATTCTGTATTTATTGCAATCCCAAAGAAATCGGGAGCCTTGGAATGTGATCAACATCAGACAATTAGTATAATGCGTCACTTCACGAAGATTTTGCTAAGAATTATCATGCAATGAGTTAGGAGGAAAATACAACCTGAAATAGGAGAAGAACAATGTGGGTTTGTAGAAGGCAAGGGTACAGTAAATGCTGTGTATATACTGAGAACCGTAATCGAACGTCCTATAGAAGTAAACAAAGATCTACACCTTTGCTTTATTGACTACACAAAGGCTTTCGATAAAGTGAGACATGTCGACATGATAAGGATGTTTGAAGATCTACAAATTGATGGAAAGGACCTTAGACTTGTAACAAACATATATTGCAAACAACAAGCTGCCATAAGAGTTGATAATGAAGTAGACCAATATCAGCCTATTAAGAGAAGTGTGAGACAAGGATGTGTAATGTCTCCAGATCTGGTTTCCCTGTACAGTGAAAGTATTTTCAGAAATATTGAAGATATGGAAGGAATCAACATTGAGGGACGATGCATCAATAACATTAGATATGCAGATGATACGGTGTTGATTGCAGACAATGAACAGGACCTGCAACATTTAGTAGATGCGGTTGTTACACACAGTGAACAACTAGGGTTAGAATTAAATTGTAAAAAGACAGATTATGGTCGTCACTAGGAAGAACAAAATACCACAAAGTAATATACAAGTAAATGGGAATATTCTTCAACAAGTGAATCGGTACAATTATCTCGGAACAGTAATAACATCTGATGGGAGATGCCTTGAAGAGATTAAAAGAAGAATCACCATGGCAAAAGTAGCCTTTAGCAAGATGAAAAACATACTGACTAATAAAAAAGATGTCAGTTAAAACGAGAAAAAGAGTGTTGAGGTGCTACATAGAACCTGTACTTTTGTATGGATGTGAAGCTTGGACAATGAGCAGTCAAGCTGAAGGGCATCTGATGGCTGTGGAAATGTGGTTTCTGAGGAAAATGCAAGAAATACCATGGACAGCCAGAAAGACCAATGAACAAGTCCTTCAAGAAACAAATGAAGATCGTAAACTGACTGGGACGCAGAGGTGTTTCCAAGGCACCAGGGCGGGTTATATACTGGCCAAGACCTATTGACGCATCCTCGTCGAGCGTCCTGGGCAACAGGTCCCTTCGGGATCCTGGCTAAAGTCAGTAGGATCGCCAATTCCTCCAAAGTCGGAGAGTGTCTGCCTGTACAGTGAGGATCCACCAGTCTGCACACCAATAAGTCAGACATGGGACAACGGATACTCACGCAAACCTCAGGTCCTCTATGACATCACACTGATGTTGGACAACAGGATGCCTTCATCCGACATACAGGACTTTGCGTTGGAGCTCAAGCCAATGAACACAAGCAAGCAAGCAAGTAAACTGATTAAAGACATTAGACGGAGACAGTCAAAATTTTTTGGGCATGTTATGAGAAGAAATGAATTGGAGAACATGGTGACAACTGGTAAGATTGAAGGGAACAGACCAAGGGGAAGGCCTAGAAGCAAACACCTGGATGGCTTGGCCTCTTGGCATGGTCGAGACAGAAACACGGAGCTGATCCCCGACTCTGATGATTGAGTGAGATTGCAAAACATGACCGCCCACGCTTACTGGCAAGGCACATGATGGATGGGTGGAACAAATTATACTAGAGATTTATCCCAAGAATAAATAAACAGAATGGAACAAGCAAATGCCACATTTGAAGAACATTTTATGCAATAAGTCAGTGTCAATGGAAGTTGGGAAAAAAGTGTTCCTGCATGCTATGTAGAAAAATTCATGAAAATGTACTCACGCTGTCTTTATGTATTCACTGCGTACTCTGCATTGTGACAGCTTTCTTTTGTTGATTAAATATTCTGCAATAATATAAGTAAATAAGTTTGTAACTGCTGCATAAATTAAGCAATCACTAAAGCTAATAATTGATTTCTACTTCTGCTCTATAATTACACTATTCTGTAACTAAAAGTGAGCAATTAATACTTAAATAAATCATCATCATCATTTTCCACTTTTGCCATGAAGGGTTGTGGGGAATTCAATAAATACTTTTAACAAAACCATAACTTGTTACACAGTATGTTATTTAAATTTAAATTTAATTATGTACTGTTGCACTTCTAAGAAAAAGAAAGTGTTTATAAATTATAGTATTTATAGACGATAGATCAGCTCTTAGTCAGATATGATTGAATATGATGGAAGACGGTACCACCTGCTTTTTGTTAGCGCCGAATGTTGTGCGGCACTTACCAAACCCGACACCCTACAACGTGCCAACGGCTTTGGGTGGAAATGCGCAATTGGGAGGGTACAAGCCTTATTCTGCTGCAAGGAAATGCAGCCTAAACACAAAATGGGCACTCCGAATAACGGTCCTAAATTATTTAGTATAAAAATCATTCCTTACAGGGCCTCATTAGTTGATGTGGTCGATCACTTCCGGTTCAATGTGACATGGGCTGCTAGACCGATCGATGGATACAATAAATGTTTCCTGGGCCCAGACTGTAGTCGGAGTGTATATCTATTTCCACATTTAACTGATAGGCATACACTCCGATGACAGTGAGGGCACTCCGGGCTAAAAATCATTTATTGCATCAATCGATCGGTCTAGCAGGCCATGTCACACTGAACCAGAAGTGATCGACAACACATTCAATGCTCGTTCCGATATACAATTTTTTTTGGGCAGTATTTACAACTTTTGTGCTACAATTTCCACATATAACTGTGAAATATTATTGGTACATAATTCCATTTTCTCAGTTCTGTATTTTAGTTCCTAGCGTTTAATATTTTTTAAAAATTATATCACCTAATGAGGCCCTGTAAGGGATTTTTTTGCACTAAATAATTTAGGACCGTTATTCAGAAGAGTGCCGACAAAATGTCATGGCATGGCAGACCAGGCCCTAAGCCTTGGCTGGCAGCTGGTCTAGGATCAAAGCTCCAACAGGCAGACAGTTAGAGCATTGATTTGCTGATCATCTTCTTTGGTGAATTACTGATGGGTAAGAGATCTCGAGGTCAGCCTCTGTTACGATATAAAGATGTGTGTAAGCGGGACATGATTGATACAGGCATTGATAATGCACACTGGGAGCAAGACGCCACCGAACGTGTTGCATGGAAGGCAAATATCAGAAATGAAATAAAGACAAAGGAGAACATGATTGCAGATAAGTCACTCACTGAGCGCATGAGACGTAAGGTGGTGAGCGATGGTGAAAAATTACCATGTTTTCACATGCATCCATTGTGAATAAACATTTACACCCGAATTGGTCTGATCAGTCACATTCGCTTCGCCATGGATTGTAGTTAATATGCCTTTTTGAAGCACAACAATGTAACAAACTATCCTCTGTCAAAACGGCAAGGTGCCAATGAATAAATAGACGGGTTTAAAAACTCAAACTGGCTTTCAAAATTACTTTCAGCCATGTCAAATGGTGAGAAATTATACAAATACACAGATAAATTACTGCTAAAAATGAAAGTTGTATTCCGTTTAATTTTAGTAGTTAAATTGCCAGTCATAATTATAAAATAAATACGTGTCCGCTATATGCATACATACATGGGTCCGCAATTGTGAATTTTGTGGTGGCCGTCACGGTACATTATCACTGTTTAGTGTTTTCTGAACAAAGTAACAAACCGAAATTGTTGAATCTTTGTAAAATAAACACAAAATTTTTAAAAAAATGCATCAAAAGGTCAAATTGTATTTAACAGACAAGAGTTATTTTAAAAAATAGCTTACTATATGCCAAACAGTCAATATACGCAGAGACAAAAGTTTTAAGTTCAAGACGAAAATCGGTTGCAGCCTAGCAGACACACCACAGCTGCAATTGTTAGAGTTGTCTCCCCCGATGTTGTCAGCCGTTATTTTCGAATACATCCAATCAGAATGCCACTCTCCTGCCCAAAGCGCTTACCTGTATTCGAAGCACTGCTTCGACCGATTTAGCAGCAGACTGTGTCGCGCTGGTTTTAACGTGATGATATGGGAGCCGGTCGTTCAGAAAGTAGTGGCAAACTTTTTTTCCCTGCATATCCAATTACAGGACATCGCTGTCAACACCAGCATTTTACCGCAGTTGTTAATTTCTTGGCAAGGTTACGCTTGCCATTGCTACTGAGCGGCCGGCTCACATATCCCGTAAAGTAAAAGTAACGGGCTCGGCGAGAACCGCTACCGATTCTCGCGCAGCTGCGTTTGCTCACGTGGATAAACGGGATAACGGAGAAAGTCGCTACCACCTAGGCCAGGGAGACCGGCAATGGCAAACCGCAACGTAATAACTTGCCAAGGCATCAACAACAGCACTGCTGGTGTTGGCGATGTCCTGTGAATAGGCATAGGATATGCGGGAAACAATAATCAGAAGCAAGCAAGGGTACGTTTTTTTTTAACGCCTGGTCACGGGAATACTCTGCGCATGAATTACCTTTCCACCCACTCCCTCTCATTTTTAGATAGCACACAACAGAAAGTGCAATTTAAATAGTCTATATATAAAAGGCCGGTCTCTCTGGCTGTGGGGTTACAACACTTTCTCTCTGTAATCCCGTTTATCACGCAGAGTCTCGTAGCGGAGCGAGAGCTGAGGCGGTTCGACCCCCGCTCGTGACTTGCGGGATACTGAGGCGGCCGCTCAGAAAGCAATGGCAAACTACTGAGCGTAATCTTGCCAAGAGATCAACATACAGCTGAAAGATGCTGCTGTTGACAGCTAAGTCCTGTAAAGGATATGCTAAAAAAAAAAAAAAAAAAAAAATATATATATAAAAGACTAAAGAGAATGTTTCTGTTTTTGTGTCTTTGTGTGTCCTTTATGCGTTCCTGAACGGTCCATCCGATTGACATGAAATTGTCTACATAAGTTCTTCTCATTCCCGCGTAGCCAACTGGCATAGTTTGTTAGTTTACAAACAGTTATTTACGTAATAAATTAACATTAATTAAAATATTGCAAGGGGACTTAACTTAAGAAAAGTTATATCAAGGGACATTACTTTTAGTAGCATTGCTATATTATGTAATTTAAATAATTGTTGTATTTTTCTCAAAG
Source organism: Cepaea hortensis (assembly GCA_963921405.1). Taxonomy (NCBI): domain Eukaryota; kingdom Metazoa; phylum Mollusca; class Gastropoda; order Stylommatophora; family Helicidae; genus Cepaea; species Cepaea hortensis. The sequence continues at coordinate 98,179,015 of OY992887.1, read as the reverse complement.
TTTTATAAAATGTTTAAAGAAGTTATCTACAGGCATATGCGTTATAAAAAAAAAAAAGGTGATAAATACTTTAAGGCATCTTCAAAGTTTTCGTAAAAATAATGGATCTATTTTAGATACGTGAAAATTTTCGAACCCATTTTTCCCGCAACGGGAACGGGAAAGGGCCGAACATAGACAAACAGACAGACAGACAGACAGACAGGCAGGCAGGCAGGCAGGCAGGCAGGCAGGCAGGCAGGCTGACTGACTGACTGATTGATTGATTGATGAGACAGACAGACAGATTGATCCCCGCCAGAAGCTGGGCGAAGCCGGGCCGGGTCCTCTAGTATAATTATAATTGGCGGTAGGATCTGTAGGTAGTCATCTGATGGGAGATGCCTTGAACAGATTAAAACAAGAATCACCATGGCGAAGGTAGCCTTTTGCAAGACGAAGAACATCATCATCATCATCAAGTGCCCTGCCAGCTGGCGTAAGCGTTCATGGCTCTCCACAGATCTCGGTCTTTAGTGTTCTGGATCAACTCTGCTGATGATATTCCCCCATGTCACCGTCTCAATCTATCCAGCATAATTTCTCTTGGTCTACCTCTCTATCTTTCCAGGTGTCACGATGTTCTCCGATGTTTCTCTTCTCATCACATGACCGAATAAAGCTGTTATCTCTCTCTCTCTCTCTCTCTCTCTCTCTCTCTCTCTCTCTCTCTCTCTCTCTCTCTCTCTCATTGTTGTATATAATGTTCTAATTTTCATTTGCCTGTGTTGCAGGCAATCATTGTCAGTTACTCTGGCAGTCCAAGGAATTCGCAACATTTTTCTCAGGAATCACACTTCTGTTGCTTCTAATTTCTTCTTAATTTGTTCATTTACATTCCAAGATTCACTGCCATACATCAACGCCGGTTCTATACAGCATTTAAGCACCCTCTTTCTTACATTCAGTGATAATGACTTATTGCGTAAGATACTCTCCATTTTCTGAAATGCATCTTTTGTTTGCACTATTCTGCTCTTAATCTCTGCTGTGCATCTTCCATCTGGTGTTATAAATGCCCCTATATATTTAAAATTATCCACTTGTTTAAGAATTTTCCCTTCTATCACACTTTGGTGTCATCATTTTCTTTGATATCACCATTGTTTTCTGTTTTCTTGATATTCAAGTAGAGTCATTTCTTTGCACTTTCTCTTACTACAATGTCCAACAATTACAATTGTTGTAGGTCTGTTGCATTATATGCCACCAATACTGTGTCACCTGCATTTTAATCGGTTCCAAAAAAAAATATGTTGGAAGATGTCAACATTGATGGAAAAGATGTACGAATAATTAAAAATATTTACTGGAACCAAGTAGCAGAAATTAAAATGAAAAATAAAGAGGGTAGTTACGAACGCGAGGAGTACGACAGGGGTGTGTCTTGTCACTGGATCTCTTATATATTTTAATCAGTTCAAGGTGTGAGAAGAAGGCATAGAAATAGGAGGCAGGCGCCAGGAGAACAAGACGAAAAGTGGAGAGACTAGGTTTCAACCATGTAAGAGTGGGATACTGGAACTGTCGTAGTGCCAGGCAGAGAGGTCCTGTATTGGAGAGGCTAATATATGATGTTGATGTCCTCATACTCCAGGAGTTAAATACAGACAAATACCAATGCCCTGGTTACGTCAGTTATATAAACCCCACTGGGCAGAAGAGACATGGGCAAGGTCTGCTGGTGAAGAAAGGAGTGAAGCATGTGGTACTTGACTTGAGCCAGTGGAATCACAGTGCAAGAGAGGTCCAGGGCATACAAATGGAGATTGGTCGCCTAAGTTGGAACATCATTAATGTATATGCCACAGTGGACTGTTTTGTAAGAAAATAACAATGGGACTGGCTTAAGGAATTGGAGGAATTACCAGGTGATAGGCTACTCATATGTGGAGACTACAATGCGAGGAACAGAGAGTTGGATAGTAGTGGAGAAAACCGACAGGGAATTGCCCTTGCGGATGCCATGGTGGACTCCGATGTGATCTGCATAAATTATGGTAGGCCGACTAGAATGGCAATGAGGCCTGGCGATTGTGGCATAACCGCTAACCACCACTATTCAGTTGCCAAGAATGCACGCCAAAGAGGAGAAAATATAGAACCATTGACTGCAAACTGAAACCAAAACTTAAAAACCGAACGCCACACCAAAACTGAAACTGAAAGATTGACAGATGACGTCAATTCTAGGAAACATTTCATCAGCCCAAACTCAGGAGATCATTGGATAGAAAAGACATGTGACAACGCTTCCGCGCGAAACGCCTGTTTAGAATATGTTAATCGCGCACTCCTTCTGCAACCCGCCTAGCGAACAGACGCAAAAGCTAGTGTGACCAAATTTTCAAACAGGGACGGCAGAATGTCTAGATCCAAGGTAAGCTTGTTACTCCTTTAATTAAACTGATGACCAGATGTATCAAGTGACAAGTAATGGTATCCAGTGTTTGTAATGTTAATTGAAATGTATTATTATAAATTAAAACCTCTGAAGTGAAAAATGCTCGACTGTAGATTCTGACGACGCAGAGCCAATTCCCGGGCAAACTGACACTCTAATACTCTTTTCGAATACTGCAATCTCTGATATTCTTAAAGATAGTTATTAACTTTAAGAAGTGCATAATAATACTACATTCTATTCTGGACAACTGTACGAAGTGATGATTCTAGGGCAATATTGTGCATTTCCTCAGAAACACGGTTTCAAATGCTATCACTATCTACAGCTGATAAGACAGTTCGTGTACTAGAATAAGTGTCTCGTTTTAAAACAGACTTATCTATGCCTATTTTCACTCTAGAAAGCTGAAAGAGAAATCAAATCTTTCCTTTCTGCTTCATCTATTGAATAAATGGAGTTTGATGGAATAAATATTTATATTTATGTCAGATTTTACTTAGATAAGGGCACTCATGAACTGCATTACATCAGAAAAGTTGTGCTTCGCGGAACTCCATCACCAGAAGTTGACTTAACCCACTACTCAACATAACTTAAAACACCACACCACACCACCCAACACTCAACACCACAACAACAACAGGTAATAGGAGAGGAGTTATTATACAAAGAAGAAGAAGAAGTTGGTTAATTGGGGAAACACAGAGAACCATTTATACACACTACAAACCCAATTGAGTGATAGAAATGTTATACATGTATGCCATTTATGCATATGCATTTTGACACCTCCTCACTCTTGTCACTGTCTTACTGTACACGTCTCACTGACCCCAGGTCCAATGAGAACTTACATACAGCAGGAACCAGCTGATACCAGGCGTACACAGTGTGATAAACTCTGAGCACCCCAAATTAACCCAACGCTAGATCAGAGAAAAGAGAGGGGGGGGGGGGGACTAGTTCCTACTTCAGGAATTTAGGTTTTTTCCGACCTACTTCTAGAATATTGCATTGGTAGGATTGTACATATTTATGTGACTCTTACACAGTGAAATCTTGGTGGCAACCAATTGGCAACCAACTGGCCAACCAACCAACCCAGACCAGAAAGAGGGAAGAGAGAGAAAGAGATGAACCACACGTGAGATGGAAGATGACTACGCCATGAGCAGACTATGGGAGGCCTTCAGAGAAGCTACACGGGCGGAACTGAAGTGGATCCATCAGACAATGGACCGAGGCTTATCCTAATCTCCCAATCACAAGGTTACATTTTTAAGGAACACACAACACCCATTTCAGGAACAGATACCTAAATGTTGAATTATCATCTCCATATTTATAATGTACAACATTTATATGTATACAATGTTTCCACACTTGTTGACATCTTATGCATTGATGTTTATTTGTTGATTGACTGTAAACTTGGGCCTATATGCCATTTTCTATTTTATCTTGTGTAAACCACAACAGAAAATGTGTAACCGGCCTAAAGACACAGGCCCAGTCAATAAATGATGAACATTAACTGACCTTCTGTTAAATTGTCAGTCAAACCTATCAGTTGATTCTTCATCTTATGTGTATAAAACATGTGTCAATGTCTACTGGAATTTGTTAAATGTGTAATTGTCAAAACACATCCACTCATGATGCATTATCAAATTGGGGAGAGAAGACTCTAGGTCTATCAACTGCTCAACATCCATGCTTTTTTAACATAAATCAGACTGAGAGAATTCTCCAGTCTTTCCTCAGAATTGGAAAAAGAGGGCTCAAGAGCTAAAAGAATCCTTGGAGAAGGGGCAGAATCCCAGTTAGTATTTACTGTTCTCACCAGGGCCATAATCCATATCACCTAGACATAATTAATAAGCCGAGGCCTGCAGATAACTCGAGGGTCATATTCTGGGGTTATTGAAGATAGAAGAGGATGGAGCCCAACTTCTTTTGTTAGAAATGAGACATGCACTACAGTGATCTCCCACTCCCTTCAAAATATATGACATATTGGGAAGGCTACGCCCTGGATGGTTCCCAGGGAATAAAATGAGTTAAACAGTGCACATTGAGTGTAATTAAACAATTGCATAAAACCATTGTGTAATTAAACAATTACATAAAACATTAACACAAATATCCTTAGATCAAGTATTGTCATTTTGATAAACTTAATTAATTGACAACATGTAGGTTGTAAATCATTAATCACACATAGATAGAATCTCTGTTACCTGAATAATGTGTCTTCGGGTCAATAAGATCACATCTTGATTTAAACATAGAGTGTGTATCTACTATCCAAACACTACTTCTCTTCCAGAGAAGGTGTTCTTTTCCTGTGGAGTCTGAACTTAACAGCATTTCATCAACTCCCGGAAAATCTTATCCGGAAGGAAATCTCTGTCTAATTTCAGATTGTTTTCTTTTACTAGGGATTAATTCTGGTTACTTCAATGCCTACTGTCATTGGCTTTTCCAGCATTGACAGACAGACATAACATACAGTTTTTACTATTGTGCATGCTTTGCTGTATATTTGCAGATCCAGGGACTGACAAGCTTACGCGGATCAGACCTAACTGCACTTATATTTTTTAGGTAAAGCAAACAAAGCAATAAATTCTAGGCATGGCGGAAACTGTTAAGTTTAGGGCCCAAATAATGGAAACAGGTAGGGTGTCAAAGAGCTACGTAAGAGCTTAGAGCTAAGTATTAGATAAATAGAGCTAGAGAAGAGGAAAGTAACATAGCGATCTAGGAAACCAGACAGAAGGGACACAAGCACGAGTGAGAACTATAAATAGTTCTCTAACTGGACACACTCGTGTCAACGAGTATACGTGAGCTGGGGTTACCCAAGAAACTGGGAAACCCGCATCACGAGAAGTGACCATGCAACACTGGTTACTCTAACCACGTGACCAGCGCGCTTGAACTCCAAGCACGCAAAGCAGCTAATGCACGAAGAGTCAATTGCTCGTGGCTGAACACGCCACTGAGAGATTCGTCAGACAGTGACTCGACGGCGTAGGCGACGGACTGTATATCCGCTGTGAATACTTTGTTGCTAAGAAGGACAGTATCAATAGTTAGGACTTAAGCGTAGCTTCATTAGTTATTACCATCAACATCATCTTCTCGTTACATCTTTAAGACATACTATGATGTTTAATACCGATGTGGTATTCCGCTCGCGGAGCTCATGTACTATCAGCTCCAAATAAAATGTATCCTTTTGTACACCGTACGAGTTGTCATTTTCGTGTGGTACAAAAGAAGGGAGTCCTTGTATGCCTATCGCAATTGAGTTGTTGACAGGCAGGATCTCATTTGGCGTCAGAAGTGTTAGATTTGAACCTACACAAATCGGTAGGATCCGATTTGGCGTCAGAAGTGTTAGATTTGAACCAACACAAATCGGCAGGATCTCATTTGGTGTCAGAAGGTGGGGCTTGAACCACCTTCAAGCACTTTAATCTACCATTTTCCCACATAAATTCGGAAATTCTACAAAATGTTAATTATGTTATTTGTGTGAATTCTTTTGATGGAAATGTATGAAATATAAACTGTGATTGTGTGCAAATTGCAAACATGTATCTAAATTACGAATTTACTATCATTTGTGAAACATTTCTTGTGATACAGTCATAATGTCAACATTCATCACATTCACGTATGTACTTGTGCAAAAGCAAATTCTTTGTGCACAAGAGAAATAAATCAGAGGTCAAGCTAAAGTCATACAGCGCAGCTCAGTCAGAGACGATAGAAAGTGAAGACAAGACGACATTGACATTCATTTGACGATTCATCCTACAATTCATTGACGATTCATTTATACTATCATAACATTCATATCATCTACATCATTCATTTTATTGATATCACATTCATTTGCAGATTACCAACCGCATAAACTACATTGTTTAAATTGATAACAACTATGTATCGTATAGTACATGCATTTTTCTAAAATGTTGATGCTCTATTAAACAGAGACATCAGTTGTACAAGCAAGTCTATTAATTGTGTGTACGAAAGACAGCGGTGTAAAATCCCGAGTGCCGTATTTTTCAGCAGATTAGATGAGTATATTTTTCACTAATTTTGATAACCACCGTTAACCATGCATCTTCTTTTTCAGTGAAGATTGTAAATATCTAACACTTATTAACTGTAAAATTGTATTGATAGCAGTGGTGTAATAACATAAAGCCATATAATGTCATCATTAAATGACTGTATCCAGGCTGGCAAAGAACTAGGCCATACTGGAGAGAAATTAGAGAAATTGGCAGAGCAGAAATACAAAGAAGTAACAGAAAGAGAGAGAGATGAAAGAGCATTGGAAAGACAGCATCAGAAAGAGATAAGAGAGTTAGAGGAAGCCACTAAACAGAAAGAACTGGAAATAAAGCAAAAGCAAATAGAGATGGATGATGCCACAAAGCAAAAGCAAATAGAGGTAGACTCGCAAACTAAGTTAAAGATGAAAGAGATGGAAATTGACTCAGACATCCAGATAGCCTCTACGAAACAGAAGAGTCAGGAAGAGCAAAATAAATTCTCTAAATATAAGGGGATCATCAAGCCCTATAGTCAAGGGGATTCGATCTCAGCGTGGACTGAAAATATAGAGTTCCAGCTCAGAATTCAGAAAATACCGTTAGAAGATTGGGCTATGATCTATATGAGAAATCTCAGTGGGGAGCCCTTAAAGGTTATCGAGTCGATACCAACAGAACTAAGAAATAACTATCAATATATCCATGATAGGATTATGCAGCATTTTCTACTCGATGCTCCTGGATATCAGATCCACTACTCACAAATCAAACCAAAGCCAACCGAAACGTTTTTAGACTATGTATCAAATGTTCAGATTATATTCAGTAAATGGCTTAAGGCGGCAAAAGTAGGGAAGAATTTTGATAGATTACAGGACTTAAAGGTGATGGATAAAGTCATATCCACAGTTCCTACTCCCTTTGCTAAGTTACTTCAACAAGCAGACATTGAATCTATTGAACAACTTGAAAAACGTGGTTCAGCTTATTTTTCTTCAAACCGCGATATATTTAAATCATCATTACATGATACTGATATTACTGCTTTTGCTAAGAACTTACCAAGCAGGTCTTACAAACAAAAAGGGTATCAGAAGAAAGACACACCTTATCAAAAGCCACCACAGTGTGGATACTGCAAGTTATTCCATCCGCAGTACTCGATGTGTGATAAAAGTCCCTCATACCCTGCGCATCTTGAAATGATGATGAAAAAGCAGGAAAACAAACGAAACTCACACAAACGTGCGGTTAAATGCTTCTTCTGTTCTTCTTATGGCCACTATTCTTCCAAATGTTTGGGCAGGCAAAGAATGAAGGCTATCAATGCTTTGCTCATAGATACATCATCTGACGATGATAGTGTAGTTGAGTCTGAGCTCGAAAATGTATTACCATTCAATGAGTGTGAGAGTGTGGCTGTAGTTACTGATATGTTAGACTTTAATAAATGTGACACGTGTCACCAGTTTCATGCGGACGGGAAACTCAAATGTGGTCATATTGTACCATGTTCCAACGAAGATGCTAATTCAGCTTTAGCCTCCAGAGGTAACCTAAAGTTCCACGATGCACTGGTCAACGAACAACCATGCCAATGTTTACTTGATAGCGGGAGCACGTTACTCATGGTAAGGAGAGAGCTAGTTAACCCAGAGGATTATACGGGCGAGTGTGTTAAATGCCGCACTTTTTCTGGTAACATTGAGAAATACCCGCTGGCAAAAGTCCGTATAAACACCCCGTTCCTTTCCGGCACATTTACGTGCGCGATTTTGCAGAATCCCTGTACTGACCTGATTTTGGGTTGCTTGCCATCATTAAAACACTGTACTGATGACGAGATATTAGCCTGGAAACAAACAAACACGGCTAATGCTGTAACTAGGTCAGAGACCCAAAAACATTATCAATCAATCAATCATGTGACATGCCGGAAAACGTGGGCGGTCATGACTCGCCATTTCACTCGATCACACATTATACTGACCTACAAAATGAAATGTTACAGTTGTTAACACCCAGCGGTGCTAGTAACAATACCACTCGACAAGAGTTTATCGAGGCACAACGCACCGATCAAACTATCGCACCTTATTTTAAATTGTTAGGTGAGCGAGCGAAAGTAACTAAAAATGCATCTTGGTATTTCAAAATGCATAATGGAATTCTCATGCGTTATTATACCACCAATAACCATGAAATTCAGCAGACGGTGTTACCTTTAAAACACCGACAAAATGTGCTAAAGATTGCGCATGAGCCACCGTTTGCTGAACATTTGGCTTATAACAAAACAAGAGCCAAAATTTTATCACATTTCTTTTGGCCTAAATTTGGTAACGGTATTAAATCTTTTTGTCGGTCATGTACCATTTGTCAACATGTAATAGAAAAGGGAAAGCACGTAACAGCCAAGGTCCAAGGTTTAATATTGGCTTCTCGAAAGAGACCATTCGAAAGTTATGCTAATAAGGGTGCCAAAACCCTACACCTTGAACCCAATCAAGAGGTGCTGCTTTTACTACCAGATAAACGTAACTTGTTATTAACGTCATGGCAAGGGCCATTCAAAGTGGTACGAAAGATATCAGATGTCGACTATGAAATATCGATAAACCGAAAATTAAAGATATTTCATATCAACATGCTGAAGCCTTATTTCTCACGACAAGAACTGTTGACAGACGAACAGAATGCACCTACACCAAGCAACTGGACGACAGACGTACATAACACAACTACACTAGGTAGGGCGACAGATGACGACGACGTCGCAAACACACCTAGTCAGGAAACAGAACACACAGTTAGTACAACGACTGTACTTAATCAGACAGATGACGATGAAATAGAATTACCAGTCCCGACAGTAGACACGACGGGGACAATTGATAGCATACGGTTAGAACCGAAACTCACAGACGAACAACGACGACAAATCATAGAGCTAGTAACGGAGTACAGGAACATTTTTTCCGACATCCCAGGTAGGACGGACAGGATAGAACGTCCATTATTCTGACTGATAACATTCCTATCAAATGCCGACCTTATTCCATCCCATTAAATTACAGGGAAAGTCTCGACAAGGAACTTCTAAATCTTGAGTCGAGTGGAATAATCCAAAAATCACAGTCAGATTACTCTTTTCCTATCGTCCTTGTGAAGAAAAAGGACTCGACGATCCGCCTCTGTGTCGATTATCGCCGGTTAAATAACGTGACCAAGGTCGATGCAGAGCCTATCCCATCATATGAAGATCTTATCCTTGATATGTCAACATCACGTATCTTTACCTTACGAAGGGATACTGGCAAGTTCCGATGCATTCATTGTCTATCCCTTTAACAGCATTCTCAACACCTCTAGGTCTGTATGAGTGGCGATTCCTTCCTTTTGGCCTTCGTAATGCTCCAGCCACTTTTGTCCGACTCACCAGGGACCTTTTACATGGAGTTACGAATACAGCGACGTATATTGATGACATATGTATCCATACCGCAGACTGGACATCACACTTACAGAAACTGTGACATGTCTTCGATAGATTGCGATTATTCGGTCTTACAGTAAAGCCAACCAAAGTGGAGTTGAGAATGGAAGAAATTGATGTCCTAGGCCATACAATCAGCAGAGGCCAACTTAGGACAGATGACAGAATTGTCACGAAAAATTCTCAATTTAACTATGCCAACGACCAAGAAGCAGGTCCGAAGTTTGCTTGGTCTAGTTAATTACTACAGCAAATTTATACCCAATTTGGCTGAAATCACCAGCGTTTTTTCTGATGTTTTGAAAGCATCTGTGAAATTAAATGTACAAGATGCACAGTTAATTGGTGCCTTATCAAAATTGAAACGTATGTTTAGCGTTCCACCTATTTTGCGTTTGCCTAACCAAAATCTTACGTATTTTCTTCGTACAGACGCAAGTGCTATTTCCATCTCTGGCGTCTTAGGCCAGTTCTATGAGGGAATTTTCCACTCAATAATGTATGTAAGCCGGAAAATCACTCCTGCTGAATCAAGATACTCAGCCTGTGAATTGGAAGCTTTAAGCGTCATCTATTGTATCAGGAAGCTTCATAGATTCTTAGCGGGTACGGAGTTTGTCATTGAAACCGTTAATTCGCCGCTGACTGTAATGTAGTCTGGAGTCCACCGCAATAACAGGATCTACAGGTGGTCCTTAATACTGCAAAATTATGCTTTCACTATTAAGCATTTGAAGGGAAGCATGAACTCTCTGGCTGACACATTGAGCCGACCTTCTCACAATGAGATACCTGAAATACGAGAAGAGAGCGACCTTATATCACGAAAGACATTGACACTGTAATTACCTAGTGCCCTATGTGGTGATTATGGACACTGTAGTGCGTTACCATCGCCAGTCGTCTAAACTTGTGTAATATTAACTGTGTCAGTATAAGTGAAATGAATAGACGCGTTATTAGTTGTCTACACCACCACCATATATGCATCCCGTGAGTGGATCGAAATATGAACGTTACCCAGGATGAGAGCGTAAATCAGACTTTGTCTAGCTGAACTATATTTTTTCGAGGACATTCTACAGAGGCCGCTGCTCCGACATCACACCTGGATGTAATTAGTTAGTTTAGTTAAGTAGAAATTATATGTGATAGGTATATAACATGTTTTTATGACAGTTGCGTATAACTTCATATTTTTGTAGTGATATTAGAATTATGAATGTATAATTACCTATACAACGTTAGTTATAACATTTGAGAGTTAAAATTCACCTACATTTAGTTAGAGACTCATTTAGTTTAATATCTACATCATACTTTTTCAATTATGAAACATTACTTTTGTTACCACCATTTAAACACATTCAGTTATATATTTAGTTAATTAAAACATTACTTACAAATTAACCCCATCATTTAGGAATTTATATCATTCGATGTACTAATAACACTTTAAGGTAACTAACCCACTTTTCCCCATTTTGATCATTTAGTTAGATTAGTTCCCTTAGAGTTATTTAGAACAGTACACCAACTTACAATAGATTAGATATCTTAGTCATTACCACAGGATTGGTAGCAAACAATCCGCGCAACCATGTATATTTTTGTATAGATATGACGAGTGCAGAAATACAGCACAGTCAATTGGCTTGAAAACCTGTTTAACTTCAGCCAACTATTTATTGTACATATTTAATGTTCATCCAATTATTTTTCTTGAACCATATTTTAATGACTGAAACTATTATTTTAAAACCACTATCGAATGAAAGATGAACGAAATATGTGTAAATGAGACGGAGAGAATGAATTAAATAAGGAGAGTGAGAGATTTAGCGGTAATTTTTTTTTCGCCGCACAATACGACTTCTTGTAATTCGTCTGTGTCAGTCTGTGTAAACAATGTGTAGTTCGGATTTTTTTTTATCTGTGTAGTTGCTATACTTTAGTGATAGAGATAGGAAATATATTTTGAGCATCTTGAACCGGGACTGTAGTCATAAATCAGCCTAACACACTTGTTTGTGTCTGCAATAAACCGCTTTACGGCGCTCGAAAGAGTACATACACGTAAATTATAAACGAATACACATATTAGTAAGTTAAATACACTTTAGTTTAATAGAAAACACGCAACCAACCAGGAAAACTAACACATAAAGTTGCATACATCATTATTTACAAAGAACGATAATTACTCTAACAGGGGACACAATAACATCTCGAAAACCTTAGTGTAACACTTAAATATTTCTTCACAAGCGGGAGCTAAAAAGGTGAAGAGTGGCACATAAAGCATGTATACTAGTTGGAGTAAATATTATATGGGAGCATGAACATTTATTATTCATGTATTGTACTCGTAACAGAGGCAAGTTGTATGGGTTGTCAATTATGGACAATTGGAGGACAGGTCATAAGACATAGGTTCCGGTTCACACAATTCCCAGAAATATAATGAAAGTCTATAGCCAACTGTACTAGTGTGGTGGGCTACTCAATTAGCCAAGTGAAGTAATACAACAGTGTGACGAGGGAAAGGAGAGATCTTGTCCTATCCCCAGAAGAGAAGTAGAGAATGTACGCAGTCTTTGACAAAATTAGACATCCAATTTTTGTTGAGATTTCGACTTGCGTTACACCCACAACTTAAAAGTTTGTAACACAGCACGGAGGGAAGGAGAGCCTGTCAAAGAGCTACGTAAGAGCTTAGAGCTAAGTATTAGATAAATAGAGCTAGAGAAGAGGAAAGTAACATAGCGATCTAGGAAACCAGACAGAAGGGACACAAGCACGAGTGAGAACTATAAATAGTTCTCTAACTGGACACACTCGTGTCAACGAGTATACGTGAGCTGGGGTTACCCAAGAGACTGGGAAACCCGCATCACGAGAAGTGACCATGCAACACTGGTTACTCTAACCAGGTGACCAGCGTGCTGGAACTCCAAGCACGCAAAGCAGCTAATGCACGAAGAGTCAATTGCTCGTGGCTGAACACGCCACTGAGAGATTCGTCAGACAGTGACTCGACGGCGTAGGCGACGGACTGTATATCCGCTGTGAATACTTTGTTGCTAAGAAGGACAGTATCAATAGTTAGGACTTAAGTTTAGCTTCATTAGTTATTACCATCAACATCATCTTCTCATTACATCTTTATAACATACGATGATGTTTAATACCGATGTGGTATTCCTCTCGCGGAGCTCATGTACTATCAGCTCCAAATAAAATGTATCCTTTTGTACGAGTTGTCATTTTCGTGTGGTACAAAAGAAGGGAATCATTGTATGCCTGTCGCAATTGAGTTGTTGACATAGGGAATGCGGGTTAGATGGCCCTGCGCTAGCTAACTATGTTGCAGACGCATTCGACAGAAGAGAAAGGCTTCAAGCAGAAATAGAGGAGAAAGAGAAACGATTCAAGCAGAATTGGAGGAGAAAGAGAAACGACTTCAAGCAAAATTGGAGGAGAAAGAGAAAAGACTACAGGCCGAAATGGAAGATAAGGGGAGAGAATGTCAACACCAACTGGAGGTGAAGAGAATGGAACTGGAAGTAGAGATTCGAAGACTAGAGAGAGGGAGTGGTCCCACACCCTCAACCTCATCAGGATTGCCAGTGACAGAACCACATTCTCATGTCTCCCACCTTAATTCAGGAGCTATGTCATTTCCTCTGGAGCCCTTCAATGACCACATCGAAGGATTTTTATCACGCTTCGAGGCAATGGCTGTCAGCTGTGGGCTTGAAGAAGGGAGATGGGCAACGAACTTAGCGCAAGCTTTAAGATCCACCGCGTATGACGTGTTCTCGAGACTCACTCGTGAGGAACAACAGAATTACGAAACACTCAAAAAGGCACTCTTGAGCCGATTCGAAGTGGACGGGGATTCTTACAAAGCTCGTTTCAAAACCACAAGGAAAGAACCGGGTGAGAGCTACGGGCAACTGGTTGAAAGGCTTTAATCTTATATCCAGCGATGGACAAGCCTAGGGAAGTTTGAGGAAAGTTATGAAGGACTCCGTGAAATGATCATCATTGATCAGATAAAGGGGAAGATATCGAGTGAAATGAAGGCATTCCTAACATAAAACGGGACTGACCACCTAGAAACAATAATCATCCTGGCAGAGAGATTTGAAAAATCTCAGAAGGAGATGGGAGGTAAGGGACGTTCGAACAAAACCCCCTCTCAAGAGAAAACTCCTAGGCCAACAGAGGGTGAAAACACTTTAGCCACCAAGAACAAGGGGAAATCCCAGAAAAACACTCAAAACACAGCCCAAACAGCGCCGAAGGATGACAAACCATTCTGCACCCATTGCAAAATTAGAGGTCACACATTCCAGAATTGCAGGAAGAAGCCACCTCCACACACAGCGGCCTGTTTGGCCAACCGAAAAGAGAAAAGAGTGAGCACTGGTGAAACGTCCAAACAGACACCTCATAAAGACACATCATCTCGTATTCCGGTTGTAGAATCCATCTTGCTAAATGGATTCAAGACGACCTGTCTATATGATACTGGGTTATCGTATGACTGTGTTGTTTCATCATCCTTAGTTCACCCTGAACAGGTGAAAGAGGAACTAGTGGAATTACAGGGACCACTGAGGAGTTCAACAAATATGTCTCTTCCAGTGGCAAAAGTGAACATAGCCTCGCGGTATGTCACTGGGACAATCAAGGCAGCAGTCTTGGACGATCCGATATATCCTGTAATCCTCGGCTGTAGATTTATCGTTCTAGGAGAACCTGTTCAACCTGTGGCGGTGGCGACCATGACCACTCGATCCCAGGCGACAAAAACTCCAGAAACAACTACGCCAATCCCTCGAACGGAGGAACTGAAGAGGGCACAAGAAGCAGACAGAACCTTGGATCCCTGCTTCAGAAAACTGCCAAAATCACATTTACCTCTACGTAAAGGTGATCTGTTCATGAAGTCAGCACTTCTTTACAGAAAACCAGGACGAGCTGGACAAGAGTTTAACCAACTTGTTGTATCAACTCCATAGATGACTCAGATCTTGGAAATGGGTCATAGTCTACCATTCAGTGGGCAGATGGGTATCAACGCTACTACACAGCGGATTACAACTCACTACTTTTGGCCAGGGATGAATTCAGACATACAACGGTTTGTAAAATCGTGCCCACAGTGTCAGAAAGTATCACCAAAACACCGGACACCACCGGCAATGTTGGGTGAATCGCCAATCACTGGAATTCCATTTGAGAAAGTGGCTGTAGACATAATCGGACCTCTCTCAGCAACGAAGAGGCGAAACCGATTCATATTAACGCTTGTGGACACAACAACCATGTGGGCCGAAGCGGTTCCTATGCCCAGCTGTGACTCCAAACACGTCGCTGATGCATTATTAGGAATATTCACACGTCTAGGATTCCCGCAAAGGATCTTGACGGACAACGGTTCACAGTTTCGTGGTAAGCTCATGGAAGACACCTTCAGACTGTTTCATGCACGCCATATCTTCAGTTCACCATATCACCCTCAGTCAAATGGACTTGTGGAAAGGTGGAACGGGACATTGATTAGTATCCTTCGCAAAATTGCCCAGGAGAAGACAGAGAATTGGGACTTGTATTTACCCACAGCTTTATTCGCTTACAGGTAAGTACCCCATCACTCAACAGGTTTTGCTCCAGCCACACTGTTGTTTGGACGACCGATCAAAGGACCACTGGAGGCGTTACTTCGAACCTGGACCGATAATACTACAGGTGATACAGTCGTGACTGCATCTGCATATGTTGCCGAGTTGAAAAATCGTTTACAACACAGTTGGAAACAAGCGAATGCCAATATACGTCAAGCCAGACGAAGAATTGCTCGTAATTTCAACCGCAAGGCAAAGGATAGAGAGTTAGAGGTAGGAGAGAAGGTGATGTTGCTGCTTCCAACCAGTCAGAATAAGCTGCAAATCGGATGGAGAGGACCTTATGTAGTGATGGAGAAGATCTCACGTACCAACTACAGAATTTCAATCAAAGGCAAGATGAAAGTATTTCATATAAACCTCTTGAAGAAATATCATGAAAGACCCTCAACCACCGAACCTGCACATCTGATGGCCATGAGTGTGGCTACTGAAGTCGAAGAAGGATCAACAATGGGAGTCGAGTACCC
Source organism: Cepaea hortensis (assembly GCA_963921405.1). Taxonomy (NCBI): domain Eukaryota; kingdom Metazoa; phylum Mollusca; class Gastropoda; order Stylommatophora; family Helicidae; genus Cepaea; species Cepaea hortensis. Next base: position 98,162,828 of record OY992887.1, on the reverse strand, counting down.
ACTGCAAGCAAAAGAGACCTTTAAGGATGTGGAAATCAATCCCAACTTAACAAAGGATCAGCAAAAGCAGATTAGGGAACTTATGGCGAGGTATGCAGAAGTACTTACTGATAAGCCAGGAAAAACTGATTTGGAGGAATTTGACATGAAGTTAAATGACACAGTGCCTGTGCGAGTCAAGACTTACCCAGTTCCTTATGCAAAGCAAAAGACTTTAGAGGAAGAAATACAACAGCTGCTCACCGCAGGAATAATCTCACCATCTGAATCACCTTACAGGCTAGCGTCGTTTTATTGAGAAAGCCAAGTGGAGAACATAGATTGTGCATCGATTATCGACAGCTCAATGCTATTACTGAATTCCAAGCAGAACCTCTGCCAGATCAGAATAAACTATTCACAGCACTTAACCGAGCTAAGTACTTTACTAGGATTGATCTCAGTAAGGGATATTACCAGATTCCTGTAAAACCGGAAGTTAGACCATGGTTAGCTTTCAGCACGCCTGGAGGACACTATGAGTTCAACGTTCTTCCATTCGGATTAAGTAATGCTTCCAGCGTTTTTACACGTATGATGAGAAAATTGCTTGACCCACTACAGCATCCAGACATCAGTCACTTCATGGATGACATCCTGATCGCAACTGAAACATTTGAAGAGCATGTAGAAACACCGCATCTGTTGTTCAGGCGCCTCATAGAAACTGGATTGACGGCTAGACCAAAGAAGTGTCAAATAGGATTCCAAGAATTGGACTTTCTAGGTCATAAGATATCTCATGGACTGATAACTCCACAAGAGGGAAATGTGGACAAACTCCAGAGAGCACCTCGTCCAAAAACAAAGAAGGATGTAAGATCATTTGTATCCTTATGTGGATTCTATCAAAGATACATCAAGGACTTCAACACTCTGTCAGCACCTTTAACGGATCTTACCAAAAAGGGGAAACCAGAGAAAGTCACTTGGTCAGCTGACTGTGAGAGAGCTTTCACAGCACTAAAGCAGGCATTAACTGCTCATCCAGTCTTACATCTATCAGACCTCGACCAACCATTCGTGCTGCGCACCGATGCCAGTAACATAGGAATTGGGGCAACGTTGTTGCAGAGAAAGGGAGATGTACCATCAGAGCTATTCCCTGTAGCCTATGCTAGCAGGAAATTAAATGCAGCAGAGAGAAATTACAGTACTATCGAGAGATAATGTCTTGCGCTCGTATGGAGTGTACAGAAGTGTCAAGCATACTTATATGGCAAACACTTCACAGTGCAATGTGACCATCAACCACTCATGTTTCTCGCAGCATCTAAGACTCTGAATGCCCGACTTATGAGGTGGTCGCTGCTTCTTCAACCCTACTCGTTCCAGGTTGATACATTCCTGGGAAGATGAATGTGGGAGCGGACTTCCTGAGTAGACACCCAGTGCCTGATGAACCAGTTCAATCAGATGCAGAAGAGAATACAAGGGAGGAAAACACGGGACAAATTTGATAACTGAAAATGTTGGAAACATAGTTCCATACCGTAGAACAATCTGGGGTGGGGCCATGTGGCATAACCGCTAACCACCATTATTCAGTTGCCAAGAATGCACGCCAAAGAGAGGGGAAAATATAGAACCATTGACTGCAAACTGAAACCAAAACTTAAAAACCGAACGCCACACCAAAACTGAAACTGAAAGATTGACAGATGACGTCAATTCTAGGAAACATTTCATCAGCCCAAACTCAGGAGATCATTGGATAGAAAAGACATGTGACAACGCTTCCGTGCGAAACGCCTGTTTAGAATATGTTAATCGCGCACTCCTTCTGCAACCCGCCTAGCGAACAGACGCAAAAGCTAGTGTGACCAAATTTTCAAACAGGGACGGCAGAATGTCTAGATCCGAGGTAAGCTTGTTACTCCTTTGATTAAACTGATGACCAGATGTATCAAGTGACAAGTAATGGTATCCAGTGTTTGTAATGTCAATTGAAATGTATTATTATAAATTAAAACCCCTGAAGTGAAAAATGCTCGACTGTAGATTCTGACGACGCAGAGCCGATTCCCGGGCAATCTGACACTCTAATACTCTTTTCGAATACTGCAATCTCTGATATTCTTAAAGATAGTTATTAACTTTAAGAAGTGCATAATAATACTACATTCTATTCTGGACAACTGTACGAAGTGATAATTCTAGGGCAATCTTGTGCATTTCCTCAGAAACACGGCTTCAAATGCTATCACTATCTACAGCTGATAAGACAGTTCGTGTACTAGAATAAGTGCCTCGTTTTAAAACAGACTTATCTATGCCTATTTTCACTCTAGAAAGCTGAAAGAGAAATCAAATCTTTCCTTTCTGCTTCATCTATTGAATAAATAGAGTTTGATGGAATAAATATTTATATTTATGTCAGATTTTACTTAGATAAGGGCACTCATGAACTGCATTACATCAGAAAAGTTGTGCTTCGCGGAACTCCATCACCAGAAGTTGACTTAACCCACTACTCAACATAACTTAAAACACCACACCACACCACCCAACACTCAACACCACAACAACAATAGGTAATGGGAGAGGAGTTATTATACAAATAAGAAGAAGAAGTTGGTTAATTGGGAAAACACAGAGAACCATTTATACACACTACAAACCCAATTGAGTGATAGAAATGTTATAAATGTATGTCATTTATGCTTATGCATTTTGACACCTCCTCACTCTTGTCACTGTCTTACTGTACACGTCTCACTGACCCCAGGTCCAATGAGAACTTACATACAGCAGGAACCAGCTGATACTAGGCGTACACAGTGTGATAAACTCTGACCACCCCAAATTAACCCAACACTAGATCAGAGAAAAGAGAGGAAGGGGGGGGGGGGGGGACTAGTTCCTACTTCAGGAATTTAGGTTTTTTCCGACCTACTTCTAGAATATTGCATTGGTAGGATTGTACATATTTATGTGACTCTTACACAGTGAAATCTTGGTGGCAACCAATTGGCAACCAACTGGCCAACCAACCAACCCAGACCAGAAAGAGGGAAGAGAGAGAAAGAGATGAACCACACGTGAGATGGAAGATGACTACGCCATGAGCAGAGTATGGGAGGCCTTCAGAGAAGCTACACGGGCGGAACTGAAGTGGATCCGTCAGACAATGTACCGAGGCTTATCCTAATCTCCCAATCACAAGGTTACATTTTTAAGGAACACACAACACCCATTTCGGGAACAGATACCTAAATGTTGAATTATCATCTCCATATTTATAATGTACAACATTTATATGTATACAATGTTTCCACACTTGTTGACATCTTATGCATTGATGTTTATTTGTTGATTGACTGTAAACTTGGGCCTATATGCCATTTTCTATTTTATCTTGTGTAAACCACAACAGAAAATGTGTAACCGGCCTAAAGACCCAGGCCCAGTCAATAAATGATGAACATTAACTGACCTTCTGTTAATTTGTCAGTCAAACCTATCAGTTGATTCTTCATCTTATTTGTATAAAACATGTGTCAATGTCTACTGGAATTTGTTAAATGTGTAATTGTCAAAACACACCCACTCATGATGCATTATCAAATTGGGGAGAGAAGACTCTAGGTCTATCAACTGCTCAACATCTATGCTTTCTTAACATAAATCAGACTGAGAGAATTCTCCAGTCTTTCCTCAGAATTGGAAAAAGGGGGCTCAAGTGCTAAAAATCCTTGGAGAAGGGGCAGAATCCCAGTTAGTATTTACTATTCTCACCAGGGCCATAATCCATATCACCTAGACATAATTAATCAGACGAGGCCTGCAGATAACTCGAGGGTCATATTCTGGGGTTATTGAAGATAGAATAGGATGGGGCCCAACTTCTTTTGTTAGAAATGAGGCATGCACTACAGTGATCTCCCACTCCCTTCAAAATATATGACAGCGATGCAGACACTGCTGTTGTCTTGGCACTTGTCTCCCAGTCATCAGTCCTCGATGTAAAGTGGACTATTTTGAATGACCATGGGAGTGATCACCTGCCATGCTCAGTCCTGATCTCAAAATCCAGGAAAGTTAAGGCTGGGAGAACGCGCGGGATCTTCCGGTATGAGTGCACCGACAACCTTCTTGGACGCCTCAGACAGTGGGCATGCAACAGGACTTTTAAAACTCCTTTTTTGCATCCCCCATGGTGGACCCCAGAAGTAGACAATGCTTGGAAAGCAAAGAGAGCTGCAGTGCAGCAGGTAAGGAAAGTCCTACAGACACCTCGAAGCTCACGTGGGGAAATGGACACAGCGAAAAATGACAAGAAAGACAAGGTGGAGGATTTCAAGCGATGTGCTGCAGAGGCCAAGAACGTAAAATGGGAATGTTTTATGAAGGAGATTAGTGGTGATAAAACACTGCGAAAACTCTGGAAACTGCACAGACAAATGCAAAGAAAAGATCGGCCTATAACAGTAGGAACAATTTATAAAGAGGCTGGTGTACACGTGACAACAGACAAAGAGAAAGGGGAGGCGTTTCTCCAGAGATTTTTAGAGCAGACCAATCATAATGATGCGGATACCAGGGATGCAGTTAGAGGGGAATTATCTGGCACAATGGAGAATATGTCAATATGCATTATGAAGATATCATACGGGTTCAAGATGTTAAATATATTTTGAAAAAGGCAAAAGACACGGCACTAGGGTCCGATGGTGTTAGGAATGGCCACATGAAGGTTTTGAGCGATGTAGATCTGAAGGAGATGACCGACGCTTTAATCAGAGCATTAGGACAGCATTAGTACCGTATGATTGGTTACATAGCTATCTCAACCCTCCCAAAACCATTCAAAGATCATTCAAAGCTTAGCGGCTTTAGGATCATCATCCTTCAAAATACATTTGGGAAGGTTTTAGAGAAGATAGTCGCTGTTAAGCTGCAGGATTTTTTGTTTTGCCTTTGACGTTTATGAGGGGTTCTAGAGTCGACAGGAAACGATGGCGGCAGCGCTTGATCTCGAGGATGCGTATAATAGAGTTCGCTATGATATTTTGATGACCGCACTGATGGAGAAGGGGGTCAATCACGGGTTGGTGAACTGGATAGCAGCGGTCCTGCATTCTCCTCGGATTGCTCTCCGTCTCGGTGCACGGACCTCAGAGCCACATATTTTAACCCCGGGACTGCCACAGAGATCTGCAATCTCACCGGTGCTCTTTAACGTGTATACGAGCGAGATTGCAAACCTAGAAGCACCAGGGGTTGGAAGGATACTAACATTTGCAGATGATATTCTTGCATATAGGCAGAGGAGAAATAGGGATCAAACAGCCCAGGAGCTACAGGTGACAGTAGACAAAGTGATTGATTGGTGCACTGAAATGAGTGCTGTCATCCACCCGGAAAAGGCGGCTGTTTTGTGATGCTCTCTGAACAACAGGACTGTGAGAGATAATGTCCCAAGCCTCACGATAGATGGTAGAAGCATCAACAGAGAGAACAAACTGAAGTATCTGGAAATCACATTTGACAGGAGTCTGTCCTTCAAAGACCATGTTGTGACAAGATCTCAAAAGGGACTCAATGCATTTAAAACTATGGCTGCAATGGACACAGAGCAGAGAATGCTCTTCACACTATACCAGCACTTGATCCTCTCAGTGATTAATTATGGACTAGGACTGCTCACTGTCTCAAAGAGTCAGCTGGTGAAATTATAGCGCATACAGAACGAAGCTATGCGGGTCATTCTGGGATGCACCAGAGACACCCAGTAGTGTGTATGCGTTACGCCCTTGGTCTGCCGACTGTTGCTGGTAGGTACAAGGTGATGCAGGCGAAGGCATACCTCAGAGTAGCTGCAGACACAGATCACCTGTTGTATGAGGCGCTGGACGAAGTTAAGTGTCAGAGACTGATAAGAGGGAAATCATGGATGGCTCAGGCGGAGGATAGGATCAGACAGGTGTGCATCTTGGAGAACATTAGGCGAGGAGAGGAGTGGGTCAGAGTGCCAGCGGAGCAGTCAGACTTGTGCAAAGTTATAATCACATTGAGTCGGGAGTGCAGAGAGTGGCCAGCAGAGGCCACGGAAGTGGAAATCCAGCAACTAATTCAGGATAATGTTCGCCCGGGTGCTGTGATTATCTACACAGATGGTTCGGTGTTGAGAGGCAGGAGAAGTGCCTGGGGATTCTTAGCAAAAGCTAATGGTCGACGTTTGGTGCAGGAGAGCTTGGCGTATGATACCACAACATCTGGGTTAAGAATGGAGGTGGAGGCAGTCAGTACAGCTTTCCGCTGGATGGAGAACACGATACATACACACATCGTGATTGTAACTGACTCGGAAAGTGTGCTGAGGAGGGTGAGGACAGGAAGGCTTCGCGCAGAGTGGCTTGCTTTGCTTCGGAGGTCACGGATAGCAAGCATCGCCTGGATATTTTCTCCGGGGCATGCCGGTGTGCTGGGGAATGAACAGGCGGACAGATTGGCTGGCTCGGCAGAACTTGGTGGAGTATTGATGCATGACAAGGCAGACGTGGTTGCGGCCTTGTTGGAGCACGTGTACACCTCGGAGGAGCAAATGTCACTATAGTTTGGTAAGAATGAGGCAGCGAAGTGTGACGAGGGGATTTGGCCGACGCTCAGAGGAAAGGCGAGATGGACATATAATCAGATTGCTACTGGAACTATTAGTGTTGGAACTCTTCGCTGGCTGCTGAGGATGGGGACGGAGCGCTTATGGGAATGCCCCGAATGCTGTGATGTCGGTTCCTAAATCAATCAATCAATCAATCAATCAATCACAGGACCTCTGGATCCGAGTCTACACAGATGGGTCAGCACAAAATGCTGTTCGAAATGGAGGAGCGGGAGTGTACATAGAATACCCAAAATAGTACTAGGGACACAGCTAGATTACCGACAGGAAAGTACTGCCATAACTACGATGCTGAAATTGAGGCAATCGAGATAGCAACAGAGAAATTACTAAATACCAGCAATGGTACACAACCTGTGGTGCTATTGACAGATGCAAAATCAGTACTCGAGGCGCTCCTGTCTGGGAAATTGCCAGTACTAAGGAGACTACTTTCTGAACTTAGCAGTCAACATAAGGTCACCATACAGTGGATACCATCCCACTGTGGAGTACCCGGAAATGACAGAGCTGATCAATTGGCTAAGGAAGGAGCCAAAGAAGAACAGCCTGATGTGCCCGTTACATACCACCACAAGAAAAGAATGATCATATCAGTCAGAAAGCCACCAAAACCTGTTCAAGATGACTACCACGTTATTGATAGACCAGAACAAGTCATTATTCTGCGCCTCAGAACAGGGCACAATAGATTACGCAATCACAGGTATACAAAATTCAAGATTGGTGAAACAGCCATGTGCACATGTGGATTGGCGTCGCAGACAGCAGAGCACATACTCGAAGACAGCCCAAAATATAACATATCTAGGCAAACCTTCTGACCTAGAACGACGACAGTGGAAGATAAACTCTATGGGCCGCTGTGTGAACTGAAAAAGACAGTTCAATTCATACAAGAGACAGCGTTGCAGTTATAGACATATTTCAAGCGAACGAAAGAAGAAGAAGAAACAATGGGAAATGTTAAGGGGCTCCATTCATCAAACTAGCAACGAAATATTACCGGAGAGAAGACACAAAGCTAAGAAAAAGTGGATGAATAAAGAAATCTTAATGCTGATGGACAAAAGAAAACAGAGTAAAGATGACAAACAAGCTAAGATAAATAAAGAAATAAGAGGTACATGTGTGAAGGCAAAAGAAAGTCGGTTAAACGAGCAGTGCAAACAAATAGAATTAAATTCCATTAAAGATAAAACAAATATGCATAGACGAGATCATTGATGAAGATTAGAAAAAGTGTGGGGGACAAGACTCCACCCTGGGGAACACCATGACGCAGTAGTACTTTCTTGCTCTTTAGTCCGTCTATCTGTATTCGGGCTCTTCTGTTGTGCAAGTATGCTTTCACCCATTTGTACATTCTTCCATTGACTTTGCAGTTTCTCAGTTTATTCATTCCAGACTTTGTCAAAGGCTTTCTTCAAATCTATCCATGCCGCAAGCACCAGCTTCTTCTCTTGGAATGCATCCTCAATTTCTTGAGAGAGGTAGGTTGTCTGATCTTCCGTAGAGTAGCACGGCCTAAAGCCAGCCTGCTGTGGCACAAGGATGTTTTTACTTCAATGTACCACTGCAGTCTGTGATTGATGATGCGCTCCAGTGTTTTGCAGAGACAGCTGGTGAGGCTAATTGGTCTGTAGCTAGAGGCAATGGAACTATCTTTCCCTGATTTTAGGAGGGTTATCATGATTGCTTCTCTCCAGGCTTGTGGAACACTGCCTAAGGTCCAACTATTATTGAAGATCTGCAACAGCTTTGCTTTGGCCTCTGTTCCTAGGTTCCTGATCATTTCATTGGAGATACCATCAGCTCCTGGTGACTTTCTCATTTTGAGTTTTGATATGGCTAGCTCCAGTTCGCTGATAGTGATGGGTGCCTCCAGAACCTCATGTACTATTTCCTTCTGTCCTGTATGTTGCCGTTTCTCTCGAATCTCTTGTTGTTTCTCTGGACTAATTTTGATATTGTTATCTTGTGCGAATGAGTCCGCAAAATGGTCAGCTGCTTGCTTTCTTGTTAAGATGTTTCCATCTTTATGTAGTGCAATTTCTGAGTTTCTCCCTGTGCCCTCATCGTTAAGTTGTTTTATTAGCTTCCACAATTTCCTTGTGTCTCTTTCAAAGTTAAGAGACTCTGTTTTTTCCTGCCAGCTTTTCCGTCTAGCCTGCAGCTTGGCCCCTTTAAATTTGGCTTTTGTATGCTGAAATTTATTGTGGTGCTCTTGGCTGGGTGTGGCCTCTGCTTGCTTTCTACATACTTCCACATCATTATGCAACTGTTCCAGTTCACTACTCCAGTAGGTTTTACATTGCTTACGGGCTCTGCTTGGTACTGTTTCTCGCGCTGCCTGTAGTATGCATTTCCCAAATTCTTCAACTACTTTATTTATGACTTTTTCAGTGTTCAGGTTTCTAACCAGTATGCTGGTGCGATTCTTGTACATTGCCCAGTCTGCTTTCTTGTAGTTCCACCTCGAGAGGGTGCTGCTTTCACTTACAAGCTAATTTTCTACAGGTAAAAAGACTGGCCGATGGTCGCTGCCACCAAGTTGTTTCCCAACAATTCGTGTAATGTTCCACTTCAGGTCTGGTGAATAAAAAGCCAGGCCAGGTGTAGTTGTAGAGTGTCATGATCTCGAGTAGAAAGTATGTGGGTCGGACGGCTTGTTAACCAAGATGAATCTATTCTCATCCTGCCAGTCTTCCAGTCTCTCTCCCCTCTGGTCCATGTGATCATAGCCCCAACTCTGCTAGTGGCTGTTGAAATCGCCACACACAATCATTTTCTCTGTTAATGGTAGTGTGTCCAGTGCCTGTGGGCGGTCACTTGGACAGTAGTAATTGATCAGATGTAGGTCTGTATAGCCTGTTTTAAGTTTAAGTGTCTGATACTCAGCCCCTTCCATATAGACTTCGATTTGGGAAGCAGTGATGTTATTTTTTTACAAGGGTAAGTATCCCACCTTTTCGCCTATCCTTTCGGTCAGATCGGTAACACTGGTAGCCTCTGATTTTGAAGGCTATATTTTCGTTGAGGTGAGTTTCTTGCAAGCAACATATGCTTACTTTTTCTTGGTCCAGGATGTTTTCTAATTCTATTTTCTTTTTCTTTTTGCTGACTCCCTCCACATTCCAGTGCATTATTTTAAGTCTTTGTTTAGTATGGCCAGCCGTTCTATTCTCATGTCCCCTGGCTCCACAGGACATCTGAGAAGGACCTCCAGTAGTTGGGGTTGGACCCTTTTGAGACATAGAGCCCGGCACTGCACCTGCCTGGAGGTCCAAAGCAGGGCGAGCACCATAACTTTTAGCAGCAGTCGACATATTCCATTTTGCGTAATTGCGTGGCATCCTGATTTCTGTGGTGCGCATCCTGGCTGGTTGCCTCCGTCTTCAGCACCTTTCCTTTGCTAGAGCAAACTGTAGTCTCACTCGAGTTTAGATGTGTACACACGCACACACGTGTCTGCACATGCATGTATGTGTATACACATCTAGAGCACACTGGTTATTTTCCGGCGCCCGATACTCGCCGTCGCCCTTTCTCCTGTTAGTAGAAACAGTTCAGCCACGTGAAGGCCAGGAGTTGGACTTTTGCTGCATAGGTTATGTTTTCACGAGCCATTGGGGTATTTAAGCAATGTTGGGCGCTCACCCTAACACTGCGCCCCGGCTACATGCAGCAACATTTGGAACCTTCCCATTGTTCATTTATACTCTGTATTTTTGTTACTGCATTGTACCTATTTTTCACAGTCACACTGTATTGTTCCTGAATTTCTTTATCTCCTTTCATAACCTCTTTATTAAGTCTCACTTTCTTAACCATTTTCCCCTATCTTTAATCTTACTTTAATTTGTCCACATAGTGGTACATGATCACTATTACACTATTACACACTATTACACCTGTGATTTTGTTTAACACACAAAATACTCGCTTGTTAAAATTTGCAGAAGCAATTATGATCAATCAACGCAAGTCAGAATTGTGCAAACAGAAAGACATGTTGGTCAGCTTAAAGTTACCGTGGTAGATAATTGAAATTACTGTGCGAATATGTGTATATTTCAACTTGAAGGATTTATCTAGTTAATTCACGTAAGTTGTGTGATTTCTGCAGTATGTACCTGACGAAATGCAGCGAAATATGCCAGGCAATAAATCATGAAATCTATTGTTTGTGTCTTCGTTATTCAAATTCACTACGGGAAAACATTGTTTTGTATTACACCTGTAATTTACAGGTAGCACCAGACATTGTCTTTACATTAATTACAGCATTTCTAAGTCTTTTATTAATAAGTATATATATTTGGTTGCATATTTTCTTATCAGGGCTTTTCCATGTGTATAGTCGTCTTTTATGGTGATTAAACCATGTGTTTCCAATTATTATCGTATCATTGATATTTGCCCATTCTGTTAGTTTCTCTCCTCTTTAATTTCTTGTACCTAAACCATAATTCCCCTCTACATCCTCAATTTTTCCCTTTCCTACTTTTGCATTAAAATCTGTCAGTATTATTTTTATTTCTTGTGATCCAATTTGAGCCATCGCCATTTCTACTTCGTTGTAAAAGTGTTGTATTTCTTCAACACCACTGCTTGTTGTTGGTGCATATACTTGTATAATATTTATATCTATTGGTTTGCCTTTGATTTTGACCATAATAACTCTATCTGAAATACACCAGTATCCATTAATTGACTTGGCTGTTTTTTGTTTTTTTTTGGTCAAATATTATTCCTACACCTTTTTCGTGTGTTTAGTGTATCCCTTCCAGAATAAATTATTCACATTGTGTATTCGTCAGCTGTAATTTTGCCCGATCCCTTCCATCTCAATTCACTCATGCCTAGTAGTATATTCATTTTCATGCTATCCATCTCTCTTAGAACATTGTTCGACTGTCCCAGCTCATTTAATGTTCTAACATTCCATATTCCTACTCTAAATTTATTTAGTTCAGTTATGTTATGGTTTTGCCATCAGAAGCTGGATGACGGTCTGGTGTCACCTGTGACTCATGATTGTCCCTACCGGACGAGGGTGTCCTAAGACAACCATTAACGTCGCTCACTACTTCTGAATTGTGTTTTGCCATGGGAAGATAATGTGGCGATTTCTCCTTGTCTTCCACGTCCACATGGTGATCTTTAACCTCTGCCTTTGACAGCCATTTCTCACTGTCAGGACACGTGAGTGCCCTGCTATGCTCATCTGCAGAGTTGTCCACCTATTCCGGTGGATACTCTGTCCCCAGTGCTGCTTTAGCCACACCGTGGTGTTTCCCATCCTCAACTGCTGTTGGGATTTTCCCTTCCTAAAGTTATGGTCTATGATGGCCAAAACTCTCCAGTACATTTAGAGGACATATGGAGAACATACTGATCAGTAAAAAGATGTCATTTGCAACGAGAAAAAGAGCTCAGTTGAGTTGAGATAAGAACTGACATCACGGCACTCAGGACATTCCCATACGTGCTCCGCCCCCTCATCCAACAGCCAGTGAAGAGTCATACTACTAATCGTTCCCACCGCTGATTGAAAGTTCTCCTTGTCTTCCCTCTCAGTTTTGAGATTCTTCGAGAACCCCTACCAAACCCCCACAATATCATTCTTTCCACATATGGGCTTGCAATCTGTTCCCTCACCTTGTCCACCTCTCGACTACCTCTCCCTTGTCCATAGGTAATCTACCACTAAGAGATGCATTTCCTGCCAGCTTATCAGCCTATTCATTCTCCCGTTCTCCGTCATAGCCAGGGCACAAAATCCATACAATTCTCTCATAGAACCTGACTTTTGTATGTATGTGAAACATAGACAATAAACAAAGCTGAAAAACACTTGATGACTGTGGATATGTGGTTTCTGAGGAAAATGCAAAGAATACCATGAACAGACAGAAAAACCAATGACCAAGTACTACAAGAAACAAATGAAAACTGTAAACTGATTAGAGAAATTAGACGTAGACAGTCAGTTTTTTTGGCACGTTATGAGAAGAAATAAATTGGTGACAATTGGCAAGATTGAGGGAAAGAGAACAAGGGGAAGGCAGAGAAGTAAATATCTGGATGGCTTGGCCACGTGGCATTGTTGAGACAAGAACACAGAAATCATCTACATCTCTGGTGATCGCTTGAGATGACAAAACATGACTGACCACATTTAGTGGCATGGCACATGATGATGATGAGTTAGCAGCGAATCATGACTATATAATTCCTCTTCATCACCTTACACTTTTCCCATCACGCATCGTGGGAAAGATGGGGCAAAATTTCAAACTCTGATTTCAATCACGTAACTAAAGACACAGAGCTTGCTTCATGCAAAGTGTCATGCTTTAAAAAATCAAGGAATCGTGATGTCCTGGACATGGCTGCTTAGCCTGACTTCTAGACAAGTTCCATCTAAGGTACTAGGCTAATCTACTCATGAGTTAAAGGCAAGAGAACTTACTTCATTGCACTTGGTTCTACCCCATGTGGCTCAGTCTTCATTCTGTAAAGCAGCCTGCAAAAAATGTCACAGTGCACAAATCCATAGCTCCAGCAACAACTCACAGGGGTATCTGAAAAAACTGCACTTGTGTACTGAATGACAGCTTGAAAATGACCCTACTGTCTTCATAGCACACAGCCCACTTCACCAGACCTCTGCGGGCAGCTAATAAATTTTGCTAGAGAAATGGCCTTATGGGACGCAGAGGTGTTTCCAAGGCACCAGGGCCAGGTTCTATACTGGCCAAGACCTCTAACATGTCTTAGTCGTGCATCCTGGGCAACAGGTCCCTTCAGGGTCCTGGCTAACATAGTAGGATCGCTGATTCTTCCGAAGTCAGAGAGTATCTGCCTGCATGGCGAGGAACCACCAGTCTGCACACCAATAAACCAGATATGGGACAATGGATACTCACGCAAACCTCAGTCCGGTATGACATCACATCGATGTTGGACAACAGGATGTCTTCATCTGACATACAAGACTTGGCACTGGAGCTCACAACCAGCGAACACAAGCAAGCAAGTGGCCTTATGACTAGTCTTTGAGATTCCCAGATGACACTGTATTTTTAACGTGCACAACTTTATACACAGGACTTCCTGTTTTTCCATTCGTATCTGAGATGGCTAGGTATCCAGTCTCACTACCCAAGAGATCAGAGCATATTGGCCACATCATTAGATGCCAATAATTCTTGTAAGAATGTCCAGCCGTATGCCGATATTCGAACCCAGTACTTGCTGAGCCTAAGCTGACACTCTTGATCATGACTTTCCCAGAAAACAAATAAGTACTGTCAAAACAAATCAAAGAGGTGACTATAATATACACCAATCTTAACACACATTTAGATAATATAAGATCATAATTTATTGTTAGTCTTTTTAATATTCAGGAAAAATTAGTAAACGATCACTGAGAAATAAGTATAGAAGCGGAGGAGAAAAATGTACAAAGGCATTGTTACAAATAAGAGCAAAAAAACTAAACTGGAAGCAAAAGGACAATAATAATGACATATGCTGAGAAATTTAAAATAATGCGACAACTTTCTCTTCTGACCATGGGTACTGGATTAATTCCACACACCGGTTAGTTGGACTTAAATGTTGACTACTCATCCTTGACTGGTGGATGTAAATTACAGGTACCTCAAAAGTCGAATAAGCTCCCTTAAGGAGAGGGAAAATGGTAATAGGAAAATCTAATCCTCAGGTAAAATCATTCTAGTGCCCTTACTAGTAGTAGTAGTAGGATGTGTGGATTATGCTCAATTCAAAGTCAGTGAACAGATAAAAACAAATATGCATAATGTCTACTTCAGTAGATATTAAAACCATTTAGAAGTGTCAAGTTCACAAATATCACACTTACAAGATGTGAGTTTTCATGTGTGATTTTAGATTACTAAAATTCGTAAAGCCCAAACCACAATCATCACATCTGTAATGTTTCCCTCCTGCACGTATTCTTTTATGTAGCAGTATTTTCTCTATAGAGTTAAGACCAGGCATATCACATATCCATGGTGCTTTGTTTATATGCATTTCATAATGTCCTCTCTGACTACGAGTATCTGCAAACTTACAACCATACATGTCACATTCGTAAGGTTTCTCTCCTGTATGTGTTCTCATGTGGCATGTTAAGTGTGCATGCTGTATAAAGTCAAGACCACAAAAATCACACTTGTAAGGCTTCTCTCGTATTTGTATTCTCTTATGAATATTCAATCCTCCAACAGTTGAAAAGTAAAGACCACAAACATTACCATTCTAAGGCTTCTCTCCTGTATGGCATCTTTTGTGTAATATTAAGTTACCACCCTGCCTAAAGCCTAGACAACAAAGATCACATTTATGTGGCTTTTCTTCTGTATGTGTTTTTCTATGTTGCCTAAGACTACCTGTACATAAAAATGTATGACCACAAATATCACACTTGTAAGGTTTCTCTCCTATAGGTGATCTTATGTGTGTCTTTATGCTACTCAGATGTTTAAAGGTACGACCACAAAGAGTACATTTGTAAGGTGTCTCTGCTTTGTGTGTTCTTTTGTGGCGAATAAGATCTGTCCTGTTTCTAACCTGATGACCACAATCATCACACTTGTAAGGTTTCTCATCTGTGTGTATTCTTTTGTGTGAATTTAGACCACCAGAATTGGTAAAGGTATGACCACATATATCACACTTGTATGGTTTTTCTCCTGTATGTGTTCTCTTGTGTAATGTTAAATGTCCCTGCTGTGTAAAGTCAAGACCACAAAATTCACACTTGTAAGGCTTCTCTCCTGTATGTACTCTCTTATGAATATTCAATCCTGCAACAGTTGAAAAGTCAAGACCACAAACATCACACTTGTAAGGCTTCTCTCCCGTATGAGTTTTTTTGTGTCTCCCTAAGTGAGCACTCTGTCTAAAGCAAAGACCACAAAAATCACACTTATACGGCTTTTCTCCTGTATGTGTTCGTCTATGTGCTTTGAGACCACCTGTATGTGAAAAGCTATGACCACAAATATCACACTTGTAAGGTTTTTTATCTGTGTGTGTTCTTTTGTGTAAATTTAGACCATCAGAACTGGTAAACGTATGACCACACATATCACACTTGTATGGTTTTTCTCCTGTATGTATTCTCTTGTGTATTATTAAATGTCCCTGCTGTGTAAAGTCAAGGCCACAAAAATCACACTTGTGAGGCTTCTCTCCTGTATGTATTCTCTTATGAATATTCAATCCTCCAACAGTTGAAAAGTAAAGACCACACACATCACACTTGTAAGGCTTCTCTCCTGTATGAGTTCTTTTGTGTCTCCTTAAATGAGCACTCTGTCTAAAGCCAAGACCACAAAGATCACACTTATATGGCTTTTCTCCCGTATGTGTTCGTTTATGTGCTTTAAGTCCATCTGTACGTGAAAAGCTATGACCACAAATATCACACTTGTAAGATTTGTCTCCTGTATGAGTTCTTCTATGCATTTTTAAGCTCGAACTGTGTGTAAATTCAATATTGCATGTTGTACATTTGTAAGGTTTCTCCCCTGTATGTATTCTTTTGTGATTATATAGTTTACTTTTTTCTCTAAACAAAAAGCCACAAACATCACAATTGTAAGTTTTCTCTCCAGTGTGTTTCATTCTGTGTTCTTTTAACCTATTATGATATTTAAAGCTAGCACCACAAATATCACAATTGTAAGGTCTCTCTTCAGTGTGTAATCTTTTATGTGTTATAAGGCCACTAGTCCACCTGAACTGAACACCACATATGTCACACTTATAAGGCAGCTCTTTTGTATGTGTTCTCATGTGCATCTTGAGGGAAAAACTATATGTTAGGGAAAGACCACAAATATGGCACTTGTAAGGTTTTTCTCCTGTATGTATTCTGATATGATTTTTCAGTTTACTTTTTTCACTAAACCGAGAACCACAGACATCACACTTGTGAGGTTTCTCTCCAGTATGTGTCGTTTTGTGTACTTTTAAATTACTTGAATATTTAAATCTAGCACTGCAAATATCACACTTGAAAGGTCTCTCTTCAGTGTGCACTTTTTTGTGTTCTAAAAAGCCGTTACTAGACATGAACAAAACTCCACCAATGTCATGCTTATAAAGTAGCTCCCCCACATGTGTTTTCATGTGCATCTTGAGGGAAACACTATTTATTAGGGCAAGCCCACAAATATGGCACTTGTAAGGTATTTCTGGTGTATATTTGTGTTTCTTTATCTTAGCACTAACACACTTGTCAACATGAATGTTTCCTGTTGAATGCATATGTAGATGTTCCTTTAGCCTATGAAATTGAATAAAGTCATGATTACAATGTTCACATTTGTACAGATTTTCTTCTGAATGGGTTACTGTTTGTCTCATTTTGAGTCTTGGCAAGTTCAGATTATAAAATTGAGAATTATTAGGTCTTTGCTTGTTAGACCTTTTGTGATATGGATGTGCAACAGTGAGTGTTGTTGATGCACTTGTATTAATCTCATCTTGTTGGATAATGTTGGAACTGTAGTCATTCTCAGTAACCCCAATATCATTATTTAAAATCTGTGTGTCCTTAACATTGACTGATAGTGAGTTGTCATTCTCCATACTCTTGTTATTGTCTTCTGTAGGACTCACACTGTCTAAAACAAATATATATTCATCACTGTTCACAATTCCATATAAACTATGATTGGACTCTTGTTCCAAAAAATCATCATTGCTCAGAAAAAGAGAGGATTGTGTGCTGCAATGGCTTGTCTCCCTTTCTCCATCAACTGCAGCATCAATATGACTAGAGCATGACTCATTATGAGGACAGCAATCTGAAATGTATAAATAATAGATATTACTGATGTGTGCATGCATGCAAAGAACACGCACGCACTCATGCACCCACACAGAGTTTTTCTCTCTAATTGTTTGTTTAGAAAACTTAAGCTCTTTGGTTTAATGGTGCATGTGTGAGTACATATGGTGATGGGGATTGGATGAATGAGAATCCTCTGGAAGACTTCAGTATTCACATTTATGTCTGGTACATTATGTTCAATTCATCTAAGTCCTGAGTAGGGCTTGCATCCTTCAGGGTGAGGTTGGTGTAAAGGCTTTCCTTCTGACCAGTAACAAAGTATCATTGCCAATTAGACTGTTATAGAGCTCTCTTTTCCTCAAATAATGAGGATGTCACATAAACCTTTGAAAACCTCGGCTATTAACCATTTCATATAAGCTATCCTCATTGCTTTTAATACTATCAAGGAGCATCTAACCAGCCAGCTAAATGCCAGCTGGACTTTGAAAAAATGCAATTTCTTTAACATATGACACCAGCCCAGAGATACCTATGTCCAGACCGTCAGAGAGCTCCTGTTTGCTGATGATTGCGCTCTATACGCCAACTCAGAGGCGGACATGCAACATAATGTTTCAGCTTTCTCACATGCCTGTGCCAACTTTGGGCTCAATATCAACTTGGAGAAGACTGTAGTTATGTACCAGCCAGCTCCAGGGAATAATCACACTGTGCCGAATATCAAAGTGAATGATCATAGACTAAGTGTTGTGGACAAATTCACCTATCTTGGCAGCACCGTGTCACAAGCTGCCACAATCGATGACGAAGTGAATGCAAGAATCTCCAAGGCCAGTGCAGCCTTTGGCAGACTGTACAAGAATGTATGGGACAGAACTGGAATAAGCCTGCAAACAAAGCTAAAAGTCTACAAAGCAGTTGTATTATCCACACTGCTATATGCTTGTGAAACCTGGACTGTTTATCAGCGACACGCTAGGAAATTAAACCACTTCCACACAGTCTGCCTAAGGAAGCTACTGAAGATTAAATGGCAAGACAAGATTCCAGACACTGAAGTCCTAGAAAGAGCATCCATGCCCAGTATCCACACTCTACTGATAAAGAATCAGATTCGCTGGGCTGGTCACTTGACTCGCATGCCAGATCACAGGCTCCCTAAACGAATTTTCTACAGCGAACTGCGTTGTGGTAAACGCTCCCAAGGTGGCCAGAGGAAACGTTTAAAGACACTCTGAAAATTTCACTGAATGCTTTTGGAATTCATCATGACACCTGGGAGGCTGCAGCCAGAGACCGAAATTCGTGGCGTGCATCATTGCGGAAAGGTGCAGTCATATGTGAGGCAACCAGGACTGCAAGAGCTGTGAAGAAAAGGCAGGACAGAAAAACCACTGCAGGAAATCCTCCTCCAAAGACGTCAAGCATTCTTTGCCCACATTGTCAAAGAACCTTTCGAGCCAAAATAGGCCTTATCAGCCATCTTAGAACCCACGGCTCCACATCTTCAACCCCACTGGATGAAATGAATGGTCATCATCATTCTTGATGGACAAACAACATGTCCAGACCAGAAGAATGTGGATAAGCTACAGAAGGCTCTCAGACCTAAAACCAACAAAAAGATATTAAGTTATTTGTTTCCAAGATGGCTTATACCATACAAATATAAAGAACTTCAAGGTGATAACCTCTTACAGACGCAACAAAAGACGGAGCCTCACAGAAGGTGGATTGGTCAACCAAATGTGAAATTTCTTGTGTAGCCTTGAAAGAAAAGTTGACAATAAACCCATTCCACCGCCCCTGGGCCCTTAAATATAAGAAATTATGCCAGCGTATTAGCATACCGGTCTCTGTGGCTGAAGGGCTTGCGAACGCGGTTTGTGAGCCCGTATACCCGGGTTCGAAACACGGCGGTGCTGGTTTTTTCGAAAAAGGTATAGAGGCCGGTCGTTCAGAAAGCAATGGCAAACTACTGAACGTAACACTTGCCTAGTACATCAACAGCAGCTGAAAATGCTGGTGTTGACTGCAACGTCCCGTAAGGGATACGCAACACAATTTTTTCAATTAGCATAGGAGTAACCTTGTTACAAGAAGAGTGGAAGACTCTTTCTATGCCATCCTGCATAGCCATTGCAAGACAAAAGTTCAATAAGGTTGAGAATAATTATTCCACCATTAAGAAGAAATGTCTATTTTTGGTTTGGACAATAAAGAAATTTCAGATGTTTATATGTGGAATCTAGTTTAAGAAGAAATGTCTATCCTTGGTTTAGACAATAAAGAAATTTCTGATGTTTATATGTGGAATCAAGTTTAAAATACAGAATGACCACCAACCTCTGATGATTCTGTGGTCACCTAAGACACTAAACACTCAATTTATAAGCTGGTCCCTCTTGCTTCAACCATACAATTTCCCTATGAAATACATCCCAAGAAAAATAAACATAGGTGCAAATTTTCCTGTTGTCAGCCAACAGCAGAGGAGATAAAGCCTGTAGCAACTGGCCTGAACAAAAGTGAACAGATGAGAAGGGTGAGATGGATGCTTTAAAATGAAGTTTAAGAGAGAACCACTAATGTGGAGCTCACAGGCAGAACTAAGCAAATACCAGTAAATAAAGAGGTGTAGAAATATGTTACCAGTAAGTAGGACACTCATGCAGAAAATCTTAAAATAATATAATTTTAAAGTTCTTTGTGTGGAACCCAGAGAAAAAACAAAATAGAGGGAGACCTAAATACTCATGAACAAGAGACTCAGAGATAGATGAATAATTTGGGGAGGACATGTATGGAGTTGCATGAGATAGCAAAAGATAGCATGGCTTGGAACGAGTTGACTGAGGCACTATGCCCCAATAGAAAATACAGAGGAAGAAGTGAACTTACCATACTTGATTCCTAACAAAATTCTGTATATTACATTCAACTTTATTTCTACACTCACAGCTTCTCGCCACACAATTACTCACTGGAAGCGCTTGGCATATGATGAGTTTGTGTAAGGGGGCTAAAATTTAAATTCGTCTTTGAGCACCTGAATAATTAATAATGGAAGGAGGGAGCAAACAGAATAAAACAGTATTCCCTTGAATCAGATTTAGAATTGTGCTGAGAAGAATTACCTTACTTTTGTCTCTGTCTGTCTATCTGTCTGTCTGTCTGTCTCTCTCTCTCTCTCTGTGTGTGTGCGTGCGTGCGCACACACACATTTTTGTTCCACTTGCTTTCAACTCCAGCATAGTCCATGCATGTGCTATTACATTTTAGTGCACTGGACTGATTTTTGCTTGTGGATTAGCTTTTCCTATTACCAATGTGTCTCCCCATCAGGCAAATCGACTCTGATTTAAGAGGTACTTGTAATGTACGTTCCCAAGTCAAGGATGAGAAGACAACATTTTAGTCCAGCTGAACAATGTAGAGGTTGAACCCGCAACCTCAGCATCAGCACACTGGATGTTTAAGAATGTGTGCTCTTAACTATTTGCCTAGATGATTGGTGTACCATCCCTTATATAATTCTTCTTATTCACACAATCACAATTTAGGAAGACTTTCAATCTTTTCATGACCATGGAAAATTCTGCCTTAGCATAGATTTCTAACAATATGAGACAACTGTGATGGTATATTACATAAGACCATTGATAGAATATTAAATCTTAATTCAAACAATTCAGTTATAAGAGAATTCTGATCAACAAAGAAACAGATTCAACAATAAGAGAATAATTAGTCAGATATATCACACAAATAGAGACAAGTAGTTATGTTTACCTCCATCTCTCTCACATACACCAGGTTCCATTTTCATCACTTTGGCTATGTCCCTGCCTCAGCTTTTTGTACTGATCTCTGACTAGCACATCTGAAAAATAACATTTGTAATGAACAGTAACCAAAGAAACACTCTGAATTATTCACTAACATCTGACTCTATTAAAAGCTTTAAAAAGGTAAGCCTTTCTATATACTTCATTATGTTAGGTTGTATGCATTCTGAACCACCCAAAACTAGTTTTGTGATTGTTTACTCATTGTTTCAGTCATGTATGAGTTGGACATTGCAAATAGAATCACAAGACTGCTGCCCAAGCACTATTGTTAGGAAAGAAAACCTACCTATGAGTAGAATCAGTCTATTATCTTAGATGAAATCTGCCTAGAGGACGTAAACCTACACAAATGCATGCTGAAGTTGCCTTTGAGGTGGAAAAGTTGGTGTGTGACACACTCCCATCAAAAGAGGGACAACGAACAAACAGAAGAAACACAAATGATGACAGAATTATACAAGAGTAAATTACAAGTCAGCATAGAGACAATAAAACAAACAAACAACACTACTGATTGGAGACTTGTTAACAATAATAATAGGATGGGGACGGAGCGCTTATTAATATTATGGGAATGTCCCGAATGCTGTGATGTCGGTTCCTAAATGATAATCAATCAATCAATTAATAAATATGACCCTATTAAAATTATTTATTATTAATTATTATTATTGCCACGAGCCTGCACTGCGATAATAAACGGCGTTCAGAAGGCAATGACAAACAAGACGTCAACAACAGCAGTAAAATGCTGGTGTTGACATCGACAGCGATGTCCAGTGTACTGTACTCCTGAATTTGTAGTTTTTTTTTTTTTTTAGGATACGGGTGTAAAGCAAAAAAAAAAATGCAGTATTATCAATGTAATGGCTAGAATTCAATCCAATCCAGAAAAATAAGTGTAGTCCTTGTTCAACCTGCTTTCTTGGCCATTGTTATAATCATAATCAAGGTGCCGAGGCATATAATGTATATTCTTAGATTCGCTAGACTTATTTTCACCGATGCCTGCATTAGGTTTCGGATGGAGTCGTTGCTTTTTCTCATCCCACTTTTACATATTTTCATCATCATCATTGGCACCTTGCCGTCTTGACAGACGATAGTTTGTGCTTCAAAAAGGCATAATAACTTTTACCCATGGCGGTAGCCGGTAGCGAATGTAACTGATAAGGCCATAGCACAAAGCCTGGGCAAAAATATAGATATCATGTGTTGCCCATGCAGCATGATCCCTCTCTCGACCTGCCTAGTTAACTCCAGAGGAAAGGTAACACCTCTACATCTGGAACAAGACAAGCTGCAGAAGCTGCCGGATCAGCAAAGCAATGCTCTAACTGTCTGCCAGTCGGAGCTTCGATCCTAGACCAGCCGCCAACCAAGGCTTAGGGCCTGGTCTGCCCTGCCATGTCATTTTGTCTTTAAGTTGCATTTCCTCGCACCAGTTTACATATTTTTCTACTTTCATTTTCTGAAATGCAGCTTTCGCTTTTCATGACATGCCCAAATGTTCTGGGTTTACATTTGTATAAAATATAAAAATATTTTAAAAATTTACATATTTTATACAAATGTATAGAAGTATTGGGAGAATTTGGAGTAGATATATTAACCAAAATGTTAAATGATATTTTCAGTAGTGGATATTTACCCAGTGATATGCTGAAATCTGTAACACTACAACAAGGTACTGTGTAGTCAGTAAGCGAAAGAAAAAAAAAAGGAAGCAACGGAGATGTGGTTTCTGAGACAATATTGCGAATTTATGAATTCATTGGACTGCTAGAGTAATTAACGATCGTCTGGAAGAGATTAGATAGAACATTATATACAACAATAAGACAGAGACAAACAGCTTTCTTTGGTCATGTGATGAGAAGAGAGGCATCGGAGAACATCGTGACAACTGGAAAGATCAAGGGGAGGAGAGGCAGACCTCGAGAAATGATGTTGGATGGCCTTCTTCTTCTTCTTCTTCTTCTTCTTCTTTCGTTCGCTTGAAATATGTCTATATCTGCAATGTCGTCTCTTGCATGAATTGAACTGTTTTTTTTCAGTTCACACAGTGGTCCTTAGAGTTTATCTTCCACTGTCGTCTCTCTAGGCCAGAAGGTTTGCCTAGATATGTTATATTTTGGGCAGTCTTGGAGTATGTGCTCTGCTGTCTGCGACGCCAATACACATGTGCACATGGCTGTTTCACCAATCTTGAATTTTGTATACATGTGGTTGTGTAATCTATTGTGTCCTGTTCTGAGGCGCAGAATAATGACTTGTTCTGATCTGTCCATAATGTGGTAGTCATCTTGAGCAGGTTTTGGTGGCTTTCTGACTGATTTGATCATTCTTTTCTTTTGGTGGTATGTAACGGGCACATCAGGCTGTTCCTCTTTGGCTCCTTCCTTAGCCAATTGATCAGCTCTGTCATTTCCGGGTACTCCACAGTGGGATGGTATCCACTGTATGGTGACCTTATGTTGACTGCTAAGTTCAGAAAGTAGTCTCCTTAGTACTGGCAATTTCCCAGACAGGAGCGCCTCGAGTACTGATTTTGCATCTGTCAATAGCATCACATGTTGTGTACCATTGCTGGTATTTAGTAATTTCTCTGTTGCTATCTTGATTGCCTCAATTTCGGCATCATAGTTATGGCAGTACTTTCCTGTCGGTACTCTGGCTGTGTCCCTAGTATTATTTGGGTATTCTATGTACACTCCCGCTCCTCCATTTCGAACAGCATTTTGTGCTGACCCATCTGTGTAGACTCGGATCCAGAGGTCCTGTGGGTATTCTTCATCAAGGAAGCTGAGTGTGGCTGTTCTGCGCTGCACACTGTTCTGTTCTTCCTTGTCAAATATTCCTCTCACTTTTGTCTGGATTTGTAACGATAGTCTATGCTCATCTTTCCATGGAGTTCGCTCTGGAATAGTTGTTAGGGGGATACCAACTGTGGGCAGATCAGTGGTTTCTCTGCAGAGTCGTTTGGCCTGGTGGATAAAACTACTTCTTTTCAACCGCCCCATAGCTAGGTTTTCAAATCTGTTCTTCATAGGGTGGCCTGGCAAGCTGAGGAACTTTTCTGCTTGTATTAGCGTTTTCGTATCTCTGCGCTCACTCAGTGCCTGTGTCCTCCCCATCTTCTCCATTTCCATTATAGGGGTTGATCTCATCCCTCCTGTGGTGACTCTAAGTGCTTGATTTTGCACCTTGTCCAGCTCTTGTAGTGTGGTATTTGATGCTGAACACCACGCAGTTGACCCATATTCCAGGTGTGGTCGTATGCTCTGTTGGTAAACTTTGCTAAGTATTTTCGTACTGGCTCCCCATGTGGTTCCACTTAGCTTTCTCAGGATGGCTATTTTCCTTCTGGCTTTTGCTACTGCTTTGTTGATGTGCTTTCTCCATGTCAGCTTGCCATCAAATGTTACTCCAAGGTATGTTGGTTCTTTATCTTCTCTTAGGGGTGTTCCATTTATCTGGATGATCCCTGCCTTTTGTTTTGGAGAGAGGGTAAATAGGGTGGTGCTGCACTTGTCAGTGTTTATGCTGACACACCATCTATTTGCCCATGCAGCAAATGTATCTACAGCTCTTTGTAGCAATCTGGTGGCCACTGATGCATATTCATTTGTGCTCCATAGAACCGGGTCATCGGCGTACATTGCCGCTTTAATTCCATGCGGTAGGTGAGCAACAAGATCATTGATGAAGATTAGAAAAAGTGTGGGGGACAAGACTCCGCCCTGGGGGACACCGTGACGCAGTAGTACTTTCTTGCTCTTGAGTCCGTCTATCTGTACTCGGGCTCTTCTGTTGTGCAAGTATGCTTTCACCCATTTGTACATTCTTCCATTGACTTTGCAGTTTCTCAGTTTCTTCATCAGACCTTCTTTCCAGACTTTGTCAAAGGCTTTCTTCAGATCTATCCATGCCGCAAGCACCAGCTTCTTCTCTTGGAATGCATCCTCAATTTCTTGAGAGAGGTAGGTTGTCTGATCTTCCGTAGAGTAGCACTGCCTAAAGCCAGCCTGCTGTGGCACAAGGATGTTTTTACTTTCAATGTACCACTGCAGTCTGTGATTGATGATGCGCTCCAGTGTTTTGCAGAGACAGCTGGTGAGGCTAATTGGTCTGTAGCTAGAGGCAATGGAACCATCTTTCCCTGATTTTAGGAGGGGTATCATGATTGCTTCTCTCCAGGCTTGTGGAACACTGCCTAAGGTCCAGCTGTTATTGAAGATCTGCAACAGCTTTGTTTTGGCCTCTGTTCCTAGGTTCCTGATCATTTCATTGGAGATACCATCAGCTCCTGGTGACTTTCTCATTTTCAGTTTTGATATGGCTAGCTCCAGTTCGCTGATTGTGATGGGTGCCTCCAGAACCTCATGTACTATTTCCTTATGTCCTGTATGTTGTCGTTTCTCTCGAATCTCTTGTTGTTTCTCTGGGCTAATTTTGATATTGCTATCTTGTGCGAACGAGTCCGCAAAATGGTCAGCTGCTTGCTTTTTTGTTAAGATTTTTCCATCTTTATGTAGTGCAATTTTTGAGTTTCTCCCTGTGCCCTCGTCATTAAGCTGTTTTATTAGCTTCCACAATTTCCTTGTGTCTCTTTCAAAGTTCACAGACTCCGTTTTCTCCTGCCAGCTTTTCCGTCTAGCCTGCAGCTTGGCCCTTTGAAATTTGGCTTTTGCATGCTGGAATTTATTGTGGTGCTCTTGGCTGGGTGTGGCCTCTGCTTGCTTTCTACACACTTCAACATCATTATGCAACTGTTCCAGTTCACTACTCCAGTAGGGTTTATATTGTTTACGGGCTCCTCTTGGTACTGTTTCTCGCGCTGCCTGTAGTATGCATTTCCCAAACTCTTCAACTGCTTTATTTATGTCTTTCTCAGTGTTCAGGTTTCTAACCAGTATGCTGGTGCGATGCTTGTACATTGCCCAGTCTGCTTTCTTGTAGTTCCACCTCGAGAGGGTGCTGCTTTTACTTACAAGCTCATTTTCTACGGTTAGAAAGACTGGCCGATGGTCACTGCCACCAAGTTGTTTCCCAACAGTTCGTGTAATGTTCCACTCCAGGTCTGGTGAATGAAAAGCCAGGTCAGGTGTAGTTGTAGAGTGCCATGATCTCGAGTAGAAAGTATGTGGGTCGGACGGCTTGTTAATCAACATGAATCTATTCTCATCCTGCCAGTCTCTCTCCTCTCTGGTCCATGTGATCATAGCCCCAGCTCTGCGAGTGGCTGTTGAAATCGCCACACACAATCATTTTTTCTTTTAGTGGTAGAGTGTCCAGTGCCTGTGGGCGGTCACTTGGACAGTAGTAATTGATCAGATGTAGATCTGTATTACCTGTCTTAAGTTTAAGTGTCTGATACTCAGCCCCTTCCATGTAGACTTTGATTTGGGAAGCCATGATGTTATTTCTTACAAGGGTCAGTATCCCACCTTTTCGCCTGTTCTTTCGGTCAGATCGGTAACACTGGTAGCCTCTGATTTTGAAGGCTATATTTTCATTGAGGTGAGTTTCTTGCAAGCAACATATGCTTACTTTTTCTTGGTCCAAGATTTTTTCTAATTCTATTTTTTTGTTGCTGACTCCCTCCGCATTCCAGTGCATTATTTTAAGTCTTCGTTTAGTATGGCCAGTCGTCCTATTCTCATGTCCCCTGGCTCCACAGGACATCTGAGAAGGACCTCCAGTAGTTGGGGTTGGACCCTTTCGAGACATAGGGCCCGGCACTGCACCTGCCTGGGGGTCCAAAGCAGGGCGAGCACCATAATTATTAGCAGTAGTCGACATATTCCATTTTGCGTGATTGCGTGGCATCCTGATTTCTGTGGTGCGCCTCCTGGCTGGTTGCCTCCGTCTTCAGCACCTTTCTCTGCTAGAGCAGACTGTGGTCTCACCCGAGTGTAGATGTGTGCGCGCGCACACACCTGTCTGCGCATGCATGTACGTGCATACACATCTAAAGCATACTGGTTATTTTCCGGCGCCAGAGACTCGCCGTCGCCCCTTCTCCTGTTAGTTTAAACAGGTCCGCCACGTGAAGGCCAGGAGTTGGACTTTTGCTGCATAGGTTATGTATTCACGAGCCATTGAGGTATTTGAGCAATGTTGGGCGCTCACCCCAACACCGCGCCTCGGCTACATACAGCAACATTTGGAACCCGTTGGATGGCCTGAGACGGTGGCATGGAGGAATATAATCAGCTTAGTGCCATAGTTGATCTAGATTCTAGAACATCAAAGACAGAGATCTGTGGAGAGACATGAACGCCTACGCCAGCTGGCAGGGCTCTGGTAGTGATGACGATGATGGTGAGAAGGGGAAAGCAGGTGTGTGTCTTCACAGTGTGAAAGTTGGAGGTTGGAAGGAAAGAGAGGCAGGGGAGACTAAGAGATACTGGACAGTATGGCAATATGACATGCATAACGTCGGTATCAGAAATGATTCGCAAAACATGCGACTGAAGGCTATGGACAGACATGATCACCAATGCCACACGGAATGAATTATAAGAAGAAATCCGAAACCGAAGCAAACATTAAAACGCGCATCTTGGTATACGTTTGAAAAGTCATTTACAGGACGTCGCAATCAATCCCATAATCTGTTGGCTGTTTGTGATTTACTAGGCAATTTTTACGTTGCCATCACTCTGAAAAACAATGCTCATATCCATCGAAATAAACGCAAGGCAGTGTACTTTCAAAACAGGTAAATGTGAGTGCAAATATTTACATAGCATGCTAGTAAAATTGAATATTGTGCTCATTAGCACATTAATTGAGTTAGCAGAGAGATAATTTATTATCTTAGAATATTGTGTCTCCATAACTGAAAAGTCTGTAAACAAATGCATTTAGCAGGGGTTACAGTTTAGTTGCATATCCTTTACAGGACGCAACAGTAAACTCCAGTATTTTTGTTTGATGTTTGTTGGCTGTTTGTGATTCCTGGGCAAGTTTGCGTTCAGTAGTTTGTCATTGCTTTCTGAATAACCACTGTAGGGGAAACCAAAGCAACGGGAATCTGCTTTTAAATCACCCGCAGGTGTAAACATTGAGCACAACCCACTACTGGCAACGCTGATCGGCGTTGCCAGTAGTGGGTTGTGCTCAATGTATCTCACATCCTGGAAAAGAACCACATAAATCAAACCGCAGGTGTGTTTTCGGTAGGGGTATTGAAAGAAAATTTTACTTTGCAACATAACTAGAAATGAAGAAACCGACAAAGTGGCAAAGGAATACGAAATAATATCTCAGCTTGATATAGACATAACCTATGATGAGGCCAGAAGATTTATAAGAAGCAATTATAGAACAAAGTGAAAATCTGAGCATGCGGGCCATCAGATAGATGATGCATATTACCTACTTAACCGAAAAGAACAAGTAAAAGTGCTGATGAATGTGACTGGAACTGGTAAAATGACAGCTAAACGTCTGATGCAGGAGTTTCCAATATATGCAACAGAGAAAGCTATGTTGGCTACACTGTACACATGCTTCATTTGATGACAAACTGTATATGTCCACAAGGTTAAATTGGCTGCTGCTTTCTTTGGATTATATATATATATATATATATATATATATATATATATATATATATATATATATATATATATATATATATATATATATATATATATATATTGATGCCTGAAGAAGAATGAAAAATTGCACAATTACCATCGGCGTTGAAAACAATTCTTTATTCTTTGATTAAAAATAATTAGCCCACGTTACGCTACAAGAAACAGAAGCATCACCATCCTTCATGAAGGTCTGCATGGCCGAATGGATAAATCCGGCGTGCTGATGCGGAGGTAAGGGGTTCAACCTCTACACCGGACAGTTGCACTAAAAGTCTAAAATGTTGACTTGGGGACGTACATTACAAGTACCTCTGAAGTCGGAGTGGGTTCGCCTGATGGCGAGGGACATTGTTATTAGTGAAAGCTAATCCACACGCAAAATTCAGTCAAGGTCCGCCTTTCATACAACGTGAGTAGCTCTGAGAACTATTGTTGTCGTTTTAATTGTTCACTTTTTTACGACATGAAGAAATTAGACAGATGTAAATATTAACCGGACTCTGTGGCTAAGGGCTTGCGAACGCTGTTTGTGAGCCCGTATACCCGGGTTCGAAACACGGCGGTGCTGGTTTTTTTTTCGAAAAAGGTATAGGGACCGGTTGTTCAGAAACAATGGCAAACTACTGAATGTAACACTTGCCTAGTACATCAACAGCAGCTGAAAATGCTGGTGTTGACTGCAACGTCCCGTAAGGGATACGCAACAATTTTTTTTTTTTTAAATGTTAACTTCAAGATCCAACTGTCGTGTCAAGTAAAGGCCTAACAGTCGGGTCAAGTAAAATCCTATTGTCGGTTCAATTAAGTATTTTGGCGGACTACGATTGAGTTAAAAGCGAGCGGGGGGCAAAAAAAAAAAAAAAAACTATCCCTCATTAAAACTTTAAAGAGTCAAACTCCCTGACATTTAGCGATTCTTATAATTCCCTCTCGGCCTGTACGTGGCTTGTACAAATTGAGAATGTATCCAGGAAAATACAGATGGTTGGCAATCCCATGCAGAAATTGAGGGGAAACTATCTCATAATCTTCCCCAAGAAATTAAGAGACGCATTTCAAAGTCATTAAACAATCAATGTGAATGGATGCCCTGGGACAACCTAGACCAGTGTATCCAATCTTTTCTGTTGCGCGTAATTTTGTTTTTGTTTCCTTTCTTTGTGCATTTCGGTCCACGAAGTCGGAAAACATTCTTGTTCGAAGTTTTTGGTTATTTCAATATACTCAATATTTCACTCTGGTGGTTGAGATGTACTTGTTGGGGCCAATTTATGACAGTTTGGTAATGTTTGACAGTTTTTGTTTGCATTTTCTCTGTGATATTTTGTGCATAAATTTTGACATAATGTTCCAAAATAAGATAGTAATCATCATAATTAACAACTAAACAAGTGCCTTGCCTTGCGATCTCCATCAACACGTTTCACTTCGTGCGCTGACCCCTGCCCGTAAGTTTCCTTACCATCCATGTTTTGTAGCAAGTCCTATGACAATTTTAATTTGAGTATTTTACTAATGTGACGGCCACAGTAGATAGGCCTTGAAATTCAAAATCTAATGGTACCTCAGTGATGCCTGTATGTCACTTATAAGTGAAGATATTCACAATTTTGTGAAGGTGAGAGTCACCTCTCACATCTCTTCACAAAGTCACAACTCACATCTTCGCAGAAAATCTGTTTTTCAACCACAATTTGAGCAAGATTAGCCATTGAGGTTCTTTGCTGCAAATACAATCCGTCTCCATTCGTCTCTCTGGTGGACCTTCTCTTGCCAGTCGTTGATTCCAAGTGCTTGTAGGTCTGTACATGTATTATCTCTCCACCGTCTTCTTGGTCTACCTCGGGGTCTACGGTCATTTATTTTCTGAGTGTAAGCGAGTTTTGTTTCCCTATTATCTTCCATTCTTTCTATATGCCCCAGCCATTGTAGTCTATTAGCCTTCATGATACCAGTGATTAGCGGGGACTTAAACAGATCATAAATGTCTTTGTTACTTCTTCTTTTCCACTCTCCACTTTGTGTATCCCTAATGGGTCCAAAGATGCGTCTTAAAATTTTGTTCTCAAAGGTTTGTAACAAGGCTTTGTCTCCTTTCGTTGTACTCCAGGTTTCAGAGCCATACAGCACAACTGGTCTGATCAGTGTTTTGTGTATTGTGATTTTGGTGTTACTAGATAGCGCCTTTGATTTTAGTAGATGTAGTGCATAGTATATCTTATTTCCAGAGTTGATTCTAAGTTTGTATTTCTTCCCTTATGATGTTGGAGCAGTTGAAGATTGTACCCAGGTATTTGTATGTTTCCGTTCTTTTAATGGTCATATTATCTATTTGTATGTGGCCAGAGTTTTTAGCCATTCCGTCTCTTGAAATTACCATATATTCTGTCTTATCTTGGTTGATAACCAGCCCCATCTGTTGGGCTTTTTCCTTTAAGTGAGTCAATATTTCCAATGTCTTTTGTTCACTTTGCCCTATAATATCTATATCATCTGCATAACCAAGCAGCTTGGATGTTCCTCCAATATCACATTCCTCCTTTATCTTCCTTACAACTTTCTCTAGAGCCAAATTGAAGAGTAGCGGCGATAGTGCATCACCCTGTTTCAAGCCAGATGTTATTTGGAAGGGGTCTGATTTCCTGCCTTTATATGTTACTATATTATAAGTATCTTCCATGCATAGTCTGGTCATGTTGATTAACTTCCTTGGTATTCCAAATTCCTGCATAGCATTCCATAGACTATTCCTATGGACACTATCATAAGCCTTTTTAAAATCCACAAAAATGTTATGGAGATCTCTTTTATATTCCCAATGTTTCTCAGCTATTTGTCGTAAGATCAGTCCGATATCGAGGCTCATGTATTTGTTTCATAACAAAGAAAGGTTTTTACAAAGGTGGGGATGTTAACCCCACGCTTCAACCCCCAACCTGGAGGACCAGGGTGTTTCTCTTTGTGTTCTCTACCCTTTGACCTGTCCGGCTTGGGAGGCCTTGCTGGTAGCTACGCTACCGCCGGCATAGCTCTCAGGGTCATTGAGAAACTCAAGCTCCCCCACCACGACAGGTGGAAACACCATCGGGGGAGAATATTTTATATGGCAATTAAAATTCACATTAAACAAAGACATCTATTGGATTCATCGATTCTGATCGCGATCATTCGGCTGCCTCTGTCACGTGAGATGTGCTCCCTGGCAGTCGGCAGCTTGCACAGATCCATTGAGCACACTGTATTCACAAACTTCCAGTTTCTTAGTTGTATATAATATTTTAGTTCACAATGTTTAATAGTTTCTATTATATCACCTAATAATTTTGTGAAAAATGTAAAAAAAAAAAAAGAACCCCGGCCTCCCGTGTGACACAGACAGGTGGACGGCTTACGACAACACTAGCGAGAACACAATTCTTTCTCTCCAAAGATATTTATATAGTCAAGTCGCCATTTTGGGTTATATGATCGTAATATTTTCACCTGTTTTTTAACCACAATTAAAGCAAGTTTAGCGATAAAACTTTCCAACTTCTGTAAAATTAAATACAGAATTCAAAGATTCATCTACAATTGATGATTTTCTATTGAAAGTGCCAGAAAAAAATTATTATTTACGGTTCAGCTTGCTGTTTTCATTTTTCTCCGCTCGCGAGGTTGGTCTCAACCAAAACGGGTCATAGACGGATTATGAAAACTTGACTTCAAAAATATGTTCCGCCATGTTAAATGATTAAAAGATAGTACAAGTATACAAATAAATTATTAATAATATTTAAACTTGTGTTCTCTTTAACTGTTGTAGGTCAAATTGCATGTTTTGGGTGGTGAAAAGTGAAAGTGTAACATGCAAAAACACGCCTCCGCAGAAAATGTTTTTTTCCACAATTATAGCTAGTACAGCGATGAAACTTTCCAGATATATTTAAAATTGTGTGCAGAATTCAAAAATACATCTATAATTGATGCAATTCTATCAACAACACCAAAAAAATATTAATTACGGTAAGTATGAAATATATTTGTATTTATATAAAAGTTCACCATGATTTCAACCAATTGCCATACGCGGAATATTAAGCCTACCCTTCCTTGAAAACTCAGGATGACGTGTGTTATTGTCACGTGAGATTTGAATGAATGAATGACGTCAAAAGAATGCATGGTAAATTAGACAGCTTTTTCCGGGACGAGATTTTCAATGGTGGGACAACTCCGTACATGATTTTTGTTGTTACTTCGGGTAATGGCACGATGGAACACGCTAATGTTTTAGTGTTCCATTGCTCACATTATTATCATTATATTTTCAGTTTTCAGTAACCATTTTAGTAACATTTTCTAACTTGCAGGTACATTTGCCTTAATTCACCCCAAACAAACGTCACCAGCTATATTTAGCACTGACGGTGATCTCCTCTGTGTTCGGGTACAGTTTGTGTCAGTGCGTTTCAATTGCCCCACAGTTTCTTTGGCTTTGGCAACTGTTTCTCTGTGTGTGTGTGTGCGTGCGTGCGTGCGTGCCTATCTCATCATGAGTTTTCTGGAACTGGCAGCAGCAGCAGCTGTTCACGACAAGCAGAGTAGCATTGCTTTTCTGCAGCAGCATCATATCATCTGACATTCTGCTAGACACTGTTCTCATAATCATGTCATCATGGTGCTATCGCTGACTGAGCGCCAGGACAGATGGTGATGCCGACGACGACATTCACCATGCCAACAGGACATCCCCGCTGAGACAAGGCCACATGGCTGCAAGGCTCACGTCTCCCGTACAGACAGATCATCATATTCTTTTCCTATACTGCTGGTCTCAAGAGTTGACAAGCATTTCATTTTGCCAGTTACAGTTGGGGGGATGTCGTCGAGAGCAACTGTTGCACACCGATAAAATTGCGCACTGAGCTACGGTGCACCACAGGGAACCCCTGAATGTGACGTCATACCCTGGGATTCCGTTTGTTTGGGGTGAATTAAGGCAAAAGTACCAAATTGCGTTTTAATCATGTAACTTGCACAGTTGGATTCCGCTTTGGAAAAAAAAATCCAACAGTACCCTATTCATGTCTGTAGTAGTAGGTCAAGTCTAAACCGATACTGCCGATAGTATTTAATTAATATAGTAGTACTAGCGAGTTCCATCGTGCCGCAACCGGAAATGAAAACCGAAATCATATACGGAATCATACCACCTTGATTCACAGTGTCACCCAGTTCGCTAGTTCAGACCATGCATTCCTTCGATTCATTCAAATCTCACGTGACAATAACACACGTCATCCTGGGTTTTCCAGGAAAGGTTTGCCTAATATTCTGTGCCCAGCGATTGGTTGAAATCATCGTAACCTTTTATATAAATAAGAATATATTTCATACTTACAGTCATTAATTTATTTTGGCGCTGCGGCTAGAATTTCATCATTTATAGATGTATTTTTGAATTCTGCATACAATTTTAAATATATCTGGAAAGTTTCATCTATATATATAAAAGGTGATGTATGTATGTCCGTTTTTTATGCATTCGATAACGGTCCATCCAATTGAGATGACATTTTCTACATGTTTTCTTTTCATTCCTGTGCAGCCAACTGTCATAGTTGTTAGTGTACAATCAGCTATTTACTTACTAAAATTTAATATTTTAATATCTTATTCATTTATATATAGCGAGGGGGCTTAACTTAAGAAAAGTTATTTCAAGGGGCATAACTTTTAATAGCATAGCTATATATTTTATATATAGATTGTTGCATTGTTTTCAAAGATTTATAAACTCTTTGTCTACAGTTATTTACAGGCATATGAGTTATAATAAATAATGATATAATCTTTAAGGCATTTTCATAGTTTTCATAAAAATAATCCATCTATTTAAATAGTGAAAATTTTCTAACTCATCTTTTTATGTTTAAAGAAGTTATCTACAGTCATGTAGGTGATTCAAAACAGTTTTCATTAAAAATAATGGATGGTGTGTGGAAGGACATTCTGAAGTTAATTTTGTTTAGTTATATGAATTTAATTAGACGCTCCCCGCCAGAAGCTGGGCGATGCCGCGCCGGGTCAGATAGATAGACAGACAGATAGTCAGGAACAGGAGCTTATATGACTACTTATATGAATTAAATGAGATGCTCCCCACTAGGGACTGGGTGAAGCCGGGCCGGGTCAAACAGACAGATAGACAGACAGATAGTCGGCAACGGGAGCTTATATGACTACTTATATGAATCAAATGTGATGTTCCCCACCAGGAGCTGGCGAAGCTGCACCGGGTCAGATAGACAGACAGAATTTAGTCGGGAACGGGAGCTTATATGACTACTTATATGAATTAAATGAGATGCTCCCCACCAGGAGCTGGGCAAAGCCGTGCCGGGTCAGATAGATAGACAGACAGACAGAATTTAGATGGGAACGGGAGCTTATATGACTACTTATATGCATTAAATGAGATGATCCCCACCAGGGATTGGGTGAAGCCGGGCCGGGTCAGACAGACAGAGACAGATAGTCGGGAATGGGAGCTTATGTGACTACTTATATGAATTAAATGAGATGCTCCCCACCAGGAGCTGGGCGAAGCCGGGTCAGACAGACAGATAGATAGATATATAGATAGATAGATCCCCGCCAGGGGCTGGGCGAAGCCGGGCCGGGTCAGTGTGCTCTATGGATATGTGCGAGCTGCCAACTGCCGGGGAGCGCATCCGACAGAGGCAGCAGAATGATCGCGTATTGGAATCGATGGATCCAATAGATGTCTTTGTTTAATGTAAATTTTAATTGCCAGATAAAATATCGCCCCTGAATCAGCAAAGTTTCATCGCTAAACTTGCTCGAATTTTGGTTGAAAAACAGATTTTCTGCGAAGATGTGACTCTGTGAATTGGAAACCGACGGGTCATGACAGCCGTCGCATATCGATTGGGCTACACTTTTCAACACAAAAAACGTGCGATTTGACCTACTAAATTTAAAGAGAACACAAGTTTAAAGATTATTAATAATTTATTTGTATACTTGTACTATTTTGTAATCATTTAACATGACGGAACATATTTTTAAAGTCAGTTTTTATACGACCGTTTGAGACCATCTCGCACGAACAGACACGCACACCCGCTGCGGGAGGTAATGGACACACTAGAGAGCTCTAATTACTGGTGAAGATCATGAGAAATCGCAACTTGTCTCACCTTCACGAAAATGTGAATATCTTCACTTAGAAGTGACATACAGGCATCATTGAGGTACCATTAGATTTTGAATTTCAAGGCCTATCTGTGGCGGTCTCATTAGTAAATTCTCAAATTTAAAATCATGATAGTTCTCCCTAATTTAGTAGCATATATAGACAATATTTAAAAGTTGTGTTTTTACTTATGAAACAATGACAGTTGGATACAGCTTGACAAGATGAATCCAACGGTATCTTATCTTAATGAAGACTGTACATTAATTCTAAGCGGAGTTATTAATTTTTTTGTGTCGTAATCTACAACCAGGAAATGTAAAGACATCTTAGTAAATTGAACACAGCTGATTGCAGCCCAAAAAATTGGGTGCTGAGAACTTCTGCCTTCTATTACTGTGGCTTGTTTATTTTTAAACAGACGACATAGTACCGTATATCATTCCATCCAGGGTGGCGAGGCTTAACTTGATGTATTTACTAATTTTTCGATAGGATGTGCCGTGACCTAATTAAGAATTAAAAATGGCCGCCAATTGTTTATTATTTATTAAAATTACGTCACATCGCTAACAAACCTGACAAGATGTATATTTTATTGTGCATTTTGGTAACAGGAAAGTAAAAGTCACATTCCTCTTTCGATAGAATGTCAACAGGATCGAGATGATCGGCTTCATTGCACCGGGTTTATCCCATATGGCTCGGCCTCTTTCCGCAGGACGGCCTGCCGAAAGCATCGCACAAAGCACAAGTCTCCAAGTCTCTGAGAAAAATGAACTTGACTTTTAAGACTTTTCGATAGGATGTGTTGTGACCTAATTAACAGTTATAAATAAATGCCCTTTTATATTAAATAAATGTCATGTGAAATGTTCGTCTTTAGTGAAATGTTCGTCATTAGTGAAATGACAATTCATAAAAATGTACTCACATTGTCTTGATGCACCCATTGCATTGTGACATCTTTCTTTTGTTGATTAAATATCATCCATTAATGTAAGTAAATATGTTTGTAACTGCTGCATAATTAAGCAGTCACTTTCGCTAATAATAATAATTGATTTCTACTTCTGCTCTAAAATTACATTATTTTTAGTTTAGAAACTAAACTAAACTGTTCTGTATCTAAAAGTGAGCAATTAATAATTAAATACTAACTTAAAAAAAAAAAACTTATACAGTATTGAATTGTATTTAAATTTAAATAATTATGTACTGCTCCACTGCTTAGAAAAAAAGTACTCCTTACACTCACTACTTACAGTTACAGGTTTACAGACGGGTCTGAAAACTGGCTTTCAAAATTATTTTCAGTCATGTCAAATGGTGAAATATTATACAAGTAGACAGATAAATTACTGCTGCAAATGACACTTGTATTCTGTTTAATTTTAGTAGTTAAATTGCCAGTTCTAATTATAAATAAATACAGGTCCACTATACAGTTTAGTACTATTGTATGGGTGCCGCCATCTTGAATTTTGTGTTATGATGGCCATATCTCATTTTCGTGTGCTAAATATTTTTTCCTGAATGCTAGCAAAAACCAGCATTGTTGAAACTCTTCACATTTATGTAAAATTGAATGGGGGATTCAAAAATGCAACAACAGGTTAAGGTTTGTTTAAACTACATGAGTTATAAGACAAATTAGCTTACTATTCCTAAATAAATCGAGCTTCAAGATAAGCTTCAAGAAATTCAAGAGAAAAAGTTTCTCGGCCGCAAACGCTTGCAGTGTTGCAGAAGGACCTCTACAATTATCAGAGTTGATTCCCCTGACGTCGTGCCATGCTGGTTTCAAATAAATCGAATCAAACGAGACATAGTCACAGATATTTACACCTCCACGTCATGCTGTGATGACATCAGATGCAGATAGCGCGCACCGTCTGTCAGCGCGAAACCGCCAGCGTAGATGCATTTTGACAAAAGAAGTCCCATTGAAAATTTGCAAAATCATTAACGATCTGGTCTGTGTGGAGTGATGAAAGATTACACATAAATACAATAACGGGTGTTGAATGTTAACATACATTTATTATCATTGTAGTCGCTCTGAATATTCCATAACAATATTAAGTGTTTATAGTTGGAATATTACAAGGAAAACTGCTATCTCCGGCTATTGAAATATTACATTACAGCATGCGATCTTCATAATTTCGGTGTGACATTGATTACCAACTTAAATGGTCGAAAATTATAAAATACACGTAAACATGGATGCTAAATTGAATAATACATAGAACAAAGTGTCACGTCTCATAAAACAGTATTTACAGGTTTACTCACTACTTACTACTTAGAACCTGGCTCTCCGGTGTAGCAAGGATTCCAGAAACCTGAGAAATTTAGAATGCAACACGTGAAAGGAAAAACTATATCAAGTAATCGGTGTCTGTTTTAATGCAATCTTGAAATAATCGCGGAATTTAATATCATGAGCATGTGTAACATCCCCATATAGAAGACATTCATTCATTCATTCAGTAGCATGTCCTTTGCAGAACCTCGCTGCCATAACAACCCTTCCGGAAAACCTCTCAATCATAAGCAAGATGTCCCGCGTCTGATACACCCATCTGGAGATCATCCGCCACATCCTGCACCCATCTTCTCTTTGGCCTTCCTCTTCCTCTCTTCCCAGGCATATACCCCTCCATTATTGTTTTCTCCAAACTTTTGTGATGTTTCAAGTGACCAAAATATTTCAATTTTCTTTGTTTTATCGTCTTTAATAGCCAACCTTCTTCAATATTCAGACCTTGAAGTATGAATGCATTTGGTCTTTTCTTTACCCAAGATATTCTTAGAACTCGTCTATAACATCTATATTCAAAGGCATTTATGCGCTGTTCGGCTTGTTTAGTAGGTGTCCAGGTCTCACATGCATATGTTGCAATGGGAAAGATGCATGCTTTTAAAAATCTAATTTTTGTAGTTCAGTCTGTCCCATTCCATAATTTATTCAGTTGTTTTGGTCTTTGAAGAGCAATTGATAGTCGTCGTTCAATTTCTTTCATTGTGTCACCGTTGTTGGTAATCAATGACCCAAGATATTAAAAATGTTCCACCACCTCCAATTTTTCCTCATTAACATATATTTCTTTCTCCATAGCAGTTTTATCTGTATGCATTATCTGTTTTTGCTATAAGATATAAGTTGTGATTTTCACTATTCAATTGGGTTGAGTCATCACGATTACTAGTACTGGTCTCTGTGTCACACTCTTAACCAGTGTTATCTGATCTGCCTGGCCTGGGGGTCTCGCCACCAGATCTCTTTCTTATTATGTTTTCTTTCATGGTTGTTATGGTTTCTTGGCAAGTTTTGCAGAAGGTAGTTTGCCATTGCTTTCCTTCTGGCAGTGACTGTACTAGTCGGTGGCCATAGCCATATTGCCTCTACTGATGAGATTGCAAGACCATAACCAACATAATCTGTCGGCTGCTCTCACACTCCATCCACCACCTGCTTCCATGGCTTCACGTAACCCTGATTGGGGGGGGGGGGGTACTCCACCTTGCCCGAGGGTGCTCTGTAGACTAACGGACAAAAGGAGGCATCTTACATCTCCTTTGATAGGGGATACCCTTACCCCGCTAACCGTTCACATCTGTAGAGAGTTATATTAGGATGTAGCAGGATGGCTTGGCTTTGTGGCATGGTCGAGACAGAAACACAGAGCTGATCCACGACTCTGGTGATCGAGTGAGATGGCAGAACATGACCGCCCACGCTTACCGGCATGGCACATGATGGATGGATGGAGCAGGTCATGATTCAGGTCAGAACATACAGATTGCTGTGTTAGGCCTAGGTTGGTCATGATTGTCAGCATGGGTTTTAGGTATTTCATTGCCAACAGATCCCAGCCCAGAGCCCAGGGGAAAACAATCATGTAAAAAATGTACAAGCTTTCAGAAAGTACACTGTCATGTTCATCGATTTTGATGCTTTTTATAAGTTATGAAACTAGTAACACACGTATTTACAAACATGATTTTGGGGTTTGATTATCATTATCTATTCAGCATATTTTTAGAAATAATGTTACACTTTGGCTGTTATTTTTGTGTCAGCGTGGTGGTGGGGCATAAAGCACTTGCACTTCAACTTCCAGTGCACTAATGGTGAAGTAGGGGGTGTCTTCCCTACAGTGGTTGGTTGGACTTCAGTGTTGACGTCCAGTTAAAAAAGCTATGGCAAACTGCTGAAGGTTCACTAGCCTAGAAAATCAGCCTGTGGTTGGGGTTGATCGCAACATTCTGCAAAGGACACAACATTTTATTATTTTTGTATTATTATTTTTATTATCATTGTAATAGCAGGGTTACTTGAGTTACGTGAATAGTTTGAGACTACAGACTTAAGAGATAATTTTGTAATAAATAATTTATTTATTTTTGTAGAGCTGCTCATCATGGTAGAGATAAATCTTCAGCAACTGAGGGATCATTTGTCAGTGTTTGAACCTGGATATCCCTTACAGAAAGGCTATGTTGCACAGCTACTGTTTCAGCATTCTCTATCAGACGTGATTAAACAAGTCAAGGCTATTGTGACAGCAGCAGAACCAAATAAGAATTTACATGAGGGAAGTCTTCGTGGCCGATTGAGTGTCTTTAAAAAATTTATTGCTTCTAGTAAAAATAGGTTATTAACAGAATGGCCAAAACATATTGCACTTCTACTGGAGTCCTTCCTTATCACTTTCAAATGCCCCACTTTGTCACCTGCAATTGAATCAACTCCATCGGCAGCAACATCATCAGAACATCCTGAACAAACATCTACACAAATACCAGTCAAACTGAAACACTTCTCACAAACACTAGACACACAGATACATCCAGACCTCCCACAAACACCAGACACACTGATACATCCAGACCTCCCACAAACACCAGACACACTGATACACTCAGACCTCCCACAAACACCAGACACACTGATACACTCCGACCTCCCACAAACACCTGACACACCGATACACTCAGACCTCCCACAAACACCAGACACATTGATACAGTCAGACAACCTACAGACATCAACACCCACTCAAACAGCCCCGCCTACTCAGACTCCCCTACCAATCAACTCCCAGTCTTATTCAGCAACTTGTAGTTCACAATCACCAATAAAACTGAAAAATAGTTGTGCAAGCTGTTTTACCAAGCAATGTACAAATATCAATATGATGCAAGAGAATGAACATTTGCGCCACCAGTTACAGGACTTGAAAATGCTTTTGAGAGCAGAAAAAAAACATTTATCATTGAAAAGATTAAATGAAAAAATCAGGAGAGAAACTGAGTCAATGATATGGAGAAATAAGTATATAACTTTGAAAGCTTCTAATGACGCTCAGAAGTTATTGGATTCAGTGTACAGTTTAGAGCAGAAAGTCAAGACCTTAGAAGAAAACCTCATTGCAACCCAGGAGGAAAGCCTTAATATGACTTCAGTGATTGAACAGCTGAAAAGTATGCACGAGAAAACAGAGAATAATGATGCCTTTTTGAAATGTAAGTATAACAGCTTGAAGTAACTTTCTTCTCCTTGGTGCATAGTTAGGACATAGGTTAGGTAGAGGTCACAAGCAATTAGGACTTAGCATTAGTATCAGTACTTAGTATTTGTATCAATACATAGTATGTTCCTTAGCATTTGTATCAATACATAGCATGTACTTAACATTTGTGTTCAGTACATAGACTGTACTTAGCTGTTGTATCAATACATTGCATGTACTTTGCATTTGTATCAATACATAGTATGTACTTAGGATGTGTATCAATACATAGTATGTACTTAGCATTTGTATCAATACATAGTATACTAAACCTTGGTATCAGATACTTGGAAAGAGAGAATATTAATATATTAGGAATGTGCAAGATGAGATGGAAAGGGGCAGGGATTATGACAGAGGAATATTGTAAGATTATTTATTCTGGGGGAGAAGAACGGCAAAGAGGTGTAGCAATTATCTTGGATCAGGAAATATCAAAATCTGTTCAAGGATATTGGGCTGTCTCAGACAGGGTTCTATTGGTAAAATTACTCCGCAGACCTTTTAACATAAAAGTCATTCATATATATGCCCTAATAGGAGAATGCAGTGAAGATAGTATAGAGGAATTTTGTAATGACATGGCGTCTGCTTTGAAGAAATTTAGAAATTCAGAAATAAATATCATAATGGGTGGCCTCAATGCAAAAGTGAGAAATGAAGGCGATGGATGCACAGTAGGCACCCATGATTTTGGAGAGCGAAACAAAAGAGGATACAGACTTGTAGAATGGGCAACAGAGCAGGATATGATTGTAGAAATCACATGGTTTAAACAACATCCTAGACGATTATGGACATGGATGAGTCCTGATAGCAGGATTAGAAACAAGATTGATTACATCCTGATTAGCAGAAGGTTTTGAAATGAGTTAACAATCGCAAAAACAGTTCCCAATGCTGACTGTTACCATGATCTCAGATTGATTACAGGAACATTGAGGGTAAAGTGAAAGAAAGCCAAGTATTCACCAGGAAACACTAAATATGATCTGTGCACATTGAAAAATGACAAGATAATAGTAGACAGTTTTAACATGGAAGTAAAGATTTGATATACTGTCTGATCTGGAGTTCCTATTTCAAGATGTGGATGATCAATGGGAAGTGAAGAATTCAGTCAGTTTGGCTGCAGAACAACTATTCCAAAATTAAAGAAAGTGGGTCATAAGAAATGGATGACTGAAGAAATTTTACACCTAATGAAACAAGAAGATACAACAAAATTAATCCTGCCAAATATGAAGAAAAATCAGAACATTATGTAAGGAGGCAAAAGAAGAATGGCTTGAGAAAAATTAAATAGAAATTGAAAAACAACACAACAGTAAAAAAATACCAAATTAATGCACAAAAGAATTCAGGAGCTTACAAATAAAAGACCACATACATCAGCAGGCTGCCTAAAAATAAAAGATTGAAAAATCATAATAGAAAAAGATCAGATTTTACATGTATGGTCATATTATGTGTGAAAAACCTTTATGATGATAACAGAGAAGAGCAGTTTGATATTCAAAATAATAATGAAGGACCATCAATTTTGAAGATGGAGGTTCAGAATACTGTTAACCATATGAAAACTGGCAAGACCCCCATTTCAGGCAACATCACAACAGAAATGATTAATGCATTAGAAGAATATGGAATAGATTAAGTCACCAGACTGCTGAACACAATACATGATACTGGGGATATACCTCATGAATTATGTAATTCTGTATTCATTGCAATCCCAAAGAAATCAGCAGCCTTGGAATGTGACCAACTTAGAACAATTAGTATAATGAGCCACATCATGACGATTTTGCTACAAATTATCATGCAAAGAGATAGAACGCAAAATAGGGGAAGAACAGTGTGGATTTGTAGAAGGCAAGGGTACAGTAAATGCTGTGTACATGCTGAGAACAGTAATTGAACGTTCTATAGAAGTAAATAAAGATATGCATCTTTGCTTTATTGACTACATAAAGGCTTTCAATAGAATAAGACATGTCAACATGATAGAGATGCTCGCAGATCTACAAATTGATAGGAAAGATCTTAGACTTGTAAAAACCATATTGAAAACAAGCTGCCATCAGAATTGATAATGAAGTAGGTCAGTATCAGTCTATTAAGAGTGGTGCGAGACAAGAATGTGTAATGTCTCCAGATCTGTTTTTCCCTGTATAGTGAAAATATTTTCAGAAATTTACAAGATATGAAAGGAATCATCATTGGAGGAAGAAACATCAATAACATTAGATACGCAATTGATACTGTATTGATTGCAGACAATGAGCAGGATCTGCAACATTTAGTAGATGCGGTTGTTGCACACAGTGAACAACTAGGGTTAGAATTAAATTGTAAGAAGACAGATTATGGTTGTCACTAGGCATACCACAAAATAAAATACAGGTAAATGGGAGTATTCTTAAACAAGTGAATTGGTACAGTTATCTCGGAACAATCTGATGGGAGATGCCTTAAAGAGATTAGAACAAGAATCACCGGGAAGGTTAACCCGGTCAACAAATGCCCGCTGAAGTCGGATGTGTCGGCCTAATGGCACAAGAATGCAGCTCTGCTGTAAACAGGCACAATGCAGTCACGTCCACACAAAAAATCCGGATGAACGCAGAAGAAGAAGAAAAAGAATCATCATGGTGAAGGTAGCCTTTTGCAAGATGAAAAACATACTGACCAATAAAAAGATATCAATTGCTATGAGAAAAAGAGTGTTAAGGTGCTACATAGAGCCTGTACTTTTGTATGGACGTGAAGCCTAGACAATGAGCAGTCAAGCTGAAAAACATCTGATGGCTGTGGAAATGTGGTTTCTGAGGAGAATGCAAAGAATACCATGGACAGACTGAAAAATCAACGACCAGGTCCTATAAGAAACAAATGAAAATCGTAAACTGTTTAGAGAATTTAGACGTAGACAGTCAAAATGTTTTGGACGTGTTATGAGAAGAAATGAATTGGAGAACTTGGTGACAACTGACAAGATCAAGGGGAAGACAGAGAAGTAAATACCTGGATGGCCTGACCATGTGGCATGGTCGAGACAAGAACACAGAGCTAATCCACGACTCTGGTGATCGAGTGAAATGGCAAATCATAGCCGCCCATGCTTACCGGAATGGCACATGATGGATGGATCAGATGTGTTGTTTGTCCA
Source organism: Cepaea hortensis (assembly GCA_963921405.1). Lineage (NCBI taxonomy): Eukaryota > Metazoa > Mollusca > Gastropoda > Stylommatophora > Helicidae > Cepaea > Cepaea hortensis. Next base: position 98,117,899 of record OY992887.1, on the reverse strand, counting down.
TCAAGAATAATGATGACCATCCATTTCATCCAGTGAGGGATGAAAGTATGGAGCCACGAGTTCTAAGCTGGCTGATAAGGCCTATTTTGGCTCGAAATGTTCTTTGACAATGTGGGCAAAGAATGCTTGATGTTCCAGGAGATCTCCTGCAGTGGTTTTTCTGTCCAGCCTTTTCTTCACAGCTCTTGCAGTCCTGGTTGCTTCACAAGTGACTGCACCCTTATGTAATAATGTACGTCACGAATTATGGTCTTTAGCAGCAGTCTCCCAGGTGTCAAGATGAATTCCAAAAGTATTCAGTGAGATTTTCAGAGTGTCTTTAAAGCATTTCCTCTGGCCGCCTTGGGAGCATTTACCGCAACGCAGCTCGCCATAAAAATATGTTAATATGTTTAGGGAGCTTGTGATCTGGTATATGAGTTAAGTGACCAGCCCAGCAAATCTGATTTTTCATTAGTAGAGTGTGGATAGGGCATGGCTGCTCTTTCTAGAACTTCAGTGTTTGGGATCTTGTCTTGCCATTTAATCTTCAATAGCTTCCTAAGGCAGAGTGTGGAAGTGGTTTAATTTCCTAGCATGTCGCTGATAAACAGTCCATGTTTCACAAGCATATAACAGTGAGGATAATACAACTGCTTTGTAGATTTTCAGCTTTGTTTGCAGGCTTATTCCATTTCTGTCCCATACATTCTTGTACAGTCTGCCAAAGGCTGCGCTTCAGATACTGGATCAGATACTGTTTCCTGAATGAACTGTACTTTAGTAACACTTCAGTATCAAATACTAATTGTATTTCCTGAATGAAGTTCACTTTAGTAACACTTCGCAATGAAATACTAATTGTGTCTTCTGAATGAACTGCACTTTAGTAACACTTCACTATCAAATACTATCAGCTTCCTTCATCATTACCATGTATAAAAACCTATAACAGGGAATGCATCTCTGTAAACACACATCCAGATATAGCAGTGGATATCTTCCAAGCTTCTACATGTCTAAGCACCAGAGCATGTTCAGTGCTCGAGGCATTTCAGTGCTCGAGGCATGGACTCTGATGTGTGTTTAGTTGGCCAAGAAAATGGCAGATAAAAAGACAAAGAAAGCAGAGTAAATAATAATAAAATACATGTAGGTCTGGGTAAAGATGACATCAATACAGCAATTTTAAAAATATATAAACAAACAAATGTATGCTAACACAGAATCACAGCTTGAAAGGGAGGCACACAAATTGTTGAATGCTCCAATAACAATGCAGGCAACAAATAAACTAAAATTTACTTGTAGTAAATAATTTGAGTCTACAATGTGAAATGGATTAATTTGCTATAAATGAAAGTAACTGTTGAATGCCAGAATTATAACAAGATACAGTATTATTTACCAGAACACAAGAGATGTGGACAACACAATATTCCACTTATGGCACATATAAACCAATGACAATGGACACATTTTAAAGATAAAGATTCCTTGAGAACCACAAAATCATTAAACAATATATTACAAGAGCAAAACTTCCTATCTCGCGGATCACTATTTTAAAGTAAAATACTTTTACATTTAAGTCAGTTAATGAACAGCAAGCATCTTTCCCATTGTAACATATGCCTGTGCGACCTGGACACTTTCTAAACAAGCTGAACAGCGCATAAATGCTTTTGAATATAAATGTTACAGAAGAGTTCTAATATTATCTTGGATACAGAAAAGAACAAATGCATCCTTACGGCAAGAGCTGAATATTGAAGAAGGTTGGCTACTAAAGATGATAAAACAAAGAAAATTGATATAAATTGGTCACTTGAAACGTCTTGAAAGTTTGGAGAGAACAATAATGGAGGGGTACATGCCAGGGGAGAGAGGAAGAGGAAGGCCATAGAAAAGATGGGTGCAGGATGTGGCAGAACATCTCCAGATGGGTGTATTAGACGTGAGGCATCTTGCTTATGACAGAAGTTTTCCTGAAGGTTGTTATGGGAGCAAGGTTCTGTAAAGGACATGCTACTGAATGAATGAATGAACAGCAGTAGATATACCGTCAGAAATAGCTAGAATATTTAGCCTTCATAATATGAAATAGCAAAAGTATAACACAGCAAATCCATATGCAGAAGGAGACTGAGCACACAAAGAATGATATGTGTCCGAAAAGCAAATAACAAAACTATCATCTGAAATAATAATAGACACTACATTCAAATGATGAATGCTGAGGTATTGAGGGTTGCAATTGTTACTAGATCAAACATTGGAACCATGGGGAAGGAACACATGAAATTGATGGGATATACCAACGCAGGAGCTGGAATGGAGTGACCAGCCTTATGTAAGAAACTACTGGTCAAGAGAGGCAGCGAAAGGTGTGTGTGGAAAGCTTAAGCAGCTGGAAAACAAATAATGTAAGCGCCACCAACTTATCCGAATATAATTTGACAGAGAAGATTGTAGAACAATCTTAACTGCAGCTGGATGTGACATTGTGAAATGAAGCAAACAGGTGTGTTACAATCCTGCGGAGAAATAATGAGTTCAAATTCATCTACCTTGTAAATAATGTAATAAATTTTGCTTATTTCTCTGTGGGTTCCTAACAGATCTTTTTGTTTACTTTTTATAATGGATAGTCATGAATGCTGGTGTCTGCTCCACACCTTAGAAAGATCTCATCTCATCTCATCATGTTCCTCTTGTACCTTGCGGTGTCGAGGTGAAGTATAAACTTCGTGAGAGTGCCCGGTTATGGGCTTCGTATATCGACATTCCCATGGATTCTGTTATTCCCTCCGTCCAGCGTTTACGTGGTCGGCCTCTTCCTCTGTTTCCATCTGGTCTGTACGTCATTGCCTGTTGTGGCATGCTGTTGACTGGTAGCCTACTTGCATGGCCAAACCATTTGACTTGCTGCTTTCTAATAAAATCTAGAGCAGCTTTAACCCCCACTTTAGTCCTGATTTCTTCATTTCTGATCTTATCTCTTCTTGATACGTTGAGTATTCTTCTCAGGAACCTCATTTCTGTTGTTGTGATTTTTCTTTTCTCTTTTTCTGTCATTGTCCAGGTTTGGCATTGGTAGCACAGAGTTGGTAGGAAGATTGTGTTGTAAAGTGCTTTCTTAGTAGTTATTGATACATGTTTGTTCTTTAGTATTGGTGCAATTTGTCCAATGAGTTGATTTGCCTTATTGCACCTATTTTCGATCTCGTCTTCTGATCTGCCATTTGATGATATTATACTTCCTAGGTACTTGAAGCTCTTTACTTGTTTCAAGGGATGTTCGTTTAGGTGAATTGTTGCTGTTTGTTCTTCTTTAGTTATAGTCATTACCTCTGTTTTGCTTGTGCTAATTTTCATGTTATGTTCCCTACACATTTCGTTTAGACTATTCATGTGGTCTTGTAATTCAGCTTCTGATTTTGCTATTAGTGCTTGGTCGTCCGCAAACAGGAGTTCTCTAATGGTTAGATTTGCAGATGGTTCTTCTTCTGTGTTCTCGTCATGCGGTATTCTTGCTGTCTCTGCTTGGCTGGTTTCTTTACATATGTTGTCTATATATGTTATGAACAAGAGAGGGGACAGGACACAACCTTGTCGTACTCCAGATCTTATGGTGAAGGGTGAAGGGACCTTAGAAAGAAGACTTGATTATTACAAAGATGGGCTGAATAGAATATTTCATCTCATCTTGTTCCTCTTGTATCTTGCGGTTTTGAGGTGAAGCATAAACAGCGAGAGAGTGCCCATTTATGGGCTTCATGTATCAAGATTCCCATGGACTCTGTTATTCCCTCTGTTCATAATTTACATGGTTGGCCATTTCTTCTACTTCCATTTGGTCTGTACATAATTGCTTGTTGTGGTATACTATTAGTGGGTGACCTAGTTATATGGCCAAACCATTAAATTTGTTGTTTTCTGATGGAATCTAGCTCTGCTATAACCCCACTGTAGTCCTGATTTCTTCATTTCTGAATTATTAATACGATTAAAGTATTAATACAATACAAAATTTGTAAAGTTGCTGCTTGAGAAGTGACTCCTTGTCTGCAACTCAGCAGAAGTGCTCTTGAAACAACATCTTTAGCATATTTTTCTTTAACCATGGTACTTTGTTGTAAATCATGGTTTCTTCTTATTTGCGTTCATCCGGAGTGTTCTTTCAGATGTGATTGCGGTGTGTCCGGTTAGGCACCCTTGGGCCGAAACCCTTAGGCCAACACATCCGACTTTTAGCATGCGTTTTTGACCAGGTTAGCATTCCTGGGAAAAATCATGGTTTGATTTGGTTACAAAAGGAGTTTAGGATAAAGCATGGTTTGCCTTAGGAATTATTTAGATTAATTTTTCGCTAACAGTAGGAGATTACAGTTAGTTGTGGGATGACTTGGTATTTATTTATGATTTCTTCTGTGTTCTTGTGACAAGTTAAATTGATGAATGCTAATGAGAGGCTCTCTGGTGAAGGGGTTACGAAAGCAATTCATAATCCAACATACCATGTTCGAAACAATAGCAGGAAGCAGATCGCCTAGCATTGGTTTTTATACAATGGTATGAGTACCGGTCAATCAGAAAAAATGGCAAACTACTAAATGTAAACTCCCCCCAGGAATCACAAACAGTCAAAGAATGCTGGAGTTGGATTTAACAGCTAAGTCCTGCAATGGATATAACAGCTAAGTCCTGCAATGGATATAACAGCTAAGTCCTGCAATGGATATAACAGCTAAGTCCTGCAATGGATATAACAGCTAAGTCCTGCAATGGATATAACAGCTAAGTCCTGCAATGGATATGCAGCTAACTTCTTTTAACAATTATATTTATCCAAGTATTAAGATTTCACATCTCATTTTCAGGTTGACTCTAAACATGTAGGACAGATTTCTTAGTCTTTCGATATGTGTCTGTATGCATTACTTGTATATTTCTTAATCTTTCAATATGTTTATCTGTATGTACTACTTTTATATTTCAGATGTCTCTTCAAACAGTCCAAGTCATAATGCCTACACCCTTACTAATGTTGAAGAGAACGAAACAGTAGAGTACAATAGTCAAAGCTCTCTAGGTTACAGAGAAGGTGCTTTGTTTGATAGAGCATCAAAAGATCTAATAATAAAAACGAAGAACATGGTTGAAGATGTGAGCTGCACACAAGATGTGAGATCTGAAGAAGAGAACTCACACACACAAACAGAAGCTGCAGAGTCAGACATTATCATGGACTATCAAGTGGTGATGGCTGGTATCAAGAACAATCCCAATGATGAATGCAGCGAAGAGCTGCAGCAAGGACGCAGCACCAAATTGTTGGAACAAGGGTTGCCAGCTTGTCAGAAAACCACACAACAGAATGTTTCAAATATAGCCATTTCTAGTATGAACCCTCTTGAGGAAATACTTGCAAGCAAGAAGTCTTGCCGGCTATCAGCTTTACATGTAAGTAAACCTTGCACAATAGGAAACAAATTTGATTCCTCTGGTCGCACATTAAAAGAAAATATTTTCCAAAACAACAGACAGACACATGCTAAAGACAATCTTTACAAGTGTGATGTTTGTGACCGTCAATTTGCAAAGAATATGTATTTGAAAATACATAAAAACACATGTAGCCGGGATAAACCTTTTAAATGTGATGTTTGTGGCCATGAATTTTTAACAGAAGGATATCTGAGAATACACACAAGAACACATACAGGAGAGAAACCTTACAAATGTGATGTTTGTGGTCATGCGTTTACATGGAGTAGACATCGGGATGCACACCAAAGATCACATATAAGTGAGAAACCTTTTCAGTGTGATGTTTGTGGTCTTTGTTTTGCACAAAAATATAGCCTAAAGATACACACAAGAACACATAGTAGAACATTGAAATGTAAAGTTTGCGGTCTTGAATTTGTAAAGGCAGACATGGAAAAACATAAGGAAGTACATAAAGGGGAGAAAAATTGTGTGTGTAATATTTGTGGTAAAAGATTTAAAACAAAAAGTCTCTTAAAGTCACACACAAGAATACATAGTAGAATACCATTCAAATGTAAAGTTTGCGGTCTTGAATTTGAAAAGAAGGCAGGCATGAAAAAACATAAGGAAGTACATGCCTACAACCATGCTGATGTTGGAGAGAACGGAACAGTAGTGTACAATAGTCAAAGCTCTGTATGTTACAGAGAAGATGTTTTGTCTGATGAAGCATCACATGATCTATTAATAAACCCAAAGAACATGGTTGAAGATGTGTGCTACACACAAGATGTGAGATCTCAAGAAGAGAAGACTACACACACACATACAGAAGCTGTGGAGTCGGTCATGATCATGGATTATCAGGATATGATGGCTGGTATCGAGAATGATCCTGATGATGAATGTAGTGAAGATCTGCACCAGGGACGCAGCAGCAAATTGTTGGAACAAGGGTTGTCAGCTTGTCAGAAAACCACCCAACAGAATGTTGCAAATATAATTTCCAGTATTAACTTTCTTGAGGAAATACTTTCAAGCCAGACGTCTTGCCAGCCATCAGTTTTACATGTAGGCGAACATCACACAATAGGAAACAAATGTGATGCTTCTGGGCCTACATTTAAAGAAAACATCTTCCAGAAACACAGACCGAAACATGCTAAATACAAGCTTTACAAATGTGCTGTTTGTGGCCGTCGATTTGCAAAGGATTCACTTTTGAAAATACACAAAAGAGCACATACCAAGGATAAATCTTACAGATGTAATATTTCTGGCCATGGATTTTCTGTGAAAGAAAATCTGAGAATGCACACTAGAACATATACAGGAGAGAAACCTTATAAATGTGATGTTTGTGGTCTTACGTTTTCAGAGAGTGGTGACCGGGATGTTCACAAACAATCACATGCAGGAGATAGACCTTATAAGTGTGATTTTTGTGGTCTTTGTTTTACACAAAAGTATAGTCTAGAGATACACACAAGAACACATAGTATAACACAATTAAAATGTAAAGTTTGCGGTCTTGAATTTGAAGAGAAGGCAGACATGAGAAAACATAAGGAAGTACACAAAGGTGAAAAAAATTGTGTGTGTGATATTTGTGGTCAAAGATTTAAAACAAAAAGTCTCTTAACGTCACACACAAGAAAACATACAGGAGAGAAACCTTACCACTGTGAAGTTTGTGGTAAAAGCTTTGCACACAATAATGCCTTCAAGAGTCACATAAGAATACATACAGAAGAGAGGCCTTACAAATGTGATATTTGTGGGTTTGCCTTTAGACAATCAAGCAGTCTAAGCTCACACAAATTAATACATACAGGAGAGAAGCCTTACGTGTGTGATATTTGTGGTTTTCAAGTCAATCGTAAGGATAATTTGAGGTTGCATAAAAGAGTACACCAAAAAAAGACATAATGGACCAGATCCTTCACAGTCAGTATGGCTCTCAGGCCAACTCACCATCCGAAAATAGGTACTCAATAGTTTAAAAAAGAGTTTGCCAATTTTCTAAGAATGAAAGGTGGCGAGAATGGGAATTTGCAGTGGCACTGTATTATGTCATAGCTTTGTAAATGTGAATGCCTAGTAATTTACACCCCTGTTAAACGGTGGAGTGAGGATATTCCTTATCAGAGAAGTAAGGCTTGTCCTTCACGTCGCTAGCCTACTGGACACCCTTAGGCCAGGTGGAGTACCTGTTTAACAACACCAACACCTCCCCCCCCCCCTCACTCACACACACTATCACTATCACACTATGGTAACATGATACAGTGAGTATATGTTTGACTGAGCTTGAGAGCAGCCGACAGATAGTTGTTGCTTATGGACACAAGTTTACGACACCATGCAGAGGATATCTTTAAAGAGGTTGAGGTCGCCAAGATGGAAAGCAGCGACAGATTCTTTACATATGACTAGGAAATCATGATTCGTCCAAAACAAAAATTATATTATGGTCATCTTCCAGATGAAAGAAATACCACAATGTAACATGCAAGTAAATGGAGAAATTCTTAAACAAGTGAATCATGCAACTATCTCGGAACATTCATAACATTACCAATTTTTAATAAAGGGTAGTCATTTGCAGTGAGAAAGTGTTGAAGTGGTATATAGAACCTATACTGTTACATGCATGTGAAACATAGACAGTGAGCAAACTGAGAAACGTCTAACTGCAGAGGAAATGTGGTTTTTAAGAAACAATCAAAGAACACCATGAACGGACATAAAACTGAATGAGAAAGTTCTTCAAGAAAGAAATGAAAACATAAATTAATTATAGAAATTAGTGTAGACAGTCAAACAATTTGGACACATTAAGAGGAGAAACAGTCATGAAAATTTAGTGACAACTGGCAAAATTGATGGGAAAAGAGCAAGGAGTAAACAAAAGAGATAAATATCTGGATGGTTTGGCACATGGCATAATCGGAACTGAACCCCGGGAAGGTTAACCCGGTCAACAAATGCCCGCATAAGTCTGATATGTCGGCCTAACGGCGCAAGAACGCAGCTCTGCTGTAAACAGGCACAACGCAGTCACGTCCAGAAAAAAATCTCCGGATGAACGCAGAAGAAGAAGAACTGAACCAAGACTGGTGATTGTGTGAGTTTGCGAACCATGACCTCCGAAGCTTATTGACATGGCACATTATGATTACAGAGGCATCAACAATGGGATACTTGTGTAATCTTCACCTAGGAGACATTGTGGAAGCTGGTTAAGTTTCCCTTTTGTACATGTCATTCCACATGTCATTGGCTTGTAGGTCTGTTACTTCCAGTGGAAGGAAGGTCTGATGGGGAATATTCATCTGTAGTATAGTCACATGGATTTTTATTTTAAGCAAAACTTGTTGAAACTAGCTTCATATATCTGATTATTGTTAGCAGATTTGAGTGGAAATGACCCTAAGCACATTACTTTGGTTTACATAATTAGCAGCCGTACCATTTTTCTGTTTGTCCTATTTTGTGCAGGCAACCACTTAATGGTTTCTAGTTTATTAGCAGTTGCTTTAGTAATTCTGCGTTGTCAGATCCATCTCATTGTGACATTTTTTACTGTATGCTTGCATATATAATACATTGTTAGGCATAGCTCACACTCAAAATCATCATCACTTCTAATATACTCAGCCATTCCTATTATTTACTGTAGTATGTAAACAAAATGCACTGATTGTATGTAATAACTTTATTTAGTGCTCAGCTTAATTTTTTTTCTCCAGCCTTTCCCCTTTCTCTTTTGCCCATTTTTTTAACAGAATGCAGTCAGAAACAATTTAATTTAGTGAACCTGACCCCTGGTGTCAGTTGAAGCAAGTGCCCTATATTACTGGACCTCAAATGTGTCACTTGTTTGTTTTATAGGAGATAGAATACTTTGATACTTGTCCATGCAGGGTGATCACTCATGATCTTTGTTGTTTTTTTTTCCATCTTTCATTCCCCTGTATCCACTTCAGCATCCTGTATCTTGTCTGCGTTTTATACTTTCTGGAAGATATAACATTGCATCAACTATGTGTGTTAGACGACAGTTGTTACTATTGGGATTTCTGGTCACAAACATGAAAGTCAGGCATTGAAACGATTAAGGCCTCTGGAGTGTTTATGCTCGTGGCATTCACATTTTCATCATGTTGGACTGGCAGTATATGGTTCCGTCACCCTGCTACTGAGTTGAGTGTGTGGCGAGACACTGAACTGTGAATTTTGTGTGAAATGCTTTTACATCTGCCCGAGGTTTTTGGAGTGTGAACTGCATGTTCGGTGCAATGGCGGCTGGCTGTGTTGCAGAAGTGACCGGTTTTTGCCTTATGCAGAAATGTGTGGCGGGAGCCTGTGGCGAAGTGGTCAAACCGTTTAACTCGGGCTCTGAAGGTTGTGGGTTCGATTCCAGGCCGCGTCCTTTGGTTCATGAATTAAATTTGTCGGAGACTCCTGTGGGTCGTCGCTAGAGCTATGGAGTTTGTGCTTTGTGCGACGCTTTCCGCGCTGCGGAAAGAGACCGAGCCATATGGGATAAAACCCGGTGCAATGAAGTCGACCCTGTCGTACTTTTAAGCGACTTTTAGAAATGTGTGGCTACTTCCATTGGCGATGAACTATTTTTGTGCAGGAATTTTGTTGGCATTCTGGCGACAGCATTATTTACAGTGAAATGCTTTTACTATGTCAACGGCTGTTTGTGGCTCAGGGTTGCCCCTTTTCTTTGACAGAAAACATCTAGAAATGGAACAAACAAAATCTAGAAATATCTAGAATGTCGGTGAACATCTAGAAAAACATCCAGATGGGAAGATGGCTGCCGCTTCCATCGAAGATGAACTGTATTTTTTGTGGAGGACTTGTGTGTTGACATTCTGGCGGCAGCATTATGCACAGTGTATCTGTGCGGGCTGTTGGTTGTTGAGACTCCTGTCTTTTCCACTTTTCACAAGGGGCAATGAGGAGCATTTTATGTGATATTCAGTGGCACAGGAACAGAGCATAATGGGGAAGACCCGTTGCTGTGCAGTTGGATCCACGACTAACTAACTAACTGACCCTACACCTTTTCACAGCAAAGAAAGTTTGAGAGCTCTTTAAGCAATTGGGATTGAAGAAAGGTCAATTTATGTTGAAATGCAGTCACTGCAGATTGTATGTCATACTTGCATGAGTCAGCGAAAAACGAGAAGTAGAATTGGTAAGCTTTACTAGAACACAATCACAATTAACAAAATGGAGATTGTGGCCAAAGCCTTCATCAGCACACAAACAACAAACACACACCGATACAACCACATGAATATATATATAATATGATTGTGGCAAATAAAATAAAATTTGTTGAATGTTATTCTTATTAACATGAGAAATTTCATAAAGACTGGTGTGAAGCATTTTACTTAAATGTTGGTGAAATCAGCGAACTCTACCACATGTTACAATCATTTGTTTTTGGGACGTGGAATGTGAGAACAATTGTGCAAGCTGTAAAACTGCGAGAGAGAGATGAAAAGAATGAATGTAAATATATTTGGATTAATGGAGACAAGACAGTTTGGAGCAAGAGATATGTACTGTATCTTGAAAGAAGTTAACACACAAAGAGAACTGATTACTTGCATGTCATGGGAAGTGGGATGCTGGAGTAGGTCGGGGGGGGGGGGGCAAGAGAGAAGATGCTGGACAGTTTGACATCATGTCATATAGGATCATCAGTATCAGACATGATGGAGTAGGTAAGGGGGAGACCAAGAGAGAAGATGCTGGACAGTTTGACATCATGGCATAGAGGATCATCAGTATCAGACATGATGGAGTAGGTAAGGGGGAGACCAAGAGAGAAGATGCTGGACAGTTTGACATCATGGCATAGAGGATCATCAGTATCAGACATGATGGAGTAGGTAAGGGGGAGACCAAGAGAGAAGATGCCGGACAGTTTCTTCTTCTGCGTTCATCCGGACTTTTTTCGGACGTGAGTGCGTTGTGCCTGTTTACAGCAGAGTTGCATTCTTGCGCCGTTAGGGCGACACATCCGACTTCTGCTGACATTTGTTGACCGGGTTAACCTTCCCGGGGGTTTCTTAGGACGTTTGACTCTCACTGTTGTGGTGTTATCCCCCATCCCAGCTGGCCCATATAGAACAGCCAAAGACATCTTGGTCAGCCCTCAAGGGAAGGCGGGGGCAGACCATGGGCATTCCCCGCCATCCAAGGAGGCTTCCATACTTGCAGAGCCGACACTCAGCGCTCTGGTACTGGGCTCACCCAAGGAATCGTCACGTCCTGCGCATGGCTGCTTAGCCTCACTTCCGTATATTGGGCCTTTCGTTCACCATAGGCTGTTCTTCCGGAAACCAGAAGAATGCAGTCTGCAGATGACATCCACACAGTGAGCTTTCGATTCAGACATTCGACATAATGGATTTGCTATCCAAACAATATTCCATTTCATGCCTTTGGGACGCTTATGTAACCGACATACCTGTGGTATGAAGTGTGGCAGTCTAAATACATCTTCATGCACCTTTAGATGTCAACATGAATGTAGGTAAAGTACGCTGCAGTCAACTTGAGCTGGTTGATATCTCCATAGAGCGTGTCCTCAAATGAAGCAGGTGTGGGCCAAAATATCTTTCTCTGTTCTGCATATATTGGGTCCTCCGAAGTCGGAGAGTGTCTGCCTGTACGGCGAGGAACCACCAGTCTGCACACCAATAAGCCAGACATGGGACAACGGATACTCACGCAAAACTCAGGTCCTGTATGACATCACACTGATGTTGGACAACGGGATGCCTTCATCCGACATACAGGACTTCGCGTTGGAGCTCAAGCCAACGAACACAAGCAAGCAAGCAAGCATATATTGGGCACTCCTGCAGCAAATGTTTAGCTGTCATTTTACCAGTTCCACAATTACATTCATCAGTATCTCCTATCTTTAGTTTATTGAACAAGTGGTATTTCAGCCTGTTATGTCCTGTGCGGAGTCTGAAGATTGCTACTTTACTTGTTCTCTTCAGTCGAGTTTGTAGTATGTGTCATCCTTCTGGTGGCCTGGATGCTCTGATTCCCATTTGTTTCTATAAGTGCTTTTTATAAACCTCTTTGCCTCATTATAGGTTATGTCTATGTCAGCCGTCCACCCTCTTTTGCTAGTCTGTCAGCCTCTTAATTTCCAGGTATACCGCAATGTGATGGGATCCACTGTATTACAACTTTTTTGGATTTCTGGCATAGACCATGGAGTGATGCTCTTAGGTCAGCTAGTTCTGTGCTGTTTTTGCTCTTCAGTATTGAGACAGCTGACTTTGCATCTGTGAAGATAGCTATTTGCTTCTCTTTAGTTTCCTCCATCAAGAGCATTTCTGCTGCAGTTTTCTAAGCCTCTACCTCCGCTTTGAAGTTACTTGAAAATTTTCCAGTTGCCACTGACTGTTTTTTTCACTCAATTTTTTACATTTAGGAGAATTCCTCCTCCTCCATTTTCTATTGAATTTTTGGCTGATCCGTCTGTATATGCATGGGTCCAATTGCTGCTTGGGTAATGCTCTTTTATGTAGTTTAGGGTTATTTTTCTTCTTTCGGTTTCATTCTGAGTTTTCTTTTTCTCAATACCAGGAATGTTTTCTATCATCTCAGGCAGTTGCTGCTGTCTTCAAGCTGGGAACTTGTCTGTATTGTAAATGGGTTTGATTGTTGATATGTTAAGTATATGATCTGCCCTAATCTTTTTGTTTTGCAGTTGCTACGCTTCAGTTTTCCCTTTCCCAAACCACCCTTTAACAGGCATAGCGCCTGATAGCGTTCGATGCGTTAAACGGGCATAGCGCCCAATCGCGTCTTTGACGACTAGTCGTTTTAAAAATGCGATCTCTCGGTTTTCCGACACTTCCGATGACTACTTTCACTTTCGCCGATAGCTTGACAACGTGGCCGGCATTTGTAAACGCGCTACAATGACTTTGAACAGACTTTAACGGACTTTTTTTTTATAGTTTTCGGGATTTTTACGCATCAAAATGGATTTCGGCGATTCTTCAAGTGATAGCCGAGATTTCGCTCTGTTCAATTTAAATGACATTAAAGGGCACGAAGTTGATAATTAATCGGAGCTAGATATCAGTGCAAAGCATTACTTTGCATTAGCAGTCGTGAGTCGGACTTTAAAGAAAGTGATTATGATTCTGAAAATGTGTTTGTAAATTGCTGTATAGATGACGGAAAATCACAAACAACATGCCGTATTTCGTAAATATCTGTGTTCTTATATGGATTACCGGCAACAATCACGTGAGTAACATATTCTGCATGCTTTTCCCTTCATTGTGTTGTTTATTTAACTAAAATCGGTTGACTAACACCTTATTTGTGATGTTTTTACTAACGCGACCCGAAATTTTACAGAACCTGAAAAAATCTTGCCCGTTCAGGGCTACAAAACGGACAAGCATCTGCCCTGTAAAGGGTTAAACCTGCTATACATAGGGTGGTCTGTCAATCTTCTAAATTTTTCAGCTTGTTGCTGGGCTCTGCTATCTCTTCTATCCTGCATTGGTTGTAAACAAGTGATCTGTCCTAATTAACAGGTATTGTCTTCAAGCTTCCAGTTATGATTTGCATTCCTTGATTTTGGACTCTACTTATTTTGTTAAATTTTGACTTAGCTGCTGTTGCCCAAGCTGCATTGCCATATTCCAGTACTGGCCTCACTCGTCCAGTATATAACTTCTTGAGAACTTTCTCATTTGCTCCCCACGTTGTACCAGCAAGCTTTTTCATGATTGCCATTCTTTGCCTTGCTCTTGTTCGATTTATCTCAACCTGTGTCTTTCATGTCAGGTGACGATTAAAGGTGACTCCTAGATAGTTTGGATTTTCTCCATGGCGCAATATTTTTCCATTCAGTACCAGCTTAGGTTGCTGAGTTTTATTTGAGAGGGAGAACACTGTGCATGTTGTTTTCTCCTCACTTGTCTTCACTAGCCTTGATTTTGACCAGTCCTCTAGTGCTAATAAGGCTTGCTGTATTCTGCTGTTAGCTGTACTAATATATTCTTCAGATGTCCATATGGCTAGGTCATCTGCAAAGGAGGATGTGTGTACTCTGGCTGGAAAATTTTCTGTGATGTCATTTATAAATGCTAGGCATAATGTTGGTGAAAGAACTTTTCCTTGGGGGACACCTTGCGCCAACAGCATCATTTTGCCGGTTTGTCCTTGTACTTTTGTCCTGGCAGTTCTGTTCTCAAGGTAGTGGCTGATCCATTTGTACATTTTCCCACAAACATGCATATTTTGCAGTTTACTTTCAGTCCTTCCTTCCATACTTTATCAAATGCTTTTTCTAAATCTATCCACACCGTTAGTGTGTGCTTTTTCTCTTGGAAGGCATTCTCTATTTCCTGAGCTGTATAGGTTAATTGATCTTCAGTAAATCTGTACTTTCTGAATCCTGCTTGGTGTGGTGTTAAGAGTTGGATTTCTTCCAGATGCCATGTTAGCCTGCTATTGATAATGCGTTCCATTAATTTTCCTACACAGCTAAGTAGACTGATAGGTCGATAGCCATTTGATTCTTCCAGGTCTTTTCCTTTCTTTGGGACTGGTATTAGTATAGCTTACTTCCATGCCTGTGGGACTATTCCTCTCTTCCAGCTGTAATTTAGGACTGCTAGTCGTTTCTTTTTTGCCGTAGTGCCTAGTCCTATTAGCATATATAGGCTACAGGCGACAGTAGACAAAGTGATTGCCTGGTGCACACTTCTGGCCTAAAGAGACGACAGTGGAAGATAAACTCTATGGACCGCTGTGTGAACTGAAAAAGACAGTTAAATTCATACAAGAGACAGCATTGCAGTTATAGACATATTTCAAGCGAACGAAGAAGAAGAAGAACTGGTGCACAGAAATGAGTTCTGTCATCCACCCGGATAAGGCGGCTGTTTTGTATTGCTCTCTGGACAACAGGATTGTGAGAGCTGATGTCCCAAGCCTCACGATAGACGGCAGAAACTTCAACAGAGAACAAACTGAAGTTTCTGGGAATCACATTTGACAGGAACCTGTTCTTCAAGGACCATGTGGAGACGGTTGTGACAAGATCTCAAAAGTGACTCAATGCACTTAAAACTGGCCGCAATCGACACAGAGTAGAGAATGCTCTTCACACTATAGCAGCACTTCATCCTCTCAGTGATTGATTATGTGGACTAGGACTGCTCACTGTCTCAAAAAGAGTCAGCTGGTGAAGCTGGAGCGCATACAGAACAACGAAGCTATGCGGGTCATTCTGGGATGCACCAGAGACGCCCCAGTAGTGTATATGCGTTACATCCTTGGTTTGCCGACTGTTGCAGGTAGCTCAAGGTGATGCAGGCGAAGACATACCTCAGAGTAGCTGCAGACACAGATCACCCTTTGCATGGGGCGCTGGAAGCAGTTAAGTGTCAGCGACTGATAAGAGGGAAATCATGGATGGCTCAGGCGGAGGATATGATAAGACACGTGTGCATCTTGGAGAACATTAGGAGAGGAGTGGGTCAGAGTGCCAGCGGAGCAGTCAGACTTGTGCAGTCATAATCACATTGTGCAGGGAGTGGCCAGCAGGGGCCACGGAAGTGGAAATTCAGCAACTAATTCAGGATAATGCTCGCTCGGGTGATGTGATCATCTACACAGATGGTTCGGTGTCAAGAGGTAGGAGAAGTGCCTGGGGGTTCGTAGAAAAAGCTAATGGTCGACGTTTGGTGCAGGAGAGCCTTGCATATGATACCACATCTAGTTTTAGAATGGATGTGGAGGCGGCCACTGCAGCTCTCCGCTGGATGGAGAATACGGTACACACACACACACACACACACACACATTGTGATTGTAACCGACTCAGAAAGCATGCTGAGAAAGGTGAGGGCAGGCATGCTTCGTGCAGAGTGGCTAGCCTCGCTACGGAGGACACTTGTGCATGCATCTCCAGGATCTCTTCTCCGGGTCATGCTGGTGTGCTGAGGAATGAATAGGCGGACAGACTGGCTGGCTCTGCAAAACTTGGTGGAATATTGATGCATGACAAGGCTGATGTGGTTGCGGCCTTGTGGGAGCACGTGCACACCTCGGAGGAGCAAATGGATCACCATGGTCTGGCAAGAATGAGGCAGCGAAGAGTGACGAGGAGTTCTGGTCGACGCTTAGAGGAAAGGGGAGATGGACATATAATCAGATTGCTACTGGCACTATTGGTGTTGGAACTCTTCGCTGGATGCTGAGGATGGGGACGGTGTGCTTAAGGGAATGTCCCTAATGCTGTGATGTCTGTTCTTAAAACAATCAATCAGTCAATCAAACATCTCCTGTATTCCACTGCTCATGTCTTATCAGTCCCATAAAGGTAATGTTGGAGCCAGTCATCAGCCATTGTGACACTCTTTATGCTTGAGCCTTGTCACTGCTTCCATGATAATAAACTTATCGTGACACGATGATCCCATGCCCAAGGTCTTAAAACAAACGACAGAGAATTTCTTGTCACTTGTATCTTCAGATATCAAAGGCTACTAAGCTACCACCACAGTAATCACAGAAAAAATAATCCTCATCATACATGGCATGATACTATCAACTGGATTGAAACCATTTTCATGCAAGTTGTGCACGTTAAAATCACAAGGAAAGCGTAAAGAGTGGGTCATAATACTGCTGCCCAGATAAAAATGCTAGGAATGGAAACCTAACCCGAGGTAAACAGAAGTAGTATATAGGTACATTATCACCTCCTTTTTTGAGGCGCACATCGCTTTTGCGCCTCAAAGGGCGATAACTCTTTTTTCCCCCAAAAAGTAGGCGGTCAGGGGCGTGGTCTAGTGACTCATCAGAGGTGACGTGGTCTAGTGACTCATCATAGGTGGCGTGCGTGGTCAAGTAATTGTAGGTACGACATAAAAAATACAACATAAAACATCAATAAAGAAAACAAACAAAAAGGTAACATTTTTCACACGCATTTTATTGGTAGACAACATCTATTCGGTTACAACATCTAAAGCTTGCGTCGTTTACGTCCCAAAGGGATCAGCGAGATTTGATTACTGTAGAAAGCTGTCTGGTCATTCAGTGGCATGTCTTGACTGTAGTCATAAGTAATCGGTTCAGGTACGTCTGGATTGTAGGTAGACGGGTCTTGATAAAACATCACGGGGTCTTGATTGTGGGTAGACTGGTCTTTACTAGACACCTCGGGTGGTTGGTAAGTTAGTTTATCGAAATCCGCTAGAATGTCATCCTTCATTGATAGGAGAGACTCAAACTCTGCTCTCGTGAGTGTAATTCCCACCTTGGTCGGGTACTTGAGCTCAGAGACACCGAAATACTTGCGTAAATGTAGCGTCGTAGTGCCTCGGTATTGAGAAACTGTCGCCGCTTTCAAACCGTTGGCTAGTGGTCTGGGCATTTCAGCAGTTCTTGACATGAATATCCAGGTAGCTGTAGACATCTTGAGCGTGGCGGGCACGAAACACGAATGTGGCCAGTTCGTCTCGTTTTATAGGACATAGTTTATCGATTGATTTTAAACGTGTCTGGACTTGTCTTTTTCAACCACGGGCTAACCAATCGAAACACGAGGCGGTCATTCACGTGTTGTCTGTGACCAAACGGCTGCAGGATACGCGACAGGCTCGCGCCGCGGCATTTCATCACCAGAAAATACAGGGCGTACAGCCCGCAAGTGGCGTTATTGATGTCTTGTAACATACGGGTATTGTACATAGGTGATTGGTCCGAGTTACGTCGTATAAAGCGGATAATGTCGGCGTGTAATGGCGGCAAACCAAACGAATCGAAATATTCAAACTGACCTAGGCCATCGAAATATAGGGCGATCCAATGTGACCCAGAGTAAGAACTGGTGTCGGTGTTGACGATAAAAGCGGCTGGTTGTGTTCTATCAATGTGTCTAGGCAATTGATCTCTAGCACATACGTTGACTAGCGAAAGTCGTCGAACAAACGGGTCAGACATGAGTAACTGTCTTAGGTGTTGGGTATCCATTATGCTACGTAATCGGTTAGCACTTGCCTCGTCTTGGAAATTTCTAGAACCGAGTCGAGTTCCGCATATATGATGACTTGTAGAGGCACATCCGTTATAACGGAAAACTTAAGTTCCAGTGACAGTGGACCGGATTTGGCCAGTTCAAACTGCTCCCCGTCTAATATACTGGGAGTCAGATCAAAAGCGTAGAGAGCGAACCCTTGACTGAAACTCTCAAAATTGATACCATTCCCGACATCCTTACCGGTCAGACCGAGGGCCAAATTGGTACCATGGAAAGCTCGCGCATACTGACCTGTAGTATAATTCATGGTTAAGGGTTTGCCTGTGACACTACGCCCATCTACCATCAAACTCAAATAGTTTAACTGATAATGATTGAATATGAAGGGGTTAGTGTTTAGCTCGCCGTTGAAACACGACGCATTCACTAAGCCGATCACCACCCGGGTCGGCGTCTGGCTGAGGAAGAGGTTATCTTGCGTGTGCGAAAACATACCTTTCGGGATAGAAAAGGTTTTTACCACTACCCTTTTAATGGGATACTTGGCATTGGCTCTCAATAAGGCTTTTTCATGAGCCAGAGCGATAGCTGGATTTAACTTAGCTTTCCTCACCAAGAGGGTGGCATGAGTAATGACACTTTTGTAACCACCGTTTACATCCGTGGCAATCAAATTAAAGACAGATTTTGAGGGGGTTAGTTTGATTTTGATATCGACCCCATTCAGCATGTACCTGTCCTGATTGAAAATATCGGAATGTAGACGGCCCATCATATCCATCGCCACACTATTGCTGGCTAAAGATCGTCTTTTGGCTAGACCTTTATTGGTTTCACCCTTCGTGTCTGTCATATACAAAGGAGTATCTGGGTAGTATAGTGCTGACGTCAGATGACTCTTTTTGGCCTCTTCACCATAATTCAGAAGAGCTTCCAAGTAGGCCCGGTACGGATACGAATTTTCACTCGGTGAAATAAGAGTGTCATTCAAAGACACGTCTACTTGAGAAAACAAACTATGCAAATAATAATTTATGGGACCGACTTCGGCGGTGCTCGGTAGGTCGTCACCGTTGGGAAGTGTAACTTTGGCCCTCACGTGCAGAAAAGTATTAAACAAATCTATATAATCCTCTCCCACACCAGAGATGGAGAACTCGATGGGTGCCCCATAGGCTAACGTGGCCAACGGATGAATCTCCACAAACTGTCCTTCTTCCACGGCCGCCTGGGTAGGTGGCACGCTAAACAAATCCAGACCAGAATGTAGGCACTCACATGACTTGGGATGTATTAACGCCATTACGAGAAAATATCCGAATGTCCCCGCTGGTGTTGGTGGTTCTTATGAGCCGATCGCTTTCTGCCGGCTGGTTTTATTCTTTTACTGGGCTGACCGGGCGGGGCGGCTCGTTTTCGTTTCCTGACGCCACTACCTGATTGGCTGATATGTTGAGCAGCGCCCTGGAGCAGTCGTTGACCGGCGTCCCTGGCGTGTTCTTTGAAGGACTCGCCGACATTTCTACCAGCTAAGGCGTCTTGAGCCACCTGCAAACCCGTCCCCAACCCTTCCCGCAAAAGGGCTTTGCCACCAGTCTTCAACCAAGGAAGAATTGTTCGACCAAGACCACTAAAGAAACTACCAATTCCATGACCTCGCTGACTCCGACCACCCACAAAAACGGGTAGACCGCTGCCGGCTTGATTACAGAAATATTCCTCGTATAGTTTGGGATTGCGTCGGATTGGCACGTGTCTAACCATGGTTAAACCACCTCAAAACGTTTGTTGGTTCGAAAATGCAGCGTCACTACCGATGTCCCACCTGTGAATGGGATAGGTTTCCCCCCGTTCGTCGGTTATAAGAGGCTCAATCGTGTCAAAGGAGAACCGACAGAGTGGAACGTAATGTGGTTTATCGTACATCCTAAATACAGAGGTGGTGGATCTGTCTAGGACAGGTAGAGTCCGTAGTAATGGTACCATCACAGCGCCGACCACACGTGAGGTGACAATGTCGGAATAGATATTTTGCGTACCCTGGTCCAAATCTACTTCACCCAGGCCGGAAAGAACGGGCTCAGTCTCGCTGACGCGGGGTCGAGGGGACTTGTAAAATATCCGCCAACTAAGTCTAATTTCAGCACCCTGTTCGTATAGTAGGAAACGAGTCGAGGGGCACATAAAAATACACTTTAGTCTATTCGAGCTCTGAGAGTTTCCGGGCTCGAAAATGTAAAGTTAGCACTGAAGTCCCATCGTTGAGTGGTATCGTTTTTCCCGTCTCCGTAGTTAAAAGTATTTCCACCGTGTCGAAGGAGAATCGACTTAACTGGACGTAGTGTGGTTTGTCGTAGACACGATACACTGACGGCAACAATCGATCCAATATAGGGACAGTCCTTAGTAAAGGAACCATGGCGTCTCCGACTGGTCTGGCAGCTACGAGATCAGAATAGACGTAGATATTTTTAACGACGCTATCCATCTCCAATTCCACATTACCGTATAATAAGGCATTGTCGTCTGATAGAGTTGAGGTTGGAAAACCCAACATTTTTTTCAACCTCTCACTAATTTTAACGTGGGCGCCTTTTTCAAGTAGTTTCATTGCGACTTTGTTCCAAGGTGTACGTAGCGTGAATTTGATGTTTACTTTCTCGTCTACTTGAGTTTCGACACACAACTTATTCAGCTCCTCGATGAAAGCTTCTGGGGTGCTGAACGGACCCGGTGGACATTCAAGGGTTACAGGTTCCAGACCACTACCTTTGGGCGGAAAGTACTGGATCCAAATTTCCCCCGCCAAACCGTTAAAATACGTATTGGGGAATTGAATTTCGGCCAGGCCCACTTCGTATTGTTGACTCACCTCAATAGTCTGCGGCAACTTGACGAAAAAGTGACCTGGGTGGTTGTTCGGGAACACTTCCGGGGCCGTATTACTCGGTAAGACCAAATAGAAACTCATTGTTTTTCTAGCTTAGGGTTAGGTAGCATATAACCCAAACAACTACTCATTAGAGCGACCCACAGTTTGCCTTCTGCTGCGTCTGCGCTGCCTTGAGTCAGATTGAATAGTGACACAGCAATTACGCTATATATAACGAGGGTTTGGCAGATGAATACAATCTCTGGCCGCGGCACTCGTTGTCCAAAAAACGACCAGAACGAAGTTCTTTCCCCGTCCCTAGTCTGTGGACGCAACACCATATTTTCCAGGTTGTCTTCGGCCATACCACTAGTCTCCATAGCTGGCTAGTTGCGTGTCGGCTATCCAGCTGTTGAATGAATTGGGATAACCAAACCACTTGACTAAATACTCTTTACCACTACCTTTCCTCCACCTTTCTTGTAAGATTGTTTCGATACGATAAATTTCTTTATCACCCACCAACTGTATTTCTTCTCGGTAGAATGACCCTTTAAGTTCCTCCCCTGAATCGTCTTTTAGCACATACGTCACCGGACTAGTCTGGTTTATACGACTAACGGTAAACAGTTCTTCTGTCCAACCCGACATATAACCTTTTTTAAAAGGTTGTTGGCTTTGAGCTAACCTGACACGGTCGCCGGCTGTGAAATACACTTTTCTTGATGCGTCTATTTTACGGTATAAATTATTCCACACTTCTTCTTGATTAGTGTTGTTAACTTGCACGGGTGCCATGCGAATACTCCGGTGATACGAACCATTGTAGTTCTGGATCAATTTATCTATCACGTCGACGTAGCGCAGTGTATTGGTCTTGGTAAAATAACGCCACATTTTTTCTTTAAGAGTTCGGTTGAATCTTTCTACCACGGCGGCTTTCACATCTTCGTTCTCAGTGGTAAAGAAATGCACGCCTCGGTCAGTCAGAAATTTTAAGAAAGTTCGATTGACGAATTCTGAACCTTTATCGGTCTGAAAGTTTATCGGTTGGCCCTCTTCAAATATTTTACTCACGACCGCCACTAGTTCTTTCCCTGTTTTCTTCTGGATCGGGATGGCCCAGGCATATTTACTAAACACATCGATACACGTCACTAGGTAGGCCATACCGTCATTGTACCTTCGTAATTTTTGCATATCTATCAAGTCGGCTTGAAACTGTTGATTTATACCCCCGGTTATGGTCTGACGTCTCTGAAATCGGCGACGGGTCGGTTTATGTAACGTGTAGGTATCCTGATGACGTAACCATTTCTGAATGGTTTTAGCTGGAAGTTTGTTATTTCGATGTAAAGCGACAGCACCACCATAGGCCCCCGGTTTCTCTGGGTCATAGTAATACTTTCTTAATTGCGCGGCCATTTTTCCCATCGGGGTGTAGGTATCCGACTCTTCTTCTTCCGCAGTTTATAACCCGGTGTAGCCACAGGTGTCGCTGCTGGGGCTTTGGGTTCGTCTACCTTCGGTGTTAGTTGAGCAGGCGGTGTCTCGACTACTGGTACCGGTAAGGCGCTGACTTCGGGTTTTTGTTCCTTGATATCCACCAGGCCTAATGGTTTGTGTCTATGCTGCTCGAGGCGATTCAGATACCGCTGTAAGGTTTGTTGATATAGTCTGGCTTTGTCACGGGGTGGTAGATCTTCTGTTGCCAAGACTTGTTGCATCTGATTATCCAAGTCTTGTAGGCTATCGGTTAGTGTGTCGGGTGGTACGTAGGGTTTTTCCAACATCCGAGGATCGACCAGGATCATTTTCTTCATTATAAACCCACAATACCTTTCAATACGTTAAGGATGGGTCCGAGCAGGGCACCGATGAATCCACCCTTTTGCAAGATCTGTTTCCGTTTCTTGAGCGATAGTTTCTTACCACTGAGCGCTCTCAGACTGTTTTTGTGACGTTGTAGCCGTCGCTTCTGAGCGGGTGTGAGGGGGACATTACCTTTTAATACATTGTGACAGCATTCGCAAATTGATTGGACGAGGTCTAGGGAAGCTGTTTTAATAACAGCTTTTACGGCGGGTGGCTTGGCTTCACCCAAGTATCGCAACATGGATTCGTTGCGTTTAAGTTGACTAGACATGTTATTTAGGTACGTAGACGACTTGTCTTTGGTCGGGAAATATATGACTTCGTAGACGGAGTTGATCCGGTGTTTCCTGGCGAAGGTCGAATAACAAATACCCGTGTGGAGCCGATGTAGCGTCCTTAAAACTCTCTTGGACATATGACACCCGCCCTGGAAAAATTTGTTTTCCCAAATTATTAACTTGTGTACCGTCTCGAGGGTTCTTAAATACTACTAGGTAATGCGAATTCAGACTGATGGTTCTTTGTTCTTTATTCTTCCCAAAGAGGTTCTGTACAATATACATGACGCTGAGGTTGCGATGATGACTGCCTTTAGTGAATAGTTTAGTTACCCTATCATCTGTCTCGGACATTAGGTCATCTATTACCACTAACCGACGTCTATCCCCAGTCCACTGTTCCATATCAGGCAGCCCTTCATTAAACTGCACTCCTTTCATATTCTCGTACATGGGTTGCCATTCCCCATAGCACCATATAACCTCCTCTGGAATCGGGTCTACCATGGCGGGAAGATGGGTCAGGAAGCGCTGTACAAAGACGGTTTTACCACTCGCTGTCGGTCCAGCAATTAAACAAGTAAAAGGATGTTTCCAGCGAGGATCCATGGCCACTAAATGACGGGATATGACTCGCACGCCCGTCTATATATTCCAACGATTAGTGACCCGACAACTCTTGATGCTAATGTTTAGCCAGGGCGCCACCTGATAGTGATTACCTACGCCGATGTTTAAAGAATTACTCCCCTACGGTTCTGGTAGATAACGACCGCTTATGGGCGCGGCACACGCTGACAGATGCCTATACCATATACACACAGCGGCGGCTTATCGCCGCTAAAACGTCTTTTTACCATATCCTTGACAGAACTTAGCTGTCAACACCAGCTGTATGTTTATCGCTTGGGAAGATTACGCTCAGTAGTTTGCCATTGCTTTCTGAGCGGCCGACTCAGTATCCACCAAGTCACGAGCGGGGGTCGAACCGCCTCAGCTCTCACTCCGCTACGAGACTCTGCGTGATAAACGGGATTACAGAGAGAAAGTGGTGTAACCCCACACACAGAGACTGGTATATACAAAGAACACAATTGTGTTAACCTACGCGACTTTGATGCACATTCTGTGATTCTATATTTCTCGTGTCTGGGGAATTAATTATAAATATTCTTCTGTTAAATTTTTCCCACTCGCCAGGCAAAAAAGTACCAACACACAGACAAATCAATACGTCGTGATTCATTGTTCGGTGTAATATAATTTCAATCGATGGAAACAGGGTGTTGTGAGCCTTGAATGCCGTTGTGAATGGCGGGTATCTTCTGTTGTGAATGAACGTTGTGCATGTATGAGAATCTAATATTTGCATGCAGTCGTGTTTGTTGACAATTGTAATGTTGACGTTTGGTAAAACCAAGCGGTTCTTTTTAAAAAACGCGCGTCTTTTTGTACTAATGTCTTTGTAAATGTGTGTTGTTTTATTAAATAATGTCTTTCCGTATAATGTATTTTGCGGGTTTGTAGCAATGTTTTGTGGGTTTGTAGCAATGTTTTTTGTCTGCGGCAAACAGGCAGTGATATTTTCTGTTAAACAAAGATATATGACTCACTAAGCTGAAGACATGAAAAGACGATGCAGCGGGTACACAATAATTATGATTCTAGGAAATTGCCGTTATGTTTCGAGAGAGACATTTTTATAATTTCTGTGTCAGAGAAATTACTATCTTACCGGACAATTACGCTGGCAGCAAAAACTGTTTGAAGTAAGGACAGAATACTTACAGAACTGTCTCTGTTTAGGTGCACTCCCATCAAAACCGATTATCTTTCCTCCCGGAGATAGAAAAACGTACGAAAGAGATGCAATTACGATTTGACACAAAGTACCTAGGTGCGTAATTATGGTGGCAGACAATGACAAAGAGTGTAGTAGATAATGTATAGTCGATGAAAAGTCGTGGTTCTTTCTGAGTGATTACGAATCTATACTCGAGTGAGATGTGCCAGCCACAACCCGCCTTTTGACAGTTCGCCCGGCCCCCGTGTGACAGTGGCAGGGTCGGTCAAGCGATGTGACAGCGGTTACTTATTTTCCCGACATCTGATTGGTTGATTCAAATGACACTTCTCTCGCAACTTGCTCGTTTCAAATATACAACAAACACGCTCGAGAAGTTATTCATGAAACGAACGCCAAGTCATTTGAGTTCTGGCAGTTAACGAGGAAGGATGTTTTTTATTCAACGGATAATAATTTCAACATATTTTCTAATTCATCGGAAGTTAACAATCGTGCCTTCTGATACAGAAACCTCCTTGTCTTCTGCATGAAACTGGTGACAATTTTCTCGACATCATCGTCAGAATTATACAACGAATCAACGAGTTTTTGCTTCATATATCTGCTCAAAGACATTAAAACTATTATCCGCCCGGCGTTTATGCGGGCATCAGAAAACACTTCGTCTGCGATATTCTCAAAGGTATGATATGCTTGATCACTTGGCATATTGGCTACAACAGAGTCAAACAACGTCGCATGTTTACGAATCAACACATCTAATAATTTCGTCATCTTACAAACTTCATCCGGCTGGATAACATTCACAAATAGTTCGGCCATTTTATCAGAGAATGTCAGCTACACAGAAGCATACGTGTACTCTGTGTAATAAAACCTTCACACGACCTGCTGATCTACGTCGTCATGTTGCGACTACTCATTCAACACAACAGTTTACTTGCGATGTTTGCGATTACAGTTACAATAGATATGATAATTTACGGAGACACATAAAGACCGAACATGAACTACTATTCAGTGCCGTGTCGACCACTCAGCCATCATCTAGTGCTGGTAATAATCACCAATCCACAAGTCGCAAGCGGCGACGAGAGCCGACCATAGACGAACAAGCCGTTGGTAAACGCCAGAAGTCAACCAAACAACAAACATCGAATGACACAGCGTCGTCAGTTACAGAAACTGATATACCGCCAACTACCACATCAACACAAGCAGCATCCGCCCGTTCTGCCGCCAAGCGTAGCGGGCAGGAGTTATCAACATCCGGTGGCTTGTCGGGTGATCATGTTTCGCCGACCACCGATGAACAGTTACTAACAACACGTACCTTGTCGGCCGATCACGTGTCGCCGACCAACAATAAGCAACAAGCATCTAGTACCACAGTGAGTGACGAATCACCAGGTGCCTTGTCGGGTGGCCCGGGCGATAATGTATCGCCTGCTAATAATACTCAACTATCATCACGTGTCACGGCTGGCAACGAACCGGCGGGAACCTCTGGTGTTAACACAACTACTGAATATTTGTCATTACAAAAATTACCCCCGGATGTTCGAGCTGTGTATAATGAGCACTGGAATACGATTAGATCACACATACGACACGGTCGGTATCTGTGTGAATGGACATTTTTTAACCGACCAGATACTGACATGCCGACAGATTGGAGTTCTCGTTTATTCCGGCTTTTTAATGTTCAAAACTCCCGCTTCAAAATAATCGCCAGTCTGCACACAATACTAAGACATCGAGAGACACAAGCCCTACGATTATACCATGCGAGTTCCAATAACTCTTCCTTGTTCCCTACACCCTTTTTAGTATCCAATAGGTCTGATTTCGAGGCGTTTGTGACCAAGGTGAATGCTGTAGATTTGGTCAATTCAGCGACACTAACCCGACCCGATACAAAGTATTATGTAGAAACAATTCCCAGTATAACTTTTTACGTTTACAAGTTGGTGGAATTCCCTGTTGGTTGTTGTTTGGAATCAATCCCCACCCATATTACACAAAACAAATTTATTAACACGCTTCAGAACGACGAACACGGTAGGCCGTACACAGACAACTTGTGTATATTTCGCTGTATATCTGTGTTTAAATCAGGGGGAAGATCTGTTAGGAATGTTAGAAAAGATACACGAACACTATTCAAAGAATGGGTGCGGTATAAAGGATTGAAATCAATCAAAGCGTATCCAGGTGTTAGTTTAGTTGATTTACCCGCCCTGGAAGAATGCTTTAAATTACAAATAAATGTGTTTGCCTTTACAGAGGAGGAACATCTGGTTCCGAAAATCAGAAGTACTAGTACACATCCAGATATACTGAATCTTCTTCTACATGAAAACCATTTCATGTATATTGTTGATATTAACAGAGCCGCCCGATGTTTTTCCTGTGGGAAATGCGGTAAGCTGTTTAAGCTATATTGTCGACTGACACGTCACGAACTTAGGTGTAAAGGTGTAGCCACTATCGAAACGTATAAAGGTGGGATTTATCGGCCGACCGAATCGATCTTGGATTTGCTCCGTGACCACGGGTTTGATGTAGAAGAAAATTTTATTTTCCCTTTCAGAGCGTGCTACGATATGGAATCTTTCTTCTCCAATGAAAATTTACCGGCTGATTCAAAGTCGACGACCTTCATGGCCAGACACGTCCCCCTCTCGTGTGCGGTCGCCTCTAATGTCCCTGGGTTCGACACCCCTAAATGTTTCATTACCACCGGTGATCCACAGGTCCTCGTAAATGAAATGTTGGACTATCTCCATGAAATAGCTGCTAAATCATATGAGGTTTTACTCAAAAAGTTCGAGTCAGTCTTTGCTAAATTAGGTGACCAACCAAAATTAAGTGAGAGGCTCGAATCCTATTTGTTCCAGCTCCCTCTGTTTGGACTGAATAGCGGTAAGTATGACATTAACCTTCTGAAACCTTATTTGGTACGGTATTTCCTTGATCGGGAGGCTAACCCGTTCAAGTTTATAGTCAAGAGAAATAATAATTTTATGTGCATAGCGACAGAAAGACTGAAATTCCTCGACGTCTCCAACTTTCTGGTCCCTGGAGTAAGCTACTCTCAATATCTGGCCTCGTTTGGGGTAGAAGAGACAAAGGGATTTCTGTGTTACGAATATCTGACCGATCTGGGAAAGCTAAATGAGACAGCCCTACCACAGCATGCCGCCTTTTTCTCAAAGCTTAAAAACCATAACATTTCCGAAGCAGAATACTCCGTTTGTCAGAAAGCGTGGACCGATAATAAGATGACAACCTTGCGGGACTTTTTAATTTGGTACAACATCAAAGACGTGTCTCCCTTTCTAAAAGCCCTGGACAAACAAGTAGCCTTTTACGCCGGTTTAAATATAGACATGTGCAAGCAGGCCATCTCCGTCCCCGGCATTACTTTACAGTACCTATTCAACACTATGAATAAAGATGTTTCTTTTGTTTTGTTTTCGAAGAAGGAGGAGAAGGTGCACAAGTTGTTACGAGATAACGTGGTGGGTGGACCGAGTATCATTTTCCATCGTTACCACCAAGTCAATGAGACCCGTATCAGGGGTAATAAGCTGGTAAAAAGCATTAAAGGGTTTGATGCGAATGCCTTATACCTTTGGTCTCTTATGAAAGAGATGCCATCAGACTTCCCCATATATCGAAGCCGCGAGGATGGGTTTAGAGCACACAGATTACACAAATACACACGTCAGAGTCGAGAGTGGTTAACCTGGGTGTCACACAACAACAACGTAGATTTAAAAACCCAATTCAATAGTCACGAGATGCAGCTCGGCGACCGACATATTCGCGTAGATGGGTGGGATAAAAAGAATACGACAGCTTACCAGTTCCATGGGTGTTTGTTCCACGGGCACCCATCTTGCCGTCTAACTGCTGGGAAAACAATTAATCCCGTCAATAAAAAACCATTAGCAGAACTATACCAGAACACGTGCGAGATCCACGAGTATCTAGAAAAAACTGTTGGGGTGACAGTTAAGGTTATTTGGGAGTGCGAGTGGCAGAGATTAAAGAGGTCAAACACAACCATCAAGTGTTTCTTGCGGGAAACGTTTCCACCATCAGAACTTCCTTGGGGATCGTTGAGTGAAAACCAGATCATCGACGCTGTAAAAAGTGATACATTTTTCGGGTTGGTTGAGTGCGATATAGAGACCCCGGTTGATTTACAAGAGGCCTTTGCCGAAATGCCCCCTATTTTCAAGAACACGGAGGTGTCGAGAGACGATATTGGGGAGTTTATGCAAGAATACGCCATAAAAAATAAACTATTGAGTACCCCACGACGGACATTGATCGGTAGTTATTTCGGGAAGAAAATATTATTAGCCACCCCTCTTTTAAAATGGTATCTAGCCCATGGGTTGGTCATTACACACATCTACCAGACAATAGAATATCGACCGGTTAGTTGTTTTAAACAATTTGGGGAAACAGTGTCTAATGCCCGTCGCCAAGGGGACAAAAATCCGGCCGAGTCTATTACAGCCGACACTATGAAGTTGTTAGGTAACGCCGCTTACGGCAAAACGTTAACCAATAAAGCCAAACATACCGATGTCTCCTACTGCCAGGGAAAAGACACTACCAAACTAATCAATAACCCCAGGTTCAAAAGCATGACTGTTGTTACAGACGATCTTTTCGAAGTAGAAACCCTAAAAAAGAAAACAGTCTGGGATCTACCTCTACAGATTGGGTTCTTTGTCTACCAGTATGCCAAGTTGCGCATGCTAGCTTTCTATTATGACTTTCTAGACAAATTTATCGCTAAAGAAGACTACCAA
The DNA here is from genome assembly GCA_963921405.1 of Cepaea hortensis. Lineage (NCBI taxonomy): Eukaryota > Metazoa > Mollusca > Gastropoda > Stylommatophora > Helicidae > Cepaea > Cepaea hortensis. Next base: position 98,087,688 of record OY992887.1, on the reverse strand, counting down.
CTCACTGAAATGGACACTGACTCTCTATATTTGGCCCTTAGCGCCGACTCACTCTCTGAAGTAGTTAGACCACACCTACGAGAAGAATATGACAGAGTCTATAATCAGTGGTTCCCGTCTGAAACCTGCCCTGTTCATAGAATTACCCGTAGTACTGATACCTGTAAGGCTTGCCAGACTATCAAAGCCTATGAAAAGAGAACCCCCGGGCTTTTCAAACTAGAGTACGAAGGGGAGGGGATGGTCTCATTGTGTAGTAAGACGTATATTTGTGTCGGTGATTATGATAAAATCAGTACCAAAGGTCTGACCAAAAACCACAATACGCATCTAAACAAAGACACGTTTTTGGAAGTATTAAACACCCAAACACCGAGTGGGGGAACCAATATAGGCTTCAAAACACAAGACTCTTCTGTATATACATACACACAACATCGTAATTCACTGTCATATCTCTATATAAAAAGAAAGGTTGACAGTGATAATATCTCGACTATGCCATTACTTATTTAATATGTATTGTTTGTGTATATATGATTTAATAAAATTATTATGTACCTTACTTGAGTCGTTTGTTTTTTATTTTAAATGTTTTATGTCGTATTTTTATGTCGTACCTACAATTACTTGACCACGCACGCCACCTATGATGAGTCACTAGACCACGTCACCTCTGATGAGTCACTAGACCACGCCCCTGACCGCCTACTTTTTGGGGGAAAAAAGAGTTATCGCCCTTTGAGGCGCAAAAGCGATGTGCGCCTCAAAAAAGGAGGTGATAATGTACCTATATACTACTAACAGAGTAAAAATATGAATAAAATTGGGTGGAACTACGGTAAAGCTGTGGAAATGTAAACAATATAAAATGACACAAAGTAGTGCAGCTTTACATAACAGATTTACGACACATACAGGACGTTGCGGCGATTAGCCTTCATCAGGAAACAAACACATTCACAAACACCACATATAGGCAAGATCTCCTGTGGCTACATCAAAAGGCGACGACAGGACGAGAAGAACAAAAGGATGAAAAAATGAAAGCAATGAAGAGAAAATGAGAATTGGAAAAAAATGTTCATACTTACCTCACAATTCTGATCTGTGTGTAACTCACACCGCTGATGTCTTCTTTTTATATACTCAACCGTGGGAGTGAGATAGAGGATAATAACGGGTTGATAGGTGTTACGGTTCAGTGAGCACATTGAAAGAAGGCGGAGGGGGGGGGGGCGGAGGCAGGAGGCCTAATGTCTGGGTGGACTGATATGCGTGAGCGCACATACATACATATACACCGCTCAACAGACATTCATACATTAGTCATGGGTATGTGCAAGGTATATGTAAGATGAGAGAGGGGGAGGGAGGGACGGAAAGAGAGAGAGAGGTGGGTATCGTTCCTGTGATGTGACTCATGGGGTTTGCGGAGTAGGTCGGTCTACAAATACGAGGCTTCACTCATACTGTTTCCTATGAAATAGGGTCAGTAAGGTTGATTGTTATATCACGTATTATAAGATCATATCACACAATACTTGTGTTATTTTGGTTGTGTAAGATCCGACCACTGGTAATACACATGATGTGGGTAGACACACAGAAGCAAGATTAATATTATGTTCTCTCTCTCTCTCTCTCTCTCTCTCTCTCTCTCTCTCTCTCTCTCTCTCTCTCTCAATCTCTCCCCCCCCCCCCCCCCCATAATATGGATCCCGAACACTGTCCGTCTCTCGCCCTGACTGTACATTGTATCAGATTGCTGTTGGTCAATCTCTTGATGATGTCTTCCCACTTGTATCGTTGTCTACCTCTTGCTCGCTTGCCTTCAATCTTACCCTCCAGTATGGTTTTTGTAAGAGTGTTGTGTCTTTTACTTTTAGCATGGCCGAAATATTTCATTTGCCTCTTTTTTATTTCTTTCACCAACTCTCTTTTCATTCCCAGTTTTTATAAAACCTCTGTATTTGATTGTTTTTGTTTCCATGAGATACGACGTATTATTCTGTATATCCACATCTCTAGGGCCTCCATTAGACTTTCTAACTGCGTGTTCATTGTCCAGGCTTCCGCGCCATATAATAATAGTGCTGAATATACATAACATTTGACAATTCTCATTTTTAATGCATTGTTAATCTCTCTAGGTGTTAATACTAATTTCATGTTGATGAAAGCATGTATGGCCATTCCTATTCTCTTTTTGATTTCTGTTTCACTTCTGCCACACTCTGTTATTACATGTCCAAGATAGGAGAAACTTGTTACTTGTTCTAGTATGTCCCCGTTAACTGTGATGCACTTTGATGACCTCTCCTTTCCACTGTTAATTATCAGTTTTCGTTTTTTTTTTTTTTAAATATTAATATCTACGCCACTTTCTGCACTATGCCTGTTTACTTGTTCCACTAGTTTTCGTAACTCTTGCTCGCATTGTATCGTTTAATATTGTTTATGAATCTTCTATTAATGTTAAGTCTAGGTAGTTTGAGGTAGTTCAACTTGTTTAAACGTTCTTTCTGTGTATGAGTTGAGCTTAAGAACAACACGGATCTCTGCCGTGCTCCTCTTTTTTATCTCTACAGGTGACCAATAATTATTTCCGTATCTCAAAATTTGCCCGATCGCCGCATGATATTCTAGTATGATAATTGGTCGCGTCCAGCGTGAGTCGCGTGGTCAATGGTTGCACACCCGTCAGTGATCCGGAGTTCGATCCCGGGTTCAGTCAGGTTTATGCACTACTGATGAGCTCAAACGAGAGCGAAACTCGAGTCTAGTGCTTCCAATCTGTTGTTGTCAAGGCTTTAAGGTTCGTGCCGGAATACGTTAAGCGTTGCCAGTAGTGGGTTGTGCTCAATCTTTACACCTCAAATCCCAAAACCAAATAAATCAAAATAGACCTCTGTTCATTTAAGGCATTCTTTGATTCTTTCTATTAGTGTTGTATTGATACTACTACTACTACTACTACTACTACTACTACTACTACTACTACTACTACTACTACTACTACTACTACTACTACTACTACTACTACTACGTCGACGACGATGACGACTCCTACTACTACTACTACTACTACTACTACTACTACTACTACTACTACTACTACTACTATACTACTACTACTACTACTACTACTACTACTACTACTACTACTACTACTACTACTACTACTACTACTACTATTTTGCTACTAACTCCTTCAGCATTCCAGTGCACTATTTTTCTGGCTTTGTCAAGTATGGCCAGACGCCTCTATTCTTATTATGTCCCTTGAGTACATAGGCTGTCTGAAAAGGACCTCTAGTAATTGTGGTTGTTGGACGCTTTTGGGGCCATGGGCCCGACACTGCACCTACCTGGGAGTCCATAACAGGGCGACCGCCTTAATGTTTAACAATTACAGACATATTTCCCTCAATTTTTTTTTTTTTGCGTGACATTCTTGTTTGCTGTGGTGCGGGCCCTGGCTGGATGCATCCGTCTTCAGCAGCCTTTTTGCTGGGATAGACTGTGGTCTTACTCGAGTTTAGATAGCCTATGTATATAATATACACACCCACCTATGTAGGTACAGGAACTTTAGAGCAATCCGGTTTTACGGCGCCAAAGACTCTTCTCTTGTTAGTTAAAACAGTTCCGTCAGGTCAAGGCTAGGAGTTGAACTTTTGCTGTCAAAAGTAAGTGCTCATCCTCAAATCTGCGTCCCCGGCTATGACAGCAACTCGGAACCACACCCTTTCCTTAGTCACCCATTAATTTGTTTATAAGTTATAACCTTACATGAATCCTTGAAGGGTGCAATTACTATTCTTTGCTTTTCTTGTGGGTGCCAGTAACAGTAACACACGGGCAATGTGGCACAGTATTACCAAACATGGGTAAGTAAAGGAGACCTTTTCAGTGCTTTATTGTGTATTGGGTATATGGTTCTAGCCTGATAATTCCCATATTTGTACAGGCTAATGGCACTGGATGGAGGATGTGGTCAATATTATGCAGGCCACTGTTATTTCCAAGAACATTTCCCGACACCCATTTTAATTTTAGGTTGGTTCCACTTTGAAACCCAGGCCAATGTGGTTGGGGCGTGGGGGTGGGTGGGAACTGCTTCGGGGAGTTTTGAGCCACCGATGGTCTGCAGACGTCATGCAAAATTGTTAAATATATGTCTCAGTATGCGTTTTGTGTGCTACACACTTTGTATGCTGTTTGAAACGATGTTTCCTTTCGAGAGCAATTGACAATTGATTTGTAAGTACCATTCTTTTTATTTCACCGCCTCCGCTTTTGCATAAAACAAAATGGAAGGATATTTCTCTGCTTAGGATTTTTCTCCTGAGTTCACTCTTTCAATTTAGTCAGTCAGCTAGTACTTGCTTGAGATGTGGTCACCATGGTTACAGGTGAGACCTGTAGAGCCATGCACCAGCCAGGAACAGTTCATAAAGAACATGGCTGCCACTCTGTTAGATACTTTCCTCCCATCTCTACCCTACAACCTGTAGTAACGAAGAGCTGAGTGGAGCTTAGCATGGCCAAATGGATAAGTGTGTTCGTTTTTACACATCCGGTGTGCTGATGCCGAGGTAGCGGGTTCAATTCCATACACTAGTCAGTTGGACTAAACATCCCTGACTTGGGGATGTAAATTACAAATACATCTGAAATCGGAGTGGGTTCGCATAATGGCAAGGGACACTGGTAACAGGGAAAGCTAATCTACATGCAACAATCAGCCCAGTGCACTAGAAGCAGTAGCACGTGTGTGGACTATGCTTGAGTTCAAGCGAGCGGACACTCACACAAGAGCTGAGCTGAGCAGAAAACCGACATCACAGTATTCAAGACATTCCCACATGAACCCCGTCCTCATCTTCAACAGCCAGCGAAGAGTTCTAATACTAATGGTACCCGTTGCAATTTGATTATGGATCCATCTGGCCTTTCCTCTGAGAACTGTCGGTCAGATCCTCTGGTCACTCTCTGCCGCACCATTCTCTCCAGATAATTATGGCGTATCTGTTCTTCCACATTATACGCTTTACTCCCAAAGGATTCGCCATGTTGAGAAGAGAAATCAACACGCACTAGATAATACTGGGCACGTTTTGCTCTCCGGGAGTGTAGATGCATACAATTCTTATTATTATAGTCCATGCCATGTGGCATTGGTGATCATGTCTGTTAGCAGCTCTCTGTCTAGAGTGCTGCCAATCATTTATTATTTTTTCCCCTTTTCGCTTCATTTGAAATCAAGCGTAGTCAATACACGTGCTACTACTTCTAGAGCACTGGACTTATTTTTGCGTGTGGATTTGCTGTTCCTATTACCAGTGTCCCTCGTCATCAGGCGAACCCACTCCAACTTCTGAGATACTTGTAATTTATGTCCCCAAGTCAAGGGTGAAAAGTCACCATTCCAGTCCAACTGACTGGTGTAGTTGAACCGGCTACCTCAGCATCAGCACACCAGATGTATAAGAACGCGCGCTGTTATCCATTCGGCCATGCTGACCTCCATCACGTCTGATACTGATGATCCTCTATGCCATGATGTCTGATACTGATATCCTCTATGCCATGATGTCTGATACTGATGATCCTCTATGCCATGATGTCTGATACTGATGATCCTCTATGCCATGAAGTCTGATACTGATGATCCTCTATGTCATGATGTCAAACTGTCCGGCATCTTCTTTCTTGGTCTCCCCCCGACCTACTCCATCATGTCTGATGATCCTCTATGCCATGATGTCAAACTGTCCAGCATCTTCTCTCTTGGTTTCTCCCCCCCCCCCCCCGCCGACCTACTCCATCATGTCTGATACTGATGATCCTCTATGTCATGATGTTTGATACTGATGATCCTCTATGCCATGTCAAACTTTCCAGCATCTTCTCTCTTGGTCTCCCCCCTGACCTACTCCATCATGTCTGATACTGATGATCCTCTATGACATGATGTCTGATACTGATGATCCTCTATGTCATGATGTCTGATACTGATGATCCTCTATGACATGATGTCTGATACTGATGATCCTCTATACCACCATGTCTGATACTGATGATCCTCTATGACATGATGTCTGATACTGATGATCCTCTATGACATGATGTCAAACTGTCTGGCATCTTCTCTCGTGGACTCCCCCTTCCTTCACCAGCAGACCTTGCCCATGACTGCTCTGCCCAGAAGGGTTTATTTAACTGGCGTACCCAGGACAATGATATTTGTCTGCATTTAGCTCCTGGAGCATGAAGATATCAAAATCATATATTAGCCTCTCCAATACAGGACCTCTCTGCCTGGCACTAGGACAGTTCCAGTATCCCACTCTTACATGGTTGAAACCTAGTCTCTCCACTTTTCGTCTTGTTCTACTGGCGCCTGCCCTCCTATCTCTATGTCTTCTTCTCACACCATTTCCTCATCTTCCCCTCCTCACTCTACTTCGCTAACCTCTGAAAGATGTGTCAAGCGCAGAGCACGTACTCCGTAGCTCCGGCGACGATTCCCGTGTTTAATTAATTCCATTAAAAAATGGTGAATCCTGCCAAGATATGTGTGATGTGGTGCTCCTTGAACAATGTTATCGTAAAAACCATCCTTCTTGGTGAGAGCTTAAGCAGGAAAATTATTGATATATCTAGGTTAAAAACCTTTGACTGCAGCATGTCATACAAATATCACATTGTTAACACTATATATTATATAGCAAGGACGCATATTGGCAGCACTGAAAACTATGATAGCTGCCCGTGTGGAATAGAAACGAGGTCCTCCATTTCCACAAGGTCCGAATACTTTCACCACAAATGTATATTTCAACGGCTAGACAAGGCACCGCGGTAAGTGCAGTGTCAGGTGACATCGTGTTCTCCCTCACTGCATTCATTCATTCAGTAGCATGTCCTTTGCAGAACCTCGCAAAATACCATGGTTGCAATTCTAGATATTTTATATCCAGATCTAGAGGTTTTTGCCGGCGTCTGGATACCGTTTTCTGACATTTGGATGCTGGATGCAATTCTATATATTTTTCATTTGGAGTTGGATATTATGGATACTTTCTAGATTTTACTTTTCTTTCGGTGTCATTTACCCATGTTTTGTTTGGTCTGGACGCGCGTAAATTATGGTAACTGCCATTGTGTAAACTTTGAACTGACCTGGGTCAACTTTTAACAATCTGGCAACCACCCCCCCCCCCCCGGTAATGAGTAAAAGGGTGCATAAATTATAACATTATTTGAACTGTACACTCACTGTGCTGCGACTTATTGCTGCGATGCCGACTTTGTGATTCTTTTCATGTGAATTTGGCTGCATATGGTACAGATAATGCCTCGATAATGGTTGGTATCAACCATGGCGTTTATGCAAAATTGAAGGAAGATATCCCATCTTTAATCCTCATAAAATGTGTGTGTCATTCCTTGCAGCCAGCATTATCACATGCCTCATCAGAATGTTTACTAAGGAATTTGGAATTCCTTATTGCTGAAACGCATAACTGGTTCTCCAAATCATCTGTCAGACAACAGTAATATAATAATTTATATAAAGCATTAAATGATAGTTCCTCACCACTGAAAATTCTGTCATATTGCAAAACTAGATGGTTATCAATTCAACCAGCTGTTGAAGTAATTGTGAACCAATGGTTGGAGTTGAAGACACACTTCGAAATAACAAGACAAAGCGAAAAGTGCTACACAGCTGAAATACTATATGGAATGTACTGTGATGAAAAAAAAAATTGGCATTCCTTCTCTTTTTACAACCCATTTAAAGTGAAGTGCAAAAAGTTAATAAACTGTTTGAATCTCAAAATGTTGATAAAGTTAAATTACTTGACAATCTCACTTTGCTATTTCACTCAATTGGTAAAAGACTTATATTGCCAACCTCTAAAGCTGACTTGTTCACTTGAACTATAGAGAGCTATCTGGCTCCTAAGCCATACCTGGGATACCAAATCGAATCAAAAATTGATGGTTTAAAAACAAAAGGACTGTTAACAGAAAATGAAGAGAACAACTTAAGAAAGCGCTGTCAAGATTTTCTTCTCTCATTATTCAAGCAATTGAAGCAGAGACTTCCTAAAGATTTAGATGTATTGAAAAAATATTTCACTCTTTTCTGTTAACAACATACTTCAGCCAGTAAGGGACATATCAAAATATTGTCAAGTTATGAAATTTTTAGGGGCTACTGATAATAGTGTGGCGGAAGCAGAATATCAGTTAACCAAACTAAATTTGGTTGACTGGAGGGGAAAAAAACAGAAACTGAAGCCTTTTGGAGTGAAGTAAGACAATTTAAAGATGCCTCAGGTAACAGTCAATTCTTTAAGCTCTTTGAATGTGCAATGTCTGCCATGATACTACCCCATCAAATGCTGATGTGGAAAGAGTTTTCAGTACTATGAATTATACAAAATGTAAACTAAGAAACAGGATAAAACTTGACCTCTTAAATGCTATCTTGACAATAAGATTTGGTCTGATGAGAGCAGGAGAATACTGTTCAACTTATCAGCTCCCTGATCGTGTATTAAAAGAAATTGGAATAGCTAAAGCATACCAGAGTCATTTTGAATCTGAAGCTTCAACTTCATCATCCAAGCTAAGTGCATCTTGTGAGACAGACATCAGTTAAGATGAGGACATGATTCTATAGGGTAAGTCACATCAATTTTTTTAAATGTTGCATATCCCTTACAGAACGTTGCAGTCAACATCAGCATTGTCAGCTGCTGTTGATGTACTATAGTATGTCCACATTTGTTTGCCTTCATTCACGATCAATTATTTTGAAAACTGTCTGTTGCATCGTTATGAAATTTTCCCAGAAGTCTTATATTTACCCCCACCCAAGGAATATGTCTTTGATATGTCCAAAAACAACTTAAATCATTGAAAGCGGCAACATTCCTTTGATGTTTTGCTGAACAACTAGTGATTTCTTGCTAACAAAGTTATTTTTACGGTAATGGGAGACCTGCAAATTCTGATGACACACAAAGGCGTATCCGGATTCGTATGGGAGTGGGTGCAATGAAAGAACTAGCTTAAAATCGACAGGGTCGGCTGCATTGCACCGGGTTTTTATCCCATATGGCTCAGATTCTTTCCGCAGCGTCGCACAAAGCACGAACTCCGTAGCTCCAGCGACGACCCTCGGGAGTCTCCGAAAAAATGCACTCGTGAAATGAAGGTCGCGGCCCGGAATCGAACATACAACCTTCGGAGCCCGAGTCAGACTGCTTGACTACTTCACCACGGAGAATCCCGAGAGGGGTGCAATGTGTAATATTAAAGACAGAGCATTTACAGGGGCACGGGGTAAATAATTTGTAAAAGGAAAGTAGAAGGAATATATTTCTTACCTTATTTTTCAATTCCTTCTTGTTTCTTCAGCTGATGCTGATGCTGTAATGTTTAGGGCCTGCAATTCGTCTGAATAGTTGGAGCAAAATATCTTAGTAAGTGTGTACGTAGATTAAGGTCTGCAATCTGCTCAGACCTTAATCTGTGTCGGACGATTCCAGTAGGTTGATGATTGCTCTCGGTTGCATAAAATTCAATCCATCCTTTCTCCAATAGTCCTCTTCCTCTTTCAACACATGGCCCTGACGTTTTTTCCAGTAACTTTTATCAATATTTAATAGCGCGGACAGACAGACAGACAGACAGACAGGTAGGTAGGTAGGTAGGTAGGTAGGTAGGCAGAAAGGTGGGTGGATGGCTGGCTGGCTGACTGGGTGGGTGGGTGGGTGGGTCGGTGGGTAGGTCGGTCGGTGGGTGGGTGGGTCGGCAGGCAGGCAGACAGACAGGCAGGCAGGCAGATAGATAGAGATAGATAGATAGATAGATAGATAGATAGATAGATAGATAGATAGATAGATCGATTGATCCCCGCCAGAAACCGGGCTTTGTCAGCTAGTTTGTATAATCACGTTTCATGAAAGAACCCCCATTTGGAGACACCTCTGAATCTTCGCGCTGTTTGTTTCAAAACGGAAATCACGTGAAAATTTTAAAAAATGTGGGGACGTGTCTTGGTGAAGCTGTGATACTATTAAAATGATGGACGTAATCTCTAAGTCGTAATTTATATACCGCATATAATCAAACTTTGAAATCTGCTGTAAAATCTCCAGAACAAAAATTTTTTTGTTGAGTGGACATAATGATAAGGTTATATACTAAATCTCATCATTTTCCCTCAGTTGGTTACTGAGATATTGAATTTTATATTGAGGCAAAAAAAAAACAACAAAAAAAACACACACTATAGGCAAGATTACGCTCATTAGCTTGCCATTGCTTTCTGTGCGACCGGCTCACATACCCCCGTAAGTTACCAGCGCGGCTCAAACCGCTGCCATTTCGGGCGCAGCTGCGTTACCCACGAGAATATACGGGGTTACGGCGAAAGCCGTAAAACCGTTCTCCAGGGAGACCAGCAGTAACATCAATACATGTGTAATTTCTTACTTTCTCAATCTGGATATTTTTCCTAGATACTTTCCAACGAAATCTAGATATTTATGGATGTTGTTTGGGCCGTTTCTAGATATTTTGGGTCAAATACAGGACCAGTTGCTTCTGCGATTTTGATTCAGTTCTGAAATTTTAATATTTACTTTTAGAGATCCTTTCACTATAGCAGGCTACAGAAAAGAAAGCATGTAACTGATTCTGTGCCAAGTAAAAATGAAAGACGGAAAATGGGAATTAGGAGTGTATGATTTAAAAATTGTTATTATAGTAGCAGTATTATATATATATATATATATATATATATATATATATATATATATATATATATATATATATATATATATATATATATGAAATCAAACATTTTGCCGATATGTAAGTCCATTGGAGATACGGGAAGTCGCTTAAGATGAATAATCATCCCATGGCACTTAATCAGTTAAGATACATGTAACTCATACGTGGATTTTCGGACGAACCAGAAATTATTGCATTTGCTAGTGGCTAATACACTTTCAGTTTAGAGAACTGAAGATTACGTCTAGGCCTGATGTCGTTCTTATTCCACACTTGATCTCCTCCCTAGCAAACTGTGAATTCATGGACATCACGTGAACAATAGTGAACATGTTGCTGTGGACATGTTTGTATAGAAGGGGTCACAAGTTAGATAGAAAGTTATTATCAGAACAAACAGTAGCTTCCAATATCCATTTATGAAGAAAGGAAAGTAGGTCTCACAAACAGTGCGAAAAATTGTTTATGTAACTCACGTTCTTCTAACTAACAACCTACCCCTTCCCTTCACTGACTGCTGATTCTGTTACTTAAGTGTGATTTTCAGAAACTGTCAACTACCTTATTTTAGAAAACGTACAGGTATCTAAAACGTTGTGCCTAGCCAAAGGCCGCGCCGGCTTTGGAGATTCTTGCATTCACTTCATCATCAATTGTGATATATATTTTATTATATATGTATATCCTGTCTTTTCTATTGCGCGTGTAATCTTGTTTTTGTTTCCTTTCTTTGTACATTTCGGTCCACGAAGTTCGAAAACCCAGTCTTGTTCGAAGTTTTTGATATTTCGCTTCGGCAGTTTAGATTTACTTGTTAGAGCCAATTTATGACAGCTTGGTAATGTTTGGCGGTTGTTTGTTTGCATTTTCTCTGTAATATTTTATGCATAATGTTCCAAATAAGACAGTAATCAATATCATCATAATTAACAAGTGCCTTGCCTTGTGATCTCCATCAACATGTTTCATGGTTTCACTTCGTGCGCTGACACTTTTGCCCAGAAGTTTCCTTGTCATCATGTTTTCATTTCCGTTTCTCACATATATATTATTATTATATTAGCATATATAGATCATATTTAAAAATAGGCTTTTTACTTATGAAATCATTACAGTTGGATACAGCATGACAAGACGAATCCAACGGTATTTCAACGAAGACTACGTTAATTCTAAGCGGAGTTATTAATATTTTTATGTCGTGATCTATAATCAAGAAGTGCAGAGGGGTCTTAAGAAATGAGGGAGTTTTTATCGCAGCTAAATAAATTGGAAGCTGATAAATTCTGCCTTCTCTTACTGTGGCTTGTTTATTTTTAAACGGACAACATAGTACCATATATCAATGTGTCCGGCGTGCCAAGGCCTATTTTGACGTATTATCTATTTTTCAGGCACTTTTGCCTTTATTCACCCCAAACAAAATGGAATCCCAGGGTATGACATCACATCCAGGGGTTCCCTGTCTTGCACCGTATATCCAGGGTTTCCCTGTCTTGCACCATAGCACGGTGCACAATTCTATCGATGTGCCATGTTCTATGCGGTGGTGCGCTATTCTTGCGGTGGCCAGAATCGAACAATGTCAGCAAGAATGGTGTTGAACACATCGAGAAGACCAGCTCATTTAGTCTGTCGACGCCACATGAATTTGCACATGTAGGACTCTAGTAGATGCCTGTGTGTTCCATTCTGCCTCTTGTTTCTCTCCTTGGCTGTTCTCCACATGCGCTCGATGCATTGAGTATGTGCACCGGTGGTTGGGTCCACAAAGTTGTAGGAGTGGTTGACTGTGAGATGCGTCTATTCGGGAATACTTCCAATTCCGTCTTATGCACACCCAGAGGTTGGAGACTACAGTTGTGCCAGGCCGAATGTGTGTCCTGATCAGCGGCAGTAGAAGCGTTGCTGCTGTTCTGTCTGGAACACAGAACATCCCCTCTGCTGTGTGTCCACCGTGACGAGGTAGAGGGGCTTGTGCGTCCTAATGACCCCAAGAGCTATGCCGACAGTAGCACAACTACTGGTAGGGCCACCCATGTCGGACAGGTCAAGGGAGAGGGACCAGACGAAGAGACACACAAACCTGCTGCCTTGTAGGTAGACTGGGGACAGTCAAAGGCTAGGGAAAGCATCCCGAATAAATGCTTGTCGAAATCGGATGTACTGAGCCACAGGCTTGACAAAGCAGTGCAACGTAAAACCTGCTGCCTTGTAGGTAGACTGGGGACAGTCAAAGGCTAGGGAAAGCATCCCGAATAAATGCTTGTCGAAATCGGATGTACTGAGCCACAGGCTTGACAAAGCAGTGCAACGTAAAACCTGCTGCCTTGTAGGTAGACTGGGGACAGTCAAAGGCTAGGGAAAGCATCCCGAATAAATGCTTGTCGAAATCGGATGTACTGAGCCACAGGCTTGACAAAGCAGTGCAACGTAACTTAATTCATGATGTCACAAATCAAAATTAATCGTTATGGTGCTAATCCCGTGAAGTCCCATCAGGCGGCGATAGTGCCGGCCCCACTGCCTCGAGGGGGTCCACCCATGACTACTGGTGGTCACCTTCCCCTGTGCTGTGGAGTCAAGGCACAGAGGAGTAGGTTAAGAGCTATTGACCAAATACCCCGGACACTCAACATACTACAGTGGAATGCCGAAGGAGTTTACAAGAAGAAAGACTCCCTAACACAGCGTCTTCATAAAGATAGAATAGATGTGGCATGCATTCAAGAGACACACCTCAACGCCAATCACAAATTCTCAGTCAGAGGATATCAGGCCACACGTTTCGACCGTGAAGGACACAAAGGAGGAGTTCTAATACTTACACGAAATACAATACCTTGCAGCGAAGTATCTGTGATCTCTGACAACCAAACGGAAATTATAGGTGTTGATATAATGATAAAGGACGTGAAAATAAGAATCTACAATCTGTATAGCCCAGCAGATAAGGACCTTACACTCTCAAACATGAAAATAACTGACACAAACTGCATTATTGTCGGAGACTTTAATAGCCGTTCAGAAAGATGGGGATACCCAGATACTGACAAAAGAGGAGAAGAATTGGAGGACTGGGAAATAGACTCAAATCTCCATCTACTCAACAAAGCGGATGACACACCGAGCTTCTACTCCAGAAGATGGCTTACCACTTCTACTCCAGACTTAGCTTTCTGCACAGGAGACATCCTCCACAAAATTGATCGCCATGTGCTGGACCAATTAGCAGGTAGTGACCACAGACCAATCAAGCTTGTAATGAATATGGAGTATGTTCCACAGGAGCAAAAGCCCTTGCCCCGCTGGAATTACAAACGAGCAGATTGGGACAGATTTGCCATACTAACAGACAAATATTGTGAAAACATAAATACACGATATGGCAACATAAAGCAAATGGTGGAAAGTCTAAACAGAGCGATAATACAGGCAGCCACGGAGTCCATTCCAAGAGGAGCGAGGAAAAATTACAAACCATACTGGACTGAAGAACTACAAAGTTTGGAGGACAAAGTTGAAGATGCCAGGAAGACAGCAGAGAGAGAACAAACAATTGAAGCGAACATCTCTCTCAAAGCCATCTCAGCAAAATATAAAAGAACAGTAAATCAAACAACAAGAGATTGTTGGAGGGAAAAAACAGAAAACCTGAATTTTGACAGGGATGGAAACAAACTGGAAACTAATGAAAGCCATGAACAATGAAGGACCTAGCAACAAACAAATAACAATTAAACAAGGAAATGCCTTGCTTACAGGAAAAAAGGCTGCAAATGCACTAATGGAACACTATGCAAATGCAAACCACATTGATATTACAACCGAACAGAAGAAAGCAATCAAAGATAAACAGATACATCATACAAATACAGAGACAGCAGCAGAATATATGATGGCAAATCTAACAATGGAAGAAATGGAACAGGCAATGAATACCCTAAAAAAGAAGAAATCACCAGGAAAGGATGGAATCACAAATGAAATGCTAATAGGACTAGGCACTAAGGCAAAAAAGAAACTACTAGCAGTCCTAAATTACAGCTGGAAGAGGGGAATAGTCCCACAGGCATGGAAAGAAGCTATACTAATACCAATCCCAAAGAAAGGAAAAGACCTGGAAGAACCAAATGGCTATCGACCTATCAGTCTACTTAGCTGTGTAGGAAAATTAATGGAACGCATTATCAATGGCAGGCTAACATGGCATCTGGAAGAAAACAAACTCTTAACACCACACCAAGCAGGATTCAGAAAGTACAGATCCACTGAAGATCAAATAACCTATATAGCTCAGGAAATAGAGGATGCCTTCCAAGAGAAAAAGCACACACTAGCAGTCTGGATAGATTTAGAAAAAGCATTTGATAAAGTATGGAAGGAAGGACTGAAAGTAAAACTGCAAAACATGCATGTTTGTGGAAAAATGTATAAATGGATCAGCCACTACCTTGAAAACAGAACTGCCAGGACAAAAGTACAAGGACAAACCAGCAAAATGATGCTGTTGGAGCAAGGTGTCCCCCAAGGAGGAGTTCTTTCACCAACATTATTCCTAGCATATATAAACGACATCACAGAAAATTTTCCAGCCAGAGTACACACATCATCCTTTGCAGACGACCTAGCCATATGGACATCTGAAGAATATATTAGTACAGCTAACAGCAGAATACAGCAAGCCTTATTAGCACTAGAGGACTGGTCAAAATCATGGCTAGTGAAGATAAGTGAGGAGAAAACAACATGCACAGTGTTCTCCCTCTCAAATAAAACTCAACAACCTAAGCTGGTATTGAATGGAAAAATATTGCGCCATGAAGAAAATCCAAACTATCTCGGAGTCACCTTTGATCGTCGCCTGACATGGAAAACACAGGTTGAGAAAAATCGAACAAGAGCAAGGCAAAGAATGGCAATCATGAAAAAGCTTGCTGGTACAACGTGGGGAGCAGATGAGAAAGTTCTCAAGAAGTTATATACTGGACGGGTGAGGCCAGTACTGGAATATGGCATTGCAGCTTGGGCAACAGCAGCTAAGTCAAACTTTTAACAAAATAAGTAGAGTCCAAAATCAAGGAATGCGAATCATAACTGGAAGCCTGAAGACAACGCCTATTAATGAACTTGAACAGATCACTTGTTTACAACCAATGCAGGATAGAAGAGATAGCAGAGCCCAGCAACAAGCAGAAAAATTTAGAAGATTGACAGACCACCCTATGTATAAAAGGTTTAGTGGTTTTGGAAAGGGACGACTGAAGCGTAGCAACTTTGTAGAAACTGCAAAACGAAAAATTAGGGCAGATCCCATACTTAACATATCAACAGTCAAACCTATTTACAATGCAGACAAGTTCCCAGCTTGGAGACAGCAGCAACTGCCTGAGATGATAGAAAACATTCCTGGTATTGAGAAAAAGAACACTCAGCATGAAACCGAAAGAAGAGAAATAACCCTAAACTACATAAAAGAACATTACCCAAGCAGCAATTGGACCCATGCATATACAGATGGATCAGCCAAAAATTCAATAGAGAATGGAGGAGGAGGAATTCTCCTAAATTTAAAAAATGGAGTGAAAAAAACACATTCAGTGGCAACTGGAAAGTTTTCAAGTAACTTCAAAGCGGAGGTAGAGGCTCTGAAAACTGCAGCAGAAATGCTCTTGATGGAGGAAAATAAAGAGAAGCAAATAGCTATCTTCACAGATGCAAAGTCAGCTGTCTCAATACTGAAGAGCAAAAACAGCACAGAAATAGCTGACCTAAGAGCAGCACTCCATGGTCTATGCCAGAAATCCAAAAAAGTTGTAATACAGTGGATCCCATCACATTGCAGTATACCTGGAAATGAAGAGGCTGACAGACTGGCAAAAGAGGGCGGACGACTACCACAGCCTGACATAGACATAACCTATAACGAGGCAAAGAGGTTGATAAAAAGCACCTATAGAACCAAATGGGAATCAGAGCATCCAGGCCACCAGAAGGATGATGCATATTACAAACTCGACAGAAGAGAACAAGTAGCAATCTTCAGACTCCGCACAGGACATAACAGGCTGAAATACCACTTGTTCAATAAACTAAAGATAGGAGATACCGATGAATGTAATTGTCGAACTGGAAAAATGACAGCAAAACATTTGCTTCAGGATTGCCCAATATATGCAGAACAGAGAAAGATATTTTGGCCCACACCTGCTTCATTTGAGGACAAGCTCTATGGAGATATCAACAAGCTCAAGTTGACCGTAGCTTACTTTAACTACATACAGGTTGACATTTAAAGGTGTATGAAGAAGTATTCAGACTGCCACACTTCATACCACAGGTATGTCGGTTATAAAAGCCTCCCAGAGGCATGAAATGGAATATTGCTGGATAGGAGATCCATTACGTGGAAAGTCCGAACCAAAAGCTCACTGTGTGGGCTTTCAAAAAAGGTGGAAAAAGTGTCCTAGTGGCACGAAATGGAATATTGCTTGGATAGCAAATCCATTATGTGGAAAGTCCGAATCAAAAGCTCACTGTGTGGGCTTTTAAAAAAGGTGGAAAAGTGTCCTAGTGGCACAAAATGGAATATTGCTCGGATAGCAAATCCATTGTGCGGAAAGTCCGAATCGAAAGCTCACTGTGTGGATGTCATCTGCACACTGCATTCTTCTGGTTTCCGGTAGAACAGCCTATGGTGAACGGAAGGCCCAATATACGGAAGTGAGGCTAAGCAGCCATGTGCAGGACGTGACGATTCCTTGGGTGAGCCCAGTACCAGAGCGCTGTGTGTTGGCTCTGCAAGTATGGAAGCCTCCTTGGATGGCGGGGAATGCCCATGGTCTGCCCCTGCCTTCCCTTGAGGGTTGACCAGGATCTCTTAGGCTGTTCTATATGGGCCAGCTAGGATGGGAGATAACACCACAACAGTGAGAGTCAAACGTCCTAAGAAACCCCCGGGAAGGTTAACCCGGTCAACAAATGCCCGCAGAAGTCGGATGTGTCGGCCTAACAGCGCAAGAACGCAGCTCTGCTGTAAACAGGCACAACGCAATCACATCCGAAAAAAACTCCGGATGAACGAAGAAGAAGAACACAGAACATGAAGCAGTCGGCTGTTTCACGACAGATGCCACCAAATACCCACTGTTGTGGCAACACTCGTCCCACATGATGTTTACGCCTTGTAAATAGGCTCTCATCTATCTCGACAGTGGTATTTGGTCCTCCAATTACTACCGAATTGACTAACGCGAGCCATGCAGCCATGTGCCTTGTCTCAGCGGGATGTCCTGCTGACATGATGAATGTCGACATCTCCAGCAGAAAAGCAACGCTACTCTGCTTGTCGTGGACAGCTGCTGCCAGTTCCAGAAAACTCATGATCAGAGAGAGATAGAGAGAAACGGTTGCCAAAGCCAAAGAAACACTGTGGGACAATTGAAACGCACTGTACCTGAACACAGGGAGATCACCGTCGGCGCTAAATATAGCTCGTGACCCTAAATATAGCTCGCAAAGTTTGTTTGGGGTGAATTAAGGCAAAAGTACCATTTTTCAATAGTATGTGCCATGACCTAATTAACAATTAAAAATGGCCGCCAATCGTTTATTATTAATACAAGACTGTCACATTAATAACAAACCTGGTAACATGTATATTTTATTATGCGTTTTGGTAACAGGAAAGTAAAGGTCACATTCCACTTTCGATACAAATGTCGAGAGGATTGAGAGGATCTGCTTCATTGCACCTGGCTTTACCCCATATGGCTTAGTCTCTTTCCGCAGGGCGGCCTGTTGAAAGCATCGCACAAAGCACAAGAGTCTCAGTGTCTCCGAGAAAAATGCTCTCGACTGTTAAGACTTTCCAATAGGTTGTGCTGTGACCTAATTAACAGTTAAACATAGCTGCCCATTTATATGAATTAAATTTTATGTGAGATATTCGTCGTTAGTGAAAGAACAATTCATGAAAATGTACTCACATTGTCTTGATGTACCCACTGCATTGTGACAGCTTTTTTGTTGTTGTTGATTAAATATCATGCATTAATGTAAGCAAATAAGTTTGTAACTGCATAAATTAAGCAGCAAATTAATTATTAAAATATTAAATAATAAAAAAATAAAGATATTAATTTATTAAATATTCGCTAATAATTAATTTCTACTTCTGCTCTATAATTTTACTGTTTTGTATCTAAAAGTGAGAAATTAATAATTAAATACTATATATATATATATATATATATATATATATATATATATATATATATATATATATATATATATATATATACTAGCTGACACGGCCCGGCTTCGCCCAGTCACTGATGGGAAGCATCTCATTTAATTCATATAAGTAGTCATATAAGTTCCCGTTCCCGTTACCGACTGTCTGTCTGTCTGTCTGTCTGTCTGTCTGTCTGACCCGGCCCGGCATCGCCCAGCTCCTGGTGTGGAGCATCTCATTTAATTCATATAAGTAGTCATATAAGCTCACGTTCCCGTTCCCGACTATCTATCTGTCTGTCTGTCTGTCTGTCTGATCCGGCCCGGCTTCGCCCAGCCCCTGATGGGGAGCATCTCATTTAATTCATATAAGTAGTCATATAAGTTCCCGTTCCCGTCTGTCTGTCTGTCTGTCTGTCTGTCTGTCTAATCATTTATTGGTTGCAGTTAGAACAACCTTAGATAAACGAAGACCAACTTAAAAAAAGCATTAAAGAGCACTTGAAAGATCTTTACATCTTCCCCAACAATTAACTTGGGTAAATGGAGCAGCGGCAGCAGCAGCAGAAGAAGAAGAAAAAGGAGGAGTAGGAGCTGGGAGGAGGAAGAGGGAGGTGGAGGAGAGAGGAGGAGTAGGAGGGAGGAAGAGATAGGAGGAGGAGGGAGGAGGAGGAGGGATTAGGAGGAGGAGAGGAGGGGGATGAGGGAGGGGGAAGAGGGAGGAGGGAGAAGAACGCAGGAGGAGGAGGAGGAGGATGTGGGAGGAGGAGGGGAGGAGGAAGGATAAGAACGCAGGAGGAGGAGGGAGATGGAGGAGGAAGAGGGAGGAGGAGGAAGGAGGTAGAGGGAGGAGGAGGAGGAGAGGGAGGGAGGAGGAGGAGGAGAAGGGAGGAGGAAGGAAGAGGAGTGATTAGGAGGAGGGAGGAGGAGGAGAAAGAGGGAGGAGGGGAAGAGGGTAGGAGGTGGAGGAGGGGAGAGGAGGAGGAGGAGGAATATAACGCATATGCCTGTAGATTTAATAATGGCTGAAGTTGTTCCATGTCTTCTTAGAGTTGGCGACAGTGTAAAGAAATATAAAATCTTCAAACTTGATAGAGATAAGGTAACTATTATTTATTTATTCTTTAAGCATAAAAAGATGAGTTACAATGTTATGCATTATGCATTATTTTTATGAAAACTTTGAAAATGCCTTAAAGATTGTATCACTATTTATTATAACTCATGTGCCGGTATATAACTATGGACTAAGAGTTTACAAATCTTTGAAAACGATGCAACAATATGACTATGTTATACAGAAAAGTTATGCCCCTTGAAATAACTTTTACAGAGTTAAGTCCCCTCGCTGTATAGAAATTACAATGAAAAATGGAAAATTAAATAATATTGGGTAAGCAGCCGATTTCACACTAAAAAAATATCACAGTGGGCTGCACTGGAATGAAAGGAAGACGTGTAGAAAATTTCATCTCAATCGGATGGGCCGTTCGCGAGCGCATAAAGGACATACGGACATATAGACAGACGGAGATCGCCTTTTATATATAAGAAGATATATATATATATATATATATATATATATATATATATATATATATATATATATATATATATATATATATATATATATTGGCACCTTACCGTCTTGACAGACGACAGTTTGTGCTTTAAAAAGGTATAATAACTTTTACCTATGGCAATAGAGAATGTGACTGATAAGGTCAATTCACGTTATAAATGTCCATTCACAGTGGGTGCATGTGAACACTTGGTCATTTCCACCATCATGCACCATCTTACGTCTCACACGCTCGGTGTGTGACTTATCTGCAATAATTTTCTCCGTTGTCTTTATTTCATTTCTGATCTTTGCCCTCCATGCAACACGTTCACCGGCGACTTGCTCCCACTGTGCATTATCAATGCCTGTATCAATCATGTCCCGCTTACACACATCTTTGTATCACAGTAGAGGCCGACCCTGAGATCTCTTACCCATCTGTAATTCACCAAAAAAGATGTCCTTTGGTATTCTACCATCATCCATCCTCCTAAGATGTCCTATCCATCTAAGTCTACGAAGACTGAGCATGGAATAAACCATCACACAACCTGATCTTTCCAATACTTCAGTAGTTGTGATTTTGTCTTGCCACTTAATACCAAGAATTCTTCTCAGACACCGCATATGAAAGCTGTTTAAACGTTTCTCTTGGTGTGAGTAAGTTGTCCAGGTTCCACTGCCATAAAGAAGAGTACTAAGGACACAGGCTTGATAGACTAGGACTTTTGTTTTGGCAGTAAGCTTCCTGTTCTCCCAGACTCTTTTTCTTAACCTGTTCATTGTTGTTGCTGCCTTACCAGTCCGGATTTTGATTTCCTGATCTAGGGATAATTTGCTATTTACCACTGATCGTAGATATGTAAAATGGTCTACCATCTATAGTTCGGCATCGTCAATAAAGATTGATGGTACCCCATGTGCACCTTGTGACATAATTTGTGTCTTCTTTTTGCTAATTTTTAAACCAAATTCAGAACAAGCATTGGAGAATGCAGATAGTAGACATTGCAATTCTTCCTCAGAGTGGGTCGTAACTGCAGCATCATCTGCAAAAAAGGTTCCAAATGTTGCTGTATGTAGCCGGGGCACAGTGTTGGGGTGAGCGCCCAACATTGCTTAAATACCCCAATGGCTCTTGAATACATAACCTATGCAGCAAAAGTCCAACTCCTGGCCTTCACGTGGCGGAACTGTTTAAACTAACAGGAGAAGGGGCGACGGCGAGTATCTGGTGCCGGAAAATAACCAGTGTGCTCTAGATGTGTATACACATACATGCATGTGTAGACACGTGTGTGCGTGTGTACACATCTAAACTCGAGTGAGACCACAGTCTGCTCTAGCAAAGGAAAGGTGCTGAAGACGGAGGCAACCAGCCAGGAGGCGCACCACAGAAATCAGGATGCCACGCAATTACGCAAAATGCAATAAGAAGAAGAAGATCTGCAAAAAAGCAACTCTCTGATCAGTACCCTACTAATTTTGGTCTTGGCCTTCAATCTCTGAGCATTGTAGAGGCCGCCATCTGAGCGTGAGTGAATGTATATACCACCATCCTGATCACGAAAGGCATATTTCAGTAGAAGTGAAAAGTATATTCCAAAGAAGGTGGGTGCTAGTACACAACCTTGCTTAACTCCACTCTTGATTTCAAACTCTTCAGAAGTTGCTCCATCAAACTTGATTATACACTTCATGCCTGTGTGGAACGATTCCATAATGGACAGAAGAATTGGTGGGCAGCCAATCTTCTTTAGTGCCTTGAACAGACCCTCATGACTGACCAAATCAAATGCCTTTGTGAGGTCGATGAAGGCAATAAACAGTGATTGATTCTGTTCACGACATTTTTCTTGCATTTGTCGCAATGAGAATATCATATCAATGGTAGACCGGTTCTGTCGAAAGCCACACTGTGATTCGGGGTAGATTTGATCTCCTAGGACTTGAAGTCTGTGCAGAACAATTTTGGCAAATACTTTTCCAACAATACACAGAAGTGAGATACCCCTATAGTTGTTGCAGTCGCTCCGATCGCCCATGTTCGTGTACAGTATTATGATTCTTGAATCTTTGAAATTCTGTGGGACTAGTCCTTCTCACCAGCATAGCTCTATTAGCTGGTGGATCTGTAGAGTGAGTGTGTCTTGCCCACTCCTGATAACCTCTATTGGAATCCCATCCTTACTTGGAACCTTGCCAGATGCAAGTTCATTTATAGCACACTTAACTTCTGTTATGGTGAGAAGTGTGTCCAGGTGGTCAAGAGTTGGTAGAGCCTCTATGGCGTTGAGGGCATCATCCGCTAGTTTGGTCTCACTTGAGTAAAGCTCCAAATAGTGCTCTACCCATCTGTCCATCTGCTGCTTCTTATCAGTTATGATTTCTCCAGTCAAGGTTTTCAATGGTGCACTTCTTTTGATCACTGGTCCACAGGCTTTCTTTATTCCTTCATACATGCTTCTGATGTTTCCCTTATCACTTGCGATTTGAATGGACTCGCATAACTTGATCCAATAATCATTTGCACACTGCCTGGCAGCCTTTTGCACATCCTTCCTAGCTTGCTTTAGCTCACTCAGAGTGTTACACGTTGGTCTTTCCTTGTTTCTTAAGAGAGCTTTCTTCTTCTTATCAATCAAGGGCTGCAGAGTCTGGTTGTTTGCCGCAAACCAGTCTTGCCTCTTATGATCCACAGTGCCGTAAACCCCTACGGCAGTTTTATAAAGAGTTTCCTTAAGTTGACCCCACTTTTCATTTATTGTACAATTTTCTGGTGTATCAGTGAAAGCGTATTCAAGTTGCTGTTGAAACTGAAAGCACTTTTCAGGATCGTGAGTGTTAATAATATTAATCCTGGGGCTAGATTTGTGTTTAGCTGTATAGATTCTCTTTCGTCTCAGTCTAACCCTTGCAACAACCAAAGAGTGATCCGTATCACAGTCAGCACTGTGGTAACTTCGAGTCAATGATATATGGTTCAGACGTTGTCTCCGTGTGATGATGAAGCCCAGCTGGTGCCAATGGCCGGATCTTGGATGTTTCCATGTGACCTTATGCAGCTCTTTTGTTTTAAAAAAGGAGTTTGTAATACATAGGTCATTTCTGGTGCAATGCTCCAGCAGCCTTTGCCAATTTTCGTTTGTGCAACCGATGTTGTATTTTCCAAGGTACACTGGCCATGAACTCGAGTCCTTGTCCACACAAGCATTGAAATCACCGAGCATATAAATGTAGTCAGATTTTGGAACTGCCTTGATCACGGAGTCTAACTTCTCATAGAACGAATCCTTCACATCATGTGGAATCGAGTGTCTGTGCGTATGCAGTAATAATGGTGGCAAAACCACAAGAGGTTGCCAAGCGCAGGGATAATAGTCTTTCATTTCCTCCTGCTGGAATTTCAATCATTCTCAGTAGCGAATTCTTCATTGCAAAGCCCACACCGTGTTGCCTTTTTTCTGCCTGCCCTCTACCTTTCCAAAAAAAGGTGTAATTGTTTTCCCTGAGTGACCCTTCCTCAGGGAGGCAAGTCTCCTTCTGGCCAGCAATATCAATGTTAAGACGATTGAGTTCAGCATCAGTCACAGCCGTTTTTCTCACATCGTTAATATTGGTCAAGTCAGTGGAAAATCCTGGACACATGGTTCTCACCTTCCAGGTTGCAAGCCATAGCTTGAGGTTTCTATTTTTCTTTTTATTAGTCACTGGTGCATTGGTTTTACAGCCTGAGATTCACCTAGCCCCAAGCACCCATTGAAGCAGGCAGGCTGTATCGGATCAGCACCCAATTGGCCGGGGGCTGCCCAGCTTGAGGCGGGCGGTAACTGATCAGTGACACTGTAAGTGTCTCCCACCGTCAGAGGCAACGCGTGGTGCCCCATGTCTATGCCAACTGACAGGGACTTATAACGCGTAACAGTTGCCTCTCACTTTGATTCCGAGACCGGTTAAGACCAGGGATGGAGTTATTGCCTCCCCATAGCACAAAGCCTGGGCTAAAATATAGAGATCATGTGTTGCCCATGCAGCATGATCCCTCTCTCAGCCTGCCTAGTTTGCTCCAGAGGAAAGATAACACCTCTACATCTGGAACTAGACAAGCTGCAGAAGCTGCAGGATCAGCAAAGCAATGCTCTAACTGTCCGCCTGTCGGAGCTTCGATCCTAGACCAGCTGCCAACCAGGGCTTAGGGCCTGGTCTGCTCTGCCATGACATTTGTCTTTAGGTTGCATTTCCTCGCACCAGGGTAAGGCTTGCACCCTCCCAATTGTGCTCTTCCGCCCGAAGCCGTTGGCACAATGTGGGGTGTCGGGTTTGGTAAGTGCCGCCCAACGTTCGGCACTAACAGAAAGTAGGTAGTACCATCTACTGTTATATGGTAGCTCAGTCATATCTGACTAAGACCTAATTAAATACTAACATTTTAAACAACAATAACGTATTTCACAGTATTTTATTTAAATTTAAATAATTATGTACTGGTGCGCTGCTAAGAAAAAAAGTACTCCTTACAGGTTTACAACAGACAGGTCTGAAAACTGGTTTTCAAAATTATTTTCAGTCACACCAAAGGGTGACAAATTATACACAGATAAGTTACTGCTACAAATGAAACTTGTTTTCTGTTTAATTTTAGTAATTAAATTGCCAGTTCTAAGTATAAAATAAAAAGGAGTCCGCTCTGCTATACTATGCAATGCCTTATCAGCCATCTTAGAACTCACGGCTCCATCCTTTCAACCCCACTGGATGAAATGAATGGTCATCATCATTCTTGATGGACAAACAACAACTATGCAATGCATAGTGCGCAATGCATACTATGCTCTGCCGTCCCCTCGTTCAACAGTCAGCAAAGAGTCACACTGGTAATCGTTCCCATTGCTATCTGATTGAAAGTTCTCCTGGTCTTCCTTCTCATGTTTGAGATTCTTCCAGAACCTGTTCAAATGCCCCGCAATCTCATTCTTTTGACATATAGCTTCTGAATCTGCGCCCCTGCCTTCTCCACCTGGTCCCACAGGTGCACGATCACCTCTCCCTTGTCCATAGATAATCTACCACCAAGATGTGCATTCTTTGCCAGCATATCAGCTTGTTCATTTCCCAGCACTCCCGCATGGCCAGGGAAAAATTCCTTACAATCAGTGACCTCTGAAGCAACGTGAGCCATTCCACACAAAATATTCCTTTCTCCACCTTACTAAGCATACTCCTTGAGTCTGTGATGAAGACGTGTGTTGTAGTGGTTTCCTCTTACCAACGGTCTTGTTTACATTGGATATTATCAGTTTGTGACTTAGTAATATTAATATTACAATAATATACTTTGATTGTCAATAATCACAAACCATTTCTATTTGAATGTGCTATTTGAAAAATGGTAAACTTCCCAGTTTTATTGGAAACCAAAAGCATGTTTTACTTTTTCCATTCCTCTATACTGTAAAGTTTGTAGTTATCTTGCTCGATATACACATTGGTAACAGAGTCTGAGCTGGTATCTAAAGAGAGTCGCAAAGACTTATCACAAACATCAACAAGAAGCAGTCATCGTTTTTTGACCACATTATGAGAAGACAAAAACGAACATTTTGTGACAACCAGAAACATTTGCGGAAAGAGAGATACAGAAAAACAGCATGAGAAGATTCTTTACACTCTTATGTCATGGCATGGGTGTCAACACACAAATTGATCCATGCTGTCAGAGATCGCAATTTGTGGAGAGGCACGCCACCTGGCAAGGCACTGGATGGTGATCTAAAGTATCTTTCATAATTTCCAGGCATTTAATGTCCACAAATGTACTTTCGTTCTTCATGCAAGTTTTAGGTATGTTATTGTGGTACTTTGCATTTACATGTTGCACTTTGGGGCCAACATGTTATATTTAGGGGATCTACATGGGAAAATGGTTAAGACTTGTGATCTGATGTACATGGTATAATGTCCAGACTCTGTCATTTGGTTCATGAGTGTAGTTTTCTTGGACACTCGGGGATTGTCACAGTTTGTACTCTATATGGCACCTTCAGCAAGCCGTTCTCAGAAGACCCAGCCTTACTGGATAAAACTCCATGCAGTGAAGTCAACCCTCTCACCTTTAAACCTCCTCTTTTTCATAATTTTCCATGTTCTAATCCCTTGGCTCTAATAGAGTGGGTATTTTGGTAAAATGTCCAAACTGGTAATTAAAATTATGGAAGTCAGCAACTTCTAATGGATAAGAACGCTAGTTCTTAAACATCCAGCATGCTGAGATAGCAGGTTCAGTCCCTACACTGGATAGTTGGACTAAATTGTTTACTTCTTATTCTTGACTTGGGGACATAAATTACAACTCTGAAGTTGAAGTGGGTTTTCCAGATAGCGCGGAACACTGATAATGGGGAAAACTAATTCATATGCAAATAAAGATTATCACACTATGCAGATTTCATCATTTAAATTTGGTGATGGGGGGGGGGGGGGTGTATTTGTTCTCTCCCCCTTCCCCCAACCAAAATTTAAAAGATATCTGCATAGTTGGATACATCTTCTTGCACATCGTTCACATCTGAATTCCCAGTCTAAATGGTAACATACAATTTTTAAAGGTAAAGAGCCTGGGCCTTGCTGAAAGGCAAATTATTAAATGTCAACTTGGCTTATTTATGATTAACTAAAAGTAAAATTCATGTCAATTTAGCATTTATTTCAGTATATATATGTTAATATCTGTGACTCAGTACACTTGTGAAAACTATGATATTTGAAACTTAGGCAGTTTAGTCGATATTTTCCAGTTTAAAAAAAAAATTAGGTAGCAATGTTCCTTAGAGCTGATACATTTTTAACCAGTGATATCCCATTTAAGCCTCTATGTCAATTTGTAGTGGCATTCAAGTAGAAGCTGTTGACATCTCCGTTGAGTTTGTCCTCAAATGTAGGCCAGAATAATTTTATCTGTTCAGCATATGTTGGACACTCTTGCAGCAAATGTTTAGCCATCAGCATACAGATTCCACAGTTGCATTCATCAGTATCTCCTACCTTTAGTTTATTAAACAAGATATATTTCATATTATGTCATATGCGGAATCTAAAGATTACTAGAGATTAGAATGGCCAAATGGATAAGAATGCGCATTCTTAAATATCCTGATGCCGAGGCAAGGGGCTCATCTCCTAGCCCGAACAGTTGGACTAAAATGTTTATTTCTTGTCTTTGACTTGGGGACACAAATTACAAGCACCTCAGAAGTTGGGTTCATCTGATGACAAGGGACACTGGTAATGGGGACTTCACTTGAGTTCAGTGCGAGTGAGCGCAAATAAATTAAAAATTACAGATTTCTACTTGTTACCTTTGATCGAGTTGATAATATGCATCATCTTTCTGATGGCCTGGATGTTCTGATTCCCACCTTGTTTTATAAGTGCTTCTCATAAACCTCTTGGCCTTATCATAAGTCTATACCAGGCAGAGATTGTCTTCCACTTTCCTTTGCCGTTTTGTCAGCCTCTTCACTTTCAGGTGTGTAGCAATGTGACAGGATCCATTGTATTACAACCATTGTGGATTTCTGATATTGTCCAGGGAGTGCTGTTCTTAGGTCTGTTAGTTCTGCATTATTTTTGCTCTTCAGTATTGAGACAACTTGCTTTGCATCTGTGAAGAGAGCTATGTGTTTCTTTTTATTTTTCTCTGTCAACAGAATTTTGCTGCAGTTTTGAAGGCCTCTATCTCTACTCTGAAGTTAGTTGTGAATATTCCAGTTACCACTATTTTTTCTTTTCTTCAGTTTTTGGAGAAACCCTCCATTTCAATTTTCTATTTTTTAAATCATCCATCTGTAAATACACGAGTTATGGTGCTACTTGGGTAAAGTTTTCAAAGGTATTTGAGGGTACATTTTTTTTATTTCATTTGGAGTTTTCGTTTTGTCAGTACCAGAAGTTTGTCCTCTCATATCACGCAGCTGTCTCCAAGGTGGGAAGATGGATGCACTGTAGGTGGGTTTAGCTGTTGATATTTTAAGTATATAATCCGTCTTGACCTTTCTTTGTGTAGATTCTACAAAGTTGTTCTGCTTTGGTCTTCCTCTTCCAAGACCATGAAACCTCTGATACATGGGGTGGTCTTTCAACCTTTTAGATTGCTCTGCTTGTTGCTGGGCTAAGCTATCTCTTCTATCCTGCATTTGTATAAGTTTTAGTCATGATTTTTTCCAGTTCAGTTGCATTCCTTTTTTCAGAACTCTTTATGTTATCACAGCTCTACTTAGCTCTGAAAAGGGCTTGCTTTCATCAGAGTGAGGTTAGCTTCCTCCCAGTCTAATACCACACTTTCATCCGAGTGAGGTTAGCTTCCTCCCAGTCTAATACCAAACTACCATGTGCACCTGCAATGTGTTGCAGAGCTCTCCTTACCCTCCCCAAGCTCAGAAACCAGCGGGGTATTGATGGCTGGTATTGGAACTTCACATCTGTGGAGAGGTATATTAGGATGTAACAGGTCATGATTCAGCTCAGAACAAACGATTGGCTGTGTTAGGCCTAGGTTGGTCATGATTGTCAGCATGGGTTTTAGGTATTTCATTGCCAACAGATCCCAGCCCATTGTCCAGCGGGAAAACAATCATGTAGAAAATGTTCAAGCTTTCAGAAAGTACACTATCTGAGTTTCATGTGAAAGGACAATATCTGAGTTTCATGTGAAAGTACACTATCTGAGTTTCATGTGAAAGTACACTATCTGCATTTCATGTGAAAGTACACTATCTGAGTTTCATGTGAAAGTACACTATCTGAGTTTCATGTGAAAGTACACTATCTGCATTTCATGTGAAAGTACACTATCTGAGTTTCATGTGAAAGTACACCATTTGAGTTTCATGTGAAAGTACACCATCTGAGTTTCATGTGAAAGTACACTATCTGAGTTTCATGTGAAATACACTATCTGAGTTTCATGTGAAAGTACACTATCTGAGTTTCATGTGAAAGTACACTATCTGAGTTTCATGTGAAAGTACACTATCTGAGTTTCATGTGAAAGTACACTATCTGAGTTTCATACTTTTTATAAGTTATGACACCAGTAACACATATTTACAAATATAATTCTTGGGGTTTGATTATTATTTTCTATTCTGCATCTTTTCGAAGTAATAAATGTTTTATTTCAGCTGTTATTTTTGTCTCTGCATAGTCGTAGGGCATAAAGCACTTGCGTGTGAACTTCCAGTGCACTGATGGCGAGGTGGTGGGGGGGGGGGGAGTGTCTTCGCTACAGTGATCGGTTGGACTTAAGTGTTAATGTCCCATTCGGAAAGACGCACCTAGAAAATCAACTTGCAGTTGAGGTTGATGGCAACATCCTACAAAGTGTTCGTGTTGGTTAATGTTTATGCCCGCAATGCGAGTGTGGACGCCCAGAAGTGGCAGTGCTTAAGTGGCATATTAGGCCACGAGAGAAATGTTATTTTCTGTGGTGACTTCAACGCTAAAGGCATATCATGGGGAAACACTTCCTCCAATACACAAGGGGAGGAGCTCGAGACTGCACTGGAAACCATCGACCTGGTTTGTATCAACAGCGGCTGTGTCACCAGGACAGCAAGCCGTCCAGGCGATGAGGACAGTGCTATTGATCTGGCGCTAGTTTCACCTTCACTCACTACAGTGTGTAGATGGGGTGTCCTAGGACACCATGGCAGCGACCACCACCCATGCAGCATATTGGTGGAGAAAGGCAGAACCAGGCAGCACAAGCTAAAGGTAAAGACGTTCCAGTATGACAGTACAGTGCAAGATGTGGTGAGTAAAATAAGACGTGACAAGCGCAGAACGTTTCAGGGCAGGAAGAAAAGCTGGGAGCAGCCACCGTGGTGGAGTTTCGAGGTGGAGAAGGCTTGGGTGGATAAGCGTAGTGCTGTAAGGAGATGGCAAAATGCCAAGAAGAACAGAGCTGGTCATCCTAGTCCCTGCTTGCACTTAGAAAGAGAGATGCACACAAAAGTAAGCTATTTCAAAAAACTGGTCAAGGTGGTTAAAAGCGAAAAATGGGCAGAGGTGTGTCAAAGAGTAAGCACAGACAAGTCACTGAAATTGTTCTGGCGACTACATAAAAGCATGAGTGGTGTAGTCAAGAATAAGAGCATTTCTGACTTCCAAAGTGCTGACCTCATCTGGCAGAGGACTGACGAGGACAAGGGCAAAGCCCTCTTTGAACGCTACCTTGAGCAGAGCAACCAGACAGACATGGGAGGCCGGAATCTGGCCAAGGAGGTCACCTCAGACAGATGCAAGGCCCAGAACACTTCGGATGAAGACACAGTGACAGTGAAAGAAATCAAGGCTGTGCTTCGACGATCAAAAAACAGTGCTCCAGGTCCTGATGGCATAAGATACGACGACATAAATAGGTGTACCGACAATGAGCTAGAGAAACTAGCAGACATGTACAACAACAGTATAGGGAGTGCTAGCATCAAGGAGGAATGGTTACACAGCTATCTGATTCCCTTGCCGAAGCCTGACAAAGACCACAAAAAAATTCAGGGATATCGAATTATAACCATGCAGAATACAATAGGCAAGCTGCTGGAGAAGGTAATTGCCAGGAAAATATCAAGCCAACTAGAGAGGCAAGGTGTTTTCCCACCTACCCTGGGTGGGTACCGTCCAAAAAGAGAAACCTGGACCAATGCAGCAGTCTTTGCCCACGATGTCTATGAAGGTTTCCACTCAGGCACTGAAACCGTTGCTGCAGCGATTGATCTCGAGGACGCATACAACAGAGTACCACTGGATTTTTTAATGTTTCAGCTTCTTGAACTAAACGTAAGTCCATTCCTCCTTAGTTGGATCGCTGCAGCCCTCTTCCAACGGAAAGTAGTTTTTAGATGTGGCAGTTGGACTTCGGAACCAACAACAATATATCCTGGCCTACCACAGGGATCACCATTATCTCCGGTACTGTTCAACGCCTACACAGTGAGAATCACCAGTGAGCAGATCACTGGACCTGGCAGGACATTGTCATATGCCGATGATGTTTTAGTGTATCGTCAGGGTAAGGATAGAGAGGAGGTTGCTGTGGAACTACAAACCGAACTCAATCGCATAAGTACTTGGTGTGATGAAGCTGGGGCAATGGTCAACCCAACAAAGGCAACAGTGACTTGGTTCTCGTTGAATAATCATATTGTCAACAATCCAACACCAACTGTAATGCTGTGTTCAGAGACGGTGGAAAGAACGCAGGCAATGAATTACCTGGGGATACGGTTTGATCGAAGCCTTGCTTATAATGTGCACATCGACCAGGTGATAACAAAGGCCAAGCGGGGTTTGGCAGCGATGCGGGTGATGGCGGCAGCAAACTGTGAGCAGCGCCATCTATGTCTTCTGTACGAGGGGCTGGTCATGTCTGTTTTGGAGTATGCAATGGCAATCCTGACTCTCAGCCATAAGCAGATAGAAAGGATGGAAAGGATACAGAATGAAGCTATGCGCATTATTCTTGGATGTACAAGAGATACAGCATGCAGGGCGATGCGCTACCTTCTTGATTTTCCAACCATTGAAGAGAGAATGCAAGTTTGCAGGGCACGCGCCTACCTCAGAATCAACGCAAACACACAGCATCCACTGCATAGTGAAATTAGGAAGGTGAAGGGCAGCAGGTTAAAAAGAGGACGGTCGTGGATGGGTCAAGCCGAAGACATTCTTCAACAGGTGTGTTCACTTGAGGACTTAGAACCTGGCGAGGAGTGGGTGCAAGTGCCAACAGACTTCTGCACATCCTTTTCAGTTTGCATCCAACTAGATAGAAAATGCAGACAAGAAAATCCGGCTGCTGTGGAGGCTGAAGTACAAGCGTTGATTTTCGAGAATTCGCTAGACAGTGACGCGGTCATCTACACAGATGGGTCGGTCGTCCGACATGTGAGAAGCTCATGGGCCTTTACAGCTCGGGCCGGAGGGAGAATTGTGAAGGAGGACTCTGGTGCTTTCACTGAAACCACAAGTAGCCTGACCATGGAAGTCATGGCAGTAAGTAAAGCAATAACATGGCTCGAGACACAGACATTCACTAGGGCTTGTTTCCTTAGCGACTCAATGAACATGATCAAGAGGATAGAGGAGGGGTCGATCCGAAGAGAATGGTTGCTGCCTCTGAAGCGGTCTCGGCTGGCAAAGATTAGTTTCATCTTCGTGCCAGGGCATGCGGGAGTACAAGGAAATGAGCGGGCTGACAAGCTCGCAGGTGAGGCTACTGTGGAGGGCGGACGCGCCATGGACCAGGCTGACATTCTGAATGCTCTACGAGAAGTGAGACTTTTGCAAGAACCAAGTGATGACTGTGAATCTACAACAATGGCCAGACTGCGAGAGCAGCAAATTAAAAGAGGGGTGGCCAAACAAGAACACTACGCAGGAAGCCAAAGAAGATTGATAAACCAACACAGAACTGGCGTCGTTAGCCGCTACACGCTGCGGGATTTGCTGAGGAGGGGATCCGAGCACTTATGGACTGAATGGTCCGATGTGCAACGAGGATGATCTGTCGACTAACTAACTATCCTACAAAGGTCGTGCAATATTTTATTATTTTTGTATTGTTATTTTTATTATCATAGCAATAGCAGTGTTGCTTGAGTTACATGAATAGTTTGAGACTATAGACTTAAAATATAATTTTGTAATAAATAATTTATTTATTTTTGTAGAGGTGGTCTGCTCATCATGGTACAGATAAATCTTCAGCAACTGAGGGATCATTTGTCAGTGTTTGAACCTGGGTATCCCTTACAGAAAGGCTATGTTGCACAGCTACTGTTTCAGCATTCTCAACCAGACGTATTTAGAAAAGTCAAGGCTATTGTGACAGCAGCAGAACCAAATAAGAATTTACATGAGGAAAGTCTTCGTACCCGATTGGGTGTCTTTAAAAAATTTATTGTTTCTAATAAAAATAGGTTATTAACAGAATGGCCAAAACATATTGCACTTCTGCTGGAGCCCTTCCTTATCACTTTCAAATGCCCCATTTTGTCACATGCACTTAAATCAACTCCATCGGCAGCAACATCATCAGAACATCCTGAACAAACATCTACACAAATACCAGTCAAACTGAAGCACTACTCACAAACACTAGACACAAAGATACACCCAGACCTCCTACAAACACCAGATTCACAGATACACCCAGACCTCCCACAAACACCAGACACACAGATACAGCCGGACAACTTACAGACATCAACACCCACCCAAACTGCCTCTCCTACTCAGACTTCCCCATCAATCAACTCCCAGTCTTGTTCAGCAACTCGTAGCTCACAATCACCAATAACAATGAAAAAAAGTTGTGAAAGCTGTGTTACCAAGCAACGTACAAATATCAGCATGTTGCAAGAGAACGAACGTTTGTGCCACCAGTTAAAGGACTTGAAAAAGCTTTTCCTCCGAGCAGTAAAGGGAAATTTCTCAATGAGAAGATTCAATGAAACAATCAAGAAAAAAACTGAGTCAATGATGCTTTGGAAAAATAAGTATACAACTTTGAAATCTTCTAATGACGCTCAGAAGTTATTGGATTCAGTGTACAGTTTAGAGCAGAAAGTCAAGACCTTGGAAGAAAAACTCATTGCAGCCCAGGAGGAAAGCCTTAATATGACTTCAGTGATTGAACAGCTGAAAAGTATGCACGAGAAAACAGAGAATTATGATGCCTTTTTGAAATGTAAGTATAACAGCTTGAAGTAACTTTTTTCACCTTGGTGCATAGTTAGGACATAGGTTAGGTAGAGGTCACAGGCAATTAGGACTTAGCATTAGTATCAATACATAGCATTTGCTTATTGTTTGCATCAATACATAGTATGCACTTAGCATTTGTATCAGTACATAGTATGTACTTAGTATTTGTATCAGTACATAGTATGTACTTAGCATAAATATATATATCAATACATAGTATGTACTTTTTTTTTTTTTTTTTTTTTTTGCGTTTCCATCCTGTTTCAGGATATTGCGGTCAACACCAGCATCTTTCAGCTGTATGTTGATTTCTAGGCTAGATTACGCTCATCAGCACGCCACGACTTTCTGAGCGACCGGCTCCATACTCTCATAAGTCACTTTTGCGATTCGAACCACTGCTAATTCTCGTCGCGTCACGTGACGAGAGTATTCAGGGTTAGCGGAGAAAGCTGCTAACTCCTCGGCCACGGAGCCGGCATATAGTATGTACTTAGTATATATATATATATATATATATATATATATATATATATATATATATATATATTACTAGCTGACCCGGCCCGGCTTCGCCCAGACCCTGATGAGGAGCATCTCATTTAATTCATATAAGTAGTCATATAAGTACCCGTTCCCGACTGTCTGTCTGTCTGTCTGTCTGACCCGGCCTGGCTTCGCCCAATCCTGGTGGGGAGCATCTCATTTAATTCATATAAGTAGTCATATAAGTTCCCGTTCCCGACTATCTACTGTCTGTCTGTCTGTCTATTATTAGAAAGAGCACTTGAAAGATCTTTACATCTTCCCCCAACAATTAACTTGGGTAAATGGAGCGTCTCATTTAATTCATATTCGGCCCCTGCTCCCGTTCCCAAAAAAGACGACCCGGCCCGGCTTTGCCCAGTCCCTGGTGGGGAGCATATCATTTAATTCATATTAGGCGGAGGGAGGAGGAGGAGACAGGTGGAGGGATTAGGAGTGGGAGGAAGAGGGACTAGGAGGAGGGAGGGAGAGAAGGAGGATTATAACGCTTATGCCTGTAGATAACTGCAGCGAAAAGGTCCACCTATTTGAGAAATATGCAACAATTTTACATATATAGCAATTCTATTAGAAGTTATGTCCCCTCGCTATATATACATTATAATGTAAATTAAATATTAAATAATAATAAGAAAATATGTTTGTACACTAAAAAAACTATGACGTTGGCAGCACGGGAATGATTAGAAGACGTGTAGAAAATTTCATCTCAATCGGATGGACCGTCGGCGAACGCATAAAGGACACACATACAGACAGACAGACGGAGATTCTCTTATATATATATATCTATATATATATATATCAATACATAGTATGTGCTTAGCATTTGTACCAATACATAGTATACTAAATCTTGGTATCAGATACTGTTTCTTGAATGTACTGTACTTTGGTAACACTTCACTATCATGAACTAATTGTGTTTCCTGAATGTACTGTACTTTGGTAACACTTCACTATCATGAACTAATTGTGTTTCCTAATGAATTATACTTTAGAACACTTCACTATCAGATACTAAGTGTGTTTCCTGAATGAATTGTACTTTAGCAATACTTCATCATCAGATACTAATCATGTTTCCTGAATGAATTGTACTTTAGTAACACTTCACTATCAAATACTATCAGCTTCCTTCATCATTGCCATATATAAAAACCTATAACAGGGAAAGCATCTCTGTAAACACACACCCAGATATAGCATTGGATATCTTCCAAGCTGCTACATGTCAAAGCATCGGAGCATGTTCAGTGCTCGAGGTATGGATATTGATGCGTGTTTAGTTGACAGACTAAATCAACATTGGGGGATGATGTTTTGCATATCCTTTACAGGACATCGCTGTCAAAATCAGCATCTTTCAGCTGATTGTTGATTTCTTGCCAAGGTTATTCTCAGTAGTTTGCCATTGCTTTCTGAGCGACTGGCTCCATGCTCTCATAAGTCACTGGCGCGACTCGAACCACTTTCAATTCTTGTGCGCTCACGTCAACCACAAGAGTATTCGGGGTTACGGAGAAAGCTGCTAACCCCTCGGCCAGGGAGACCGGCACCATTGGGGGAAAATACATCAATAACATTAGATATGCAGATGATAAAGTCTTGATTGCAGACAATGAACAGGACCTGCAACATTTAGTAGATGCGGTTGTTGCACACAGTGAGCAACTAGGGTTAGAATTGAATAGAAAAAGACACAGATGATGGTCATCACTGGGAAGAAGGAAATACCACAATGTGATATACGAGTAAATGGGAATATTCTTAAGCAAGTTAATCGGTACAGTTATCTCAGAACAGTCATAACATCTGATGGGAGGATCCAAATGTTGTTGTATGTAGCCGGGGCGCAGTGTTGGGGTGAGCGCCCAACATTGCTTAAATACCCCAATGGCTCGTGAATACATAACCTATGCAGCAAACGTCCAAGTCCTGGCCTTCACGTGGCGGAACTGTTTAAACTAACAGGAGAAGGGGCGACGGCGAGTTTCTGGAGCCGGAAAATAACCAGTATGCTCTAGATGTGTATGCACGTACATGCATGTGCAGACACGTATGTGCGCGCGTAAACATCTACACTTGAGTGAGACCACAGTCTGCTCTAGCAAAGAAGGGTGCTGAAGACGGAGGCAACCAGCCAAGAGGCCACAGAAATCAGGATGCCATGCAATCACGCAAAATGGAATATGTCGACTACTGCTAAATGTTATGGTGCTCGCCCTGCTTTGGACCCCCAGGCAGGTGCAGTGCTGGGCCCTATGTCTCGAAAGGGTCCAACCACATCTACTGGAGGTCCTTCTCAGATGTTCTGTGGAGCCAGGGGATTTGAGAATAGGACGGCTGGCCACACTAAACGAAGACTTAAAATAATGCACTGGAACAAAAAAATTGAATTAGAAAACATCTTGGACCAAGAAAAAGTAAGCATATGTTGCTTGCAAGAAACTCACCTCAACGAAAATATAGCCTTCAAAATCAGAGGTTACCAGTGTTACCGATCTGACCGAAAGGACAGGCGAAAAGGTGGGATACTGATCCTTGTAAAAAATAACATCATTGCTTCACAAATCAGTCTACATGGAAGGGGCTGAGTATCAGACACTTAAACTTAAGACAGGTATTACAGACCTACATCTGATCAATTACTACTGTCCAAGTGACCGCCCACAGGCACTGGACACACTACCATTAAAAGAAAAAATGATTGTGTGTGGCGATTTCAACAGCCACTCACATAGCTGGGGATATGATCACATGGACCAAAGAGGAGAGAGACTGGAAGACTGGCAGGATGAGAATAGATTCATCTTGATTAACAAGCCATCCGACCCACATACTTTCTACTCGAGATCATGGCACACTACAACTACATCTGACCTAGCTTTTCATTCACCAGACCTGGAGTGGAACATTACACGAATTGTTGGGAAACAACTTGGTGGCAGTGACCATCGGCCAGTCTTTCTAACTGAAGAAAATGAGCTTGTAAGTGAAAGCAGCACCCTCTCGAGGTGGAACTACAAGAAAGCAGACTGGGCAATGTACAAGCATCGCACCAGCATACTGGTTAGAAACCTGAACACTGAGAAAGACATAAATAAAGTAGTTGAAGAGTTTAGGAAATGCATACTACAGGCAGCGCGAGAAACAGTACCAAGAGGAGCCCGTAAACAATATAAACCCTACTGGAGTAGTGAACTGGAACGATGTGGAAGTGTGTAGAAAGCAAGCAGAGGCCACACCCAGCCAAGAGCACCACAATAAATTCCAGCACGCAAAAGCCAAATTTCAAAGGGCCAAGCTGCAGGCTAGACAGAAAAGCTGGCAGGAGAAAACGGAGTCTCTGAACTTTGAAAGAGACACAAGGAAATTGTGGAAGCTAATAAAACAACTTAACGATGAGGGCACAGGGAGAAACTCAGAAATTGCACTACATAAAGATGGAAACATCTTAACAAGAAAGCAAGCAGCTGACCATTTTGCGGACTCTTTCACACAAGATAACAGTATCGAAATTAGTCCAGAGAAACAACAAGAGATTCTTCTTCTTCTTCTTCGTTCATCCGGAGTTTTTTTTTCGGATGTGATTGCGTTGTGCCCGTTTACAGCAGAGCTGCGTTCTTGCGCCGTTAGGCCGACACATCCGACTTCTGCGGGCATTTGTTGACCGGGTTAACCTTCCCGGGGGTTTCTTAGGACGTTTGACTCTCACTGTTGTGGTGTTATCCCCCATCCCAGCTGGTCCATATAGAACAGCCAAAGATCCTGGTCAGCCCTCAAGGGAAGGCAGGGGCAGACCGTGGGCATTCCCCGCCATCCAAGGAGGCTTCCATACTTGCAGAGCCGATACATAGCACTCTGGTACTGGGCTCACCCAAGGAATCGTCACGTCCTGCACATGGCTGCTTAGCCTCACTTCCGTATATTGGGCCTTCCGTTCACCATAGGCTGTTCTTCCGGAAACCAGAAGTATGCAGTCTGCAGATGACATCCACACAGTGAGCTTTCGATTCGGACTTTCCACGTAATGGATTTGCTATCCAAGCAATATTCCATTTCATGCCACTAGGACACTTTTCCACCTTTTATGAAGCCCACACAATGGGCTTTTGATTCGGACTTTCCACGTAATGGATTTGCTATCCAAGCAATATTCCATTTCGTGCCACTAGGACACTTTTCCACCTTTTATGAAGCCCACACAGCGAGCTTTCGATTTGGACTTTCCACATAATGGATTTGCTATCCAAGCAATATTCCATTTCATGCCTCTGGGTCTTCATGCACCTTTAAATGTCAACCTGTATGTAGTTAAAGTAAGCTGCGGTCAACTTGAGCTTGTTGATATCTCCATAGAGCTTGTCCTCAAATGAAGCAGGTGTGGGCCAAAATATCTTTCTCTGTTCTGCATACGTTGGGCAATCCTGCAGCAAATGTTTTGCTGTCATTTTTCCAGTTCTACAATTACATTCATCAGTATCTCCTATCTTTAGTTTATTGAACAAGTGGTATTTCAGCCTGTTGTGTCCTGTGCGGAGTCTGAAGATTGCTACTTGTTCTCTTCGGTCGAGTTTGTAATATGCATCATCCTTCTGATGGCCTGGATGCTCAGATTCCCATTTGGTTCTATAAGTGCTTTTTATCAACCTCTTTGCCTCATTATAGGTTATGTCTATGTCAGGCTGTGGTAGTCGTCCGCCCTCTTTTGCCAGTCTGTCAGCCTCTTCGTTTCCAGGTATACTGCAATGTGATGGGATCCACTGTATTACAACTTTTTTGGATTTCTGGCATAGACCATGGAGTGCTGCTCTTAGGTCAGTTAGTTCTGTGCTGTTATTGCTCTTGAGTATTGAGACAGCTGACTTTGCATCTGTGAAGATAGCTATTTGCTTCTCTTTATTTTCCTCCATCAGGAGCATTTCTGCTGCAGTTTTCAAAGCCTCTACCTCCGCTTTGAAGTTACTTGAAAATTTTCCAGTTGCCATTGAATGTGTTTTTTTCACTCCATTTTTTAAATTTAGGAGAATTCCTCCTCCTCCATTCTCTATTGAATTTTTGGCTGATCCATCTGTATATGCATGGGTCCAATTCCTGCTTGGGTAATGTTCTTTTATGTAGTTTAGGGTTATTTCTCTTCTTTCGGTTTCATGCTGAGTGTTCTTTTTCTCAATACCAGGAATGTTTTCTATCATCTCAGGCAGTTGCTGCTGTCTCCAAGCTGGGAAGTTGTGTGCATTGTGTATGGGCTTGACTGTTGATATGTTAAGTATAGGATCTGCCCTAATCCTTCGTTTTGCAATTTCTACAAAGTTGCTACGCTTCAGTCTTCCCTTTCCAAAACCATTAAATCTGTTGTACATAGGGTGGTCTGTCAATCTTCTAAATTTTTCTGCTTGTTGCTGGGCTCTGCTATCTCTTCTATCCTGCATTGGTTGTAAACAAGTGATCTTTTCTAGTTCATTAATAGGCGTTGTCTTCAGGCTTCCAGATATGATTCGCATTCCTTGGTTTTGGACTCTACTTATTTTGTTAAAGTTTGACTTAGCTGCTGTTGCCCAAGCTGCAATGCCATATTCCAGTACTGGCCTCACCCGTCCAGTATATAACTTCTTGAGAACTTTCTCATCTGCTCCCCACGTTGTACCAGCAAGCTTTTTCATGATTGCCATTCTCTGCCTTGCTCTTGTTCGATTTTTCTCAACCTGTGTCTTCCATGTCAGGCGACGATCAAAGGTGACTCCTAGATAGTTTGGATTTTCTTCATGGCGCAATATTTTTCCATTCAATACCAGCTTAGGTTGCTGAGTTTTATTTGAGAGGGAGAACACTGTGCATGTTGTTTTCTCCTCACTTATCTTCACTAGCCATGATTTTGACCAGTCCTCTAGCACTAATAAGGCTTGCTGTATTCTGCTGTTAGCTGTACTAATATATTCTTCAGATGTCCATATGGCTAGGTCATCTGCAAAGGAGGATGTGTGTACTCTGGCTGGAAAATTTTCTGTGATGTCATTTATATATGCTAGGAATAATGTTGGTGAAAGAACTCCTCCTTGGGGGACACCTTGCTCCAGCAGCATCATTTTGCTTGTTTGTCCTTGTACTTTTGTCCTGGCAGTTCTGTTCTCAAGGTAGTGGCTGATCCATTTATACATTTTTCCACAAACATGCATGTTTTGCAGTTTTACTTTCAGTCCTTCCTTCCATACTTTATCAAATGCTTTTTCTAAATCTATCCAGACTGCTAGTGTGTGCTTTTTCTCTTGGAAGGCATCCTCTATTTCCTGAGCTATATAGGTTATTTGATCTTCAGTGGATCTGTATTTTCTGAATCCTGCTTGGTGTGGTGTTAAGAGTTTGTTTTCTTCCAGATGCCATGTTAGCCTGCCATTGATAATGCGTTCCATTAATTTTCCTACACAGCTAAGTAGACTGATAGGTCGATAGTCATTTGGTTCTTCCAGGTCTTTTCCTTTCTTTGGGACTGGTATTAGTATAGCTTCCTTCCATGCCTGTGGGACTATTCCTCTCTTCCAGCTGTTATTTAGGACTGCTAGTAGTTTCTTCTTTGCCTTGGTGCCTAGTCCTATTAGCATTTCATTTGTGATTCCATCCTTTCCTGGTGATTTCTTCTTTTTTAGGGTATTCATTGCCTGTTCCATTTCTTCCATTGTTAGATTTGCCATCATATATTCTGCTGCTGTCTCTGTATTTCTATGATGTATCTGTTTGTCTTTGATTGCTTTCTTCTGTTCGGTTGTAATATCAATGTGGTTTGCATTTGCATAGTGTTCCATTAGTGCATTTGCAGCCTTTTTGCCCGTAAGCAAGGCATTTCCTTGTTTAATTGTTATTTGTTTGTTTCTAGGTCCTTCATTGTTCATGGCTTTCACTAGTTTCCATAGTTTGTTTCCTTCCCTGTCAAAATTCAGGTTTTCTGTTTTTTTCCTCCAACAATCTCTTGTTGTTTGATTTACTGTTCTTTTATATTTTGCTGAGATGGCTTTGAGAGAGATGTTCGCTTCAGTTGTTTGTTCTCTCTCTGCGGTCTTCCTAGCATCTTCAACTTTGTCCTCCAAAATTTGTAGTTCTTCAGTCCAGTATGGTTTGTAATTTTTCCTCGCTCCTCTTGGAATAGACTCAGTGGCCGCCTGTATTATTGCTCTGTTTAGACTTTCCACCATTTGCTTTATGTTGCCATATCGTGTATTTATGTTTTCACAATATGTGTCTGTTAGTATGGCAAATCTGTCCCAATCTGCTCGTTTGTAATTCCATCGGGGCAAAGGCTTTTGCTCCTGTGGAACATACTCCATATTTATTACAAGCTTGATTGGTCTGTGGTCACTACCTGCTAATTGGTCAAGCACATGGCGATCTATTTTGTGGAGGATGTCTCCTGTGCAGAAAGCTAAGTCTGGAGTAGAAGTGGTAATCCATCTTCTGGAGTAAAAGCTCGGTGTGTCATCCGCTTTGTTGAGTAGATGGAGATTTGAGTCTATTTCCCAGTCCTCCACTTCATCTCCTCTTTTGTCAGTATCTGGGTATCCCCATCTTTCTGAACGGCTATTAAAGTCTCCGACAACAATGCAATTTGTGTCAGTTATTTCCATGTTTGAGAGTGTAAGATCCTTATCTGCCGGGCTATACAGATTGTAAATTCTTATTTTCACGTCCTTTATCATTATATCAACACCTATAATTTCCGTTTGGTTGTCAGAGATCACAGATACTTCGCTGCAAGGTATTGTATTTCGTGTAAGTATTACAACTCCTCCTTTGTGTCCTTCGCGGTCGAAACGTGTGGCCTGATATCCCTTGACTGAAAATGTGCGATTGGCGTTGAGGTGTGTCTCTTGAATGCATGCCACATCTATTCTATCTTTATGAAGACGCTGTGTTAGGGAGGCTTTCTTGTTATAAACTCCTTCTGCATTCCATTGTAGTATGTTGAGTGTCCGGGGTGTTTGGTCAATAACTCTTAACCTACTCCTCTGTGCCTTGACTCCACGGCACAGGGGAAGGTGACCACCAGTAGTCATGGGTGGACCCCCTCGAGGCAGGGGGCCCGGCACTATCACCGCCTGATGGGACTTCACGGGATTAGCACCATAACGATTAATTTTCATCTGTGGCATCATGAAATGATAAAGTTACGTTGCACTTCTTTGTCAAGCCTGTGGCTCAGTACATCCGATTTCGACAAGCATTTGTTCGGGATGCTTTCCCTAGCCTTTGACTGTCCCCAGTCTACCTACAAGGCAGCAGGTTTGTGCGTCACTTCGTCTGGTCCCTCTCCCTTGACCTGTCCGACATGGGTGACCCTACCAGTAGCTGTGCTACCGTCGGCATAGCTCTTGGGGTCATTGGAACGCTCAAGCCCCTCTACCTCGTCAAGGTGGACGCACGGCAGAGGGGACAAGAGATTCAAGAGAAACGACAACATACAGGACAGAAGGAAATAGTACATGAGGTTCTGGAGGCACCCATCACAATCAGCGAACTGGAGCTAGCCATATCAAAACTGAAAATGAGAAAGTCACCAGGAGCTGATGGTATCTCCAATGAAATGATCAGGAACCTAGGAACAGAGGCCAAAGCAAAGCTGTTGCATATCTTCAATAACAGCTGGACCTTAGGCAGTGTTCCACAAGCCTGGAAAGAAGCAATCATGATACCCCTCCTAAAATCAGGGAAAGATGGTTCCATTGCCTCTAGCTACAGACTTTCGAGATTTGATTTTCGAGAACTCGCTAGACGGTGATGCTGTCATCTACACAGATGGGTCGGTCGTCCGACATGTGAGAAGCTCATGGGCCTTTACGGCTCGGGCCGGAGGGAGAATTGTGAAGGAGGACTCTGGTGCTTTCACTGAAACCACAAGTAGCCTGACTATGGAAGTCATGGCAGTAAGTAAAGCAATAACATGGCTCGAGACACAGACATTCACTAGGGCATGTTTCCTTAGCGACTCAATGAACATGATCAAGAGGATAGAGGAGGGGTCGATCCGAAGAGAATGGTTGCTGCCTCTGGAGCGGTCTCGGCTGACAAAGATTAGTTTCATCTTCATGCCAGGGCATGCGGGAGTACAAGGAAATGAGCGGGCTGACAAGCTCGCAGGTGAGGCTACTGTGGAGGGCGGACGCGCCATGGACCAGGCGGACGTGCTGAGTGCTCTACGAGAAGTAAGACTTGCGTGAACCAAGTGATGACTGTGAATCTACAACCATGGCCAGACTGCAAGAACAGCAAATTAAAAGAGGGGTGGCCAAACAAGAACACCACACAGGAATCAAAGAAGATTGATAAACCAACACAGAACCAACGTCGTTAGCTGCTACACGCTGCGGGATTTGCTGAGGAGGGGATCCAAGCACTTATGAACTGAATGGTTCGATGTGCAATGAGGATGATCTGTCGACTAACTAACTAACTAGCTACTAGTTAACTAACTAACTACAGACCAATTAGTCTCACCAGCTGTCTCTGCAAAACACTGGAGCGCATCATCAATCACAGACTGCAGTGGTACATTGAAAGTAAAAACATACTTGTGCCACAGCAGGCTGGCTTTAGGCAGTGCTACTCTACGGAAGATCAGACAACCTACCTCTCTCAAGAAATTGAAGATGCATTCCAAGAGAAGAAGCTGGTGCTTGCGGCATGGATAGATCTGAAGAAAGCCTTTGACAAAGTCTGGAAAGAAGGTCTGATGAAGAA
This sequence comes from Cepaea hortensis, assembly GCA_963921405.1. Classification (NCBI taxonomy): domain Eukaryota; kingdom Metazoa; phylum Mollusca; class Gastropoda; order Stylommatophora; family Helicidae; genus Cepaea; species Cepaea hortensis. The sequence goes on along the minus strand of OY992887.1, from coordinate 98,043,023 downwards.
ACTGAGAAATTGCAAAGTCAATGGAAGAATGTACAAATGGGTGAAAGCATACTTGCACAACAAAAGAGCCAGAGTACAGATAGACGGACTCAAGAGCAAGAAAATACTACTGTGTCACGGTGTTCCCCAGGGCGGAGTCTTGTCCCCCACACTTTTTCTAATCTTCATCAATGATCTTGTTGCTAATCTACTGCATGGAATTAAAGCGGCAATGTACGCCGATGACCTGGTTTTATGGAGCACAAATGAACATGCATCAGTGGCCACCAAATTGCTACAAAGAGCTGTAAATACATTTGCTGCATGGGCAAATAGATGGTGTGTCAGCATAAACACTGACAAGTGCAGCACCACTCTATTTACCCTCTCTTCAAAACAAAAGGCAGGGATCATCCAGATAAATGGAACACCCCTAAGAGAAGATAAAGAACCAACATACCTTGGAGTAACATTTGATGGCAGGCTGAAATGGAGAAAGCACATCAACAAAGTAGTAGCAAAAGCCAGAAGGAAAATAGCCATCCTGAGAAAGCTAAGTGGAACCACATGGGGAGCCAGTGGGAAAATACTTAGCAACGTTTACCAACATAGCATACGACCACACGTGGAATATGGGTCAACTGCGTGGTGTTCAGCATTAAAAACCACACTACAAGAGCTGGACAAGGTGCAAAATCAAGCACTTAGAGTCACCACAGGAGGGATGAGATCAACCCTTATAGTGGAAATGGAGAAGATAGGGAGGACACAAGCACTGAGTGAGCGCGGAGATACGAAAACGCTAATACAAGCAGAAAAGTTCCTCAGCTTGCCAGGCCACCCTATGAAGAACAGATTTGAAAATTTAGCTATGGGGCGGTTGAAAAGAAGTAGTTTTATCCAGCAGGCCAAACGACTCTGCAGAGAAACCACCGATTTTCCCACAGTTGGTATCCCCCTAACAACTATTCCAGTGCGAACTCCATGGAAAGATGAGTATAGACTATCATTACAAATCCAGACAAAAGTGAGAGGAATATTTGGCAAGGAAGAACAGAACAGTGTGCAGCGCAGAACAGTCACTCTCAGCTTCCTTGATGAAGAATACCCACAGGACCTCTGGATCCGAGCCTACACAGATGGGTCGGCACAAAATGCTGTTCAAAATGGAGGAGCAGGAGTGTACATAGAATACCCAAATAATAATAGGGACACAGCCAGAGTACCGACAGGAAAGTACTGCCATAACTATGATACTGAAATTGAGGCAATCAAGATAGCAACAGAGAAATTACAAAATACCAGCAATGGTACACAACCTGTGGTGCTACTGACAGATGCAAATTAAGTACTCGAGGCGCTTCTGTCTGGGAAATTGCCAGTACTAAGGACACTACTTTCTGAACTTAGCAGTCAGCATAAGGTCACCATACAGTGGATACCATCCCACTGTGGAGTACCCTGAAACAACAGAGCTGATCAATTGGCTAAGGAAGGAGCCAAAGAAGAACAGCCTGATGTGCCTATTACATACCACCAAAAGAAAAGAATGATCAAATCAGTCAGAAAGCCACCAAAACCTGCTCAAGATGACTACCACGTTATGGACAGACCAGAACAAGTCATTATTCTGTGACTCAGAACAGGACACAATAGATTACGCAACCACATGTATACAAAATTCAAGATTGGTGAAACAGCCATGTGCACATGTGGATTGGCCTCGCAGACAGCAGAGCATATACTCCAAGACTTCCCAAAATATAACATATCTAGGCAAACCTTCTGGCCTAGAGAGACGACAGTGGAAAATAAACTCTATGGACCGCTGTGTGAACTGAAAAAGACAGTTAAGCTCATACAAGAGACAACATTGCAGTTATAGACATATTTCAAGCAAACAAAAGAAGAAGAAAAATTGCAAGAGCAAAACTTCCTATATAGCTGATCACTATCTTAAAGTAAAATACTATTACATTTAAGTTTGTTTATGAACAGCTGTAGATGTACTGACAGAAATAACGAGAGCCCCTCTGCTGTGTGTCCACCGTGACGAGGTAGAGGGGCTTGTGCGTCCCAATGACCCCAAGAGCTATGCCGACGGTAGCACAGCTACTGGTAGGGCCACCCATGTCGGACAGGTCAAGGGAGAGGGACCAGACGAAGAGACACACAAACCTGCTGCCTTGTAGGTAGACTGGGGACACTCAAAGGCTAGGGAAAGCACCCCGAATACATGCTTGTCGAAATCGGATGTACTGAGCCACAGGCTAACGTAAAACCTGCTGCCTTGTAGGTAGACTGGGGACAGTCAAAGGCTAGGGAAAGCATCCCGAATAAATGCTTGTCGAAATCGGATGTACTGAGCCACAGGCTTGACAAAGCAGTGCAACGTAACTTAATTCATGATGTCACAAATCAAAAGTAATCGTTATGGTGCTAATCCCGTGAAGTCCCATCAGGCGGCGATAGTGCCGGGCCCCCTGCCTCGAGGGGGTCCACCCATGACTACTGGTGGTCACCTTCCCCTGTGCTGTGGAGTCAAGGCACAGGGGAGTAGGTTAAGAGCTATTGACCAAATACCCCGGACACTCAACATACTACAGTGGAATGCCGAAGGAGTTTACAAGAAGAAAGACTCCCTAACACAGCGTCTTCATAAAGATAGAATAGATGTGGCATGCATTCAAGAGACACACCTCAACGCCAATCACAAATTCTCAGTCAGAGGATATCAGGCCACACGTTTCGACCGCGAAGGACACAAAGGAGGAGTTCTAATACTTACACGAAATACAATACCTTGCAGCGAAGTATCTGTGATCTCTGACAACCAAACGGAAATTATAGGTGTTGATATAATGATAAAGGACGTGAAAATAAGAATCTACAATCTGTATAGCCCAGCAGATAAGGACCTTACACTCTCAAACATGAAAATAACTGACACAAATTGCATTATTGTCGGAGACTTTAATAGCCGTTCAGAAAGATGGGGATACCCAGATACTGACAAAAGAGGAGATGAATTGGAGGACTGGGAAATAGACTCAAATCTCCATCTACTCAACAAAGCAGATGACACACCGAGCTTCTACTCCAGAAGATGGCTTACCACTTCTACTCCAGACTTAGCTTTCTGCACAGGAGATATCCTCCACAAAATCGATCGCCATGTGCTGGACCAATTAGCAGGTAGTGACCACAGACCAATCAAGCTTGTAATGAATATGGAGTATGTTCCACAGGAGCAAAAGCCCTTGCCCCGCTGGAATTACAAACGAGCAGATTGGGACAGATTTGCCATACTAACAGACAAATATTGTGAAAACATAAATACACGATATGGCAACATAAAGCAAATGGTGGAAAGTCTAAACAGAGCGATAATACAAGCAGCCACTGAGTCCTTTCCTAGAGGAGCGAGGAAAAATTACAAACCATACTGGACTGAAGAACTACAAAGTTTGGAGGACAAAGTTGAAGATGCCAGGAAGACAGCAGAGAGAGAACAAACAATTGAAGCGAATATCTCTCTCAAAGCCATCTCAGCAAAATATAAAAGAACAGTAAATCAAACAACAAGAGATTGTTGGAGGGAAAAAACAGAAAACCTGAATTTTGACAGGGATGGAAACAAACTATGGAAACTAGTGAAAGCCATGAACAATGAAGGACCTAGAAACAAACAAATAACAATTAAACAAGAAAATGCCTTGCTTACACGAAAAAAGGCTGCAAATGCACTAATGGAACACTATGCAAATGCAAACCACATTGATATTACAACCGAACAGAAGAAAGCAATCAAAGACAAGCAGATACATCATAGAAATACAGAGACAGCAGCAGAATATATGATGGCAAATCTAACAATGGAAGAAATGGAACAGGCAATGAATACCCTAAAAAAGAAGAAATCACCAGGAAAGGATGGAATCACAAATGAAATGCTAATAGGACTACGCACCAAGGCAAAGAAGAAACTACTAGCAGTCCTAAATAACAGCTGGAAGAGAGGAATAGTCCCACAGGCATGGAAGGAAGCTATACTAATACCAGTCCCAAAGAAAGGAAAAGACCTGGAAGAACCAAATGGCTATCGACCTATCAGTCTACTTAGCTGTGTAGGAAAATTAATGGAACGCATTATCAATGGCAGGCTAACATGGCATCTGGAAGAAAACAAACTCTTAACACCACACCAAGCAGGATTCAGAAAGTACAGATCCACTGAAGATCAAATAACCTATATAGCTCAGGAAATAGAGGATGCCTTCCAAGAGAAAAAGCACACACTAGCAGTCTGGATAGATTTAGAAAAAGCATTTGATAAAGTATGGAAAGAAGGACTGAAAGTAAAACTGCAAAACATGCATGTTTGTGGAAAAATGTATAAATGGATCAGCCACTACCTTGAGAACAGAACTGCCAGGACAAAAGTACAAGGACAAACAAGCAAAATGATGCTGCTGGAGCAAGGTGCCCCCCAAGGAGGAGTTCTTTCACCAACATTATTCCTAGCATATATAAATGACATCACAGAAAATTTTCCAGCCAGAGTACACACATCCTCCTTTGCAGATGACCTAGCCATATGGACATCTGAAGAATATATTAGTACAGCTAACAGCAGAATACAGCAAGCCTTATTAGCGCTAGAGGACTGGTCAAAATCATGGCTAGTGAAGATAAGTGAGGAGAAAACAACATGCACAGTGTTCTCCCTCTCAAATAAAACTCAGCAACCTAAGCTGGTATTGAATGGAAAAATATTGCGCCATGAAGAAAATCCAAACTATCTAGGAGTCACCTTTGATCGTCGTCTGACATGGAAGACACAGGCTGAGAAAAATCGAACAAGAGCAAGGCAGAGAATGGCAATCATGAAAAAACTTGCTGGTACAACGTGGGGAGCAGATGAGAAAGTTCTCAAGAAGTTATATACTGGACGGGTGAGGCCAGTACTGGAATATGGCATTGCAGCTTGGGCAACAGCAGCTAAGTCAAACTTTAACAAAATAAGTAGAGTCCAAAACCAAGGAATGCGAATCATAACTGGAAGCCTGAAGACAACGCCTATTAATGAACTCGAAAAGATCACTTGTTTACAATCAATGCAGGATAGAAGAGATAGCAGAGCCCAGCAACAAGCAGAAAAATTTAGAAGATTGACAGACCACCCTATGTACAACAGATTTAATGGTTTTGGAAAGGGAAGACTGAAGCGTAGCAACTTTGTAGAAACTGCAAAACGAAGGATTAGGGCAGATCCTATACTTAACATATCAACAGTCAAGCCCATATACAATGCACACAAGTTCCCAGCTTGGAGACAGCAGCAACTGCCTGAGATGATAGAAAACATTCCTGGTATTGAGAAAAAGAACACTCAGCATGAAACCGAAAGAAGAGAAATAACCCTAAACTACATAAAAGAACATTACCCAAGCAGGAATTGGACCCATGCATATACAGATGGATCAGCCAAAAATTCAGTAGAGAATGGAGGAGGAGGAATTCTCCTAAATTTAAAAAATGGAGCGAAAAAAACACATTCAATGGCAACTGGAAAATTTTCAAGTAACTTCAAAGCGGAGGTAGAGGCTCTGAAAACTGCAGCAGAAATGCTCCTGATGGAGGAAAATAAAGAGAAGCAAATAGCTATCTTCACAGATGCAAAGTCAGCTGTCTCAATACTGAAGAGCAATAACAGCACAGAACTAACTGACCTAAGAGCAGCGCTCCATGGTCTATGCCAGAAATCCAAAAAAGTTGTAATACAGTGGATCCCATCACATTGCAGTATACCTGGAAACGAAGAGGCTGACAGACTGGCAAAAGAGGGCGGACGACTACCACAGCCTGACATAGACATAACCTATAATGAGGCAAAGAGGTTTATAAAAAGCACTTATAGAACCAAATGGGAATCAGAGCATCCAGGCCATCAGAAGGATGATGCATATTACAAACTCGACCGAAGAGAACAAGTAGCAATCTTCAGACTCCGCACAGGACATAACAGGCTGAAATACCACTTGTTCAATAAACTAAAGATAGGAGATACAGATGAATGTAATTGTAGAACTGGAAAAATGACAGCAAAACATTTGCTGCAGGATTGCCCAACGTATGCAGAACAGAGAAAGATATGTTGGCCCACACCTGCTTCATTTGAGGACAAGCTCTATGGAGATATCAACAAGCTAAAGTTGACCGCAGCTTACTTTAACTACATACAGGTTGACATTTAAAGGTGCATGAAGACCCAGAGGCATGAAATGGAATATTGCTTGGATAGCAAATCCATTATGTGGAAAGTCCAAATCAAAAGCTCGCTGTGTGGGCTTCATAAAAGGTGGAAAAGTGTCCTAGTGGCACGAAATGGAATATTGCTTGGATAGCAAATCCATTACGTGGAAAGTCCGAATCAAAAGCCCATTGTGTGGGCTTCATAAAAGGTGGAAAAGTGTCCTAGTGGCATGAAATGGAATATTGCTTGGATAGCAAATCCATTACGTGGAAAGTCCGAATCAAAAGCCCATTGTGTGGGCTTCATAAAATGTGGAAAAGTGTCCTAGTGGCACGAAATGGAATATTGCTTGGATAGCAAATCCATTACATGGAAAGTCCGAATCGAAAGCTCACTGTGTGGATGTCATCTGCAGACTGCATACTTCTGGTTTCCGGAAGAACAGCCTATGGTGAACGGAAGGCCCAATATACGGAAGTGAGGCTAAGCAGCCATGTGCAGGACGTGACGATTCCTTGGGTGAGCCCAGTACCAGAGCGCTATGTATCGGCTCTGCAAGTATGGAAGCCTCCTTGGATGGCGGGGAATGCCCATGGTCTGCCCCTGCCTTCCCTTGAGGGCTGACCAGGATCTTTGGCTGTTCTATATGGACCAGCTGGGATGGGGGATAACACCACAACAGTGAGAGTCAAACGTCCTAAGAAACCCCCGGGAAGGTTAACCCGGTCAACAAATGCCCGCAGAAGTCGGATGTGTCGGCCTAACGGCGCAAGAACGCAGCTCTGCTGTAAACAGGCACAACGCATTCACATCCGGGAAAAAAACTCCGGATGAACGAAGAAGAAGAAGAAGAAGAAATAACGAGAGTAATATGAAATAGGAAAAGTATAACACAGCAAATCCGTATGTAGAAGATAGATGAGCATACAATGAATGATATAATTGTCCAAAAGGCAAACAATGAATCCATCATCTAAAATAATAATAGACACTATATTATCGAATGATAAACGCCAAGGTATGGAGAGATGCAAGTGTTACAAGATCACACATTGGAAACATGGGGAAGGGACACAAGAAATTGATGGAGTATACCCACGCAGGAGCTGGAATGGAGTTACCAGCCTTATGTGAGAAAATACTGGTCAAGAGATGCAGCGAGAGGTGTGTATGGAAAGCTTAAGCAGCTGGGAAACAATGTAAACACCACCAACTTATCTGAATTTATTTGATAAGAGAAGACTAGAAAGTCTAAACAAATGAGAATAGGCTTGACTGAGGCGCAATGTGAAATTCGGCTGACAGGTGTTACAATTCTGTGGAAAAATGAGCACAAATTCATCTGCCTTGTAAAGAATGTCATAAGTTTATGCTTATTTCTCTGCGGGTTCCTAACATACCTTTTTTTAGAATTTTATATTGGAAAGTCATGATTGCTGGTGTCTGCTGCAGACCAGGTACCTAAAAAGAAGACTTAATTATAACGACTGACACAAACTCTTTTGTACCACACGAAGAATGTTGTTGTCTAGGGTCTAATGCTTCTACTATCTCACTGCAGAGTGGAAGCTGAGCTATCCACCGATCTCACACTACAAGTCACCACTGCAGCACACATCCATCACTCAGTGAATAAGATTGAATTTGTGCACATAATATTCCTTTAATTCTGAATTAACACGGACACACGTAACATATAAATCCAGGAACAATAATTCTCTCGGAATATATCTTCATCCCAATGGAACACTTTGAATAACACTGCCTCTCAAGGCCTACTAAATCTCATCCCACACGACAGGTATACTAGCCTCTCTCTAGGCCCGACTCAAAGTAACCCACTCTGGGTCTCGAATTCCACTCACTATCCCTTGAAAACCACAGTGCGGAGTTCTCTTCCTAACTCCCTCACAATTCTTCCCTTTCTCAGACCACTGACCTACTCCTAGTCGGGTCTCAGCTCAACTGTCCAAAACGATCTGACCCACACTTGGTCTCCACTTCAACTGATCCCGTCAGTGTTTCCCACTGTCTTTTTAACCCTTCTTGCAACCCTCCACAGGCTCCACACAATACTACTCCCCCCGCCTAAAACTGTCACTCTCTCCCCATCCACACTAGCGGGCTGAAAACCCCTTCACGCCCCTTAACTCACTGTCTCTGACTTTCGTCTATTCTTTCTCATGTCCGGTCACTTGTTTATGTACTAGCAAGGTCACTCTCCTTAATGTCAGTGAACCCAGGCATATGTCAACGACGATGGGCTGAGTAAAATATAACCAGTGTAAATACAATACACAGTTTGTCACATGAGAAGTGACTCTTTGTTTGCAACTCAGCAGAAGTGCACTGAAATGAACAAACTTTATTTTCAAAGGATCACAAATTGGGCACTGCCATAATCCAGGTTAGCTCATGGGACACTCGCTGCATTCTGGTCAGAGCTTCACGCAGTTAGCGTGAAGATTGAGCAGGTACAGAGTCACTCTTTGCATAAATACAGCAAGGTGAGTCACTGAGCAGGGGACAACGTCTCTTTCATGTCTGGGCCGAGGTTGGGTTAATGTATAGCCAAGGTACTTAAGAGAGTTTGTCTTCAGTTCTTGTAACAAGAAGACATCAAGCCCTGCCCGCATACCAGACAGACGTCCCACATTCACAACCAGCTCACCCATGGCCATTCAGTCCTCGGCACTTCAGTCCACCTTAAACTTGGGGGTTTGTAATCGGAGTTTTCCATCTCCTAGATGGGCCACTGTAATAGCTAACGGGCCTCATCTACTCAGGGACAAAAGGTTATAGCGCCTCAACCCTACTGGTAAACACATTAGATAAATGTACACAGTGAACAACAAACAATTAACACACAATAACTCAAAGATCAAATAGTTCATAATACAATAAAATAAATGTTTTGCATATCCTTTACAGGACATCGCTGTCAACATCAGCATCTTTCAGCTGTATGTTGATTTCTTGGCAAGATTACGCTCAGTAGTTTGCCATTGCTTTCTGAGCGGCCGGCTCAGTTATCCCACAAGTCACCAGCGGGGGTCGAACCGCTCCCAGTTCTCGCCTGCTACGAGACTCTGTGTGATAAACAGGATTACGGAGAAAGTGTTGTAACCCCTCGGCCAGAGAGACCGGCTCATAATACAATACACAGCCAAAATCACTGCACCACTGTGTTAGTGCATGCAGAGAGCCCAGATGGTATCATCGGTGTCGCTTTTCTCTGTCAGTAACCACTACAAACTGTTCCCCATCATATTTGAACATCTTGAGCAACTGTCCATTCTTCCCCCTGTTGGCAAAAACCCATCTCCACAAATACTGCGTTTCCTACAAATTACACCACCGCACTGTGCCAACGATCTCCTGAGCTGCAGAAATTCTTCTAAGACGAGGTCAGAAAAAGTCTCTTGGAAGTTCCTTGTGACTATGAATCACCAGCTGATGCATCACTTTCTACACCTTGTTGTCTGCAATCTTAGTAGTGACTGCATCAGCTCTTCCGTGGCTGTAAGCTTGCACCTCACAAAAGTGGAGTACGCAGTCATACCACCCATGAGTTAAAGCTTTGTACATGACTAGCAGACTATTCACAGCACTGTCTGACATCAGGAAAATATAATCAACTTTCGGGCATTTCTTTGGGTCTATGTACATATCCAAAATTGTATCATCAGCACTGAAGATAGTTAGTCTAAACCCACCCAAGTTTTGCATTTCAAATTCAAAGTTATGTATGACCACTGTGTTGCACATATTGAGCAATAAATGGCAGTCTCCACCCGCCGCACAGGAGATTTGGCCAAGTATGGCTGCATGTGTGTTCATCACTCCCTGTCTCCATCCACCACCATTAGGAAGCGACAACACGTTGAGTAGTATTCTTATATCAGCACTGCATGCTGCTTTAAGGTTAAATATCTACCTCCAACGAAATACAGACACGTCAGCTGCCATAGCTCCCTCAATGGTGAACTTGTTCATGGATGGATGCTCTCTGTGTTGGCATCCACAAGGAATACAGTCAAGTTTCTACATATGTTCCTTGAGTTATCCTGTGTTACTACGAATCACACAAATGAACTGAATTGTTTCAGAAGCATACCAAACCACATTTTCCTGTATGGGTGTGACAGCCTCGGTGTAAGAGAGGTTTCCTATACATCATCATGACCAGTGACATCATTCTGTGATCGCCTTATTCACAAACTGACACCCAGGACCAAAGTAAACCGTCTCACATGGGACACAAGAAGAGCACCTTCCATCCTCAGGGTCACAGATGTCCTTATAACAATGCCATTGTAACATACAGCTTTGTCCAAACCATCTATTTTTACAATCTTGGTGTGTCGTTGTTGGAAACGGAACTGTCATTGTGTACTTCACATATTGAGATATGTAGTACTGACACAATGACATAAAAATGGTAATTCCACAGCAGAACCTGTTGTAGAGTTGTGCATTCACCATGGATATGCTTGCTTGCTTGTGTTCGTGGCTTTAGCTCCAACGCGAAGCCCTGTATGTCAGATGGAGGCATCCTGTTGTCCAACATCAGTGTAATATCATACAGGACCTGAGGTTTGCGTGAATATCCGTTGATCCATGTCTGGCTTAACGGTGTGCAGACTGGTGGTTCCTCGCCGTACAGGCAGACACTCTCCGACTTCGGAGGAATCAGTGATCCTATTGACTTTAGCCAGGACACCGAAGGGACCTGTTACCCAGGACGCTCGACGAGGACGCGTCAATAGGTCTTGGCGAGTATATAACCCGCTGCGTACCCACCATGGATATGACATGCTTTCTTTGCTGCATCTTCGTCCCCCACATGAAAGTCAGTTGACTGGATTTTCCATGCTATATAATGGATGCCAAGGTCCCACCAGCGATAGACAGCTCTGATGTTCACCAAGACATGCCTCCATTTGTCCTCTTTCTTGCTAGTTTTCTTTGTGACAAACCAGGTCATGATGGCATTAGTTTTGCTGATAATGTTGGCATAAGTGTTGTCATTGACTGATGATCTGTTTAGGCATTCCACTGTCATAACTATACAAAACAGAACAAAAATTCACAATTTCCTAACGGACTGAAAGGTTTCATACCATCTTGCCCCAAGGGAGGTCACTCTCCTCAGTTTAGGGTAAATGATGGTTTGACCGTAGGAGTTAACAGCAAATTGTGGGTTGACTTGGTAATTATTTATAATTTATTTTGTGTTCTTGTGACAAGTTAAATTGATGAATGCTCATGGTCGGCTCTGTGGCGAAGGGGGTTATGATTGCAATTCATAATCCTGCATAATGTGTTCAAAACACAGCTGGAAGCAATACAATGGTATGAGTACTGGTCATTCAGAAAGCAATGGCAAACTACTAAACTTAAACTTGCCCAGGAATCACAAGCAGCCAAAAAATGCTGAAGTTGACTGCGACATCCTATACAGGATATACAACTAACTTTTTTTTAAAAACTTATATTTATCTGAATATTAAGATTTCACAACTCATTTTCAGGTTGTCTCTAAACGTGTAGGTCAGATTTCTTAGTCTTTCGATATGTGTCTGTATGCATTACTTTTATATATTTCTTAATCTTTCTATATGTGTCTGCATGCATTACATTTATATTTTTAATCTTTCAATATGTGTCTGTATGCATTACTTGTATGTTTCAGATGTCTCTTCAAACAGTCCAAGTCATAATGCCTACACCCATACAGATGTTGAAGAGAACGGAACAATAGTGTGCAATAGTCAACACTCTGTATGCTACAGAGAAGATGTTTTGTTGGATAGAGCATCAAAAGATCTAATAATAAACACGAAGAAAATGGTTGAAGATGTGAGTTGCACACAAGATGTGAGAAGATCTGAAGAAGAGAAGAACTCGCACACACAAACAGAAGCTGCAGAGTCAGTCATTATCATGGACTATCAAGTGGTGATGGCTGGTATCAAGAACAATCCCAGTGATGAATGCAGTGAAGATTTGCAGCAAGGACGCAGCAGAAAATTCTTGGAACAAGGGTTGTCAGCTTGTCAGAAAACCACCCAACAGAATGTTTCAAATATAGCCATTTCTAGTATGAACTCTCTTGAAGAAATACTTGAAAGTCAGAAGTCTTGCCAACAATCAGCTTTACATATAGTTAAACATCGCACAATAGGAAACAAATGTGATTCTTCTGGTAGAACATTCAAAGAAAACATCTTCCAAAAACACAGACTGACATATGCTAAAGACAAGCTTTATAAATGTGATGTTTGTGACCGTCGATTTGCAAAGGATTCACTTTTGAAAATACACAAAAGAGCACATATCGGGGATAAGCCTTACAAATGTGATGTTTGTGGCCGTGGATTTTCTGTGAAAGCAAATCTGAGAATGCACATAAGAACACATACTGGAAAGAAACCTTACAAATGTGATGTTTGTGGTCGTGCGTTTTCATGGAGTGGCACCTGGGATGTACACAAACGATCACATATGGGTGAGAAACCTTTTCAGTGTGATATTTGTGGTCTTTGTTTTACACAAAAGTGTAGCCTAAAGAAACACACAAGAACACATATTAGTAGGATACCATTAAAATGTAATGTTTGGGATCTTCAATTTGTAGAGAATGCAGACATGGAAAAACATAAGGAAGTACATGAAGGGGAGAGAAATTTTGTGTGTAATATTTGTGGTCAAATATTTAAAACAGAATATCACTTAACATCACTCACAAGAACATATTAGGAGAACACCATTCAAATGTAAAGTTTGCAGTCTTGAATTTGTAGAGAAGGCAGACATGAAAAAGCATAAGGAAGTACATGAAGAGGAGACAAATTGTGTGCATAATATTTTTTGTCAAAGATTTAAAACAAAAAGTCACTTAACGTCACACACCAGGAAACATACAGGAGAGAAATCTTACCACTGTGATGTTTGCAGTAGAAGCTTTGCACACAATAGTGCCTTAAAAGAACACAAATGAATACATACAAAAGAGAGGCCTTACAAATGTGATGTTTGCCTTTAGAACATCAAGCAGTCTAAACTCACACAAATTAATACATACAAGAGAGAAGCCTTTTATTTGAATGATGAACTCAAAGGTATTGAGAGTAGCAAGTGTTACTGGATCAAACATTGGAACCATGGGGAAGGGACACAATAGGGTATACCAACGCAGGAGCTGGAATGGAGTGACCAGCCTTATGTGGGAAAGTACTGGTCAAGAGAGGCAGCGAAAGGTGTGTGTGGAAAGCTTAAGCAGCTGGGAAACAAATAATATAAGCACCACCAACTTAATCTGAATATAATTTGACATAGAAGATTGTAGAACAATCTTAACTGCAGCTGGATGTGACATTGTGAAATGAAGCAAACAGGTGTGTTACAATCCTGCGGAGAAATAATGAGTACAAATTCATCTACCTTGTAAATAATGTAATAAATTTTGCTTATTTCTCTGCGGGTTCCTAACAGATCTTTTTGTTGAATTTGATCATGGATAGCCATGAATGCTGGTGTCTGCTCCACACCTTAGAAAGAAGACTTGATTATTACAAAGATGGGCTGAATAGAATATCTCATCTCATCTTGTTCCTCTTGTATCTTGCGGTTTTGAGGTGAAGCATAAACAGCGAGAGTGCCCATTTATGGGCTTCATGTATCAAGATTCCCATGGACTCTGTTATTCCCTCTGTTCCTTGTTTACATGGTCAGCCTCTTCTTCTGCTTCCATTTGGTCTGTATATAATTGCTTGTTGTGGTATACTATTAGTGGGTGACCTAGTTATATGGCCAAGCCATTTAACTTGCTGTTTTCTGATGAAATCTAGCTCTGCTATACCCCCACTATAGTCCTGATTTCTTCATTTCTGAATAGAATATAACCAGTATTAATAGAATACAATACAAAATTTGTAAAGGTGCTGCATGAGAAGTGACTCCTTGTCTGTAACTCAGCAGAAGTGCACTTGAAACGACATCTTCAGCATATTTTTCTATAACCATGGTATTTTGTTGTAAATCATGGTTTGATTTGGTTACAAAAGGAGTTTAGCATAAATCATGGTTTGATTTGGTTACAATAGAAGTTTAGGGTAAATCATGGTTTGATTTGGTTACAATAGGAGTTTAGGGTAAATCATTGTTTGATTTGGTTACAATAGGAGTTTAGAGTAAATCATGGTTTGATTTGGTTACAATAGGAGTTAAGGATAAAGCATGGTTTGCCTTAGGAATTATTTAGATTAATTTTTCGCCAACAGTAGGAGATTACAGTTAGTTGTGGGATGACTTGGTAATTATTTATGATTTCTTCTGTGTTCTTGTGACAAGTTAAATTGATGAATGCTAATGGGAGGCTCTGTGGTGAGGGGGTTATGAAAGCAATTCATAATCCAACATACTATGTTCGAAACACAGCAGGAAGCAGTCTGCCTTACATTGATTTGTATACAATGGTATAAGAACCGGCCATTCAGAAACAATGGCAAACTACTAAATGTAAACTTCCCTAGGAATCACTAACAGTCAAAGAATGCTGGAGTTGGATTTGATTGATTGATTTAGGAATTGACATCACAGCATTCGGGGCATTCCCATGAGTGCTCCGTCCCAATCCTCAGCAGCCAGCGAAGAGTTCCAACACTAATAGTACCAGTAGCAATCTGATTATAAGTCCGTCTCGCCTTTCCTCTGAGCGTTGAGCGTCGGCCAGATCCCTTCGTCACTCCTCGTTGTCTCATTCTTGCCAGACCATGGTAATCCATTTGCTCCTCCGAGGAGTTGGATTTAACAGCTAAGTCTTGCAATGGACATGCAGCTAACTTCTTTTAACAATTATATTTATCCAAGTATTAAGATTTCACATCTCATTTTCAGGTTGACTCTTAAGCGTGTGGGACAAATTTCTTAGTCTTTCTATATGTGTGCTTGTATGTATTACTTATATATTTCTTAGTCTTTCAATATGTTTATCTGTATGCACTACTTTTATATTTCAGATGTCTCTTCATCCAGTCCAAGTCATAATGCCTACACCCATACTGATGTTGAAGAGAACAAAACAATAATGTATAATAGTCAAAGCTCTGTATGTTACAATGAAGGTGTTTTGTCTGATAGAGCATCAAAAGATTTAATAATGAAAACGAAGAACATGGTTGAAGATGTGAGCTGCACACAAGATGTGCGATCTGAAGAAGAGAAGAACTCACACACACAAACAGAAGCTGCAGAGTTAGTCATTATCATGGACTATCAAGTGGTGATGGCTGGTATCAAGAACAATCCCAATGATGAATGCAGCAAAGATCTGCAGCAAGGATGCAGCAGAAAATTGTTGGAACAGGGGTTGTCAGCTTGTCAGAAAACTACGCAACAGAATGTTTCAAATATAGCCATTTCTAGTATGAACTCTCTTGAGGAAATACTTGCAAGCCAGAAGTCTTGCCGGCTATCAGCTTTACATGTAAGTAAACCTTGCACAATAGGAAACAAATTTGATTCCTCTAATTGTACATTTAAGGAAAATGCCTTCCAGAACCACAGACAGACACATGCTAAAGACAGTCTTTACAAATGTGATGTTTGTGACCATAAATTTGCAGAGAATATGTATTTGACAATACATAAGAAAGCATGTATCGGGGATAGACCTTTCAAATGTGATGTTTGTGGCCGTGGATTTTCTGCGAAAGCAAATCTGAGATTGCACACAAGAATACACAAAGGAGAGAAACCTTACAAATGTGATGTTTGTGGTTGTGCGTTTACATGGAGTAACAACTGGAAAGTACACATGCGATCACATACGGGTGAGAGACCTTTTCAGTGTGATGTTTGTGGTCTTTGTTTTGCACAAAGATATAGCCTAAAGATACACACAAGAACACATAGTAGAACATTGAAATGTAAAGTTTGCGGTCTTGAATTTGTAAAGGCAGACATGAAAAAACATATGGAAGTACATGAAGGGGAGAAAAATTGTGTGTGTAATATTTGTGGTAAAAGATTTAAAAAAGAAAGTCTCTTAAGGTCTCACACAAGTACACATATTAGCGGAATAGCATTCGAATGCAAAGTTTGCGGTCTTGAATTTGAAGAGAAGGCGGACATGAAAAAACATAAGGAAGTACACAAAGGGGAGAAAAACTTTGTGTGTAATATTTGTGGTCAAAGATTTAAAACAAAATGTCACTTATCGTCACACAATAGGACACATACAGGAGAGAAACCTTACCACTGTGATGTTTGTGGTAGAAGCTTTGCACACAACAATGCCTTAAAGAGTCACGTAAGAATACATACAGAAGAGAGGCCTTACAAATGTGATATTTGTGGGTTTGCCTTTAGACAATCAACCAGTCTAAGGTCACACAAATTAATACATACAGGAGAGAAGCCTTACATGTGTGATATTTGTGGTTTTCAAGTCAATCGTAAGGATAATTTGAGGTTGCATAAAAGGGTACACCAAAAAAAGACATGATGGATCAGATCCAATCACCCACCGTGGCAGAAATTCTTTCACAGTCAGTATGACTCTCAGGCCAACTCGGCATCCGAAAATAGGTACTCAGTAGTTTAAGAAGTTTTGCCAATTTTCTAAGAATGAAAGGTGGCGAGGATGGGAATTTGCAGAGGCACTGTATTATGTCATAGCTTTGTAAATATGAATGCTTAGTAATTTACACCCCTGTTAAACGGTGGAGTGAGGATATTCCCTTTCAGAGAAGTAAGGCTTGTCTTTCACGTCGCTAGCCTACGGGACACCCTTGGGTAAGGTGGAGTACCTGTTTAACAACACCAACTCACACACACACACACACACTATGGTAACATGAAACTGTGAGTATATGTTTGACTGAGCTTGAGAGCAGCCAACAGATAGTTGTTGCTTATGGACACAAGTTTGCGACACCATGTAGAGGATATCTTTAAAGAGGTTGAGGTCGCCAAGATGAAAAGCAGCGACAGATTCTTTATATACTACTAGGAAATCAGGATTCGTCCAAACTAAAAAAAAAAAGATATAGTCATCTTCCAAATGTAACATCAAAGTAAATTAAGAAGTTCTTAAACACATGAATCATGCGGCTATATCTGAACAGTCATAACATCTCATGGAGGGTGACTTGTAGAGATAACAACAAGAATTGTTATGCAAACGTAGCCTTTTGCAAGCTGGAAAACATTCTTATCAATAAAATAAAACAGCTTTCAACTGCAGTAAGAAAGAGTGTTGCAGTTCTATGTAGAACCTATATTGTTATACGCAAACTGAGAAACGTCTAATGGCAGTGGAAATGTGGTTTTTAAGAAACATGCACAGAATACCATGAACAGACTTAAAACTGAATGGGAAAGTCCTTCAAGAAACAAATTAAAATGTAAATTAATTATAGAAATTAGTGTAGACAGTCAAAATTTGGACACATTAAGAGAAACAATCTTGAAAATTTAGTGACAACTTGCAAAATTGATGGGAAAAGAGCAAGGAGAAAACAATAGAGATAAATATCTGGATAGTTTGGTGCATGGCATAATCGGAACAAGAACATAGAATTGAACCAAGACTGGTGATTGTGTGAGTTTGCAAACCATGACCCCTGAAGCTTATAGACGTTGCACATTATGATTACAGAGGCATCAACATTGGGATACTTGTGTAATCTTCACCGGGAGACATTGTGAAAGCTGATTCAGTTTCCCTTTTGTACGTGTCATTCCACATGTCATTGGCTTGTAGGTCTGTTACTTCCAGTGGAGGGAAAGTTTGATGGGGAATATTCAGTTGTATAGTCACATGGATTTTTAAGGATACTTGTCTGGCAAGAGTGAGACAGCAAGGAGTGACGCTCAGAGGAAAGGCGAGACGGACATATAATCAAATTGCTACTGGTACTATTGGTGTTGGAACTCTTCGCTGGCTGCTGAGGATGGGGACAGAGCGTTTATTGGAATGCCCCGAATGCTGTATTGTCGGTTCCTAAATCAATCAATCCATCAATCAATCAATCATTTTTATTTTAAGCAAAACTTGTTGAAACTAGCTTCAAGTATCTGATTATTGTGAGAAAATTTGAGTGGAAGTGACTTACACCTTTTCACAGCAAAGAAAGTTTGAGAGCTCTTCAGCAGTTGGGATTGAAGAACGGTCAATTTATGTTGAAATGCAGTCACTGCAGATTGTATGTCATACTTGCATGAGACAGCAAAAAACGAGAAGTAGAATTGGTAAGCTTTGCTAGAACACAATCACAAGTAACAGAATGGACATTGTGGCCAAAGCCTTCATCAGCACACAAACAACAAACACACACCGATACAACTACATGATATATATATATATATATATATATATATATATATATATATATATATATATATATATATATATATATATATATATATATATAATATATATATAATATATATATATATATATATATATATTATATATATATATATATATATATATATATATATATATATATATATATATATATATATATATATATAGCGATGAGGGCAGACTACAAAATCATATTAATAATCTGAGTTCAACCTGCAGCAGATACAATATGAGTATAAACACTGCCAAAACCGAAGTAATGCAAGTTAGCTGATCGCCGGGCTCTCTAAGTTTACAGATAAATAACACAACTCTGAAACAAGTTAAATAATTCAAATCCGGGAAGGTTAACCCGGTCAACAAATGCCCGCAGAAGTCGGATGTGTCAGCCTAACGGCGCAAGAACGCAGCTCTGCTGTAAACAGGCACAACGCAATCACATCCGGAAAAAAAACTCCGGATGATCGCAGAAGAAGAAGAAGAAATAATTCAAATACCCTGGAAGTATGATCACAGAAGATGGCAGATTGGATAGAGAAATTGAAATCGGATGTCAAAAAGCTAGTGCTCTTAAATATCAACTATCACTCTTACTGAAACATCCAAATATACCCATGTCTGCAAAACGACCCTATAATACAAATCTGAAACTTGGACTTTATCCAAATCACACTTTCGCAAAATCAACACCTGTGAGATGAGATGCCTGAGGAGAGCTGCCAACTTAACAATCTGAGACCGAGTAAGAAATGCTGTTATCAGACAGACAGTTGGATCCACATTTATTGAAAGACAGAAGATCAAGTGGTTTGGCTATGTCGTTAGAATGCAACACCAACTACCATCACTGGCCTTACATCAAAGATCATCTGCGACGAGACCAAGAGTACGTCCAAGAAGAAAATGGTTTTACGACATCAAAGACATTGTACAACCACACGGAATGACACCAGTGCCGCCCACCGGGCGCTGGAACGCAAATTATTCCTTCTCACGACGCTTGACGGCAGAAGTGGAAGATGATGATGATGATTCATCTGTTTTCTTGCCTTATTTGAGCTTAGTTTCACTTTGTAGTGTACAGGTGTTTTTCTTTAAAAATTTTTTGTTAGAACACCCTGTTGAAATTTGCAAGACAGGTATAATATTAAAACTTTGTGTTAATTCTTGGAGATTAAACAACATGATTTTAGCAAATAAAATAAAGTTTGTTGAATGTTATTCTTATTAACATGAGAAATTTCATATAGACTGAAGTGAGGCTTTTTACTTAAATGTTGGTGAAATCAGAACTCTACCACATGTTACAATCATTTGTTTTTGGGACGTGGAATGTGAGAACAATTGTGCAAGCTGTAAAACTGCAAGAGAGAGAGAGAGATGAAAAGAATGAATGTTAATATATTTGGATTAATGGAGACAGACAGATTGGAGCAAGAGATATATACTGTATCTTGAAAGAAGCTAACTCACAAAGAGAACTGATTACTTGCATCAGAAGAAGACAGTCCACATTCTTTGGGCATGACATGAGAAGTGGAATGCTGGAGTAGGTCGGGGGGGGGGGGGGGGAGAACCAAGAGAGAAGATGCTGGACAGTTTGACATCATGGCATAGAGGAACATGTAATATCAGACATGGTGGAGTAGGTCAGGGGGGAGACCAAGAGAGAAGATGCTGGACAGTTTGACATCATGGCATAGAGGAACATAAATATCAGACATGATGGAGGTCAGCATGGCCGAATGGATAACAGTGCTCGTTCTTATACATCTGTGTGCTGAGGTAGCGGGTTCAACCCTTACACCAGTCAGTTGGAGTAAAATGGTGACTTTTTGTCCTTGACTTGGGGACATAAATTACAAGTACCTCAGATGTCGGAGTGGGTTTGTCAAATGGCGAGGGACACTGGTAGTGGAGAAAACTAATCCACACGCAAAAGTAAGTCCAATTCTCTAGAAGTAGTAGCATGTATATGGACTATGCTTGAGTTCAAATCGAGCGAAAGGGGAAATAATTATAAATGATTGGCAGCACTCTAGACAGAGAGCTGCTAACAGACATGATCACCAATGCCACATGGCATGGACTATAATAATAAGAATTGTATGCATCTACACTCCCGGAGAGCAAAACGTACTCAGTATTATCCAGTGCGTGTTGATTTCTCTTCTCAACATGGAGAACCCTTTGGGAGTAATGCGTATAATGTGGAAGAACAGATACGCCATAATTATCTGGAGAGAATGGTGCGGCAGAGAGTGACCAGAGGATCTGACCGACACTCAGTTCTCCGAGGAAAGGCCAGGTGGATCCATAATCTAATTGCAACTGGTACCATTAGTATTAGAACTCTTCGCTGGCTGTTGAAGATGAGGACAGGGTTCATATGGGAATGTCTCTAATACTGTGATGTCGGTTTTCTGCTCAGCTCAGCTCTTGTGTGAGTGTCCGCTCGCTTGAACTCAAGCATAGTCCACACACGTGCTACTGCTTCTAGTGCACTGGACTGATCGTTGCATGTGGATTAGCTTTCCCTGTTACCAGTGTCCCTTGCCATTATGCGAACCCACTCCGATTTCAGGGGTACTTGTAATTTACATCCCCAAGTCAGGGTTGTTTGGAAACAACTCTGGAAATAAGATATACTATGCACTACAACATCTACTAAAATCAAAGGCGCTATCTCGTAACACCAAAATCACAATATACAAAACACTGATCAGACCAGTTGTGCTGTATGGCTCTGAAACCTGGAGTACAACGAAAGGAGACGAAGCCTTGTTACAAACCTTTGAGAACAAAATTTTAAGACGCATCTTTGGACCCATTGGGGATACACAAAGTGGAGAGTGGAAAAGAAGTAACAAAGACATTTATGATCTGTTTAAGTCCCCGCTAATCACTGGTATCATGAAGGCTAATAGACTACAATGGCTGGGGCATATAGAAAGAATGGAAGATAATAGGGAAACAAAACTCGCTTACACTCAGGAAATAAATGACCGTAGACCCCGAGGTAGACCAAGAAGGCGGTGGAGAGATAATACATATACAGACCTACAAGCACTTGAAATCAACGACTGGCAAGAGAAGGTCCACCAGAGAGACGAATGGAGACGGATTGTATCTGCAGCACAGAACCTCAATGGCTCGGAACGCTGAAGAAGAAGAAGAAGTTAGGGTTGTTTACTCCAACTGACCAGTGTATGGAACTGAACCCGCTACCTCGGCATCAGCACACCAGATGTTTCAGAACGAATGCACTTATCCATTTGGCCATGCTAAGCTCTACTCAGCTCTTTGTTACTACAGGTTGTAGGGTAGAGATGGGAGGACAGTGTCTAACAGAATAACAGCCATGTTCTTTATGAACTGTTCCTGGCTGGTGCATGGCTCTACAGATCTCACCTGTGTGCCATGGTGACCACATCTCAAGCAAGTATTAGCTGACTGACTAAATTGCAAGAGTGAACTCGGGAGAAAAATCCTAAGCAAATAAATATCCTTCCATTACTTTTATACAATAGCGGGTACTTTATTTTTAATTCACCCCAAACCAAAAAGCATCCCTTACAGGGCCTCATCTGCATCGGTCCAGCAGTCACTTCCACTTAAGTGCTCGGTGGACTGCAGGACTGATCGATGGATGTTTTGTTAGTTTTTGGGCCCCTAGGGCTCTCACTGTCATCAGATTTTTGGGTCTGTAGGGCCCTGAATGTCGTCCACAATCTTAACAATTCATCCATTGATCAGTCCATCAGTCCACCGAACACTTAACCGGAAGTGATTGCTGGACCGATGAAAATGAGGTCCTGTAAGGGATGCTTTTTTTTTTGTTTGGAGTGAATTAAAACTAAAGTACCCAGTAGCGGAGGCAGTGAAATATAAAGAATGGTACTTACAAATCAATTGTCAACTGCCCTCGAAATGAAACATCGTTTCAAACATCATACAAAGTGTTTAGCATACAAAACGCACAGAGACATACATTTAACAATTTTGCATGACATCTGCAGACCATTGAGGAAAAGAAAGGGACAGTTGCTCCTTTTTTCATTGGCTCAGATCTCCCCGAAACAGTTCCCACCCCCAACCACATTGGCCTGGGTTTCATGGTGGAACCAACCTAAAATTAAAATGGGTGTCAGAAAATATTCTCGGAAATAACGGTGGCCTGCATAATATTGACCACATCCTCCATCCAGTGCCATTAGCCTGTACAAATATGGGAATTATCAGGCTAGAACCACATGCCCAATACACCCCAAAGCACTGAAAATGTTTCCTTTCCGAAAATGACACCAACACACACAGGGAGAGAGAGAGAAAGACACTCTGAAAACTGACACAAACAATGAAAGACTGCTATGACAACAAACTGATACAACCAGAGAAAAGCAAAAAATGGATGACGTAAGAGTTTTAACTCATGGAAATAAGAAGAAATAACAAAGGAAATTGAAAACCAACACAACACCCGGAATACCAAATTAATGCACAAAAGAATTAATGACATCACTAACAAGTTAGTTAGTTAGTCTTGGTTCCAACTTCATGGCAACGAAGGCAAACCAGTCAATACAGCAACAGCCGGCCGCCATCGTTCCGAACACGCAGTTCATGCTAAAAACAACAGCGGACCAATACAAAAGCATTCCACACGAAATTCACAGCTCACATTATCTCGCCACGCACTCAGTAGCAGGGCGACGGAACCTCTTACGACGTGCATGGTAGGCAACAGTGTTACTATTCTTTGCTCCCCCGAGTGGGGCCAGGCAACACACGGGCGTATCACTAACAAAAGAACACACACATAACAGATAGCAAAATCATAATAGAAAATGATCAGATTGTACTTGCGTGGTCAGATAACATCACAACAGAAATGATCAATGCCTTAGAAGAATATGGAATAGACCAAGTCACCATATAACGCAATATATGATACTGGAGATATAACTTCTGAATTATGTAATTCTATATTTATTGCAACCCCGAAGAAATCAGCAGCCTTGGAATGTGATCAACATTGAACAATTAGTATAATTATGAGAAACATCACAAAAATTTTGCTGAGAATTATCATGCAAAGAGTTAGGAAGAAAATACAACCCGAAATAGGAGAAGAACAATGTGGGTTTGCAGATGGCAAGAGTACAGTAAATGCTGTATATATACTGAGAACAGTAATTTAACATTCTATTGAAGTAAACACTTTACTGACTTCACAAAGGCTTTTGATAAAGTGAGACATGTCGACATGATAAGGATGTTTGAAGATCTACACATTGATGGACCTTAGACTTGTAAAAAACATATTGGAAACAATTGATAATGAAGTAGATCAATATCAGCTTATCGGCATGGCACATGATGCATGGAAAGTAGGTGATCTATCATCTCCTTTTTTGTGTGAATCTTATATATTATTACTAATTATCGATCCTGATCCACAAAGGGTATCACTTTCACCACAGACCTCTCTCTCTAGTCTGCTGGTCCCATTTCTAAATCACTTTCACCACAGACCTCTCTCCAGTCTGCTGGTTCCATTTCTGTATCATTTTCACCCCAGACCTCTCTCTCCAGTCTATTGGTCCCACTTCTATATCACTTTCACCACAGACCTCTCTCTCTCCAGTCTGCTGATCCCATTTCTGTATCACTTTCACCACAGACCTCTCTCTCCAGTCTGCTGGTCCCATTTCTATATCACTTTTACCCCAGACCTCTCTCTCTCTCAAGTCTGCTGGTCCATTTTCTATATCACTTTCACCCCAGACCTCGCTCTACAGTCTGCTGATGTTTCTTGTCCCTTTCTCCTTCAAGTTCCTGCTACAGGACTTTTTATAAAATACCCATATTGCCAGCGCTGTGGCAAAGGTGTTATGAAAACAATTCATAATCCTGCATACCATGTTCAAACCCCAGCTGCGGGCGATTTGGAAGCAGAGACCCTTGTGACACAAACTCTTTTTGCACCAGAATGAGATTTGTCGTTGTCTAGGTTCTAATGCTTCTACTATCTCACTGCAGAGTGGAAGCTGAGCTTGCCACCTATCTCACACCACAAGTTACAAATGCAGCACACATCCGCGAGTCAGTTAACAAGAGTAAGTTTGCGCACATAATATCCTTTAATTGTGAATGAACACTGACACACAACATGTAAATCCAGGAACACTAATTCTCTCAGAATATATCTTCCTCACAACTTATAACTCACATAACGCTGCCTTCTCAAGGCCTACTTAATCTCCACCATGACAGTTGTACTACTAGCCACTCTTCCCGGCCCGAATTCACTCGATCCACTCCACACTGGATCTAAGCCTCCGTTAACTATCCAACCCTCTCAAGGGCTAGGCTTCAATTCCCTATCTCTGCTCATAACCGGGCTGTCTTTAATCCTTAGGCTCAAACTTCCTATCACTGAAAACCACAGCTCGGAGTTCTCTCCTTAACTCCGCTATCCTTCAATTTCCCGGACTGCCGACCTCTCCTGTCGGTTCCCAACACTCAACTGTCCAAAACGATCCGACCCTCTCTCGGTCTCAGCTTTAACTGTCCCCGTCAATTTTTCCCACTGTCTTTTTAACCCTTCTTGCAGCCCTCCACAGAACACTACCCCACAACTCAAACTGTCTGCCCCCCAATTACACTAGCCAGCTGACTTCCCCTCAACTGCCCCTTAAATCAGTGTCTTCTCATTTGCCCCCTCCGGGGGACTTACTATCCGGCCCTATTTTACCTCGTGAACTTGTTTATGTGTACCATTGCTATCCAGGACACTGACCTTACTGTTAGTGACCCCAGGCATGTGTCACCTTGCCTTGGTTTCAATACAATGGTATTAGTGCCAGTCATTCAGAAAGCAATGGCAAACTATTGAACGTTAAGTTGCTAAGAAATAATGAACAGCCAAACAATGCTGGGGTTGACTGCTACGTCCTGTAAAGGCTATGCAACTAACTTTTTACTTCTTCTTGCTTTATGTATTTTTTTTTACATAAAGAAAATATGTCTGATTATGAAATATTGATTCGCTGTGCAAAAATTATTGAACAATTGTCAAGTTTTTTATCAATCATCATAATCTGTGTTTCCCCGTGTTCTTTCATAACCTGAGTTATCCTTAATGCATCTTGACACTTAAGTCACCTATCACAATTTTGATGTTGCCATTTCGAAATCAAGACAAGGATTTTAACAAAAAATGGACCTGGTTTCATGACCCAGTCCATAATAGATGCCAAGGAAATATTCTAGAAAGCAAAGACAGCATAATATTGACCTCATTATCCATTGGGTCTATAAAAATATGAGGCCAGCACCATATACCCAGTGAGCCCCAAGATGTGGAAAGGGTCCTTTATAAGGCGATCTTGATCTTTAATTAGTAAATAAACTTATTTAAATATTGCACCATCAGAACTTTCTACCTACTTCTAAACATACTGACTCGCATTGCCTACTATCAGGATGTTTCCAGATACTACAGAATGTATTATTTTATCAAATACTAGCTGACCCGGCCCGGCTTCGCCCAGTCCTTGGTGGGGAGCATCTCATTTAATTCATATAAGTAGTCATATAAGTTCCCGTTCCCGTTACCGACTATCTGTCTGTCTGTTTGACCCGGCCCGGCATCGCCCAGCTCCTGGTGTGGAGCATCTCATTTAATTCATATAAGTAGTCATATAAGCTCACGTTCCCGTTCCCGTTCCTGACTATCTATCTGTCTGTCTGATCCAGCCCGGCTTCGCCCAGCACCTGATGGGGAGCATCTCATTTAATTCATATAAGTAGTCATATAAGTTCCCGTTCCCGACTGTCTGTCTGTCTAATCATTTATTGGTTGCAGTTAGAACAACCTTAGATAAACGAAGACCAACTTACAAAAAGAATTAGAAAGAGCACTTGAAAGATCTTTACATCTTCCCCAACAATTAACTTGGGTAAATGGAGCAGCGGCAGCAGCAGCAGAAGAAGAAGAAAAAGGAGGAGTAGGAGCTGGGAGGAGGAAGAGGGAGGAGGAGGGAGGAGTAGGAGGGAGGAAGAGATAGGCGGAGAGAGTAGGAGGAGGGAAGAGGAGGAAGGAGGAGGAGTAGTAGGGAGGAGGAGGGATTAGGAGGAGGAGAGAGAGGGAGGAGGGGGAGGGGGGAGGAAGAGGGAGGAGAAGAACGCAGGAGGAGGAGGAGGGAGGGGGAGGATGAAGAGGGAGAAGGAGGAGGGATGTGGAGGGAAGAGGGAGGGGGAGGAGATGGAGGAGGAGGGGGAGGACGTAGGAGGAGGAGGGAGGAGGAAGGAAGAGGAGTGATTAGGAGGAGGGCGAGGAGGAAGAGGGAGGAAGAGGAAAGAGGAGGAGGAGAAAGAGGATGATGGAGGAGGGAGAGGGAGTAGGGGGAGGGGAAGAGGAAGAGGGTAGGAGGGGAGAGGAGGAGGAGGAGGAATATAACGCATATGCCTGTAGATTTAATAATGGCTGAAGTTGTTCCATGTCTTCTTAGAGTTGGCGACAGTGTAAAGAAATATAAAATCTTCAAACTTGATAGAGATAAGGTAACTATTATTTATTTATTCTTTAAGCATAAAAAGATGAGTTACAATGTTATGCATTATTTTTATGAAAACTTTGAAAATGCCTTAAAGATTGTATCACTATTTATTATAACTCATATGCCGGTATATAACTATGGACTAAGAGCTTATAAATCTTTGAAAACCCTGCAACAATATGACTATAAGTTATACAGAAAAGTTATGCCCCTTGAAATAACTTGTACAGAGTTAAGTCCCCTCGCTGTATAGAAATTACAATGAAAAATTGAAAATTAAATAATATTGGGTAAGCAGCCGATTTCACACTAAAAAACATATCACAGTGGGCTGCGCTGGAATGAAAGGAAGGCATGTAGAAAATTTCATCTCAATCGGATGGGCCGTTCGCGAGCGCATAAAGGACATACGGACATACAGACAGACGGAGATCGCCTTTTATATATAAGATGTAGTTACAAAGATATTTTTACATGAAAACTTATTTTAGCGACAAGCTGAGAAACATCTAATGGCAGTGGAAATGTGCTTTCTGAGCAGAATTTAAAGAACACCATGGACTGACATAAATATAAATGAGGCTTGTTTCAAGACAAAATTCAAACAAGTGATTCTTCTTCTTCTTCTGCGTTCATCCGGAGTTTTTTTTACCAGACGTGATTGCGTTGTGCTTGTTTACAGCAGAGCTGCGTTCTTGCGCCATTAGGCCGACACATCCGACTTCTGCGGGCATTTGTTGACCGGGTTAACCTTCCTGGGGGTAAAGTGATTCCAGAAGTTAGATGTAGAATATCAAGATTATTTTGGGCACATTATTAGGAGTGTATCACTTGAAATCCTAGTGGGAACTGGTAAAATTTATGAAAAAAGAGTTAGGGGAAGACAAACAGATATACACCTGTAGGGGGTTTGGCCACATGGCTTAATCAGGGACAAGAGCACAGACCTAATCCAAGCCTGGTGACTGATGGTGAAACATGAGTGGACTTGCTTATTGGCATGGCACAGGAAGATGATGATGATGAACGTTAGAACATTGTTTCATTCATAATGATAAATAAGTTTGCCCATGTGAAATAAAAATAATATGTAAATTACGATGCTGGCATATGTAGACATAATTAAACTAGTAAATGTAGCTACATTTCATAAGCTGTTCTGTTTGTCTTCAGATTTTCTCAGTCTGTGACACAAACAAAAATATACAAACATAATTGAAGAACATCTGTTAAAATCGTAGTTTATGTTTGTATGTCATAAGAGAGAGCCTGAAGACAGGAAGAGAAAAGTTTATAAAGGGTTGCTGCATTTACTTGTTTCATTGAAACAACATAGACTAGCATTACTTTACATATGTAATGGAGAAGTCACACATCTTTTGTAAACAAAAACAAATCTGACACAAGAAATTAAAATATTCTATTTTATTTCTTCCATTTATCTGTATCTCCATAATTTAGACCAAAAGGATAAGTAGTGTCAACTACTTTGTATCCCTTTTGAACAATTGCTTGATCAGTCTTGTGAATGAGGTTCGTGTTGAAAGTTGTATACCTGACACTCAGGCCTAGATGAAAAGAAAGAAGTAGATACAGGGCTATATTTGTCCTTGACACTACTCAATTCACGGCAGACTGATTTCCTGTGAAACAATGATTATACAAAACATGGAGCACATTTTCAAACTCTGATTTCAAAAATGTAACTAGTGACACAAGAGTTTGCTTCGTGCAGTGTCATGCTTTAAAAAAATGAAAGATAGGACATGTCCATTGGATCTTTTCCCCCAGGACATGCTCGAAGTGAGCAGGTGGACAAATTGGCTGAGTCTTCACTGCTGGGTGGGGTATTAGTGCACAATAAAGCAGACACTGTCAGGGCCCTTTGGGATCACGAGTATAGTGTGGAAAAACAGATACATTATCATAGCCTAGAGAGATTGGTGCTGCAGAGAGTGACCAGATTATCTGGCCAACACTCAGTACTCCGAGGAAAGGCCACACGGACACATAATCAGATTGGAACTTGTACCGGGACTCTTCCAGAGTCCGGTAATGCCGATGTTTGGCTCAACTCAACTCAGTGCTTTTATTGCCGATTGTTGGCTCAAATCAACTCAGTGCTTCTGACTTCAGCATGTGTACGTGTGATTTTACTTTCTTTAGACATGTTCCATCTAAGGTACTAGGCTAGATCTACTCGTGGGTTCAAGGCAAGAGAACTTACTTCATTGCACTTGGTTCTACCCCATGTGGCTCAGTCTTCTTTCTGTAAAGCAATCTGCAAAAAATGTCACAGTGCACAAATACATAGCTCCAGCAACAACTCACAGAGGTATCTGAAAAAACTGCACTTGTGAACAAAATGACAGTCTGAAAATGATCCCACTGTCTTCATAGCACACAGCCCACTTCACCAGACCTCTGTGGGAAGGTTTTCCTAATACATTTTGCCAGGGTTGTGTCCTTATGGCTACACTTTGATATTCCCAGATGCCATTGGATTTTTAATGTGCACAACTTTATACACAGGACTTCCTGTTTTCCACTCGTATCTGAGATGGCTGGGTATCCAGTCTCACTACCCAAGAGATCAGAGCTGATTAGCCACATCACTATATGCCAATAATTCTTGTAAAAATATCCAGCCCTATGCTGGTATTCAAACCTAGTACTTGCTGAGCCTAAGCAGACACTCTGGGTCATGCCTTTCCTAGAAAACAAATAAGTACTTTCAAAACAAAATCAAAGAGGTGACTACAATGTATACAAATTTTAAAACACATGCAGATAAAAAAAACAAAGATCATAATCTATTGTTTTCTATTTAATATTCTGGAAAAATCAGTAGACAATCACTGAGAAACAAGTATAGAAGCGGAGGAGAAACATGTAAAAGGACATAGTTACAAATAAAAGCAACAAATAAAAAAATTGGAAGCAAAAGGACAATAATAATGACAATATGCTGAGAAACTTAAAATAATGCGACAACTTTCTCTTCTGACCTTGGATATTGGATTAATTCCACACACTGGTTAGTTGGACTTAAATGTTGACTTCTCATCCTTGACTGGTGGATGTAAATTACAAGCACCTCTGAAGTCAGAGTGGGTTCACCTGATGACCAGGGACACTATTAATAGGGAATGCTAATTCACACGCGAAATTCAGCCCAGAACTACTAAAGTAGTGTGTATGTTCTTCTTCTTCTTTCGTTCGCTTGAAATATGTCTGTAACTGCAATGTTGTTTTTTGTATGTATTTGTCTTTTTCAGTTCACTCAGTGGTCCATAGAAGGTTTCCCTGGATATGTTGTATTTTGGGCAATCTTGGAGTATGTGCTCTGTAGTGTGTATGGGCTACGCTTGAGATTAAAGTGAGCGAGCGCCAAACAAATAAAGTGACAACTTTCTCTTCTGACCATGGGTATTGGGTTCATTCCACACACCGGTTAGTTGGACTTAAATGTTGACATCTCATCCTTGACTGGAGGACATAAATTACATGTATCTCAGAAGTCGAAGGGGTTCCCTTAAGGAGAGAGAACATGGTAATAGGAAAATCTAATCCTCAGGTAAAATCAGTCTAGTGCACTTACTAGTAGTAGCGACTACTACTAGTAGTAGGATGTGTGGGATATGCTCGATTAAAGGTCAGCAAACAGAACCCAAAAAATATGCATAATGTCTATCTCAGTACATCTTAAATCCATGTAGAAGTATCAAGTTCACAAATATCACTCACAAGATGTGTTTTCATGTGTGATTTTAGTTTACTAAAATTTGTAAAGCCCAAACCACAATCATCACATCTGTAATGTTTCCCTCCTGCACGTATTCTTTTATGTGGCAGTATTTTCTGTATAGAATTAAGACCAGGTGTATCACATGTCCATGGTGCCTTGTTTATATGTGTTTTGTAATGTCTTCTCCGCCTGCGAGTATCTGCAAACTTACAACCACATATGTCACATTCATAAGGTTTCTCTCCTGTATGTGTTCTCATGTGGCTTGTTAAGTGTGCACCCTGTGTAAAATCACGACCACAAAAGTCACACTTATAAGGCTTCACTCCAGTATGTGTCCTCTTATGTACAACTAGTCCTCCAAGAGCTGAAAAGTAAATACCACAAACATCACACTTGTAAGGCTTCTCTCCTGTATGGCGTCTTTTGTGTATTATTAAGTTACCACTCTGCCTAAAGCCTAGACCACAAATATCACATTTATGTGGCTTTTCTTCTGTATGTGTTTTTCTATGTTGTTTAAGACTACCTGTACATAAAAATGCACGACCACAAATATGACACTTGTAAGGTTTCTCTCCTATATGTGATCTTATGTGTGTCGTTATGCTAATCAGCTGTTTAAAGGTACGACCACAAAGAGTACATTTGTAAGGTGCCTCTTCTTTGTGTGTTCTTTTGTGGCATATAAGATTTGACCTGTTTCTAACCTGATAACCACAATCATCACACTTGTAAGGTTTATTTTCTGTGTGTGTTCTTTTGTGTGAATTTAGACCACTAGAATTGGTACAGGTATGACCACACATATCACACTTGTATGGTTTTTCTCCTGTATGTGTTCTCTTGTGTAATGTTAAATGTCCCTGCTGTGTAAAGTCAAGACCGCAAAAATCACACTTGTAAGGCTTCTCTCCTGTATGTATTCTCTTATGAATATTCAATTCTCCAACAGCTGAAAAGTTTAGACCACAAACATCACACTTGTAAGGCTTCTCTCCTGTATGAGTTCTTTTGTGTCTCCATAAGTGAGCATACTGTCTAAAGTCAAGACCACAACGATCACACTTATATGGCTTTTCTCCCGTATGTGTTCGTTTATGTGCCTTGAGGACACCTGTACGTGAAAAGCTTTGACCACAAATATCACACTTGTAAGGTTTCTCTCCTGTATGAGTTCTTCTATGCGTCTTTAAGCTCACACTGTGTGTAAATTCAAGATTGCACGTTGTACATTTGTAAGGTTTCTCTCCCGTATGTATTCTTTTGTGATTATTTAGTTTACTTTTTTCTCTAAACAAAAAGCCACAAATATCACACTTGTAAGGTTTCTCGCCAGTGTGTTCCATTCTGTGACGTTTTAAGCTGCTATGATGTTTAAAGCTAGCACCACAAATATCACACTTGTAAGGTCTCTCTTCAGTGTGTAATCTTTTATGTGTTATAAGGCCACTAGTCCACCTGAACTGAAGACCACAGATGTCACACTTATAAGGCAGCTCTCCTGTATGTGTTCTCATGTGCATCTTGAGGGAAAAACTATGTGTTAGAGCAAGGCCACAAATATGGCACTTGTAAGGTTTTTCTCCTGTATGTATTCTGATATGATTTTTCAACTTACCTTTTTCACTAAACCGAGAACCACATACATCACACTTGTGAGGTTTCTCTCCAGTATGTGTCATTTTGTGTACTTTTAAATTACTGGAATATTTAAATCTAGCACTGCAAATATCACACTTGAAAGGTCTCTCTTCAGTGTGCACTTTTTTGTGTTCTAAAAGGCCGTTACTAGACATGAACAAAACTCCACCAATGTCATGCTTATAAAGTAGCTCCCCTGCATGTGTTCTCATATGCATCTTGAGGGAAACACTAGGTATTAGGGCAAGCCCACAAATATGGCACTTGTAAGGTATTTCTGGTGTATTGTTTTGTTTCCTTATCTTAGCACTAACACACTTGTCAACATGAATGTTTCCTGTTGAATGCATATGTAGATGTTCCTTTAGCCTATAAAACTGAATAAAGTCATGATTACAATGTTCACATTTGTACAGCTTTTCTTCTGAATGGGTTTCTGTTTGTCTCATTTTGAGTTTTGTTAAGCTCAGATTATAAAATTGAGAATTATTAGGTCTTTGCTTGTTAGACCTTTTGTGATATGGATGTGCAACAGTGAGTGTTGTTGATGCACTTGTATTACTCTCATCTTGTTGGATAATGTTAGAACTGTAGTCATTCTCAGTAACCCCAATATCATTATTTAAAATCTGTGTGTCCTTAACATTGACTGATAGTGAGTTGTCATTCTCAATACTTGTGCTATTGTCTTCTTTAAGACTCACATTGTCTAAAACAAATATATATTCATCACTGTTCACAATTCCATATAAACTATGATTGGACACTTGTTCCAAGAAATCATCATTGCTCAGAAAAAGAGAGGATTGTGTGCTGCAATGGCTTGTCTCCCTTTCTCCATCAACTGCAGCATCAATATGACTAGAGCATGACTCATTATGAGGACAGCAATCTGAAATGTATAAATAATAGATATTACTGATGTGTACATGCATGCAAAGAACACACACGCATTCTCTCTAATTGTTTGCTTACAAAACTAAAGCTCTTTGGTTTAATGGTGCATGTGTGTGTGTACATATGGTGGTGGGGATTGGATGAATGAGAATCCTCTGGAAGACTTCAGTGTTCACTCTTATGTCTGGCACATTATGTTCAGTTCATCTAAGTCCTGAGTAGGGCTTGCATCTTTCAGGGTGAGGTTGACATAAAGGCTTTCTTTCTGACCAGTAATAAAATATTGCCACTAAGACTGTTACAGAGCTCTCTTTTCCTCAAATAATGAGGATGTCACTTAAACCTATGAAAACCTGGGCTATTAACCATTTCATATAAGCTATCCTCATTGCTTTTAATACTATCAAGGAGCATCTAACCAGCCAGCTAAATGTCAGCTGGACTTTGAAAAAATGCAATTTCTTTAACATATGACACCAGCCCAGAGATACCTTTGTCCAGACCAGAAGAATGTGGATAAGTTACAGAAGGCTCTCAGACCTAAAACCAAAAAAGATATTAGGTTATTTGTTTCCAAGATGGCTTAAACGATACAAGGCCCTAAGCCTTGGTTGGCGGCTGGTCTAGGATCGAAGCTCTGACAAGCGGACAGAGCATTGCTTTGCTGATCCGGCAGCTTCTGCAGCTTGTCTTGTTCCAGATGTAGAGGTGTTACCTTTCCTCTGGAGTAAACTAGGCAGGCCGAGAGAGGGATCATGCTGCATGGGCAACACATGATCTCTGTATTTTAGCCCAGGCATAGTGCTATGGAGAGGCAATAACTCCATCCCTGGTCTTAACCGATCTCGGAATCAAAGCGAGAGGCAACTGTTACGGGTTATAAGTCCCTGTCAATTGGCGTAGACATGCGGCGCCACGCGTTGCCTCTGACGGTGGGAGACACCTACAGGTGTCACTGATCAGCTACTGCCCGCCTCAAGCTGGGCAGCCCCTGGCCAAATGGGTGCTGATCCACCACAGCCTGCCTGCTTCAATGGGTGCTTGGGGCTAGGACAAAATCTGAATCGCAGGCTGTAAAACCAATGCACCAGGTATTAATAAAAAAAAGAATAATAGAAACCTCAAGCTACGGCTTGCAACCTGGAACGTGAGAACCATGTGTCCAAGATTTTCCACTGACTTGACCAATATTAACGATGTGAGAAAAACGGCTGTGATTGATGCCAAACTCAATCGTCTTAACATTGATATTACTGGCCTGCAGGAGACTCCCCTCGCTGAGGAAGGGTCACTCAGGGAAAACAATTACACCTTTTTTTTGGAAGGGTAGAGGGCAGGCAGAAAAAAGGCAACACAGTGTGGGCTTTGTAGTGAAGAATTCGCTACTGGGAATGATTGAAATTCCAGCAGGAGGAAATGAAAGACTATTGCCCCTGCATATGCACCGACACTCGATTCCTCTGATGATGTGAAGGATTCGGACTCCATGATCAAGACAGTTCCAAAATCTGACTACATTTATATGCTTGGTGACTTCAATGCTCGTGTGGGAAAGGACTCGTGTTCATGGCCAGTGTGCCTTGGAAAATACAACATCGGTCGCATGAATGAAAATGGGCAAAGGCAGTTGGAGCATTGCACCAGAAATGATCTATGCATTACAAATTCCTTTTTTAAAACAAAAGAACTGCATAAGGTCACATGGAAACATCCAAGATCCGGCCATTGGCACCAGCTGGGCTTCATCATCACAGGGAGACAACATCTGAACCATATATCATTGACTTGAAGTTACCACAGTGCTGACTGTGATACGGATCATTCTTTGGCTGTTGCAAGGGTTAGGCTGAGACCAAAGAGAATCTACACAGCTAAACACAAATCTAGCCACAGGATTAATATTATTAACACTCACAATCCTGAAAAGTGCTTTCAGTTTCAACAGCAACTTGAAAACACTTTCACTGATACACCAGAAAATTGCACAGTAAATGAAAAGTGGGGTCAACTTAAGGAAACTCTTTATAAAACTGCCGTAGTGGTTTACGGCACTGTGGATCATCAGAGGTAGGACTGGTTTACGGCAAACAGCCAGACTCTGCAGCCCTTGATTGGTAAGAAGAAGATAGCTCTCTTAAGAAACAAGGAAAGACCAACGCGTAACACTCTGAGTGAGCTGAAGCAAACGAGGAAGGATGTGCAAAAGGCTGCCAGGCAGTGTGCAAATGATTATTGGATCAAGTTTATGTGAGTCCATTCAAATCGCAAGTGATAAGGGAGACATAAGAAGCATGTATGAAGGAATAAAGAAAGCCTGTGGTCCAATGATCAAAAGAAGTGCACCATTGAAAACCTTGACTGGAGAAATCATCACTGATAAGAAACAGCAGATGGACAGATGGGTAGAGCACTATTTGGAGCTTTACTCAAGTGAGACCGAACTAGCGGATGATGCCCTCAACACCATAGAGGCTCTACCAACTCTTGACCACCTGGACACACTTCCCACCATAACAGATGTTAAGTGTGCAATAAATGAACTTGCATCTGGCAAGGCTCCAGGTAAGGATGGGATTCCAATAGAGGTTATCAGGAGTGGGCAAGAGACACTCTACAGATCCACCAGGTAATTGAGCTATGCTGGCGAGAAGGACAAGTCCCACGGGACTTCAAAGATTCAAGCATCATAACACTATACAAGAACAAGGGCGATCGGAGTGACTGCATCAACTATAGGGGTATCTCACTTCTGTGTATTGTTGGAAAAGTATTTGCCAGAATTGTTCTGCGCAGACTTCAAGACCTAGGAGATCAAGTCTACCCCGAATCACAGTGTGGCTTTCGACAGAACCGGTCTACAATTGATATGATATTCTCATTGCGACAAATGCAAGAAAAATGCCGTGAACAGAATCAACCAGTTTATTGCCTTCATCGACCTCACAAAGGCATTTGATTTGGTCAGTCGTGAGGGTCTGTTCAAGGCACTAAAGAAGATTGACTGCCCACCAACTCTTCTGTCCATTGTGGAATCGTTCCACACAGGCATGAAGGGTATAATCAAGTTTTATGGTGCAACTTCTGAAGAGTTTGAAATCAAGAGTGGAGTTAAGCAGGGTTGTGTACTAGCTCCCACCTTCTTTGGAATATACTTTTCATTTCTACAGAAATATGCCTTTCGTGATCAGGATGGTGGTATATACATTCACTCACGCTCAGATGGCGGCCTCTACAATGCTCAGAGATTGAAGGCCAAGACCAAAATTAGGAGGGTACTGATCAGAGAGTTGCTTTTTGCAGACGATGCTGCAGTTACAACCCACTCTGAGGAAGAATTACAATGTCTACTATCTGCATTCTCCAATGCTTGTTCCGAATTTGGTTTATCAATTAGCAAAATGAAGACACAGATTATGTCACAAGGTGCACATGGGGTACCATCAATCTTTATTGACGATGCCGAACTAGAGATGGTAGACCATTTTACATATCTAGATCAGTGGTAAATAGCAAATTATCCCTAGATCAGGAAATTAACATCAGGATTGGTAAGGCAGCAACAACAATGAACAGGTTAAGAAAAAGAGTCTGGGAGAACAGGAAGCTTACTGTCAAAACAAAAGTCCTTGTCTATCAAGCCTTAGTACTATATGGCAGTGAAACCTGGACAACCTACTCACACCAAGAGAAACATTTAAACAGCTTTCATATGCGGTGTCTGCGAATAATTCTTGGTATTAAGTGGCAAGACAAAATCACAGATACTGAAGTATTGGAAAGATCAGGTTGTGTGACGGCTTATTCCATGCTCAGTCTTCGTAGACTTAGATGGATAGGACACGTTAGGAGGATGGATGATGGCAGAATACCAAAGGACATCTTTTTTGGTGAATTCAGTCTTCATAGACTTAGATGGATAGGACACGTTAGGAGGATGGATGATGGCAGAATACCAAAGGACATCTTTTTTGGTGAATTACAGATGGTTAAGAGATTTCAGGGTCAGCCTCTACTGCGATACAAAGATGTGTGTAAACTGGACATGATTGATACAGGCACTGATAATGCACATTGGGAGCATGTCCCCGCTGAACTGTTGCATGGAGGGCAAACATCAGAAATGGAATAAAGACAAAGGAGAAAATTATTGCAGATAAGTCACACACTGAGCGTGTGAGACGTAAGATGGTGCATGATGGTGGAAATAACCACGTGTTCACATGCACCCACTGTGAACGAACATTTACAGCGCGAATTGGCCTTACCAGTCACATTCGCTACCGCCATAGATAAAAGTTATTATGCCTTTTTGAAGCACAAGCTATCGTCTGTCAAGACGGCAAGGTGCCAATGTGTGTTATACCATACAAATATAAAGAACTTCAATGTGATAGTGGCACCTTTTACAGACGCAACAAGAAAGGGAGCCTCACAGAAGGTGGACTAGTCAGCCAAACATGAAATTACCTGTGCAGCCTTGAAAGAAAAGTTGGCATTAAATCCATTCAACGGCCCCTGGGCCCTTCAATATAAGAAATAATGCCAGCAATATTAGCATAGGAGTAATCTTATTACAAGTAGGGTGGAAGTCACTTTCTATGCCATCCTGCATAGCTATTGCAAGCCAACAGCTCAATAAGGTTGAGAATATTTATTCCACATCATCTCATCTCATCATGTTCCTCTTGTACCTTGCGGTGTCGAGGTGAAGTATAAACACTGGGAGAGTGCCCGCTTATGGGTTTCATGTATTGATATTCCCATGGACTCTGCTATTCCCTCCGTCCATCGTTTACGTGGTTGACCTTTTCCTCTGGTATACTGTTAGTTGGTAGCCTAGTTGCATGGCCAAACCATTTGACTTGCTGCCTTCTAATAAAATCTAGTGCTGCTATAACCCCCACTTTAGTCCTGATTTCTTCATTTCTGATCTTATCTCTTCTTGATACATTGAGTATTCTCAGGAATCCCATTTTTGTTGTTGTGGCATTGGTAACATAGAGTTGGTAGGAAGACTGTGCTGTAAATTATTGATACATGTTTGTTGTTTAGTATTGGTGCCATTTGTTCAATGAATTGGTTTGCCTTATTGTATCTATTTTCGATCTCTTCTTCTGATCTGCCATTTGATGATATTATACTTCCTAGGTACTTGAAACTCTTTACATGTTTCAGGGGATGTTCGTTTAGCTGAATTGTTGTTGTCTTTTCTTACAGTCATTACCTCTGTTTTACTTGTGCTAATTTCAATAGTATGTTCCCTACAATTCATGTGGTCTTGTAATTCAGCTTCTGATTTTTCTATTAGTGCTTGGTAGTCCGCAAACAGGAGTTCTCTAATGGTGTAATTTTCAGATGGTTCTTCTTCTGTGTTCTAATCAAGAAGTGTTCTTGCGGTTTCTTAACATATGTTGAATATAGTGGTTATGAACAAGAGAGGGGACAGGACACAACCATGTCATACTCCAGATCTTATGGTGAAGGGTTCCGAGTGTCCTCCAGTTGCTCTTACTATGCATTCACTGTTGTATAAGCTTCTACATAGATTTGTTAGATGTGTAATTACTCCATATTGTTTAACTGATTGCCTGCCACAAGCCGATAGGTCGGCTCAGTGGAATGGTGCTGGCCTGCCAGAAGCCGATACATCAGCTTGGTATAGACAGTGAGTTATCTGTTTCATTTCTCTTATTTTCCGCAATTTTTAGTGCCTGGAAATGACGATTTACACACATAAAAGACTGCCCTTCGATCAGTGTCAAACAAGACACGCGGATTCATTGAGTTTTAGGAGAAAATTAGTGTTTAAGCAGTTTGTTTTGATTATTTTAGAAATGACACCTTCTGGTTCTGGAACTCATAGATTTTAATAAAATTACTGTTTTAAACAATTTTATATTATAGTTACTGTGATTTAAAGGACTTTGTGAAAGATTCTAAAACTAATACCATGTGCAGTATTCAATTAATTATTTAGTAGACGGTAATAATTGAAAACAAAACTAACAGTGAAAGTTCGTCGTAATATGATGGCACATGTCGAATTATGCTTGCACTAATGGGCCACACTTGTGCCCCTAAATTTGCTTTGCCTATCACAAAGTATTTAAATAATTAAATTTAAAAGAATAATAATTATAACTAAATAGAAAATAGTGTTTATATTGTTTCTCAGTATGATCTGCCTGGTGAGTTCCTGCATTTTCCATTTTGTGTGAAAATTATGTGCTTCAAAATATTATGTTTTAATTGTGTTTTATTGGTGTTATGGGGCAGTTCTTGCAATATTAGTGAAGAAATGTGTATTTATCATTATTCAGTAAATTTAACCGGATTATCTTCAGCGGATAAGAAATAACACCTTGGTAAGTGGAAATTTGTGATAGTTGTCACTCCTTTAATTTAAATTATTACTAAACCTCTCGTTATTGTCATAATATTTCTAACCTATCAATTAATTATTAATAATGTCATTTTCCCTGTGCAATCTCCTGTAATCTGATATATCATGCGATAAATCCCCCACAATTTTAACCATTTTCACATCATTATTGTCACACACCCATACTTCCCATTTCCTGCCACGAATTTCTATTTGGTCAAGTCCCATGTTTTTGTTTGGCAGGCAATCAGTTAAGGATTTCCCACAGCTTTTTTTTATCTACTCTATCAAATGCCTTTTCTTGGTCGACAAAGGTTAAGTAGAGTGTTTCATTAAATTCGATTGATTTTTCTACAAGTTGCCTGAGAGCAAAAATGGCATCTGTCCATCCTTTGTTTTTTCTAAATCCAAGTTGTGTTTTGCTTAGCTTTGGTTCTATAGTAGCTCGTTATCTTTTCTCAAGAAATTTGCAAAATATTTTCCCAGTATGACTCAAAAGGGAAAACCTAAAGTCCAGCGAGCAATGACCACATTGATTTATTTGGTTGTTTTGGGATTTGAGGTTTGAAGATTGAGCACAACCCATTACTGGCAACGCTGACTGTATTCCAGCACAAACCTTGGACCTTAGGCCCTGTCCACATCAGACTGGAAGCACTATACTCGCTGGACTTAGGTACCTGGTGTGCCTTGCCAGATCGAGAAGACTTGATCATTCGGGGCCACATCGATTGACGGTGTCGGTCGTGGTGATTGGACAAACTTTGAGCTATAGCCTACAATGGGTGACGTAGTGATATTCTAGTATGGTAATTTGGTCACATCTAGTGTGAGCCATATAGTCTAGTGGTTACACACCTGCCTCACATGCCAGTGATCTGGAGTTCGATCTCAGGTGCTCTCAGGGATATGCACTACTGACAAGTGCAAACAAGAGAGAAATTCGAGTCTAGTGCTTTCAATCTGACGTGGACAAGGCCCAAGGTTCAGGCTGGAATACAATCAGCGTTGCCTATAGTGGGTTGTGCTCAATTGTCAAACCTCAAATCCTTTTGGGAGCCTAAATAATTTATAATGGAAGGAGGGTGCAAATAATAAAATATTATTCATATAAGATCTAGAATTGTGCTGAGAGAAGGATTACCTTACTTTTGTCTACATTTTTAGTGCGTGAACTCTAGGATAGTCCATGCACATGCTATTACATTTTAGTGCACTGGACTGGTTTTTGCATGTGAGCTTTTCTTATTATGAATGTGCCTTCCCATCAGGCAAACCCACTCCGATTTAAGAGGTACTTATAATTTACGTCCCCAAGTCAAAGACAAGAAGTCAACATTTTAGTCCAGCTGACCGATATAGGGGTGAATCAGCAAATTCAGCATCAGCACACTGGATGTTTAAGAACATGTGCTCTTAACTATTTGTCTAGATTATTGGTTTCCTAATCTACATTTCTATCAAAATCATCCCTTATATAATTCTTCTTATTCACACAATCACAATTTAGGGAAGCTGTCAATCTTTTCATGGCCATGGAAAATTGTGCCTTAGCATAGATTTCTAACAATATGATGCAACTGTGATGGTATATTACACCAGAACATTGATAGAATTTTAAATCATAATTCAAACAATTCAATTATAAGAGAATTCTGATCAACAAAGAAACAAATTCAACAATAAGAGAATAATTAGTCAGATATATCACA
Source organism: Cepaea hortensis (assembly GCA_963921405.1). Taxonomy (NCBI): domain Eukaryota; kingdom Metazoa; phylum Mollusca; class Gastropoda; order Stylommatophora; family Helicidae; genus Cepaea; species Cepaea hortensis. The sequence goes on along the minus strand of OY992887.1, from coordinate 98,001,465 downwards.
CAAACAGAGACAAGCAGTTATGTCTACCTCCATCTCTCTCACATACACCAGGTTCCATTTTCATCATTTTGTTTATGTCCCTGCCTCAGCTTTTTGTACTGACCTCTGACTATCACATCTGAAAAAAATAACATTTGTAATGAACAATAAGAAGATCGAGGGGAAGAGAGGCAGAGGCAGACCAAGAGAAATAATGCTGGATGGATTGAGATGGTGGCATGGAGGAATATCATCAGCAGAGTTGACCCAGAACACCAAAGACCGAGATCTGTGGAGAGCCATGAACGCCTACGCCAGCCGGCACGGCACTTGATGATGATGAATGAACAATAACCAAAGAGACACTCTGAATTATTCACTAAAATCTGCCTCTAATAAAAACTTTTTAAAAAGTGAGCTTTTCTATATACTTCATTCTGTTGGGTTGAATGCATTCTGAACAATCCGAAACTAGTTTTATGATTGTTTATTCATTGTTTCAGTCATGTGTGAGCAAGCTATGCATATTAGAAATCCTACAGCAGTTGGACATTGCAAATAGAATCTCAAGACTGATGTCCTGGCATTATAGTTAGGAAAGAAAACCTACCTAAAGGTAGAATGAGGCTGTTATCTTTGATGAAATCTGCCTAGAGGATGTAAACCCACACAAATGCATGCTGAAGTTGAACATGTTTACCTTTGAGGTGGAAAAGTAGGTATGACACACTCCCATCAAATGAGGGACAAGAATAAGAAGAAGAAACACACTGACACAATCATACAAGAGTAAATTACAAGTCAGCATAGAGACAATAAAACAAACAAACAACACTACTAAGTGGAGACTTGTTAACAATTATCATATATGTTTTCTTGATCGAGTTCCATTTCTTTCAGCTTGTTAAATTGTTGTCAGGATTGGTTTTTGGCAATCTGTGACACCTCAGTTGAAGCTGAATCAATGCCTATAACTGTTACAATTATAGAGGAATAAATATAAACAAACATACAAGTGGGCTTCAAATTAAAACCTTAAAAGTGTGATTGAAATTACAATAACCATGTCAGTTCACACGCCAGTGATCTGGGGTTTGTTTCCGGATCCGGTCAAGGATATGCACTACTGGTGAGCTCAAACGAGAGTGAAACTCGAGTCTAGTGCTTCCACATTGACGTGAATAGGCTTTAGGTTCATAGCAGAATACGATCAGCGTTGCCAGTAGTGGGTTGTGCTCGATATTTAAATCTCAAATCTCGAAACAACCAAATAAATCAATAACCATGTAATTGACTAGTAATCTGTCAATATTGTTATTACAGATGTTTTAAGGATGTTAAGAGTGTTAAGAGTGTTAAGAGTGTCAAGCATGTGACATCATAGTGCAGATGAACACAGTGATGTCCTACGGACAGTTTAAAGATGGCCGCCCACTTTTGACATGCACTAAAGAGGAGCAGCTTTATGTTATGTTTTTTGTTTTTGTTTTAATCAGTGAAGGGGTGAAACCTATAGAAATCCATGGTGAATGAAGGTCCAGTATGGTGATACATGCCTGTCAGTCCAGAATGTGTAAGAGGGGAGTACGAAGTTTCAAAACAGTGACTTCTGTGACAGACTGTTCATGACCGGGTCAGGCACACCACGTAGTGACCCCATAGCCGATTCCAGCCGTTGAACGCCTCAAACAGGAACACTGCCGATTGACTTTGAGTGACATTGTCGCACATGTTGACATCAGTCAAGGTTCAGCACACCACATCATCCATGATGTGCTACAATATCACAAAGTGTCTGCAAGGTGAGTGCCACAGCAGCTTATTCCAGAATTGAAGCAACGATGCACTGATGATTGTCAAGAACTTTTGCAATGCTTTGAAGCAGAAGGTGAATCAAGAATTGTTACTGGAGATTAAACCTGGTTCACTACCACCAGCCAGAAATGAAGATAGCGAGCCAGGAAGGGTGCTATCCCTCCTCACCGAAACCAAAGAAGCTTTGACGCAGCCATCTGCAGGGAAAGTTGCGCTGGCTCTCTTTTTGGGATGAACGAGGCTTTAATTTAGAGCATTACATGCCAGGAGGGAAAAGTGTCACCAGTGATATGTATACAGATCTCAGGAATCATCTTCCATCCAAAATCAAATCCAAATGATGCGGACTTCTGAGTAAAGCACTTTACCAACGCAGGGGGACTTGGATTTAACACAGTGGTGACTACATCAAAAACTGATACATTTGTTCTTTACATTTTCAGAATATATTCACCAAAAAACATTTCAGGTTTTCATTTGAAGCCCCTTCATATATGCACACTTTTTTAATGTTTAACCGACTCATTATACTAAAACTATTTATACGTATGTACTCTCAGTTTTACTGCAGATGACGTCTGATCAAGTTTTCATTTTCCACATTGTCATTATGACAAGAAGTTATTTTGTTACTTCTTTTAATCCCAATTATCATCCTCATGTGTCATTCCAAAAAGCAAGGACTGATGGTTCGCTATCTCATACAATGACTGTGTTCCATTCTAAATTATGACTGTGGCAAGATAGTTGGAAGATTGACCTGTTTGAGAATGTTTCCATTTTTTAGATGCCTCAATATGGTATTTCTTTCTTCTTGGTGATGACCACAATGTTGATGTTCTTATAGTTTCATTTTTAACTTAGTTGTTCACAATGAACAATCCATTTCTGCCAACTTGCAAGGTTTAGCATTGCTTTGTGAAAGGTTTTTACAATTTTCTTCAATGTAAGTACATACAAATTTAGTAAGATTTTTCTTTTTCACAAATACATGTTTATTGGTCTGCAAGGTGTGGACTGCCTGGCCCTGGGTTAGGATCGGCAAGCCTCTCCCAGGAGGGGTGAAAAGTGAAAATTAGTAGCCTGCCAATGACCCGCAGACTACACAAGTCAACCCCACCTCCACGTGGTGCAGACTGGGAAACCATGACAGCGAGGTCATGGGCTAACGGGGATATGGCTCGCCATAGGGAATGGACTCCCTATGGTCAGATTTTTGTCCTAAACCTGCGACTGGCCTAACAAGCCGGCAGGGAATCTTCATACTACTCGTAGAAAAACTAAGAAGTATAACTACTAAGAAAGCACTTTACAACACAATCTTCCTACCAACTCTATGTTACCAATGCCAAACCTGGACAATGACAGAAAAAGAGAAAAGAAAAATCATAACAACAGAAATGAGATTCCTGAGAAGAATACTCAATGTATCAAGAAGAGATAAGGTCAGAAATGAAGAAATCAGGACTAAAGTGGGGGTTACAGCTGCACTAGATTTTATTAGAAAGCAGCAAGTCAAATGGTTTGGCCATGCAAGTAGGTTCCCAACTAACAGTATACCACAACAAACAATGATGTACAGACCAGAGGGAAACAGAGGAAGAGGCCGACCGCGTAAACGATGGACGCAGGGAATAAGTCCATGGGAATATCGATACATGAAGCCCATAAGCGGGCACTCTCCCGCTGTTTATACTTCACCTCGACACCGCAAGGTAAAAGAGGAACACGAGATGAGATGAGAAACATGTTTATTATTCTTATTTAAAACATGTGTTTCTTCCAATACTCACAAGCTCTTTTTTTTCTGAAGGCAGGAATCAATCAAGTTCCACCAGCACTTAATCTGAAAAGCAGAAATGTCAATGCACGTATCCAACCATGTTGTTACTTAACCCACAGTGAGGTTGACTATATTTTTGTTGATGAAAAATATTCACACAGACTGCTAAAAAAAAAACAATGAATTCTAAAACAGTGTCTGCATTTCTATAGTGTTAGTTCCTTAGTTGCATATCATTTACCCCAAGCATTTCTTGGCTGTTGTGATTTCATGGCAATTTTACATTCAGTAGTTTGCCATTGCTCTCTGAACAACCGCCACTCATACTACTGTATGAAATAATAGCACAAGGCGGTCTGCTTCCAAATCGCCAGCAACTGTGTTCTGAACGTGGTATGTGGGATTACGAATTGCATTTGTAAGCCCTTCACCACAGCGCCGACTCTATAGTGTAGATGTGCATGATATATATTTTCCCATCATTATCTTCATTATGTGTCATCCAGAATAGCACAGGCGCTCAGTTTCTCCACAAACATCCGTCCTTTGTCTTCTTGTAAGTTCACCTGCTGATTGCCTTTCATGCCACTCTGTCAACCCATCCATGGTGTTAATCTCAGTCTCTAACACCCTTGATCTTCCTGTTTTTGCAACTTTCACCACCCTTTCTCATTTCATAACGTGACCAATTAGAGATGATTCCCTTGTCCTAATGTGGATAATCAAATGTCTTTGTGACCTTGTAAAGTTTTTGAAAATATGAATCTTTCTTGTAGCAATATAATGATTTTGTTGCTACTGGAAAAATATATATACTCAAAAGTTCCAAAAACTATGATAATCATGGTGATGAAAGTGACAGATGTGAGTTGTCCATTATTTTGCAATCACTAAAGAACATTAGGGCTTTTGAACTTAAATAATTCAGAAATATTTTTGGTGAGCATTGTGGACAGAGAAGAAGACAAATAGTGACATTCTACAGGAAAACAGCATAAAAGAAAACTTGCTCATAAACCTTGGTAACTGAAATACACTGGTCATCTGAACATCACAGTGGACAGATCATTAATACAGAAGAACAGATGGAACCATGGTCTAATGTATTTAGTTTTAGTGAGCCTTGAATTAGCATGTACGACCGTGCCTCAACCCGATCTGAAAACGAAAGTGATATACTGCGCCACCCCGGCCTGATCCACTGCCCCCCCCCCCCCAAAAAATGGCTATTTAAAGACCATTCATGTTTACGACCTCATTCGTTCATTCAAATGTCACGTGACAATGACACATGCCATCTTAGGTTCTGCAGAAAAGGTTAGCCTAACATTCTATGCATTCTAAGTGATTGGTTGAAATTATCATGACCTTTTAAATAAATTTAATTTGGCAAAAAGTAAGTACCTGGAGTACAACGAAAGGAGACGAAGCCTTGTTACAAACCTTTGAGAACAAAATTTTAAGACGCATCTTTGGACCCATTAGGGATACACAAAGTGGAGAGTGGAAAAGAAGAAGTAACAAAGACATTTATGATCTGTTTAAGTCCCCGCTAATCACTGGTATCATGAAGGCTAATAGACTACAATGGCTGGGGCATATAGAAAGAATGGAAGATAATAGAGAAACAAAACTCGCTTACACTCAGGAAATAAATGACCGTAGACCCCGAGGTAGACCAAGAAGGCGGTGGAGAGATAATACATGTACAGACCTGCAAGCACTTGGAATCAACGACTGGCAAGAGAAGGTCCACCAGAGAGACGAATGGAGACGGATTGTATTTGCAGCAAAGAACCTCAATGGCTCGGAACGCTGAAGAAGAAGAAGAAGAAGAAGAAAAAGTAAGTATTTTATATTCTAGAGCTTGTTTACTTAATTGTACCATATTTTTAGATGGATATTCAATTTTGCACCCATTTTTATATATGTTAAGAGAGTTTCAATGCTGATATTGCTTGATATGTCATAAAAAAACCATATTTCTGCCGGATGTTATTTTATCTTTGTGAATGGAACTCCAAGATGGCGGCTGCTGGCCGTGGAAACTTTTAACGCTCAAATTGTGCAATTTTAACTACTAAAGTTAAAGAGAATACAAGTTTAAAGATCATTAATAATTTATTTGTACACTTGTACTATTTTTATATCATTTAACATGGCAGAACATATATTTGAGGTCAGTTTTCATATCAGTCTATGGCCCGTTTGAGACAATTTCGTAAGGACTGGTAGCATGGAGATAATGGTCACACTGAAGTGCTCCAAAAAGACAGGATTAATGAGAATATTTTATCCCGAGACAACTTCACAAAAATGTGAATATCTCCACTTAGAATTGACACACAGGCATCAATGAGGTACCATTAAATTTGGTTTTTCAAGGCCTATCTATCTGTTGTGGTCTCATTAGTAAATACTCAATTTTAAAATCATGATAATACCTACTTGAATGGGGTAGTTTGATTAGCAATGTCAGTTACCGAACTTGGTTAGTATGGGGGGGGGGGGGGAGAGGCATAAATTTGTTTCCCGGGAGATTTTTAGCGACCCTCCAGTCACTTCCGGTTTTTAGCCTCGTCTCGTGTGATTCGATGTATTCGAAATCAACGTGGCACGATGTCGCGGGAAACAACTCTAATAGTTGCAGTAGTGGTCTGTCTGTTAAACTGAGAAACTTTCTTCTCTTGAATTTCTTGAAGTTTATTCATCTTCAGTAAGCTAATTTGTCCTATAACTCTTGTATTTTAAACCAACCTTGACCTTTTGCTGCATTTTTGAATTCTCCATACAATTTTACACATATATGAAGAGTTTCAAACAATCATGTCTTTCAATAGCGTTCAGGAAAAGATAGTTAGCACAACCATAAAAATGAGATATTGCAGTCATAACACAAAATTCAAGATCGCGGCGCCCATACAATCGTACTAAACTATAGCGGACCTGTATTTATTTATAATTAGAACTAGCAATTTAACCCTTTACAGGGCAGACGTCTGTCTGTTTTTTAGCCCTGAACAGGCAAGAATTTTCAGGTTCGGTAAAATTTTGGGTTACGTCAGTAAAAACATCACATATAAGGTGTTAGTCAATAGATTTTAGTGAAATAAACAACAAAATGAAGGAAAAAGCATGCAGATTATTTTACTCATGCAAATGTTGCCAGTAATCCACACACGAACACAAACATTTATAAAATACAACATATTGTTTGTGATTGTGAGTCATTTATACGGCAATTTACAAACACATTTTCAGACTCAGAATCACTTTCCTTAAAGTCTGACTCATGACTGCTAACGCTGATCACTGATATCTAGCTCTGATTAATAGTCAATTTCGTGCCCTTCAATGTCACTTAAATTGAACCCAGCGAAATCTCTGCTATCACTTGAAGAATCATCGAAATCCATTTTGAAATACAAAGCGTAAAACCCCCAAAAACTATTTTTAAAAATCTGCTCAAATTCAAAGTACACGCTTGCAAATGGCGGCCACGTTGTCAAGCTATCGGCGAAACTGAAAGTAGACAATCAGAAGCCTCGGAAAGCCGTGAGATCGTGTTTTTACAATGCTTAGTATTCATGGGCGTTTTCCTGTCCATGGGTAAAGCCGTGTTCGGCTGCTACGCCCGGTAAAGGGTTAACTACTAAAATTAAATAGAATACAAGTTTCATTTGCAGCAGTAATTTATCTTGTACTTGTAGAATTTTTCAGCATTTGACATGACTGAAAATAATTTTGAAAGCCAGTTTTCAGACCCATCTGTAAACCTGTTAGTGTAAGGAGTACTTTTTTTCTAAGCAGCGCAGCAGTACATAATTATTTAAACGAAGCGACTATTTGCAATAGAATTGCAAATATAAAAAAGAATTATATTCGCAGTAGAAGTAGGTTACGTGATTATTCCTATGCGTGTAGCTATATTATAAATTTGTGTTGATGCATTAACGTGTCCTCAGTAGCGTAGTAATAAGTGTCTCCGCCTGTCACACGGGAGCTCAAGGTTCGATTCCTCGTCGGTAAAGTAATTTTTTTTTTTCATTTTCAGCAAATACGTACAAATATTAAACATTAGGAACTAAAATATAGAACTGAGAAACTCGAAGCATGTGAATAAAGTGTGATGATCGAGACATATTACTGTCAGCTTGGACCAGAATTATCAGGACATACAAAGTAGGACGGTAACGTAAACAAACATGGATGCCTGTAACAGTAAGTGAAAGTGTACAGAAATGAAAGTTAACAATTCTTGAACTCGCCTAGGGACACAATTATTTGTTGGGATCGTTATTTGTATTGGGGATACCAGTTCTGGAAAATTATTCTGGATATTTAAACAGGACTAATGTAATGTAAAAATAAAACTGGATGCTAGAAAAAGGGACAGAAGTAAGAAGAAGGGCGATTCATTAAAAATTACGGAGAATTCGGCAGAATTAAACTCGCAACAGTGACCATTCCTATTTAAATGAACCACCTTCTTAGATTTCTTAATGGCTCAAACTAAAAACTAGTGAGCAGACGCTGAGACATGTTTGTTACTTCCCGCAATTGTTCTTCTTTTCGTTCATCCGGAGTGTTTTTTTTCAGATGTGATTGCGGTGTGTCTGTTATGCGCCCTTGGGCCGAAACCCGTAGGCCAACACATCGACTTTAGCGTGCTGTTTTGATTAGGTAGCATTCCTGGGAGACTCTCACTTTTGTGGTGCCATCTACAACCATGCTGGCCAAGTTAGAACGGTCGAAGACAACGTTCATCCCTCAAAGGAAGGCAGGGACAGTCCATAGCATTTTCCGCCATCCAAGGTTGCTTCCATAGTTGCAGGGCCGACACATAACGCCCTGGTTCTGGGCTAGCAGAGGGAATCGTCACGTCCTGCTCATGGCTGCTTTAACTCCTCACTTCAATATATTGGTCATTTCATTTGCCCCGGGCCATTCCCGCACAAACCAGACAGGTTTGCAGACGGTATCCACTCAGCGAGTTTTCGGACATGTGCTTGTCGTTGCGCCCGTCAGAGCTGTTCCAGGCACGACAGACATTCGGAAAACTACCTAGTCAGAGCTGTTCCGAACAAGAGCGGCATTCGGAAACTAGGTAGTCAGAGCTGTTCCTAGCACGAGAGACATTCGGACGAGACATTTCACTCGGACGTAAATGCGTAGTGTCAATTTTTAGTTTGCCACCCGTAGGACGACACTTCCGGCGGGCATTTTTTAATGAGGTTAGCCTTCCTCGGGTTTCGAGACTCTTGTTTCGGCTTCCACACAGCAAGCTTTCGCTTCGGGCTGCCACGTAATGGATTCGCAAGACAGGCGTTCCATTTCGTGTCAACGAGACAATTTTCCACCTTTGACTACACTCACTCCATGAGTGTGGTTACAGACTATCGGACGTCTGCGAGACGTGCGACCGAGGTGTTTTTCCACCTTTTGTACTCACTCACGAGGTAGGCTATATGTGCCCGAGGTTATGCCCGGACTGAGATTTAGGGATCGTTTGCCTGATTTTGACTGCTATCCTCAGTCTTACCTGCAGAGCAGCAGGTTGTGTCTCTCTTAATCTGGTCCCTATCCCACGAGCCGTCCGATATGTAGTTTTCACCCATTGGCAAGCACATGGGGTCGATGGGACACGCAAGCTCCCCCACCACGGCAAGGTGGAGACACATCAGGGGAGCTTCCCGCAATTCTATTGCAAATATAATTTTTCTCTATTTGCAATTCTATTGTGAATAGAGCCTCCTTTATTTAAATTTAAATACAATGCTGTAAAATAAGTTTTTTTTTTTTTTTTAATTTATAGAGCACAAGTAGAAATAAATTATTAGTGAAAGTGTCTGCTTAATTTATGCAGCAGTTACAAACTTACTTACTTACATTAATGCATATTTAATCAACAAAAGAAAGATGTCGCAATCAGTGATTACATTAAGACAATGTGAGTACATTTTTATGAATTATTCTTCACTAACGATGAACATTTCACATGACATTTAATATAAAAGGGCAGCTATTTATAACTGTTAATTAGGTCACAGCACATCCAATCGAAAAGTCTTAAAAGTCAAGTGCATTTTTCTTGGAGACTCAGAGACCCTCGTGCTTTCTGCGATGCTTTTGGCAGGCCAACCTGCGGAACGAGACCGAGCCATATGGGATAAAAACCGGTGCAATGAAGTCAATCATCTCAATCCTGTCGACATTCTATCGAAAGAGGAATGTGACTTTTAGTTTCCTGTTACCAAAATGCACAATAAAGTATACATCTTATCAGGTTTGTTAGCGATGTGACAGACTTTTAATGAATAATAAACAATTGGCGGCAATTTTCATTGTTAATTAGGTCATGGCACATCCTATCGAAAAATAGATAATACGTCAAGTTAGGCCTTGCCACCCCAGACACAATGATATATGGTACTATTAGCGAGCCCTATGATCAATTTAATTTTGAGTATTTACAAATGAGACCGCGACAGTAGATAGGCCTTGAAATTCAAAATCTAATGGTACCTCAATGATGCCTGATGTCACTTATAACCTTATAAGTGAAGATATTCACAATTTTGTAAAGGTGAGACGAGTTGCGATTTTTCATGCTATACACCCTTAAGTGGAACTCTCCAGTGTGTCCGATTAACTCCACAAGCGAGTATGCGTGCGAGATTGTCTCAAACGGTCGTATGAAAACTGACTTCAAAAATATAAAAATATGTTCCGTCATGTTAAATGATTACAAAATAGTACAAGTATACAAATAAATTATTAATAATCTTTAAATTTGTGTTCTTTTTAACTTTGGCTGGTGGGGAATTGTGTGGTAGGGGATTAGGTTAAGGCATGTGTGGGTGGGTGGAAGTTGTATGTGTGGGTGGTGGGGTGTGTGTGAGTGGATTGGGGATGTATGGGTGGTTACGGAGATGTGTGTGTGTGTGTGTGTGTGTGTGGGGGGGGGGGGGGGTAGGGACATGTCAGTTGGTGGGGATGTGTGTCTATGGTTTGGGGATGTGTGAGTGGATGTGCGATGTGTGGGTTGGTGGGGGATTGTGTGCATGGGTGGGGAATATGTTGTCGATGGAGATGTGGCTGGGGGATGGGTGGTTTGAGGTGTGGGTGGGGAGAGGATGTGTGGGTTAGGATGTGGATGGGCGTGGGATGTGTGGGTTGGTGGGGGAATGTTTGTGGGTGGCAAGTGTGTTTTGGTTGGGGGATCAGGTGAGGGCAGTGTGTGTGGGTGGGGGGATGTGCGGGAGGGGGATGGGTCGGTTGTTGGGGTATGTATGTGTCCCTTGGTGCGCGTGTGTATGGGTAGGTGGGGGGGTTGTGTGGGTGGGGTGATGTATGGATAGGGGGGAGATGGGCTTCATAACATGGTAATTAGCCTTGTTTATGTTTACAACATTCATTTCACAATGTTTATTTTTCTTCCTATGTAAATTTATAATGCTCTTGATGAACAAAAGACGAGTGATTGGAAGGGACGAATGTAAGACGGGCCTGCGCGCCCAATTTGTGACCCTAATAAAGTTGATTTGATTTGATTTGATTTGATTTGGTAGGTTAAATCGCACGTTTTGTGTGTTGAAAAGTGTAGCGCAATCGATATGCGCGGCCGTCATGACTCGTGGGTTTCCAATTCACAAAGTCACATCTTCGCAGAAAATCTCTTTTTCAAGCACAATTCGAGCAAGTTTAGCGATGAAACAGGGGCAATATTTTATATGGCAATTAAAATTTACATTAAACAAAGACATCTATTGGATTCATTGATTCCAATACGCGATCAATCCGCTGCCTCTGTCAGATGCGCTCCCTGGCAGTCGGCAGCTCGCACATATCCATAGAGCACACTTTTTTTCACAAATTTCCAGTTTCTTAGTTCTATATATTTTAGTTCGTAATGTTTAATAGTTTCTATTATATCACCTAATAATTTTGTGAAAATTTTTTTCTTTTAATGCCCAGCCGGGAACAGAACCCAGATCTCCCGCGTAACAGGCAGACTGGTTACAACTACGCTGACGAGAACACAATGATTGTTCCACAAAGATATTTATATAGTCAAGCCGCCGTTTTGGGTTTCATGATCGTAACATCTTTGCCTGTTCTTCAACCATAATTAAAGCAAGTTTAGCGTGAAACTTTCAAAATTTCTGAAAAATTTGATGCAGAATTCGAAGATCCATCTACAATTGATGATTTTCTATTGAAAGCGGCAGAAAAAAATTATTTACAGTTCAGTTTGCCGTTTTCATTTTTCTCCGTGTGCGAGGTTGGTCTCAACCAAACGGGTCATAGGTGGATTATGAAAACTGACTTCAAAATTATGTTCCGTCATGTTAATTGATTAAAAAATAGTACAAGTATACAAATAAATTATTAATTATCTTTAAACTTGTGTTCTCTTTAACTTTAGTAGGTCAAATCGCTCGTTTTGAGTTTTGAAAAGTGAAAGTGTACATGCCATGCCGATCGGTATGCGCATGCGCAGTTGCCGTGGCACATGGCCTTGCGTTTCCCCATTCACAAAGACATGCTTCGCAGAAAATGTTTTTCATACACATCGGGAGCAATTACAGCGATGAAACTTTCCAGATAAATTTAAAATTGTATGCAGAATTCAAAAATACATATATAATTGAGGTAGTTCTAATTAAAGTGCCAGAATAGTGTTACAAAGTGCACATGCCAATCCGATCAATATGAAAACACATCTTCGCAGAAAATTTTGTTTTCATACATATCGGAAGCAATTACAGTGATGAAACTTTCCAGATATATTTAAAATTGTATGCAGAATTAAAAAATACATATATAATTGAGGTAGTTATATTTAAAGCGCCCAAAAAAAATTAATTACGGTAAGTATGAAATATATTCTTATTTACATAATTGGTCACGATGATGTCAACCAATCACTGTGCACGGAATATTGGGCAAACCATTCCTTGAAAACCCCGGATAACGTGTGTTATTGTCACGTGAGATTTGAATAAATGAATGACGTCAAAAGAATGCATGGTCGTAATTAGCGAACTGGGAGACACGGTGAATCATGGCGTTATGATTCCGTACATCCCCTCTGCCGTGTGTCCACCTTGACGAGGTAGAGGGGCTTGTGTGTTCCAATGACCCCAAGAGATATGCTGGCGGTAGCACAGCTACTGGTAGGGTCACCCATGTCGGACAGGTCAAGGGAGAGGGACCAGACCACGCAACACACAAACCTGCTACCTTGTAAGTAGACTGGGGACAGTCAAAGGCTAGGGAAAGCATCCCGAAAAATGCTTGTCCCATCAGGCGGTGATAGTGCCGGGCCCCCTGCCTCGAGGGGTCCACACATGACTACTGGTGGTGACCTTCCCATGTGCTGTGGAGTGAAGGCACAGAGGAGTAGGTTAAGAGCTATTGACCAAACACCACGGACACTCAACATACTACAGTGGAATGCCGAAGGAGTTTATAACAAGAAAGTCTCCCTAACACAGCGTCTTCATAAAGATAGAATAGATGTGGCATGCATTCAAGAGACACACCTCAACGCCAATCGCAAATTCTCAGTCAGAGGATATCAGGCCACACGTTTTGACCGCGAAGGACACAAAGGAGGAGTTCTAATACTCACACGAAATATAATACCTTGCAGCGAAGTATCTGTGATCTCTGACAACCAAACGGAAATTATAGGTGTTGATATAATGATAAAGGACGTGAAAATAAGAATCTACAATCTGTATAGCCCAGCAGATAAGGACCTTACACTCTCAAACATGAAAATAACTGACACAAACTGCATTATTGTCGGAGACTTTAATAGCCGTTCAGAAAGATGGGGATACCCAGAGATTGACAAAAGAGGAGATGAAGTGGAGGACTGGGAAATAGACTCAAATCTCCATCTACTCAACAAAGCGGATGACACACCAACCTTCTACTCCAGAAGATGGTTTACCACTTCTACTCCAGACTTAGCTTTCTGCACAGGAGACATCCTCCACAAAATCGATCGCCATGTGCTTGACCAATTAGCAGGTAGTGACCAGAAACCTATCAAGCTTGTGATGAATATGGAGTATGTTCCTCAGGAGCAAAAGCCTTTGCCCCGGTGGATTTACAAACGAGCAGACTGGGACAGATTTGCCATACTATCAAACAAATATTGTGAAAACATTTGCCATACTATCAAACAAATATTGCATAAACATAAATACACGATATAGCAACATGAAGCAAATGGTGGAAAGTCTAAACAGAGCAATAATACAGGCGGCCACTGAGTCTATTCCAAGAGGAGCGAGGAAAAATTACAAACCATACTGGACTGAAGAACTACAAATTTTGGAGGACAAAGTTGAAGATGCCAGGAAGACAGCAGAGAGAGAACAAACAACTGAAGCGAACATCTCTCTCAAAGCCATCTCAGCAAAATATAAAAGAACAGTAAATCAAACAACATGAGATTCTTGGAGGGAAAAAACAGAAAACCTGAACTTTGACAGGAACGGAAACAAACTATAGAAACTAGTGAAAGCCATGAACAATGAAGGACCTAGAAACAAATAAATAACAATTAAACAAGAAAATGCCTTGCTTACAGGAAAAAAGGCTGCAAATGTACTAATGGAACACTATGCCAGTGCAAGCCACACTGATATTACTATCGAACAGAAGAAAGCAATCAAAGACAAACAGATACATCATAGTAATACAGAGACAGCAGCAGAATATATGATGGCAAATCTAACAATGGAAGAAATGGAACGAAATGAATACCCTAAAAAAGAAGAAATCACCAGGAAAGGATGGAATCACAAATGAAATGCTAATAGGACTAGGCACTAAGGCAAAAAAGAAACTACTAGCAGTCCTAAATTACAGCTGGAAGAGAGGAATAGTCCCACAGGCATGGAAGAAAGCTATACTAATACCAGTCCCAAAGAAAGGAAAAGACCTGGAAGAACCAAATGGCTATCAACCTATCAGTCTACTTAGCTGTGTAGGAATATTAATGGAATGTATTATCAATGGCAGGCTAACATGGCATCTGGAAGAAAACCAACTCTTAACACCACACCAAGCAGGATTCCGAAAGTACAGATCCACTGATGATCAAATAACCTATATAGTTCAGGAAATAGAGGATGCCTTCCAAGAGAAAAAGCACACACTAGTGGTCTGGATAGATTTAGAAAAAGCATTTGATAAAGTATGGAAGGAAGGACTGAAAGTAAAACTGCAAAAAATGCATGTTTGTGGGAAAATGTATAAATGGATCAGCCACTACCTTGAGAACAGAACTGCCAGGACAAAAGTGCAAGGACAAACCAGCAAAATGATGCTGTTGTAGCAAGGTGTCCCCCAAGGAGGAGTTCTTTCACCAACATTATTCCTAGCATATATAAATGACATCACAGAAAATTTTCCAGCCAGAGTACACACATCCTCCTTTACAGATGACCTAGCCATATGGACATCTGAAGAATATATTAGTACAGCTAACAGCAGAATACAGCAAGCCTTATTAGCGCTAGAGGACTGGTCAAAATCATGGCTAATGAAGATAAGTGAGAAGAAAACAACATGCACAGTGTTCTCCCTCTCAAATAAAACTCAGCAACCTAAGCTGGTATTGAATGGAAAAATATTGCGCCATGAAGAAAATCCAAACTATCTAGGAGTCACCTTTGATCGTCGCTTGACATGGAAGACACAGGTTGAGAAAAATCTAACAAGAGCAAGACAAAGAATGGCAATCATGAAAAAGCTTACTGGTACAACGTGGGGAGCAGATGAGAAAGTTCTCAAGAAGTTATATACTGGACAGGTGAGGCCAGTACTGGAATATGGCATTGCAGCTTGGGCAACAGCAGCTAAGTCAAACTTTAACAAAATAAGTAGAGTCCAAAATCAAGGAATGTGAATCATAACTGGAAGCCTGAAGACAACACCTGTTAATGAATTAGAAAAGATCACTTGGTTACAACCAATGCAGGAAAGAAGAGATAGCAGAGCCCAGCAACAAGCTGAAAAATTTAGGAGATTGACAGACCACCCTATGTATAGCAGATTTAATGGTTTTGGAAAGGGAAGACTAAAGCGTAGCAACTGGAAAACAAAAGATTAGGGCAGATCCTATACTTAACATATCAACAGTCAAACCCATTTACAATGCAGACATGTTCCCAGCTTGGAGACAGCAGCAACTGCCTAAGATGATAGAAAACATTCCTGGTATTGAGAAAAAGAACACTCAGAATGAAACTGAAAGAAGAAAAATAACCCTGAACTACATAAAAGAAAATTACCCAAGCAGCAATTGGACCCATGCATATACAGATGGATCAGCCAAAAATTCAATAGAAAATGGAGGAATTCTCCTAAATTTAAAAAATGGAGTGAAAAAAACACGGTCAGTGGCAACTGGAAAATTTTCAAGTAACTTCAAAGTGGAGGTAGAGGCT
Source organism: Cepaea hortensis (assembly GCA_963921405.1). Lineage (NCBI taxonomy): Eukaryota > Metazoa > Mollusca > Gastropoda > Stylommatophora > Helicidae > Cepaea > Cepaea hortensis. The sequence continues at coordinate 97,985,415 of OY992887.1, read as the reverse complement.
TTGAAAACTGCAGCAGAGATGCTCTTGATGGAGGAAAATAAAGAGAAGCAAATAGCTATCTTCACAGATGCAAAGTCAGCTGTCTCAATACTGAAGAGCAAAAACAGCACAGAACTAGCTGACCTAAGAGCATCACTCCATGGTCTATGCCAGAAATCCAAAAAAGTTGTAATATAGTGGATCCCATCACATTGCAGTATACCTGGAAATGAAGAGGCTGACAGACTAGCAAAAGAGGGCGGACGACTACCACAGCCTGACATAGACATAACCTATAATGAGGCAAAGAGGCTTATAAAAAGCACTTAAAGAACCAAATGGGAATCAGAGCATCCAGGCCACCAGAAGGATGATGCACATTACAAACTCGACCGAAGAGAACAAGTAGTAATTTTCAGACTCCGCACAGGACATAACAGGCTGAAATACCACTTGTTCAATAAACTAAAGATAGGAGATACTGATGAATGTAATTGTGGGACTGGTAAAATGACAGCTAAACATTTGCTGCAGGAGTGCCCAATATATGCAGAACAGAGAAAGATATTTTGGCCCACACCTGCTTCATTTGAGGACAAGCTCTATGGAGATATCAACAAGCTCAAATTGACTGCAGCTTACTTTAACTACATTCAGGTTGACATCTAAAAATGCATGAAGAAGTATTTAGACTGCCACACTTCATACCAAAGGCATGTCGGTTACAAAAGTGACCCAGAGGCATGAAATGGAATATTGCTTGGATAGCAAATCCATTACGTGGAAAGTCCGAATCAAAAGCTCACTGTGTGGGCTTCATAAAAAGGTGGAAAAAGTGTCCTAGTGGCATGAAATGGAATATTGCTTGGATAGCAAATCCATTGTGTGGAAAGTCCGAATCGAAAGCTCACTGTGTGATGTCATCTGCAGACTGCATTCTTCTGGTTTCCGGAAGAACAGCCTATGGTGAATGGAAGGCCCAATATACGGAAGTGAGGCTAAGCAGCCATGTACAGGACGTGACGATTCCTTGGGTGAGCCCAGTACCAGAGCTCTGTGTGTCGGCTCTGCAAGTATGAAAGCCTCCTTGGATGGCGGGGAATGCCCATGGTCTGCTCCTGCCTTCCCTTGGGGGCTGACCAGGATGTCCTTGGCTGTTGTATATGGGCCAGCTGGGTTGGGGGATAACACCACAACAGTGAGAGTCAAACGTCCTAAGAAACCTCCGAGAAGGTTAACCCGGTCAACAAATGCCCGCAGAAGTCGGATGTGTCGGCCTAATGGAGCAAGAACGCAGCTCTGCTGTAAACAGGCACAAAACGCAATCACATCCGAAAAAAAGTCCGGATGAACGCAGAAGAAGATTACGTACATGATTTCGGTTTTCATTTCCGGTCGCGGCACGATGGAACTCGCTAGTACTATGTTGTCCGTTTAAAAATAAACAAGCCATTGTAATAGAAGGCAAAAGTATTTATAGCCCAATTTATTGGGCTGCGATCAGCTAGCTGTGTTCAATTTACTAAGATACCTTTTTTACACTTCCTGATTGTAGTTTAATAATATTGCTAGTTTGATTCCTTTGGCGAGATAAAAATATTAACAATGTACTAATAGTAATAGCTAGATTCAATCCGATTCAGAAAAATAAGTGCCCACCTTACTCAACCTGCTTTCTCGGCCACTGTTATCAACTATCATAATCAAAGTGCCGTGGCATATGATGTGTTCTTAGATTCGCTAGACGTGTATTTTCACCGTTGTCTGCATTAGGTTTCCGGTGGAGTCGTTGCATTTTCTTATTCCACTTTTACATATTTTATACAAATGTAAACCCGGAACATTTGAGCATGTCATGAGAAGCAAATGATATGGAACAAATGAAAAGAAGCTGCGGCTGCAGCAGGATATAACAATAATACAGTTTAGTTTAATTTAGTCGATGGATCATCATGGCACACGAGTGTAACCCATAAGTGCTCCGTTCTCCTCCTAACTCAAACCTGAGTCTGGAGAAACTCAGCTCAGTGCACGAATTCCGTAGCACCGACGAGGATCCTGATTTGGGTAGATTTTTAACTCAAAATTTTGCCCGGGCAGCGCCATTCATTAGGCTACTCTTTTTCGATTTCCAACTGCCAAGGGATTTTTTACGTGCGCAACAATACACACTTTCGTCCGATCTCACTACCCAAAGACCAAGGGAAATGTTATTAGTATTACTAGAAGTCCACGTGAAATAAATCCCGGAGCTTGAACCCGGGACCTCTAGCACTTCCCCCCCCCCCCTCCAATACTACATGAAATGCAAACGTCTGTGTTTAGTATCTCTTCTGTTCGCAGGAGCTAAATGTACCTAATTTAATTGTTTTTTCATGAGAAGCATAAGCTGCATTTCAGAAAATTAAATGTATCTTATCAAATCTTATGCAATAAGTCACTATCATTGAATGTAAGAAAGAGTGCTGAAATGCTATATATATATACTAGCTGACCCGGCCCGGCTTCGCCCAGGTCCTGGAGGGGATCTATCTATCTATCAGTCTGTCTGTCTGCTTGTTTGTCTGTCTGTCTGTCTGGCTGACCCGGCCCGGCTTCACCCAGTCCCTGGTGGGGAGCATCTCATTTAATTCATATAAGTAGTCATATAAGCTCTCCCGTTCCCGACTATCTGTCTGTCTGTTTATCTGTCTGTCTGTCTGACCCGGCTTCACCCAGTCCCTGGTGGGGAGCATCTCATTTAATTCATATACGTAGTCATATAACCTCTCCCGTTCCCGACTATCTGTTTGTCTGTCTGTCTGTCTGTCCCGGTCCGGCTTCACCCAGTCCCTGGTGGGGAGCATCTCATTTAATTCATATACGTAGTCATATAAGCTCTCCCGTTCCCGACTGTCTGTTTATCTGTCTGTCTGTCTGACCCGGCCCGGCTTCACCCAGTCCCTGGTGGGGAGCATGTCATTTAATTCATATAAGTAGTCAAATAAGCTTCCGTTCCCGACTATCTGTCTGTCTGTCTACCTATCTGACCCGGCGTGGTTTCGCCCAGCTCCTGGCGCACAGTAACTTAAAAGAATGTCCTTCCACACACCATTCATTATTTTTAATGAAAACAGTTTTTAATCACCGACATGACAGTTGATAAGTTCTGTAAGCAGAAAAAGATGGGTTACAATGTTATGCATCATGCATTATTTTTATGCAAACTTTGAAAATGCCTTAACAATTATATCATTATTTATTATAACTCACATGCTTGAAAATAACTATAGACAAAGAGTTTAACAATAGTGCAAGTAGGTCCAACAATATGACTATAAAATATATAGAAATGTTATTAAAAGTTATGCCCCTTAATATAACTTTTCTAGAGTGAAGTCCCCCTGCTATATAGACATTATATAGTGAAAATGGAAAAGTAAATGTTATTAAATAAGTAGAAGATTTTACATTAAGAAATTATTATAGTCGGTTGCACAGGAATGAAAGGAAGACGTGTAGAAAATTTCATCTCAATCGGATGTACCGTTATCGAACGCATCCAAGACCCACAAACCCACAAACACACAAACATACACTCTGTTTTATAGATATAGATATAGAACCTGTTTTGCTCTGTGGGGTGAATCTTGGCATGTAAATAAAAAAATTAGGAAGACCTTGGAAGCAACGGAGATGTGGTTTCTTAGATGAGACGAATATTGCGAATTCCTTGGCCCATGGTCTGAAAGAGGTTAAGGGAAATTGAACATGGATACAACAATTAGAAAGAGACAAACGGCTTTTGGTCATATGGTGATAAGAGAGGCATTGGAGAACATCGTGATATCTGGAAAGATCAATGAGAGGCAGACCAAGAGAAATGATGCTGGATGGACTGAGACATGGAGGAATATCATCAGCAGAGTTGATCCAAAACATCAAAGACCGAGATATGTGGAGAGACATGAACACCTTCGCCAGCTGGCAGGGCTCTTGGTGATGATGATGATGATGATGATGATGATGATGATGATGATGAGAAGGGGAAAGCTTGAGTATGTAGTCGCAGTGTGAAAGTTGGAGAGGGAGAGGCAGGGGGAGACTAAGAGAGACCATGCTGGACGTTTTGACAACATGACATGGAGAAACATCGATGATTCGTAACACATGAGACTGAAGGCTGTGGATAGACATGATCACCAATGCCACACAGCATGGATTATAAAAAGAAATCCGAAACCGAGGCAAAAATTAAAACACGCGTTTTTGGTATAAATTTAAAACGTTATTCGCTTGTCATTTAAATGACGTCGCAATCAACCCCATAATTTTATTGGCTGTTTGGGATTTACTAGGTAAATTGTACGCTGAGCAGCTTGCCATTGCTTTCTGAAATGCCGATGACTATACCATCTAAATCAACGCAAGGCAGTCTGCTTCCATAACAGATAAATGTGAACGTAATTTTTTTACAAACCATGCAACTGAAATTGAATATTGTGCTCATTGCCCTTAATGTGTTCCAAATGTTGCTGTTATGGAGCCCGGGGAGCAGAGTTGGGGTGAGCGCCCAACTTTGCATAAATACCCCATGGCTCGTGCATTCACCACCTCTAAAGCAAAAGTCAAACTCATGGCTTTCTCGTGACGGAACTGTTTTAACTAACAGGAGAAGGGGCAGAGGCGAGTCTATGGCGCCGAATAATAACCAGAACGCTCTAGACATCTAAATTCTTGTAAGACCACAGTCTGCTCTTGCAAAGGAAAGGTGTTGAAGACGGAGGCAACCAGCCAGGAGGCGCACCACAGAAATCATCATACCACGCAATTATGCCATGAAATACTGCTAAATGTTATGGTGCTAGCCCTGCTTTGTGCCCCCAGTCAGGTGCAGTGCCGGGCCCTATGCCTCGAAAGGGCCCAACCAAAACAACTGGGGGGGGGGGGTCCTTCTAAGATGTCCTGTGGAGCCAGGGGACATGAGAATAGAGCGCCTGGCCATACCAATCAAAGATTAAAAATAATGCACTAGAATGCGGAGGTAGTCGGCATCAAAAACAACAAAAATAGAACTAGAAAACACCTTGGACCAAAAAAAAAAGTAATCGTATGTTGCTTGCAAGAAACTCACCTCAACGAAAATATAGCCTTCAGAATCAGAGGCTACCAATGTTACCGATCTGACCGACATGGCAGGCGAAAGGGTGGGATACTACTAACCCTTGCAAACTGCTTCCCCAAATTAAATTTACATGGAAGGGGCTGAATATCAGACACTTAAACTTAAGACAGGCAATACAGACCTACATCTGATCAATTACTACTGTCCAAGTGACCGTCCACCGGCACTAGACACACTACCATTAAAAGAAAAAATGATTGTGTGTGTGGCGATTTCAAAAGCTACAGTAGTAATGTAAGGAGGAGAGTACCTGTTTTTGTGGTCGGTGGATGTGGCTGTAGTTGTGGCTGTGGCTTGTGGCTTCAGTGTTGGTGGCTTGTGGTTGGTAGTTGTTGGGCGATAACTAGGTCATAGCTAAGGGAGATGATTTTAAGAAAAGACAACGTGCATGTTTCTAAGGGCAGATAACTATTGAGTGGGTTTATAATATTTTAATTAATAATAAAAAATAAAAAGGCCGGCGCGTGGTGAGTGAGTGTGGGCGTAGCTAGATAAGTGCTCCCGAACACTATCAGCATACAGTTTCAGGGCATTAAATGAAAACCCTTAAAAATAAAGATAGGTGGTATTACTGGTTATAGTGGGTGTGGCTTAGTGAAATTCGTTTTTAAGGGGTGGTTAGCAGTTATTAGTTTTCTGTAGAGGGTGGTAGTTGTTATACACTATCATCATATGGGTTGCAAATGAAAACCTTAAAAAAGTTATAAACACGATAGTGACTTATTGCATAAGATCCTTTTCACGTTCTGAAATACAACTTTTGTTTGCCCCTATTCTGTTCTTAATCTCTTTTGTTTACGTTCTATTTGATGTTATAAATGTCACTGGATATATAAAATTATCCATCTAGATAAGAATTTTCTATTCTATTTTGATCTTTCTATTACTTTTTGTAATGTATATGTTGCCCTTTTTGTAACTTTTCCTTCTATACATCCATAATGCTCTTCATTAATTTTCGTTTTTATTGTCTTTCTTATTCTTCCCATTATAATTCTGAGTAGAATCATAGTTTTATAGACATTTGTAAAGAAGGTCGTTTGCCGTAGATTTCCTTCTTAGCAGTGACCATACTGGTCGATGACCATATTCATTGCTTTTGCTTTGACCATATGCAGCCAGACTATGGAAGGCATGGCAGTAAGTACAGCAATAACATGGCTCGAGACACAGACATGCAATCGGGCTTGTATCCTTAGTGACTCAATGAGTATGCTCAGGAGGATAGAGATGGGGGTGGGTCCGAAGAGAGTGGCTGCTGTCTCTGGAGCCGTCTCGGCTGGCAAAGATTAGTTTCATCTTCGTGCCAAGGCATGCGGACGTACAAGGGAATGAGCAGGCTGACATGCTTGCAGATAGAGCTACTGTGGAAAGTGGACGAGCCATGGACCAGGCTGACATTCTGAATGCTCTATAAGAAGTAATTCTTTTACGAAAACCAAGCGTTGACTAAGAATCTACAACTATGGTCAGGCTGTAAGAACAGCAAGTTAAAAGAGGTGTGACCAAACAAGAACATTACGCAGGAAGCCAAAGAAGAGTAATAAAGCAACACAGAACTGGTGTCGTTAGCAGCTACACGCTGCGAGATTTGCCGAGGAGGGGATCCGAGCACTTATGGGCTGAATAGTTCAACGTGCAATGAAGATGATCTGGACTACCTAACGATTTATCGCTAGTAGGGTGGGAAATTTGAAAAATCAGCAAAAAACCGGGTCTGATGTAATCAAGGATAATGCTAGTGTTAAGTGGTGTGATACGATAAAAGTGGACTAGAAGATGTGATAGATGGTATTCAAGAGATCAATCATGCAGACGCTCTTTCAAGAAACGACGACTTCATAACAAACACTATTGCTTGGAGACTTGATGGTATTGATGTTGTGATAAGGACAAAGGAGTCATAAAAGCGGCCAACGTAAGAAAATGGTATGTTAGTTAGGCTGCGTTTGTCTTGGTGGATTATGAATGTTTGTCAAACTTGTCAGGTGACAATTGTTGCTTGCGTGAACGCAATTACAACAGTTCTATCATACATAATTGTAAATTATTCGTGGAGTCTAAACCCATAGTGGGTGAGTATACATCCCAACCTGCCTTACAACCCATTTTAACCATCGATTTTGTCAGCAAATAGAAAAATTATCAAGAAAGGAAGTCCTTCTTTCAAAAAGCAAAAGAAACGTCAAAGAGAAAAACGAAAACATGGATTACAACCCTGGCTAACGAAAGAAATTCCCGACTCCACTCAAACTGGATGTGACACAGAGCAAAAGCTTCATTGCCAAAGTATGGTAATGGTGTGTGATCAGAGAAATACACTATATTCTTCAACAGTATCACCGTGTAATCCTAAATTTGATATTGAACATGAAGCCTTCAACTCTTCATGCACAATGACACGTTTGTTTGGTAGACTGTTATCATGTTCAGATGCTGAGAATTGCTTTGAAGATGATGATGAGCACACTTCTGTGTTAGGTGGGGAATACTTATGTATGACATAAGGGACACTTCTGTGTGAGGTGAGGGACACTTCTAAGAGGGAAACTTTTTTGTGACATAATGGACAGTTTGTAGGAGTAAGTGTGCAAGTTTCTATGGTAAGGCGACAATTTGTGATAGCAAGTGATCAAGTTATGAGTGCAAGTGGACATGTTATCAGGTCCAGTGGATGATTTGTGAGAGCCAGTGGGTAAGTTGTCAGGGCCATACCCACTACAACCAGTATACATCTTAACTTTTCAGGGTTTTCATTTAATGCTCTAAAACTGTATGATGATAGTGTTCGGAAGCACTTATCTAGCTAAACTCCACCCAGCGAAAGGTCTTTTTATTTTCTATTTTTATTTATTTTATTTTTATAATTAATTAAAATATTATACACCCACTCAATACTTATCTGCCTTTAGAAACATAAAGGTGTCTTTCTTATTATTATCTCCCTTAGATATGACATAGTTATCGCCCCACAACCACCAACCACAAGCCACTAACACTCAAGCCACAAGCCACAAGAGACCCACAAACCACCAACCACAAAAACAGGTACTTTCCTCCTCACATTACTACTAGCCTGCAGAGCAGTGAATATGATCACATGGACCAGAGAGGAGAGATATTGGAAGGCTGGGAGGATACAAATAGATTGATCTTGATTAACAAGCCGTCTGACCCACATACTTTCTTATCGAGATCGTGGCACACTACAACTACACCTGACCTAGCTTTTCATTCACCATAACTGGAGTGGAATATTACACGAATTGTTGGGAAACAGCTTGGTTGCAGTGACCATCGGCCAGTCTTTATAACTGTAGAAAATTAACTTCTAAGTGAAAGCAGCACCCTCTCGAGGTGGAACTACAAGAAAGAAGACTGGGCATTGTACATGCATCGCACCAGCATACTGATTAGAAACGTGAACACCGAGAAAGACAGAAATAAAGTAGTTGAAGAATTTGGGGAATGCATACTACATGCAGCACGAGAATCAGTGGAGCTTGTAAACAATATAATCCCCACTGGAGTAATGAACTGGAACACTTGCATTATGATGTGGAAATGTGTAGAAAGTAAGCAGAGGCCAAACCCAGCCAAGAGCACCACAATAAATACCAGCAAGCAAAGGCCAAATTTTAAAGGACGAAGCTGCATACTAGACGGGAAAGCTGGCAAGAAAAAACAGAGTCACTGAACCTTGAAAGAGACACAAGTTACAAGGATGTTGTGGAAAGTAATGAAACAACTTAACGACGAGGGCACAGGGAGAAATTTAAATATTGCACTATATAAAGACAAAAATATCTTAACAGGAAAGCAAGCAGCTGACCATTTTGCAGACTTCTTCACACAAGATAACAATATCGAAATTAGTCCACAGAAACAAGAAATTCGAGAGAAACGGCAACATACAGGACATGATGAAATAGTACATGAGGTCCTGGAGGAACCTATTACAATCAGAGAACTGGAGCTAGCCATATCAAAACTGAAAATGAGAAAGTCACCAGGAGCTGATGGTATCTTCAATGAAATTATCAGGAAACTAAGAACAAAGGCCAAAGCAAAGCTGTTGCAGATCTTCAATAACAGCTGGACCTTAGGCAGCGTTCCACAAGCCTGGAGAGAAGCAATCATGATACCCCTCCTAAAATCAGGGAAAGATAGTTCCAATTCCTCCAGTTACAGATCAATTAGCCTCACCAGCTGTCTCTGCAAAACAATGGACCGAATCATCAATCACAGACTGCAGTGGTACATTGAAAGTGAAAACATCATTGTGCCACAACAGGCTTGCTTTAGGCAGTGCTACTCTACGGAAGATCAGACAACTTACCTCTCTCAAGAAATTGAGGATGCATTCCAAGAGAAGAAGCTGGTGCTTGCTGCATGGATAGTTCTGTAGAAAACCTTTGAAAAAGTCTGGAAAGAAGATGTGATGAAGAAACTGAGAAACTGTAAAGTCAATGGAAGAATGTTTAAATGGATGAAAGCATACTTGCACAACAGAAGAGCCCGAGTACAGATAGACGGACTCAAGAGCAAGAAATTACTACTGCGCCATGGTGTTCCCCAGGGCGGAGCCTTGTCCCCCACACTTTGTCTAATCTTCATCAATAATCTTGTTGCTAACCTACCAGAAGGAATTGAAGCGGCAATGTACGCTGGTAACCTGGTTCTATGGAGCACAATTAAACATGCATCAGTGGCCACGAGATCATTACAAAGAGCTGTATATGCATTTGTTGCATTGGTAAATAGATGGTGTGTCAGCATAAACACTGACAAGTGCAACACCACTCTATTTACCCTCTCTCCAAAACAAAAGGCAGGGATCCTCCAGATATATGTAATACCGCGAAAAGAAGATAAAGAACCAACATACCTTGGAGTAACTTTTGATGACAGGCTGACATGGAGAAAGCACATCAACAAATCAGTAGCAAAAGCCAAAGGGAAAATAGCCATCCTGAGAAAACAAAGTGGAACCACATGGGGAGACAGTGGGAAAATGCATAGCAAAGTTTATCGACAGAGCATACGACCATACTTGGAATACAGGTCAACTGCGTGGTGTTCAGCATAACAATCACACTACAAGAGCTGGACAAGGTGCAAAAACAAGTACTTAGAGTCACCACTGGAGGGATGAGAACAACCCCTATAGTGGAGACGGAGAAGATGGGCAGGACACAAGAACTGAGAGAGCGCAGAGATACGAAAACGCAAGCAGAAAAGTTCCTTAGCGTGCCAAGCCACCCTATGAAGAACATATTTGAAAACTTAGCTGGGGCGGTTGAAAAGAAGCAGTTTTGTCCATCAGGCCTAACGACTCTGCAGAGAAACCACCGATCTGCCCAACGATGGGTTACCCCTGAAAACTATTCCAGAGTGAACTCAATGGACAGATTAACATGGACTACCACTACAAATCCAGACAAAAGTGAGAGGAATATTTGACAAGGAAGGGCAGTACAGTGTACATTGCAGAACAGCTACTCTCAGCTTCCTTGATGAAGAATACCCACATGACCTCTGGATCTGAGTCTACACAGATGGGTCAGGACAAAATGCAGTTCGAAATGGAGGAGCTGGAGTGTACATAGAATACCCAAATAATACTAAGGTCAGAGTACCGACAGGAAAGTACTGCATAACTATGATGTTGAAATTGAGGCACTCAAGATAGCAACAGAGAAATTATTAAATACCAGCCATGGTACACAACCTGTGGTGCTATTGACAGATGAAAAATCAGTACTCGAGGCGCTCCTGTCTGGGAAATTGCCAGTACTAAGGACACTACTTTCTGAACTTAGCAGTCAGCATAAAGTCACCATACAGTGGATACCATCCCACTGTGGAATACCTGGAAACGACAGAGCTGATCCATTGACGAAGGAAGGAGCAAAAAAAGAACATCCTGATGTGTCCGTTACATACCACAAAAAGAAAAGAATGATCAAATCAGTCAGAAAGCCACCAAAACCTGCTCAAGATGACTACCACATTATGGACAGACCAGAACAGGTAATTATTCTGAGCATCAGAACAGGACACAATAGATTACGCAACCACATGTATACAAAATTTAAGATTCGTGAATCAGCTATGTACACATATGGATTGGCGTCGCAGACAGCAGAGCACATGCTCCAAGACTGCCCAAAATAAAACATATATAGACAAACCATCTGGTCTAGATAGACGACAGTGGAAGGTAAACTAAGGACCGCTAAGTGAACTAAAAAAAAAATAGAGTTAAATTTATACAAGAAAGCACATTGCAGTTATAGACATATTTCAAGCGAACAAAAGAAGAAGAAGAAAAAGCCCTTAATTGAGTCAGCAGCGAGATCATTTCTATTTTTAGAACATTGTGTCTCCTTCACTGAAAAGTATGTAAACAAATGCTTTTGATAGGGGTTAAAATTAATTGCACATCCTTTACCCGAAGTAGCAGTCAACTCCAGCATTTTTGAGGGAGGGGGGCAGGGAGTGGTGTTTATTTGTTGGCTGTTTGTGATTCCTGGGCAAGTTTACGTCCAGTAGTTTGCCAATGCTTTCTGAATGACTATCACATATACTACTGTAGGAAAACCAACGCAAGGCGGACTGCTTCCAAATCGCGGGCAGCAGTGTTTTTGGTAGGGATGTTGAAATATAAATTGATTCCTTCACATTGCAACATGTCTAAAACCGACAGAGTGGCAAAGGAAGGTGAAAGACTTTCAGCCTGTTATAGACATAACCTATGATGAGACCAACAGATTCATAAGAAGCAATTAAAGAACCAGCTGAAAAGCAGAGCACACAGGCCATCAGATAGATGATGTATATTACCTACTTAACCGAAAAGAACAAGTAATAATGCTGATGAATCAGTTATAAGTTATCAGTTGGGGTATCTTCATTGCACTCCGGACAGGTCCATAGGTGCTCAGATACTCCTCCCAGCATATGCATCAGCGTCCGGTGGCTAATAGTGCCAGTTCTGTGTTGGTTGACGAGGCACCTCGTTTTCCCAATGTACCTCTCGCGTCTGGCCGTGCCGATTCTTACTCCCAAGTCTTTCATCCTGGACAGCGATGTGGATTCACTGACGTCAAAGTCCTCTGTTCTCGCCATATCTTTGAGGACGTTAATAACATCGGCACGATCCATGGGCTGGCCATCAACAGAGGGTGCAGAGCCAGCCAGTTTATCAGCTCGTTCATTTCCCTCGACTCTTGCATGTCCCGGGACGAAGATGAAGGTGACTTTACGGACAACAGACTTCCGCAGTGACTCAGTCCACTGTCTACGTACAGATCCAGCTTCGACCTTCTGAATCATGCTCATTGGGTCACTTAGTACACACACGTTGGTATAATGCTGTGATTCCAGCCATATGAAAGCCTGTGTAACTGCCATCACCTCCATCGTCATGCTGCTCATGGTCATAGAGTGGGCACCACTGGTTTCTTGAACGGTTCGGCCCGCTGAACGGGCTGTAAATGCCCACGCACTTCTCTGCTGCTTTACAACAGATCCATCTGTATAGATGAGCACTTCGGGGCTATCTGAGTGTTCATAGATGAGCGCGTTAACCTCTGCATTACAGCGGCAGGGTTCTGCTCTCTGCACCGTCTGTCGAGTGTGATAATGCAGGAGAAAGTGCACTTGAAAGCTGGAGGAACCGGCACCCCTTCCTTGCCGGGGTTGATACTGGTAAGACTGCAGACCTGTCTAACGACATCTTCCGCCCGACCCATCCATGATTTGCCCCTCTTTAGCCTGTCACCCTTTTCTCTGAATATAGCGTCATGCAGAGGGTGCTGCTCATCTGCACTTATTTTTAAGTATGCACGAGCTCTCCAGATCTTGATCCTGTGTTTCATTGTCGGGAAGTCAAGGAGGTATCTCATTGCTACACAGCTGGTCTCTCTCGTGCAGCCCAAAATGATGCGCATGGCTTCGTTTTGTACCTTTTCAAGTCTTCGAATCTGTGTAGATCTGACAGTGAGGATGGCCAGGGCATACTCGATGCATGAAAGCACCAGTCCTTGGAACAGAAGTATAAGCAGTCTTTGCTCGATATTGGCAGTCGCCATGACTCTCATTGCTGACAAACATTTTCGAGCTTTCGTTATGACATATGCTGATGAATGTGACGATGGAACTGACAATATGACAGCCAGACATTTGTTGCAGGAGTTTCCAATATAAACAGAACACAGGCCTACACCCGCTCCATTTGAGGAAAAACTTGATGTCAGCAAGGTTAAATTGGCTGCTGCTTTCTTTGAATCACACACACACACACACAAGGGCGCGCGCGCACTTACACGCACGCACGGGCGCGCGCACACACACACACACACTTACACGCACGTACGGGCGCGCGCGCACACACACACACACACACACACACACACACACACACACACACACATCCAGTTCATCTAGAAAACTAAAGACCGAGATCTGTGGAGAGTCATGAACACCTACGCCATATATATATATGTAAATCACAATGTATGTATGTGTGTGTATGTATGTCCGTTCTTTATGCGTTCGCGAACGGTCCATCCGATTGAGATGAAATTTTCTACACGCCTTCTTTTCATTCCTGTGCAACTAACTGTAATAGTTTCTTAGTGAACAATCATCTATTTACTTACTAAAATTTAATTTTGTAATTACATGACTCAACATAAGAAAAAATAAAACAAGGGACATAACTTTTAGTAGCATAGCTATATCTTAAGTTAAGTCCCCTGGCTATAGATAGATAGATAGATAGATAGATAGATAGATAGATAGATAGATAGATAGATAGATAGATAGATAGATAGATAGATAGATAGATAGATAGATAGATAGATAGATAGATAGATAGATAGATAGAGAAGATAGATAGATAGATAGATAGATAGATAGATAGATAGATAGATAGATACATACATACATACATACATACATACATACATACATACATACATACATACATACATACATACCTACATAGACAGACAGACAGACAGCTCCCCGCCAGGGACTGGGCGAAGCCTGGCCGGATCAGACAGACAGACAGACAGACAGACAGACAGACAGACAGACAGACAGACAGACAGACAGACAGTCGGGAATGGGAACTTCTATGACTACTTATATGAATTAAATGAGATGCTCCCCATCAGGGGCTGGGCGAAGCCGGGCCGGGTCAGACAGACAGACAGACAAAAAGCAGACAGACAGACAGATAGTCGGGAATGGGAACTTATATGACTACTTATATGAATTAAATGAGATGCTCCCCATCAGGGGCTGGAAGAAGCCAGGCCGGGTCAGACAGACAGACAGATAGACAGCCAGACAGATCCCCACCAGGGACTGGTCGAAGCCGGACCGAGTCAGACAGACAGACAGACAGACAGACAGACAGTCGGGAACGGGAACTTATATGACTACTTATATGAATTAAATGAGATGCTCCCCATCAGGGGCTGGAAGAAGCCAGGCCGGGTCAGACAGACAGACAGACAGATAGACAGATAGACAGACAGACAGTCGGGAACGGGAACGGGATCTTATATGACTACTTATATGAATTAAATCAGATACTCCCCACCAGGAGCTGGGCGAAGCCGGGCCGGGTCAGACAGACAGACAGACAGACAGATAGATAGATAGATAGATAGATAGATAGATAGATAGATCCCCGCCAGGGACTGGGCGAAGCCGGGCCGGGTTAGCTAGTGTGTGTGTGTGTGTGTGTGTATATATATATATATATATATATATATATATATATATATATATATATATATATATATATATATATATATATATATATATATATATATATATTCCTGTCTTTTCTGTTGCGTTTGTAATCTTGTTTTTGTTTCCTTTCTTTGTTCATTTCGGTCCACGAAGTCCGAAGACCCAGTCTTGTTCGAAGTTTTTGATAATTCACTTCGGCAGTTTAGATTTACTTTTTGGGTCCAATTTATGACAGTTTGGTAATGTTTGGCGGTTGTTTGTTTGTATTTTCTCTGTGATATTTTATACACAAATGTTGACATAATGTTCCAAATAAGATAGTAATCATCATCATTAGCAAGTGCCTTGTCTTGCGATCTCCAGCAACAAGTTTAACCAACTTCGTGCGTTGACCCCATCGCGGAAGTAAGTTAGAAACTAACTTGAAACTTCAATGTTCAGTTCTACACTTTTCTGGGCCGTCTATTTCAATCTTGTGTAAAGATATATATATATATATATATATATATATATATATATATATATATATATATATATATATATATATATATATATATATATTTTATTAAATCTTCATTACGTTTACTTTTCTTTGCTACATTGCATATTATCAGTTTGTGACTTCGTAATATTAACGGATTCAGTGCCAAACAAAAAAGTGGGTTTGGACCAAACAAAAATTCAAGGCAAAAATGGGAAGTAGGGGTGTGTCACAATAATGTAAACATGGTTAAAATTGCAGCAGATATAATTGTATTATATATAAAATTAAAGGAGATTTCACAAGGAACATGCCAGTGCTGATAATTATGTGAGAGGTGAGAAATATTGTAATGACAAATAGATTTTGTAACAACTTTTAATTTAAGGAGTGACAATATTATTAAAAATTCCCACTTACCATGGTGTTATTTCGCATCTTTTGAAGATAATCCTGTTAAATTTACTGAATAATGATAAACACACCATTTTTCTTCACCAATATCGTAAGAATTGCTCCATAAAACCATCTAAAAATAATTATAACTGCATATTTTGAAGCATGCCATTTTCACACAAAATTGAGAACATCATGAAAACACTTGGCAGATTTGTTCTCAATAGATTGACAATTAATATATAATTATTTCTGTTTATTGTTATTTAAATTACTGGTAAGCTTATTTGTGATAAGCTGCAAAGCAAACTTTGAGGCACAAGTGTGGCCCATTAGAGCAAGCATAATTGGATGTGTGCCCTCATATGATGATGAACTTTCACTGTTAGTTTTGCTTTCCATTATGGCCACCTGCTAAATAATTTATTTTAACTGAATAATTACATTAACCATGTGCTATCAGTTTAGAATCTTTCACAAAGTCCTTTAATCTGTCCTTTAAATCACACAAAAATTCAGGGATATCGGGTGATAACCATGCAAAATACAATAGGCAAGCTGCTAGAGAAGTTAATTGCCAGAAAAATATCAAGTCAGCTATAGAGGCAAGGTTGTTTTCCATCTACCCTTGGAGGGTACCATCCAAACAGAGAAACCTGGACCAATGCAGCAGTTTTTTCCCATGATGTCTATGAAGGTTTCCACTCAGGCATTAAAACATGTGCTGCAGCGATTGATCTTGAGGATGCATACAACAGAGTACCGTTTGATTTTTTAATGTTTCAGCTTCATGAACTCAAGATAAGTCCATTCCTCCTTAGTTGGATCGCCTCAGAAATCACCATTATCTGCAGTGCTGTTCAACGCCTACACTGAGAATCACCGGCGAGCAGATAACAGGACAGGGAGGACATTGTCATATGCAAACGATGTGTTAGTCTACCATCAGGGTAAGGATAGAGATCAAGTTGCTTTGGAACTACAAACAGAACTAAATTGCATAAGAACTTGGTGTGTGGAATCTGGGGCAACTGTCAACCCAACGAAGGCAACAGTGATATGGTACTGTTTCAATAACCATATTGTCAACACTCCAACACCAACTGTAAATCTGTGTTCAGAGACCGTGGAAAGAACGCAGGCAATGAATAACCTGGGGATACATTTTGATCGAAGCCTTGCTAATAATGAGCACATAGACCAGGTGATAACAAAGGCCAAGTGGGGTTTGGTTGTGATGCGGGTAATGGCGGCGGAAAACTGTGAGCAGCACCATCTACGTCTTCTTTATGAGAGTCTGGTCCTTTCTGTTATTGAGTATGCGTTGGCGATCCAGACTCTCAGCTGAAAGCAGATGGAAAGGATACAGAACGAAGCTATGCGTAATATTCTTGGATGTACAATATAGCATGCAGGGGGGAAAGAATACAAATTTGCAGAGCACGTTCCTACCTCAAAGTCAACACAAACACACAACATCCACTGCATAGTGAAATTAAGAAGGTAAAAGGCAGCAGGTTACAAAGAGGAAAGCTGTGAATGGGTCAAGACAAAGACATTCTTCAACAGGTGTGTTCACTTGAGGACTTAGAAACCGGTGAGGAATAGGTACAAGTGCCAACAGATTTCTGTACATCCTTGTCATTTTGCATCCAACTAGACAGAAAATGCAGACAAGAAAATCCAACTGCTGTGGAGGCGGAAATGCAGGCTTTGATCTTCAAGAATTCTTTAAAGGGTGATGCTATCATTTACACAGATGGGTAGGTCATTCAACAAGTGGGAAGTTCATGGGCTTTTATGGCTCAGGCCGCAGGGAGAATTGTGAAGGAAGATTCTGGTGTTTTTGCTTTGACCACAAGAAGCCTGACTTTGGAAGTCATGGCAGTAAGTAAAGCAATAACATGGCTTGAGATACAGACATTCACTAGGGCATGTTTCCTTAGTGACTCAATGAGTATGTTCAAGAAGATAGAGATGGGGTGGATCCAAAGTGTGTGGTTGCTGTCTCAGGAGCAGTCTCGCCTGGCAAAGATTAGCTTCATTTTCATGCCAGGGCATGCGGGTGTACAAGGAAATAAGCAGGCTAACAAGCCTGCGGGTAAGGCTACTGTGGAAGGTGGACGAGCCATGGACCAGGCTGACATTCTGAATGCTTTATGAGAACTAAGTCGTTTGTGAGAACCAAGTGATGACTGTGAATCTACAACCATGGTCAGGATGCGAGAACAGCAAATTAAAAGAGGTGTAGCCAAACAAGAACACTACGTGGGAAGCCAAAGAAGATTAATAAACCAACACAGAACTGGTGTCGTTAGCCGCTACATGCTGTGGAATTTACAAAGGAGGGGATCCAAGCAATTAAGGACTGAATGTTTTGATGTGCAATGAGGATGATTTGTCAACTAAGAAACTAACTAACTGACTAGAACAACTATAATCTAAAATTGTTTAAAGTTATAATCTGATGTAAATATGCAAGGTCGAGAACCAGAGGGCATTGCCATTTCTAAAATATTAAAAACAAACCACTTTAACAATCAATTTGTCTTAAAAAGCAATTAAACTGTGTCTGATATTATTCGAAGGGCATATATTTTCTATCTGTAAACTTTCATTTACCGGGCACTAAATATTGTGGAAAATAAGATAAATGAAACATATAATGCACTGTCAGTACTAAGCTGACTTATCGGTTTTTTTGCAGTCCAGTGTAGTTCCATTGAACCATTTAATCAGCTCGTGGCAGTGATTCAGTTAATACATTTTGACTGTCAATAATCATAAACCATTTCCCCCGGGAAGGTTAACCCGGTCAACAAATGCCCGCAGAAGTCGGATGTGTCGGCCTAATGGCGCAAGAACGCAGCTTTGCTGTAAACAGGCACAACGCAGTCACGTCCGAAAAAAAGGAACTCCGGATTTAGGGGGTCTCCATGGGAAAATGGTTAAGCCGTCTGACTTGTGCTCTGATGAACATGGGATAATATCCAGACTCTGTCATTTGGTTCATGAGTGTAGTTTTCTTGGACACTCCTGGGGATTGTCACAGTTTGTACTCTGTATGGCACCTTCAGCAGGCTGTTCTACAGAAAAAGACCCAGCCATACTGGATAAAACTCCATGCAGTAAAGTCTCTTGCCTTTAAACCACCTCTTTTTCATAATTTCCCATGTTGCTTTGGCCAGATGAGAAGTTACAAAAACTACAGCTATACCCTTACTTAGCTGAATCTGATCTGAGAGAAACATTATTCTATTTTTTTTTCCATATGTTAGGAAAAGATGTGTATCTTCACTGTGTTTTTTAACATATGGTATAGAATGTTCTAATCCCTTGGTTCTGATTGAGTGGGTATTTTGGTAAAATGTCCAAACTCGTAATTAAAATTATGGAGGTCAGCATATGTGATTGGATAAGAGCTCTAGTTCTTAAACATCATGTGTGCTGATGCCAAGGTAGCAGGTTCAGTCCCTGCACCGGTCGCTTGGACTAAATTGTTTACATCTTGTCATTGACTTGGGGACGTAAATTACAAGTACCTCTAAAGTCAGATTAGGTTTGCCTGATGGCATGGGAAAGCTAATGCACATGAAAATGAAAAAATCAGATGTATCTAACTATGCAGATCTCATCATTTAAATTGGTTAAATGTAGGGGTCGAAAAGGGGGGGGGGGGGGTATATCTTCACTCGCTTTGAATTAAAGCATATTCCATACATGTGGTGCGACTACTTCTAGTAGCGACTACTTCTAGTAGCGACTACTTCTAGTAGCGACTACTTCTAGTAGCGACTACTTCTAGTAGCGACTACTTCTAGTAGCACCACATGTATGGAATAAGCTTTAGTTCAAAGCGAGCGAACAAATAACCCCCCTGCTCCCCCACATACACACACACACGCATGTGCGCACGTACACACACACACACACTTTTTTATGATTAACTATGATAACTATGATTAACTTTTTTATGATAAGTAAAATTCTTGTCATTTAGCATGCATTCCAGTATTTACATCTTAATATCTGTGACTCAGTATGCTTGTAAAAAAACCATGATGTTTGAAGCTTAGGCAGTTTAGTCAATATTTTTCAGTATAAAAAAAAAATGAGGCAACACTGTTCCATAGGGCTGACATAGTTTTCTTCTTCTGCTGCGTTCATCCGGAGTTTTTTTCCGGATGTGATTGCGTTGTGCCTGTTTTTTTTTTAGGCAGACACATCCGACTTCTGCGGGCATTTGTTGACCGGGTTAACCTTCCCGGTGACATAGTTTTAATGAGTGACATCCTGTTCAAGTCTCTTTGTCAATTTATAGCGGCATTGAAGTAGGCTGTTGACATCTCAAATGGAGCAGATGCAGAGTGAGGTTAGCTTCCTCCCAGTCTAATACCAAGCATCCATCCGAGTGAGGTTAGCTTCCTCCCAATCTAATACCAAGCTTCCATCCGAGTGAGGTTAGCTTCCTCCCAATCTAATACCAAGCTTCCATCTGAGTGAGGTTAGCTTCCTCCCAGTCTAATACCAAGCTTCCATCTGAGTGAGGTTAGCTTCCTCCCAGTCTAATACCAAGCTTCCATCTGAGTGAGGTTAGCTTCCTCCCAGTCTAATACCAAGCTTCCATCTGAGTGAGGTTAGCTTCCTCCCAGTCTAATACCAAGCTTCCATCTGAGTGAGGTTAGCTTCCTCCCAGTCTAATACCAAGCTTCCATCTGAGTGAGGTTAGCTTCCTCCCAGTCTAATACCAAGCTTCCATCCGAGTGAGGTTAGCTTCCTCCCAGTCTAATACCAAGCTTCCATCTGAGTGAGGTTAGCTTCCTCCCAATCTAATACCAAGCTTCCATCCGAGTGAGGTTAGCTTCCTCCCAGTCTAATACCAAACTTTCATCTGAGTGAGGTTAGCTTCCTCCCAGTCTAATACCAAGCTTCCATCTGAGTGAGGTTAGCTTCCTCCCAGTCTAATACCAAACTTTCATCCGAGTGAGGTTAGCTTCCTCCCAGTCTAATACCAAACTTTCATCTGAGTGAGGTTAGCTTCCTCCCAGTCTAATACCAAACTTTCATCCGAGTGAGGTTAGCTTCCTCCCAGTCTAATACCAAACTTTCATCCAAGTGAGGTTAGCTTCCTCCCAGTCTAATACCAAACTTTCATCCGAGTGAGGTTAGCTTCCTCCCAGTCTAATACCAAACTTTCATCCGAGTGAGGTTAGCTTCCTCCCAGTCTAATACCAAACTTTCATCCGAGTGAGGTTAGCTTCCTCCCAGTCTAATACCAAACTTTCATCCGAGTGAGGTTAGCTTCCTCCCAGTCTAATACCAAACTTTCATCCGAGTGAGGTTAGCTTCCTCCCAGTCTAATACCAAACTTTCATCCGAGTGAGGTTAGCTTCCTCCCAGTCTAATACCAAACTTTCATCCGAGTGAGGTTAGCTTCCTCCCAGTCTAATACCAAACTTCCATCCAAGTGAGATTAGCTTCCTCCCAGTCTAAAAGCAAGCTTCCATCCGAGTGAGGTTAGCTTCCTCCCAGTCTAATACTAAACTACCATGTGCATCTGCAATGTGTTGCAGAGCTCTCCTTACCCTCCCCAAGCTCAGAAACCAGTGGGGTATTGATGGTTGGTATTGAAACTTCACATCTGTGGAGAGGTGTATTAGGATTAGGTCATGATTCAGCTCAGAACATACAGATTGGCTGATGTTAGGCCTAGGTTGGTCATGATTGTCAGCATGGGTTTTAGGTATTTCATTGCCAACAGATCCCAGCCCAGAGCCCAGGGGAAAACAATCATGTAGAAAATGTACAAGCTTTCAGAAATTACACTATCTGAGTTTCATGTGAAAGTACACTCTCTGAGTTTCATGTGAAAGTACACTATCTGAGTTTCATTCTTTTTTATAAGTTATGAAATTAGTAATACACATATTTACACATAATTTTGGGGTTTTGGTTATCATTTTCTATTCTGCATCATCCTAGAGAAATAATAAATGTTTGACTTTGGCTGTTATTTTTGTGTCTGCATGGTCATTGGGCATAAAGCACTTGCGCTTCAACATCCAGTGCACTAATGGTGCCATCACTTCTTCCCTACAGTGGTTGGTTGGACTTCAGTGTTGACGTCCCATTCAGAAAGCAATGGCAAACTGCTGAAGATTCACTAGCTTAGAAAATCAACTTGTGGTTGGGGTTGATCGCAATGTCCTGCTAAGGTCATGCAACAGTTTATTATTTTTGTATTATTTTTATTATCATAGCAATAGCAGTGTTTCTTGAGTTATATGAATAGTTTGAGACAAGACTTAAAAAATAATTTTGTAATAAATAATTTATTTATTTTTGTAGAGGTGGTCTGCTCATCATGGTACAGATAAATCTTCAGCAACTGAGGGATCATTTGTCAGTGTTTGAACCTGGGTATCCCTTACAGAAAGGCTATGTTGCACAGCTACTGTTTCAGCATTCTCTATCAGACGTGTTTAAAATAGTCAAGGCTATTGTGACAGCAGCAGAACCAAATAAGAATTTAAATGAGGAAAGTCTTCGTACCCGATTGGGTCTCTTTAAAAAATTTATTGTTTCTAGGAAAAATTGGTTATTAACAGAATGGCCAACGCGTATTGCACTTCTACTGGAGCCCTTCCTTATCACTTTCAAATGCCCCATTTTGTCACATGCACTTAAATCAACTCCATCGGCAGCAATATCATCAGAACATCCTGAGCAAACATGTACACAAATACCAGTCAAAATGAAACATTTCTCACAAACACTAGACACACAGATACACCCAAACCTCCTACAAACACCAGATTCACAGATATACTCAGACCTCCCACAAACACCAGATTCACAGATACACCCAGACC
The DNA here is from genome assembly GCA_963921405.1 of Cepaea hortensis. NCBI lineage: Eukaryota > Metazoa > Mollusca > Gastropoda > Stylommatophora > Helicidae > Cepaea > Cepaea hortensis. The sequence continues at coordinate 97,962,752 of OY992887.1, read as the reverse complement.
TCCCACAAACACCAGACTCACAGATAGACTCAGACTTCCCACAAACACCAGATATGCAGATACAGTCAGACAACCTACAGTCATCAATACCCGCTCAAACTGCCCCGCCTACTCAGAATGCCCCACCAATGAACTCCCAGTCTTGTTCAGCAACTAGTAACTCACAATCGCCAATAAAATTGAAAAAAAGTTGTGCAAGCTGTGTTAAGAAACAACGTACAAATATCGGTATGATGCAAGAGAATGAACGTTTGCGCCACCAGTTAGAGGACTTGAAAACGCTTTTCAGAGCAGAAAACGAAAATTTCTCATTGAAAAGATTCAATGAGAAAATCAGGAGAAAGACTGAGTCAATGATGATATGGAGAAATAAGTATATAACTTTGAAAGCTTCAAACGACACTCAGAAGTTATTGGATTCAGTGTACAGTTTAGAGCAGAAAGTTAAGACATTAGAAGAAAAACTCATTGCAACCCAGGAGGAAAGCCTTAATATGACTTCAGTTATTGAACAGTTGAAAAGTATGCACGAGAAAACAGAGAATTATGATGCTCATTTGAAATGTAAGTATAACAACTTGAGGTATCTTCCTTCTTCTTGGTGCATAGTTAGGACGTGGGTTAGGTAGAGGTCATAAGCAATTAGGACTTAGCATTTGTATCAGTACTTTGTATGTACTTAGTATTTGTATCAATACATAGCATGTGCTTAGCATTTAAATCAATACATAGTATGTACTTAGCATTTGTATCAATACATAGAATGCACTTAGCATTTGTATCAATACACAGTATACTAAACCTTGTTATCAGATACTGTTTCCTGAACAAACTGTATTTTAGTAACACTTCAGTATCAAACATTAATTGTGTTTCCTGAATGAAGTTCACTTTAGTAACACTTCATTATCAAATACTAATTGTGTTACCTGAATGAACTGCACTTTTTAGTAACACTTCACTATAAAATACTAATTGTGTTTCCTGAATGAACTGTACTTTAGTAACACTTCACTATCAGATACTAATTGTGTTTCCTGAATGAACTGTAAGTATACTTTATACTGTTTACATAAACATCATTCAAACATATGCCCCAATGAGAGAAAGCAGTGAAGATAGTGTAGAGGAATTTTATAATGACATGGAGAATACTTTAAAGAAATGTAAAAATTTCAGAAATAACATCATAATGGGTGACTTCAGTGCGGAAGTAGGAAATCAAGGTGAAAGATGCACAGTAGGCAAACATGGTTTGGGAGAACGAAACGAGAGAGGATACAGACTTGTAGAATAGGCAAAAGAACATGAACTGATTGTTGGAAAAACCTGGTTTAAGCAACATCGCAGAAGATCATGGACATGGAGAATTCCTGACAGCAGGATTAGAAACCAGATCGATTACATCCTGATTAACAGAATTTTTTGAAATGCGTTAACAGTTGCAAAAACAGTTCCAAATACAGACTGTTACAGTGATCACAGATTGATTATAGGCACATTGCGGGTAAAGTTCAAGAAAGTCAAGTATACACCAGGAAACCCTAAATATGATCTGTGTGCATTAAAAAATGACAAGAAAATACAAGACAATTTTAACATAGAAGTAAAGAACAGATTTGATGTATTGTCTGATCTAGAGATCTTATTTCAAGATGTGAATGATCAATGGGAAATGTTGAATAATTCAATCAATTTGGCTGCACAAACAAATATCCCAAAATTAAAGAAAGTATCAGTTATCAGTTGGGGTATTGTCATTGCACTCTGGACAGGTCCATAGGTGCTCAGATCCTCCCCCCAGCATATTCATCAGCGTCCGGTGGCTAACAGTGCCTGTTCTGTGTTGGTTGATGAGGCCCCTCATTTTCGTGATGTATCTCCCGTGTCTGGCCGTGCCAATTCTTACTCCCAAGTCTCTCATCCTGAACAACAATGTGGATTCACTGACGCAAAGTTCTATGTTCTCGACATCTCTTAAAAGATGTTAATAATATCGGCGCGATCCATGGGCTGGCCATCTGCAGGGGATTCAGAGCCAGCCAGTTTATCAGCTCATTCATTTCCCTCAACTCCCGCATGTCCCGGGGCGAAGATGAAGGTGACTTTACGGACAACGGACTTCCGCAGCGAATCGGTCCACTGTCTACGTACAGATCCTGCATCGAACTTCCGAATCATGCTCATTGAATCACTTAGTACACACACGTTGGTATAATGCTGTGATTCCAGCCATATGAAAGCTTGTGTAACTGCCATCACTTCCATTGTCATGCTGCTTGTGGTCATGGAGTGGGCACCACTGGATTCTTGAACGGTTCGGCCCGCTGAATGGGCTGTAAATGCCCACGCACTTCTCTGCTGCTTTATTGTATGCTTCCTCTAAGTCTGTGGCAGCCACACATGTTTCTTCTCTGCTCTGAAACCCTTCATAAACATCCTGAGCAAAGACCGCCGCATTCAGCCGTGACTATTTGTTGCATCTGTATCCTCCAAGTGTGGGCGGGAAGCAGCCGAGTTGTTTCAAGTCACGAGCAAGTCTGTGTGCTACAATTTTCTCCAGTAGCTTGCCAGCAGTGTTCTGCATTATGATTCTGTAGCCGCATATCTTGGAATGGTCTTTGTTAGGTTTTGGCAGTGGTAACAAGTAGCTGTGTAGCCATTACTCTTTGACCAGGCCCCTTTGGATACTGGTGTTAAATTCTCTGGCCAGTTCTTCCATGCCATCATCTGACATCGTCTGTAGGTCCCCATATCGGATGCCGTCTGAACCTGGTGCAGTGTTGGGTGATTTCTTGAGCATTGCACGTAATTCCTCAGCAGGGATTACATATTCTTTGCCTGTCCTGGCCTCCTCACACAACTGAGAGAGTGTCATTGTGGTCCTCTGTCTGGCAGGCTTGTCTTTCTGATCAGTCTGCTCTATGTAGCGTGCAAGGAGGGCCTTCCCTTTATCCACGTCCGACTTTTTCCATGTGAGGTCTGTGCCTTGAAAGTCTGGAATACTTTTGTGCAGCACTGTTCATGCTCTTATGGAGGCGCCAGAATGTCGTGAGAGACCGCTCAGAGCACACCTTCATGCAGAACTCATCCCATTTCTCGGCCTTGGCCTGTTTGGTGCAGGATTTGAATAAGTTGTCGTCCTATGGACCTCATGGATGATATGCCTTTTCTCCATAGTGAACAATCTCTGCCACTGTCGATCGTTGACCTTCCCGTTACATGCATAAACGTTCACAATTGCAAGCTGCACTGACGCCATTATTCTTATTGTCTGCACTTGCAGGGCATCACTGTTCCAGGCGGACATATCGACCTCAGACACCAGTATGTTGTTGCGGACCAGAATGGCCTGGCCGAGGTGCCGCTTGTTATAGAAGCCCTGAAACCCTGCAAAATTGGCTGCTCTGTTGAAAAGCTGTGTTTCTTGTAAAACCACAATGTCGTTTCCGTAGAGTAGTTTTTCAAGAATGGGTCGGCATTGATTAAGTGATGTACAGTTCCAGTACAGTACTCGAACGTGTCTGAAGCCCAACTCGTCACATTTTAACCACGTTTTGCGGGTGCCGGCTCATTTACCACGCTGTGTCCTTGCCAGGCGTTGTCTGGTCATCATGTTAGGCTTAACTATTGCCACCGGGCGCCTATGATACGCCGAAGGGAGTCCGGGTGCGCGTGCACAAACTCCTTTGCACGGTCCGAACTCCATTTCGCCTCAAAAACACACTTAATCCACAAACATTTCGGAAAAAATACGTTCCGTTTTATGGGACGAATAAATGTCCTGCCGTCTTGCTCCAAGGGAACTCACTCTCTAAAGAAAGTAGGTCGTAAGAAATGGATGACTGAAGAAATTTTAAGACTAATGGAAACAAGAAGACACAACAAAAATAATCCTGACAAATATTAAGAGATTCACAGGAAGGTCAGAAAATTATGCAAAGAAGCAAAAGAAGCATGGCTTGAAAATAATTGCATAGAACCTGAAAAACAACAGTAAAAATACTAAATTAATGCACAAAAGAATTCAGGAGCTTACTAATAAAAAAAACACCTACATCAACGGGCTGCCTGAAAACAAAAGATGGCGAATTATAATTTAAAAAACATGAGATTTTACATACATGGTCAGATTATGTGAAAAACCTTTATGATGATACAAGAGAAGAGCATTGTGGTATTTGGAGTAATAATGAAGGACCATTAATTCTGAAGATAGAAGTTGAGAATGCTCTTAACCATATGAAATCTGACAAGACCCAGGGCCAGACAACATCTCAACAGAAATTATCACTGCCTTAGAAGAATATGGAATAGATCAAGTCACCAGACTGCTGAACACAATATATGATACTGGAGATAAACCCCCTGAATTATGTAATTTTATATTTATTGCAACCCGGAAGAAATCAGGAGCCTTGGAATGTGATCGGTATCGAACAATTAGTATAATGAACTACATCACAAAAATTTTGCTAGGAATTATCACGCAAAGAGTTACGAAGAAAATACAACCCAAAATAGGAGAAAAACAATGTGGGTTTGTAGAAGGCAAGGGTGCAGTAAATGCTGTAAAGATGCTGAGAACATTAATTGAACGTTCTATAGAAGTAAACAAACTTACATCTTTGCTTTATTGACACACAAAGGCTTTTGATAAAGTAAGACAAGTTAACATTATGGAGATGCTTGCAGATCTGCAAATTGATGAGAAAGACCTTAGACTCATAAAAACTATATATTGGAAACAACAAGCTGCCATAAAGATTGATCAGTATTAGCCTATTAAGAGAGGTGTGAGACAGGGATGTGTAATGTTTCCAGATCAATTTTCCCGGTACAGTGAAAGTATTTTCAGAAATTTTGACAATATGAAAGTAATCATCATTAGAGGACATCAATAACATTAGATATGTGGATGATACAGTATCGATTGCAGACAATGAGCAGGATCTGCAACATTTAGTAGATGTGATTGTTGCACACAGTGAACAACTTGGGTTAGAATTAAATTGTAATAAGACACAGATTATGGTCATCACTAAAAAGAAGGAAAAACCGCAATGTAATATACAAGTAAATGGGAATATTCTTAAACAAGTGAATCTGTACAATTATTTCGGAACAGTCATAAGATCTGATGGGAGATGCCTTGAAGAGATTAGAACAAGAATCGCCATGGTGAAGGTAACCTTTTGCAAGATAAAAAACATACTGACCAATAAAAAGATATAATTTTCAACAAGAAAAAGAGTGTTGAGGTGCTACATAGAACCTGTGCTTTTGTATGGATATAAAGCATGGACAATGAGCAAACAAGCTGAAAAACATGTGATGGCTATGGAAATGTGGTTTCTGAGGAAAATGCAAAAAATACCATGGACAGGGCAGAAAAACCAATAACCCAGTTCTACAAGAAACTAATGAAAATCGTAAACTGATTAGAGAAATAAGATAGACAATATTTTTGGTCACATTATGAGAAGAAATAAGTTGGAGACTTGGTGACAACTATCAAGATCGAGGGGAAGAGAACAAGGGGAGGGCAGAGAAGTAAATGGCTGGATGGCTTGGCCACATTGTATGGTTGAGACAAGAAACTGAGCTGATCCACGACTCTGGTGATCGAGTGAGATGGCAAAACATGACCCCCCACTTACCGGCATGGCACATAATGATGATTATACTTTAGTAACACTTCTATCAGATACTAATCATGTTTCCTAAATGAACTGTCCTTTAGTAACACTTCACTATCAAATACTATCAGCTTCCTTCATCATTGCCATGTTTAAAAACCTATAACAGGGAATGCATTTCTGTAAACACACACCCAGATATAGCATTGGATATCTTCCAAGCTTCTACATGTCTAAGCACCAGAGTATGTTCAGTGCTCAAGGCATGGACACTGATGCGTGTTTAGTTGACAAAAACATGGCATACAGAAAGGCAGAGTAAATAATAACAAAATACATGTAGGTCTGGGTAAAAATGACATCGATACAGCAATTTTAATAATATATAAACAAACAAATGTATGCTAACACAGAATCACAGCTTGAAAGGGAGGCACACAAATTGTTGAATGCTCCAATAACAACAATGCAGGCAACAAATAAACTAAAATTTACTTGTAGTAAATAATTTCTGAGTCTGTTATGTGAAATGGCCTAATTTGCTATAAATGAAAGTAACTGTTGAATGCCAGAATTATAACAAGATACAGTATTATTTACCAGAACACAAGAGATGTGGACAACAAAATATTCCACTAATGGCACATATAAACCAATGACAAAGGAAAGATTTTAAAGATAAAGATCCCTTGAGAACCATGAAATCGTTAAACAGTATATTACAAGAGCAAAACTTCCTATCTAGCGGATCACTGTCTTAAAGTAAAATACTTAAAAATGTTTTGCATATCCTTTACAGGACATCGCTATCAACATCAGCATCTTTCAGCTGATTGTTGATTCCTTGGCAAGATTACGCGCAGCAGTTTAAAGTAAAATACTATTACATTTAAATCAGTTAATGAACAGCAAGCATCTTTCCCATTGCAACATACGCCTGTGAGACCTGGACACTTTCTAAACAAGCTGAACAGCACAAAAATGCTTTTGAATATAAATGTTATAGATGGATTATAAGGATATCTTGGATACAGAAAAGAACAATTGCATCCATATGGCAAATGCTAAATATTAAAGAAGATTGACTACTAAAGACGATAAAACAAAGAAAATTGAAATGTTTTGGTCACATAAAATGTTATGAAAGTTGATGAAAACAATAATGAAGTGGTATATGCCTGGAAAGAGAGGAAAAGGAAGGGCCAAGGAGAAGATGGCTGCAGGATGTAGCAGATGATCTCTAGATGGGTGTATCGGATGCGGGACATCTTGCTTATGACCGAGAAATTTTCCGTATGGTTGTTATGAGAGCGAAGTTCTGCAAAGGACATGCTACTGAATGAATGAATAGCTGTAGATATACTGACAGAAATAGCTAGAATATATAGCCTTCATAATGTGAAATAGCTAAAGTATAACACAGCAAATCCATTTGTAGAAGGTGGGTGAGCACACAAAAAATAATATAATTGTCCGAAAGGCAAACAACAAAACCATAATCTGAAATAACAATAGACACTATATTCAAATTATTAACGCTGAGGTATTGAGAGTTGCAAGTGTTCTATGATCACACATTGGAACCATGGGGAAGGGACACAAGAGATTGATGGGGCATATCAACACAGGAGTTGAATGAATCACCAAAATATTAGATTTAGATTGTGAGCTTTACTAGAACATGATTACAAGAAACAAAATGGATGTTGCAGCTAAAGCCTTTGTCAGCACAGAACAAACAAACACAAACCAACACACAACTACACAAAAAACACTACATGAAAATATTAAGGTTACTTAACTGTATCCTTGTTTGGCTTAATATGTCTTGAGCAACTATCAGTGGATGGAATTAACCGGATGTGTGGTTCAGGCGGTCAAAGGACTAAAGGTCAATAATGTCTGAAGTTTAGGGATTGGCTAAGCCACCCAGTGGGGGGAACACAATGGCAAACTGCTGAACGTGAAACTTGCCTAGTACATCAACAGCAGCTGAAAAATGGTGGTGTTGACTGCAACGTCCTGTAAAGGATATGCAACATTAAAAAAAAAAACACTATAGCCGGCTCTGTGGTGAAGGTGTGATTGACGCAGTTCACAATTCCACATCCCATGCTCAAAACACAGCTGCAAGCGAGTTGGATGCAGACTGCCCTGCATTGTCTCTCATAAAATAGTATGAGTGCCGGTTGCTCAGAAAGCAATGACAAACCACTGATCATAGACTTGCCAAAATTCACAAGAGCAAAAATAATGATTGATTGATTTAGGAACCGACATCACAGCATTCGGGGCATTCCCATAAGCGCTCCGTCCCCATCCTCAGCAGCCAGCGAAGAGTTCCAACACCAATAGTACCAGTAGCAATCTGATTATATGTCCGTCTCGCCTTTCCTCTGAGCGTCGAGCGTCGGCCAGATCCCTTCGTCACTCCTCGCTGTCTCATTCTTGCCAGACCATGGTGATCCATTTGCTACTACGAGGTGTACATGTGCTCCCACAAGGCCACAACCATGTCTGTCTTGTTGTGCATCAATACTCTGCCAAGTTTTGCAGAGCCAACCAATCCGTCCGCCTGTTCATTCCCCAGCACACCAGCATGCCCTGGAGAAAAGATCCAGGCGATGCTTGCCACCCGTGACCTCCGAAGCGAAGTAAGCCACTCTGCCCAAAGCTTACCTGTCCTCACCTTCCTCAGCATGCTTTCTGAGACAGTTACAATCACAATGTGTGTGTATCATATTCTCCATCCAGCAGAAAGCTGCACTGACCGCCTCCACCTCCATTCTTAAGCTAGATGTTGTGGTATCATATGCCAGGCTCTCCTGCACCAAACGACGACCATTAGCTTTTGCTAAGAACCCTCAGGCACTTCTCCTACTTCTCAACACCGACCCATCTGTGTAGATAATCACATCACCTGAGCGAGCATTATCCTGAATTAGTTGCTGTATTTCCACTTCCATGGCCCCTGCTGGCCACTCCCTGCACTCCCGGCTCAGTGTGATTATAACTCTGCACAAGTCTGACTGCTTTGCTGGCACTCTGACCCACTCCTCTTCTCGTCTAATGTTCTCCAAGCTGCACACGTCTGATCGTATCCTCCACTTGAGCCATCCATGATTTCCCTCTTATCAGTCGCTGACCCTTAACTGTGTCCAGCGCCTCATGCAACGGGTGACCTGTGTCTGCAGCTACTCTGAGGTATGCCTTCGCCTGCATCACCTTGAGCCTACCAGCAACAGTCGGCAAACCAAGGATGTACTGCATACACACTACAGGGGTGCCTCTGGTGCATCCCAGAATGACCCGCATAGCTTTGTTGTGTATGCGCTCTAATTTCACCAGCTGACTCTCTGAGACAGTGAGCAGACCTAATCCATAATCAATTACTGAGAGGATCAATTGCTGGTATAGTGTGAAAAGCATTCTCTGCTCTGTGTCCTTTGCAGCCATAGTTTTAAGTGCATTGAGTCCCTTTTGAGACCTTGTCACAACTGTCTCCACAAGGTCCTTGAAGGACAGGCTCCTGTCAAATGTGATTCCCAGATACTTCAGTTTGTTCTCTCTATTGACGCGTCTACCATCTATTGTGAGACTTGGGACATCAGCTCTCACAATCCTGTTGTCCAGAGAGCACCACAAAACAGCTGCCTTTTCCGGGTGGATGACAGCACTTATTTCAGTGCACCAGTCATTCACTTTGTCTACTGTCGCCTGTAGCTCCTGGGCTGTTTGCTCCCTATCTCTCCCCTGTCTATATGCAAGAATATCATCTGCAAATGTTAGTATCCTTCCAACCCCTGGTGCTTCTAGGTTTGCAATCATGCTCCTGTACACGTTAAAGAGCACCGGTGAGATTACAGATCCCTGTGGCAGTCCCGAGGTTAAAATATGTGGCTCTGAGGTCCATGCACCCAGACGGAGAGCAACCTGACGAGAATGCAGGACGGCTGCTATCCAGTTCACCAGCCAGGGGTTAACCCCCTTCTCCATCAGTGCGGTCATCAAAATATCATATCTAACTCTGTTGTATGCATCCTCGAGATCAAGTGCCACTGCCATCGTTTCCTGTCTACTCTGGAATCCCTCATAAACGTCAAAAGGCAAAAGTGGCTGCATTTACCAGGTATCTTTTCCTGGCCTGTAGCTCCCCAGGCCTCTTGGAAGAAGCTTCCCCCTTTCCAAAAACTCTTGCAGCTTGACAGCGACTATCTTCTCTAAAACCTTCCCAAATGTATTTTAAATGGTGATGATCCTAAAGCCGCTAAGCTTTGACTGATCCTTGAATGGTTTTGGGAGAGGGATGAGATAGCTGTGCACCTAGTCCTGCGGTTCTGATGCTGTCCTAATGCTCTAGTTAAAGCATCTCCTTCAGGTCTGTATCACTCAAAGCCTTCATGTGGCTATACCTAACATCTTCAACCCATATGATGTCTTCATAATGCATATTCTTTATGGTATCAGATAATTCCTCTCTAACTGCATCCCTGTTGTCCGCATCATTATGATTGGTCTGCTCTAGAAATCTCTGGAGAAACGCCTCCCCTTTCTCTTTGTCTGTTGTCACACACACATCATCATCTCTATAAATTGTTCACACTGTCAAAGGCTGATCTTTTCTTTGCATTCGTCTGTGCAGTTTCCAGAATTTTCGCAGTGTTTTATCACCTCCAATTTCCTTCATGAAACATTCCCATTTTGCATTTTTGGCCTCTGCAGCACAGAGCTTGAAAACATCCACCTTATCTTTCTTGACATTTTCCACTGTGTCCACTTCCTCTCGTGAGTTTCGGGGTGTCTGTCGCACTTTCCTTAGCTGCTTCACTGTAGCTCTCTTTGCTTTCCAAGCCTGGTCTACTTCTGGGGTCCACCATGGGGGCTGCAAAAAAGGAGTCTTGACAGTCCTGTTGCAAGACCCTATCTGAGGCGTCCAAAAAGGTTATCGGTGCACTCATACCGGAAGGTCTTGCGTGCTCTCCCAGCCTTAACTTTCCTGGATTTAGAGATCAGAACTGAGCATGGCATGTGATCACTCCCATGGTCATTCAAAACAGTCCACTTTACACCAAGGACTGATGAGATGACTGGAAGACAAGTGCCAAGTCAATAGCTGTGTCTGCATCGCCAGGCCTCATTGCCATTCTAGTCGGCCTACCATACTTATGCAGACCACATCGGAGTCCACCATGGCATCCGCAAGGGCAATTCCCTGTCGGTTTGCTCCACTAATGTCCCAATCTCTGTTCCTTGCATTGAAGTCTCCACATATGTACTCCAATTCCTTACGCCAGTCCCAGTGTTCCTTTCTGGCAAAACAGTCCACTGTGGCATAAACAATTATGATGTTCCAACTTAAGCCACCAATCTCCATTTGTATACCCTGGACCTCTCTTGCACTGTGATTCTACTGGCTCAAGTCAAGTACCACATGCTTCACTCCTTCCTTCACCAGCAGACCTTGCCCATGTCTCTCCTGCCTGGTAGAGTTTATATAACTGGCGTACCCAGGGCAATGATATTTGTCTGTATTTAGCTCCTGGAGCATGAGGACATCAAAATCATATATTAGCCTCTCCAATACAGGTCCTCTCTTCCTGGCACTATGACATTTCCAGTATCCCACTCTTACATGGTTGAAACCTAGTTTCTCCACTTTTCGTCTTGTTCTCCTGCCACCTGCCCTCCTATTTCTATGCCTTCTTCTCACACCATTTCCTTGTCTTCTCCTCCTCATTCTCTTTTCGCTAGCCTCTGAAAGATGTGTCAAGTGCAGAACACGTGCTCCGTAGCTCCGGCGACGATTCCCATGTTTAATTAATTCCATAAGCAAAGTTTGGAAATTGCAGGAAATAACTGGTCACCATAGCATTGCCTGCTTGCTAGGGAAGAGGCAGGGATGTCCCGCAGGAGTCCATACGTCTGGTGCCGCCCCGCACGCCTGCCAGACGTCCACATTCCAGTTTACGACCAGTTTACCCATGGCCATCCAGTTCATCAGCACGCTGGTCCACCTTGAACTTGGGGGTTTATATTTGGAGTTTTCCATCTCCTAGATGGACTGCTGTCCAAAGGTAATGGGTTCCGGTTCCACCTACCCGGGGGAGGGGTTAGAGCGCCCCTGACTCGCTTGGAAGGCACGTCTCCGAGCATATGAGGTATTTTCTAAGGAACTCAGATTCTACTCTGAGATCCCGCCTCACCCTCTGTGCCCACCGCCAGTTGGTCCGCGGCTGCTTATTGGGTATTCGCAGCCAACCTCTATATCTAGAGTTCATCCAGTTCATCAGCACGCTGGTCCACCTTGAACTTGGGGGTTTATATTTGGAGTTTTCCATCTCCTAGATGAACTGCTGTCCAAAGGTAACGGGTTCCGGTTCCACCTACCCGGGGGAGGGGTTAGAGCGCCCCTGACTCGCTTGGAAGGCACGTCTCCGAGCATATGAGGTATTTTCTAAGGAACTCAGATTCTACCCTGAGATCCCGCCTCACCCTCTGTGCCCACCGCCAGTTGGTCCGCGGCTGCTTATTGGGTATTCGCAGCCAACCTCTATATCTAGAGGCCGTTCCACGATCCGCCACCTGTGGATACGCTGGGTCGGGGATGGTCGCCCCAGCTTTACCCAGAGCAAAAATAATACTGGGGTTGACTGCGACATCCTGTGAAGGACACGCAACTAACTTTTTAAGTGTACTATACAACTGTAGGGATGGGAAGGGTTAAGAGGAGGGGTTGGAAGTTAACCAACACAGGAGCTGGAATGGAGTGACCAGCCTTATGTGAGAAACTACTGGTCAAGAGAGGCAGCGAAAGGTGTGTGTGGAAAGCTTAAGCAGCTGGGAAACAAATAATATAAGCACCACCAACTTATCCGAATATTATTTGACAGAGAAGATTGTAGAACAATCTTAACTGCAGCTGGATGTGACATTGTGAAATGAAGCAAACAGGTGTGTTACAATCCTGCGGAAAAATAATGAGTACAAATGCATCTACCTTGTAAATAATGTAATAAATTTTGCTTATTTCTCTGCGGGTTCCTAACATACCTTTTTGTTTACTTTTTATAATGGATAGTCATGAATGCTGGCGTCTGCTCCACACCTGGCACCTCAAAAAGAAGGCTTAATTATAACAAAGATTGGCTGAATAGAATATCTCATCTTGTTCCTCTTGTATCTTGCGGTGTTGAAGGAAGCATAAACAGCGGGAGAGTGCCCATTTATGGAAATTCCCATGGATTCTGTTATTCCCTCTGTTTGTCGTTTACATGGCTGGCCTCTTCTTCTGCTTCCATTTGGTTTGATCATCATTGCTTCTTTGTGGTATACTATTAGTTTGTAACCTAGTTATATGGCCAAACCATTTAACTTGCTGTATTTTGATGAAATCTAGCTCTGCTATAAACACCCCCCCCCCCCCCCCTTGTAAAGGTACTGTATAAGAAGTGAATCATTGTCTGCAACTCAGCAGAAGTGCACTTGAAACAACATCTTCAGCATATTTTTCTATAACTATGGTATTTTGTTGTAAATCATGGTTTGATTTGGTTAAAATAGGAGTTTAGCATAAATCATGGTTTGACTTAGAGACTATTTAGGTTACTTTTTCTCTAACAGTAGGAGATTACAGTTAATCGTGGAGTGACTGGTAGTTATTTATGATCTCTTCTGTGTTCTTGTAACAAGTTAAATTAATTAATGCTAATGAGCAGCTCTGTGGCGAAGGGGTTATAAAAGCAATTCATAATCCTACACACCGTGTTCGAAACACAGCTGGAAGCAGACTGCCTGGCATTGGTTTTCTTACAATAGTATGAGTACCGGTCATTCAGAAAGCAATGGCAAACCACTAACGTACACTTGCCCAGGAATAACAAACAACCAAAAAATGATGGAGTTGACTGCGACATCCTGTAAAGGATATGTAAATAACTTTATTTTAAAATTATATTTAAAGAGTAAGATTTCACTTCTCATTCTCAGATTGATACTAAACATGTAGGACACATTTCTTAGTCTTTTGATATGTGTCTATATGCATTACTTTTATATTTCTTAATCTCTTGATATGTGTCTGTATGTATTACTTTTATATTTCAGATGTCTCTTCATACAGTCCAAGTCAAAATGCCTACACCCATACTGATGTTGAAGAGAACAAAACAATAATGTACAATAGTCAACGCTCTGTATGTTACAGAGAAGATGTTTTGTCAGATAGAGCATCAAAAGATCTATTAATAAACACAAAGAACATGGTTGAAGATGTGAGCTACACACAAGATGTGAGATCTGAAGAAGAGAAGACTATACACATACATACAAAAGCTGCAGAGTCAGTCATTATCATAGACTATCAGTTGATGATGGCTGGTATCAAGAACAATCCCAATGATGAATGCAGCGAAGAGCTGCAGCAAGGACGCAGCAGCAAATTGTCGGAACAGGGGTTGTCAGCTTGTCAGAAAATCACCCAACAGAATGTTTCAAATATAGACATTTCTAGTATGAACTCTCTTGAGGAAATACTTTCAAGCCATACGTCTTGCCAGCCATCAGTTTTACATGTAGGCAAACATCACACAATAGGAAACAAATGTGATTCTTCTGGTCCTACATTCAAAGAAAACATCTTCCAGAAACACAGACCGAAACATGCAAAATACAAGCTTTACAAATGTGATGTTTGTGGCCGTCGATTTGCAAAGGATTCACTTTTGAAAATACACAAAAGAGCACATATTGGGGATAAACCTTACAAATGTGATGTTTGTGGTGGTCGATTTGCAAAGGATTCACTTTTGAAAATGCACAAAAGAGCTCATGATGGGGATAAACCTTACAAACATTATTTTTCTGGTCATGGATTTTCTGTGAAAGAAAATCTGAGAATGCACACTAGAACATATACAAGAGAGAAACCTTTCAAATGTGATGTTTGTGGTCGTTTGTTTTCAGGGAGTGGTGACCGGGATGTACACAAACAATCACATGCAGGTGATAGACCTTATCAGTGTGATTTTTGTGGTCTTTGTTTTACACAAAAGTGTAGCCTAGAGATACATACAAGAACACATAATAGTATAACAGAATTAATATGTAAAGTTTGCGGTCTTGAATGTTTAGAGAAGGCGGACATGAAAAAACATAAGAAATTACATAAAGGGGAGAAAAATTGTGTTTGTGATATTTGTGGTCAAAGATTTAAAAGAAAATGGGACTTAATGTCACACAATAGGAAACATACAGGAGAGAAACCTTACCAGTGTGATGTTTGTGGTAGAAGCTTTGCACAAAGTTGTGCCCTAGTAGGACACAAAAGAATACATACAGAAGAGAGGCCTTACAAATGTGATGTTTGTGGGTTTGCTTTCAGACATTTATGCAATCTAAACTCACACAAATTAATACATACAGGAGAGAAGCCTTACACGTGTGATATTTGTGGTTTTCAAGTCAATCGTAAAAGTAACTTGAGGTTGCACAAAAAGGTACACCAAAAAAAAATGACATGATTGACCAAATCCAATCACCCACAGTAACAGGAACTCCTTCACAGTCAGTGTAACTCTCAGGTCATCCCAGCATCTGAAAATAGGTACTCAATAGTTTAAACAAGTTTTGCCATGTTTTCTAAGAATGAAAATTTGTGAGGATGGGAATTTTCAGATGTAACATATTATATCATAACTTTGTAAATGTGAATGCCTAATCATTTACAATGGTGGAGCGAGGATATTCTTTATCAGAGAAGTAAGGTGTGTCCTTCCCTTCGTTAGCCCATGGGACACCCTTGGGCAAGTTGGAGTACCTGTTTAACAACAATGTGCCTTGTAAACAAGAATTGTTAGGCACAGATAGCCTATTGCAAGCTGGAAAACATTCTTATCAGTAAAAAAAAAGTTGTCAGTTGCAATGAAACAGAGTTTTGAAGTGGTATGTAGAACCTATACTGTTATATGCATATGAAACATGGACAATAAGCAAACTGAGAAACGTTTAACGGCAGGGAAATGTGGTTTTTTAAGAAACATGCAAAGAATACCATGAACAGACATAAAACTGAATGGGAAAGTCCTTCAAGAAACAAATGAAAACGTAAATTAATTATAGAAATTAGTGTAGACAGTCCAAATATTTAGACACATTAAGAGGAGAATCAATCTTGAAAATTTCGTGACAACTTGCAAAATTGATGGAGAAAAAGCAAGGGGAAAACAAAAGAGATAAATATAAGATAAAAGAGACCCGGGAAGGTTAACCCGGTCAACAAATGCCCGCAGAAGTAGGATGTGTCGGCCTAACGGCGCAAGAACGCAGCTCTGCTGTAAACAGGCACAACGCAATCACATCCGGAAAAAAAAACTCCGGATGAACGAAGAAGAAGAAGAAGAAGATAAAAGAGATATAACTGAAGAAAGGCTAGTGATTGTGTGAGTTTGCAAACCATGACCCCTGAAGCTTATTGACATGGCACATTATGATTACAGAAGCATCAACAATGGGAATACTTGTGTAATCTTCACCTAGGAGACATTGTAAAAGCTGATTCAGTTTCCCTTTTGTACATGTCATTGGCTTGTAGGTCTGTTACTTCCAGTAGAAGGAAGGTCTGATGGGGAATATTCACCTATAGTATAGTCACATGGACTTTTAAGAATACTTGTTTTTTCTTTAATTTTAAACAAAACTTGTTAAAACTAGCTTTAGACTTCTGATTGTTGGGAACAAATTTGAGTGGAAATCCCCTTGCATATTTTCACAGCAAAGAAAGTTTGTAGAGTTCTTCACCAGTTGGGATTGAAGAAAGGTCAATTTATGTTGAAATGCAGTCGCTGCAGATCGTATGTCATATTTGAATGAGTCAGCAAATAACAAGAAGTAGAATCAGTAAGCTTTACTAGAACACAATCACAAGTAATGAAATTGACATTGTTGCCAAAGCCTTCATCAGCACACAAACAACAAACACACACCAACACAACTACATGTGTGTGTGTATATATATATATATATATATATATATATATATATATATATATATATATATATATATATATATGTGTGTGCGTGTGTGTTTTACTTATCTTTTTCCTTGTCTTATTTAAGCTCAGTTTCATCTTGTAGTGTACAGGCGGTTTTCTTAGTTTATATGTTAGAATACCCTATTCACATTTGCAAGACAGGTATATTAAAACTTAATGTTAATTCTTGGTGATTAAACTTTAATATGATTTTAGCACATATATACACTGCAAGACAGATATAATGTAACAACTTTGTGTTAATTCTTGGTGATTAAACATTACTATTTTTGCACATAAAACACAGTTTGTTAAATGTTATTTTTATTGACATGAGAAATTGCATAAACTCTTACGTGAGGTATTTACTTAAATTTTGGTGAAATCAGAAACGTATCACATGTTACAGTCATTTCTTTTTGGGATGTAGAATGTGAGAACAAGTTGGTAAGCTGTAATACTGCAAGAGTGAGCGAGAGAGAGAGAGAATGAAAGATGAAAAGAATGAATGTTAATATTCTTTTAATAAAGGAGAAAAGACAGATAGGAGCAAGAGATAGTATAATCCACATTCTTTTGGCATGAATTGAGAAGTGGAATGTTGGAGTAGGCCAGGGGGAAACCAAGAGAGAAGATGCCGGACAGTTTGACATCATGGCATAGAGAATCATCAGTATCAGACATGATGTAGGTCAGCATGGCCGAATGGATAAGAGCGCTCGTTCTTATTTATCTGTTGTGCTGAGATAGCGGGTTCAACCCCTAAATGGTCAGTTGGACTCAAATGGTGACATTTTGCCCTTGGCTTGGGGACATAAATTACAGGTACCTCAGAAGTCGGAGTGGGTTCGTCGGATGGTGAGGGACTGGGAAAAATAAGTCCAGTGCTCTAGAAATAGTAGCACGTGTATGGGCTTCGCTTAAGTTCAAAGCGAGCGAAAGGGGAAAAATCATAAATGATTGGCAGCACTCTAGACAGAGAGCTGCTAACAGACATGATCACCAACGCCACACGGCATGGACTGTAATAATAAGAATTTTATGCATCTACATTCCAGGAGAGCAAAACGTGCCCAGTATTCTCCAGTGTCGGTGGATTTCTCTTCTCAACACCGAGAACCATCGTGGGGGTCATGTATAAGGTGTGGAAGAACTGATACGCCACGCCATTATTGCCTGGAGAGACTGGTGCGTCACCAGAGGAACTGACCAACACTCACTTCTTCGAGGAAAGGCCAGACGGACCCACAACCACATTGCAACTGGTACCATTTGTATTGGAACTCTTCGCTGGCTGTTGTAGACGAGGACGGGGTACATATGGGAATGTCTCGAACACTGTAATGTCGGTTCTTGGCTCAACTCGGATCTTTGTGTGTGTTCGCTTGCTAGAGCTCAAGCCTATTGCATACACGTGCTACTCATAGTTGCCATTCTAGATATTTTATATCCAGATCTAGAGGTTTTTGCCGGCGTCTGGATACCGTTTTCTGACGTCTGGATGCTGGATGCAATTCTAGATACTTTTCATTTGGAGTCGGATATTATGAATACTTTCTAGATTTTACTTTTCTTTCGGTGTCAATTGCCCATTTTATGTTTGGTCCGGATGCGCGTAAATTATGGTAACTGCCATTATTTAAACTTTGAACTGACTTGGATCAACGCTCAACAATCTGGCAGCCCCCCCCCCCCCCCGGTAATAAGTAAAAGGGCGCATAGGGGCACTGAAGAAACATTTAAACTTAAAGAATTTGGCTGCAATTGGAACCGATGATGCACCGGTAATGGTTAGTATCAGCCATGGCGTGTATGCAAAATTGAAGGAAGATATCACATCTTTAATCCTCATAAAATGTGCGTGTCATTCCTTGCAGCTAGCATTATCACATGCCTCATCAGAATGTTTACCAAGGAATCTGGAATTCCTTATTGCTAAAACACATAACTGGTTCTCCAAATCATCTGTCAGACAACAGCAATATATAATTTATATAAAGCATTAAATGATAGTTCCTCACTACTGAAAATTCTGTCATATTGCAAAACTAGATGGTTATCAATTCAACCAGCTGTTGAAGTAATTGTGAACCAATGGTTGGAGTTGAAGACACACTTCGAAATAACAAGACAAAATGAAAAGTGCTACACAGCTGAAATACTATATGGAATGTACAGCGATGAAAAAAATTTGGCATTCCTTCTCTTATTACAACCCATTTTAAGTGAAGTGCATAAAGTTAATAAACTATTTGAATCTCAAAATTTTGATAAAGTTAAATTACTTAACGACCTCACTTTGTTATTTCACTCAATTGGTACAAGACTTATATTGCCAACTTGTAAAGCTGACTTGTTCACTTGCACTATAGAGAGCTATTTGGCTCCCAAGCCATACCTGGGATACCAAATCGAATCAAAAATTGATGGTTTAAAAACAAAAGGACTGTTAACAGAAAATGAAGAGAACAACTTAAGAAAGTGCTGTCAAGATTTTCTTGTCTCATTATTCGATCAACTGAAGCAGAGACTTCCTGAAAACTTAGATGTATTGAAAAATATTTCACTCTTTTCTATTAACAACATATCTCAGCCATTAAAGGACATACCTAAATATTGTCAAGTTATTAAATTTTTAGGGGCTACTGATAATAGTGTGGCGGAAGCAGAATATTAGTTAACCAAATAAATTTGGTTGACTGGACAAACAAAACAGAAACTGAAGCTTTTTTGGGTGAAGTAAGACAATTTAAAGATGTCTCAGGTAACAGTCCATTCTGTGAGCTCTCTGAATGTGCGATGTCTGCCATGATACTACCCCATTCAAATGCTGATGCGGAAAGAGTTTTCAGTACTGTGAATTATACAAAATGTAAACTAAGAAACAGGATGAAACTTGATCTCTTAAATGCTATATTGACAATAAGATTTGGCCTGATGAGAGCAGGAAAATGCTGTTCAACTTATCAGCTCCCTGATCGTGTAATAAAAGAAATTGGAACAGCTAAAGCATACCAGAGTCATTTTGAATCTGAAGCTTCAACTTCATCATCCAAGCTAAGTGCATCTTGTGAGACAGGCATCAGTGAAGATGAGGACATAATTATATAGGTAAGTCACATCAATTTTCTTTTTAATTATTCTTTTTAATTCTTTTTATTTTTCTTTTTAAAGTTGCATATCCCTTACAGGACGGTGCAGTCAACATCAGAATTTTTCAGCTGCTGTTGATGTACTAGGCAAGATTACGCTCAGTAGTTTGCCATTGCTTTCTGAGCGACCGGCTCACATACCCCTGTAAGTTACCAGCGCGGCTCGAACCGCTGTCGGTTCGGGCGCAGCTGCGTTACTCACGAGAATATACGGGATTACGGCGACAGCCGTAAACTTTTAGCCAGGGAGACCGGCAGTCACATCAATACATATGTAATTTCTTACTTTCTCAATCTGGATATTTTTCCTAGATACTTTCCAACGAAATCTAGATATTTATGGATGTTGTTTGGGTCGTTTCTAGATACTTTTGGTCAAAAAAAAGTGGCAACCCTGCTGCTACTGCTTCTAGTTCACTGGGCTGATTTTTGCGTGTGGGTTAGCTTTCATTATTACCAGTGTTCCTCGCCATCAGGCGCCTCCACTCCGATTTCAGAGTTTCTTGTAGTTTACATCCCCATGTCAAGGACGTTTAACCCACATGACCGGTGTATGGAGTTGAACCCGCTACATTGACATCAGCTCACCGGATGTGTAAGAACGAACGCACATTATCCATTTGGGCATGCTAAGCTCTACTCAGCTCTTTGTTACTACAGGTTGTAGGCCAGAGATGGGAGGACAGTGTTTACCAGAGTAGCAGCCATGTTCTTTATGAACTGTTCCTGACTGGTGCATGGCTCTACAGATCTCACCTGTAACCATGTTGACCACATCTCAGCATATGAGTATTAGCTGACTGACTAAATTGCAAGACTCAGAAGAAAAATCCCAAGCAAAGAAATACCCCCCCCCCCCCCCCCCCATTACTTGTATCCAATAGCCGAGGTGGTGAAACAGGAAGAATGGTACTTTACAGTACTTATAAATCAACTGCCAAGTGCTCTCGAAATGAAACATCTTTTCAAACAGAAAACAAAGTGTATAGCACACAAAACGCTAGTTCCTTTTTCGTTGGCTCAAATCTCATTCTTCTTCTTCTTTGTGTTCATCCGGAGTGTTTTTTTCAAATGTGATTGCGGTGTGTCTGGTTAGGCACCCTTGGGCCGAAACCCTTAGGCCAACACATCCGACTTTTAGCGTGCATTTTTGACAGGTTAGCATTCCTGTAGGACTCTCACTTTTGTGGTGCCGCCCACATCCCAGCTGGTCAAGTTAGAACGGTCGAAGACTTCACGATCAGCCCTCAAAGGAAGGCAGGAACAGTCCATGGCATTTTTCGCCATCCAGGGGGCTTCCATAGTTGCAGAGCCGACACATGGCGCTCTGGTGCTGGGATCACCTAGGGAATCTTCACGTCCTGCTCATGGCTGCTTTAATTCCTCACTTCAATATATTGGGCCTTGCGTTAGCCCCGGGCCTTCCCGCACAAACCAGGCCGGTCTGCAGATGGTATCCACTCAGCGAGTTTTCGATTCGGACATATAGTCAGAGCTGTTCCGGACATTCGGAAAACTAGCTAGTCAGAGCTGTTCCCAGCACGAGGAACAGTCAAAAACTAGCTAGTCAGAGCTGTTCCGAACATTAAGGACATTTGGAAGACTAGTTAGTCAGAGCTTTTCCGACCACGAAAGACATTTCACTCGGACGTAATTGCGTAGTGCCAGTTTTTATTTTGCCACCCGTAGGCCGGCACTTCCGACTTCGGCGGGCATTTTTTTTAAACGAGGTTAGCCTTCCTCATGTTTCGAGGCACGTTAGAGTCTTATTGTTGTGGTGTCGCCCACATCTCAGCTGGTCAAGGTAGAACGGTCAGAGAATCACGGTCAACCCTCAAGGGACCGCAGGAACAGACAATGGGCATTCTCCGCTATCCAAGGAGGCATCCATAATTGCAGAGCCGGCGTATATTGCTCTGAGACTGGGCCCACTCGAGAAATTGCCACGTCCTGCTCATGGGTGCTTTAATTCCCCACTTCCATGTATTGGGCATTTCGCTTGCCACTGGTCGCCCAAGCACAAACCAGGGACGTTCAGTCTGCGGACGACATCCACTAGGTAAGCTTTCGCTTCGGACTTCGGACCACGCAATGGGTTCTCTAGCTAAGCCTTCAATTTCGTGTTATTGAGACGTTTTTCCACCTTTGACTACACTCTCTATGAATATAGATACAAACATTTTTTGTAACCTTTTCGTGCGACTGGGGCACTTTTTCTACCGTTAGTACTCGCTCACGAGGTAGGCTACATGTGCTGCCGGCTCAGCACCTTACCTCCGTGCATCAGTGAGCGAGAAACGGCCAGGCCCTCTCATCCGTGAATCCCTCATATCCCCCAGCTGAGAGCCTTCGACCAAGTATCTGAACTGAGCATGAAGCGTGCTTAGCATCTCACCTCCATTTTTCGGTAGGTGGGTATCGGCCCGGTTCTCACATCCGAGGGTTTATGGCTTAGAGGCGTTCAGCTATATCCCTCGACTGGGAGCCTTAGAGTATGTGTCAGGACCAAGAATTAGCGGCATCATGTGTCTGATTTAAACTTTGACTGCTATCCTCAGCCTACCTGCAGAGCAGCAGGCTGTGTCTCGCTTAGTCTGGCCCCTACCCAAAGAACTGTCCGACATGTAGTTGTGTTTCCTTCGGCATAGCACTTGGGGTCACTGGGACACGCAAGCGCCCCCCCCCCACACACACACACACACAGCGACATGGTGGAAATAATACATAGGGGGATCTCATTAGAAGCAGCCCCCCCCCCCTCTCCTTCTTACATTGACCTAGGTTTCAAGGTGGAACCAACCTAACATTAAAATTGGTGTCAGGAAATATTCTTGGAAATAACGGTGGCTGGCATAATATTGACCACATCCTCCATCCAGTGCCATTAACCTATACAAATATGGGAATTATCAGGTTAGAACCACATGCCCAATACACCCCAAAGCACCGAAAAGTTCTCCATTACTTACCTATATTTAGTAATATTGTGCCACACTTCCCGTGTGGTACCGGGAGCCACAAGGAAGCAAAGAATGGTAGCTGAACTTACTGTCCCCAGCATGGCGGTTAGGCATTGAACCGCTACGGCCTCTGAAGTATTTTATCTTTGTGGCTGCGGTTTGCATTTCGCATTTTCCTCACGTTGGACTGGTAGTATATGGTTCCGTCGCCCTGCTACTGAGTAAGTGCGTGGCGCGACTCTGTGAACTGTGATATTCACATGGAATGCTTCTACATGTCCGCTTTTGTTTGTACAGTGACCTACATGGCTGTTGCTGAATTGACTGATTTGCCTTTTCGGTTCACGAGTGCATTTTTCAGGAGACTCCTGGGAGTAGGCGCTGGAGCTACAGAGTTCGTGCTTAATGCGACGTTTTCGGAGGGTCGCCCTGCGGATAGAGACAGAGTCACGTGAGAAAACCCGGGTCAATGAGGTCTTTCTGGTGACTGCCGATTCCATCGACGATGAACTGTAGTTTTCGTGGAGGACTTTTGTGTTGGTACTCTGGCGGCGGCATTATGCACAGTGTACCTGAGCGGGCTGTTGGACTGCCTAGACCCCTGTCTGTTCCACTTTTCACATTGGACAGTGGGGAGAATTTTGTGTGATATTCACTGGTACGGGAACGGAGCATAATGGGGACGACCCGTTGTGGTGAAGTTGGAACCTCGACTAACTAACTAAAGAATGGTAGCTGCACCCTTCCCGGATACATGTAAGCTCATAAAAAAGCATGGGAACCAAGGAAATGGTGTGGTTCCGAGTTGCTGTTATAACCGGGGATGCAGAGTTGAGGATGAGCACTCAACCATGCAAAATACTCTCGTGGCATGTGCATTCATCACCTTTGACAGCAAAAGTTAAACTCCTGGCCTTGCCATGGCGGAACTGTTACATTAACAGGAGATGAAGAGACGGCGCATCTCTGGCGCCGTAAAACCAGATTGCTCAAAGGTTTCTGTACGTGCATAGATGCGTGTGCATGTACATATCTAAACTCGAGTAGTGCCACAGTCTATCCCAGCAAAAAGGGTGCTGAATACGGAGGCAAGCAGACAGGGTCCTCATCACAGCAAACAAGAATGTCACGGGGGAAAAAAACGTGCTGGAAATATGTCTATAACTGTTAACCATTATAGTGGTCGCACTTTTATGGACTCCCAGACAGGTGCAGTATCGGGCCCACGGCCTCGAAAAGGTCAAACCACAGCTACTGGAGACCCTTTTCAGACAACCTCTGTAGCCAGGGGACATGAGAATAGAACGTCTGGCCACACTAGATAAAACCAGTAAATAGTGCACTGGAATGCTGAGGGAGTTAGTAGAATAATAATAATAATATAATAATAATAGAACCGATATAACATTAATAGAAAGAATTACTTAAATGAACAGAGATCTATAATTCTATATGTATGCTTTATTGACGACACTGGGGGAAACAGCAAAGACAGTAAGATACAAAAACTAAAATGATATTTCATAAATGCCCATATCAGAACCACTTATGTTAGTCAGATAAAGGTTCAGAATAGTAAATAATAATATCATACAAATCTATGCACGAACTGCAGACAGCACATTTCTAAGGCATTAGATGTTATGACTGTTCTGAGATAAATGTACCGATTTACTTATTTAAGAATATTCCCATTTACTTGTATATTACTTTGTAGTATTTCCTTCTTCTTAGTGACGACCTTAATCTGCGTCTTCTTACAATTTAATTCTAACCCCAGTTGTTCACCGTGTGCAACAACCGCATCTACTAAATGTTGCAAGTCCTGTTCATTGTCTGCAATCAAGACTGTATCATCTGCATATCTAATGTTATTGATGTATCGTCCCCCAATGATGATTCCTTCCATATCTTCTATATTTCTGAAAATATTTTCACTGTGCAGGGAAAAAAGATCTGGAGACATTGCACATCCCTGTCTCATACCTCTCTTAATAGGCTAATATTGACCTACTTCAATATCAATTCTTATGCCAGTTTGTTGTTTCCAATATATGTTTTTTACAAGTCTAAGGTCTTTTCCATCAATTTGTAGATTTTCAAGCATCCTTATCATGTCGACATGTCTGACTTTATCGAAAACCTTTGTGTAGTCAATAAAGCAAAGGTGTAGATCTTTATTTACTTCTATGGAACGTTAAATTACTGTTCTCATTACATACACAGCATTTATTATACCCTTGCCTTCTACAAACCCACATTGTTCTTCTCCTATTTCAGGTTGTTTGTTCTTCCTAACTCTTTGCATGATAATTCTTTGCAAAATCTTCGTGATGTGACTCATTATACTAATTGCTCGATGTGATGTTGATCATATTCCAAGGCTCCTGATTTCTTTGGGAGTGCAATAAATACAGAATTGCATAATTCTTGAGGTATATCTCAGTATCATATATTGTATTCAGCAGTCTGATAACTTTATTCCGTATTCTTCTAAAACATTAACCATAACGTGTGCAACTTGCACGTTAAAAAGGTTTTTATGCAATTTACAGTATCATACCATGTATGATGAGGAGTATTTGTCTGTAATAGTAGCCTTTGATATCTAAAGATACAGGTGACAAGAAATGCTCTGTCATTTATTTCAAGCTTTGGACATGGGGTAATCGTGTCAGGATACGTTAGGTATCGGGGAAGCAGTGACAAGATTCAAGCATAAAGAATGCCGCTGTGACAGAGGGCTGTCTCCAACAATACCTGCGTCAACTATTTACACTCGTTTAAAGGTGTCTTCAAGGTTACCTGTTTATCACCCTTATTAGAGAAGGCTAGGCGTCAAATCTCACTACCCAAGATTTCAGGGGGACCATGTAATATTGTTAGATACCAGAGCAGCTTGGAAAAATGCCCAACTCTACGCAGAGTTCGAACAAACCAAGTACCTTCTGAACCTGAGGTGGACAGCATAACCTCAGCATGGCTGCCTCTGATAAATTCTAATACATACTGAAGATGTCCTCCTTTATGTGATGGTAAGACATGAGCAGTGGAATACAGGAGACGTTACATGGAATATGGCAATTGTGTGAGGAGGTTAGCTTAAGAGTGAATCCCGACAAGATGTGTACGATGTGGTGCTCCTTGAACAATGATACAGTAAAAGCCAACCTGCTGGTGTGAACTTAAACAGGAAAACTATTGATAGACATGACAGGCGTCTCTCTGCAGCCTGTCATATAAATATCACTTTGATAATACTATATAGCATAGATGCATATTGGCAGCACTGAAAATTATGGTAGTCGCCATGCGGAAAAGAACCGAGGTCCTCCATTTCCACCAGGTGGGAATGCTTTCACCACAAATTTACATGTCAACGGCTAGACAAGGTGCAACGGTAAGTGCAATGTCAGGTGACAATGTGTCCTCCCTCATAGCAGCTGGGACATTG
This sequence comes from Cepaea hortensis, assembly GCA_963921405.1. NCBI lineage: Eukaryota > Metazoa > Mollusca > Gastropoda > Stylommatophora > Helicidae > Cepaea > Cepaea hortensis. The sequence goes on along the minus strand of OY992887.1, from coordinate 97,936,520 downwards.
CACATGACTGGTTACCTCTCAGGTTTGAATTCACTTCTGAAATTGTACAATTTACTTTCAGGGATCCTTTTGGTTCAGCAAGGGACAGAAAAGAAAGAGAATTTAAGATACGTGTAACTCATAAGTGGATGAACCAAAGACTATTGTATTTGCCAGTGGCTACTGCGCTATCAGTTTAAATAGCTGAAGACTGTCTAACTATGATATCTCATTCCACACTTGATCTCCTCTCTAGCAAACTCTGTGAACAGTAACTTCGAATATTCATGTAGGAAGGACAGTAGACACCACAAACAATGATTAACATTGTTTATGTAACTCATGTTCTGCTGACAACCCACCCCTTCACTGACTGATTGTCACCGGAGTGTGATTTTCAGAAACTGCAATCTTATGTTAGAAAAAATACAGATACATGGATCTTTTATTCCCTATGAACACCCACGCTGGTTTTCATTCATTATCCACAAATCACATAAAAATGACAACAGAAAATTTTGCTTTTTTCATTTTATTATTCTTTCTTACCTAGACCAACTACATAATAGGGAATAAACATATCTAATTATCTTAATAAACATCCGGTACTCTTTAGTGAGGAGCCATTACAGCAAAGTGGCCAGCATGTATGTGAGCCAAATCTGTGGCCATTAATACAAATCTGCACCCAGGTGGACTGCTTTAATACAGTGGTTCTCAACCTTTTTTGGTCTGTGCCCCCCTTCATATTTTCAGAACATCAATTCCCCCCCCCCCCCAACCACCCCCTTCGTATTTCCTACCTGAAAATGTGGCCCGTGCCCCCTTTCACCATATTTTCAGAACGTCATTCCCCCCTTTCATATTTTTTACCTAAAAATCCCGCCCCGCCCCTACATAGTATACGTAATAATGGAAGCTAAATTTAACAGCACATACTAAAACAAGTCTAGACATCCACATAAAACGTGATTTGTGGGTCTACTTACTTTATAAGATGAATTTTAGAAGGATGAGACGTATAGAACCGTACAGTATGAAGGGAAAAACAATATCAAGTAATCGGTTCTTGTATTAACGCGATCTTGAAATAATCTTAATTCCCCCCCCCCCCCCCTGGAAACCCTAAAATTTCTGGGGGGGGGGGATTCCCCACCGGTTGAGAACCACTGCTTTAATAGATCTAGGCTTCCAGGTTGACTTAGCATGAGTGCAAGGGAATATCCTTGCCAGCTGGTCTATACAAATATAGGGTTAGCCTAATACACTTGCCGACTCTGTGGCGCTGGGGTTGACTGTGACGTCCTGTAAAGGATGTGCTACTAACTAATACACAGAAAGACACGTAGTACAAGTTCAAGTACAAGGGTCATTTGCTGACGTTTTGGGTCAGTATATGAATGAGGCTGAGCCCATAATGACGTTGACTGGGAGGCACAACTGTAGATCTAGATTTGTCTTGTCAACTACAACTGGAACCACTTTGATCACCATCACGAGGCATGTTTACAGCATTATCAATATCTATTTACCCTCATGAGGAATGTTTACAGCATTATCATTATCCCTAAACCCTCATGTGTAACGTTTATAGAAGCATTGTCTGTATCCCTATCTTTCATGTAGAACACAGCAGATAATGATAATCTAAATATATATCCTAATACTATTGGACATCAGCTAGCTCCACCTACAATGTACAATGATTGTAAAAATAAAATAGCTCTGATTGAATACACATCTAACAACAAAGAGATGTGTTTACACCATGTCTGAATATTGACATTCAGGAAACTATTTGTTATGGTTATCTCCTCTAACAAACCAAAACAACAACAACAAAACCCATAAAATCCCGTGTATCCCGTGTGTTGCCGGGGCCCATAAGGGAAGCAAAGAATAGCAACACTGTAGCCTACCATGCATGTCGTAAGAGGCGACTAAGGAGGCTTGATGGTTCCGTCGCCCTGCTACTGAGTGAGTGCGTGGCGCGACACTGTGAGCTGTGAGTTTCGTGTGAAATGCTTTTGAATCTGCCCAAGGTCTTTTGGAACGTGACTGCATGTTCGGAGCGATGGCAGATGGCTATGTCCCAGAGTTGACCGGTTTTTGCCTTATGCAGAAATGCGTGGCTGCTGGGCTTCTGGTTGACTGCCACTGCCATTGACGATGAACTGTATTTCGTGGACTGTGTGGGTGAACATCTAGGAAATATCTGGGAAAATGACTGCCGATTCCATCAGAAATGAACTGGGTGCTTTGTGGGGGACTATTGTGTTGACATTCTGGTGGCGGCATTATGCACAGTGTATCTGTGCAGGCTGTTATTTGTCGAGACTCCTGTCTTTTCCACTTTTCACATTGGGCAGTGGGGAGCGTTTTGTGTGATATTCACTGGCACAGGAATGGAGCATAATGGGAACGACCCGTTGCTGTGAAGTTGGAACTGCGACTAACTAACTAACTAACTAACCCATAAAATTCATATTTGCAACACCGATATAGCATTTTAGTAATAGATGATTTATCGGCCAACACCACAGACAGTGACCTAATTGCCAATCATTGGTCGATATGATATTGATAGGGTTTAGTTGTACTGTGGCTTAGGGGCAGCGAAGCATTTCATAATTCCCTGACACACCGAGTCAAGGTTTCGACATTGGCTGCAGACGATATGTAAGCAGACTGTCTTGCGTTGATTTCGATGACTTGTTCAGAAAGCAACTGCAAATTACTAAACGCTGAGTAAATCATAAACAGCCATTGGGATTAATTGCAACATCTTTAATGGCCATACAATTAACTTGTTTTTTAAATCCTCATCCTCCTCTCCATCAAACATCCGACTAAACATTTGAGCATGTCACAGTTCTCTTTGCACATGATAATCATCTGTACCATTAACAAGTATTTTATTCTGGCCAAAGTCAAACTCAGCATACCACTTCTCACAATATTATTAGTATATTGTGATCTTGGCTCCCAGACTTAAAATCTGCACACAGAATACAGTGTACATTACCGCTCTGCTATTCCACAAATTGCATAGAGAACTATAAACATCTAGCTGATAGGATAACAAGTGGACTTTCAGTTTAGCTATGGGTAAAACTGGATGGTCAGTGAATTGAGATATCTCAGGGAAAACGCAAGCAGGTGATTGAATTGTGTTAAATGGTTTAAAGTAGTACTTGGAGAGGAGATATAGTTTACTGTCAGTAGTACTTGGAGAGGAGATATAGTTTACTGAAAGTAGTACTTGGAGAGGAGATATAGTTTACTGTAAGCAGTACTTGGAGAGGAGATATAGTTTACTGTAAGAAGTACTTGGAGAGGAGATATAGTTTACTGTAAGAAGTACTTGGAGAGGAGATATAGTTTACTGTAAGTAGTACTTGGAGAGGAGATATAGTTTACTGTAAGTAGTACTTGGAGAGGAGATATAGTTTACTGTAAGTAGTACTTGGAGAGGAGATATAGTTACTGTAAGTAGTACTTGGAGAGGAAATATAGTTTACTGTAAGTAGTACTTGGAGAGGAGATATAGTTTACTGTAAGTAGTACTTGGAGAGGAGATATAGTTTACTGTAAGTAGTACTTGGAGAGGCTTGGAGAGGAGATATAGTTTACTGTAAGTAGTACTTGGAGAGGAGATATAGTTACTGTAAGTAGTACTTGGAGAGGAGATATAGTTTACTGTAAGTAGTACTTGGAGAGGAGATATAGTTTACTGTAAGTAGTACTTGGAGAGGAGATATAGTTTACTGTAAGTAGTACTTGGAGAGGAGATATAGTTACTGTAAGTAGTACTTGGAGAGGAGATATAGTTACTGTAAGTAGTACTTGGAGAGGAGATATAGTTTACTGTAAGTAGTACTTGGAGAGGAGATATAGTTACTGTAAGTAGTACTTGGAGAGGAGATATAGTTTACTGTAAGTAGTACTTGGAGAGGAGATATAGTTACTGTAAGTAGTACTTGGAGAGGAGATATAGTTACTGTAAGTAGTACTTGGAGAGGAGATATAGTTTACTGTAAGTAGTACTTGGAGAGGAGATATAGTTTACTGTAAGTAGTACTTGGAGAGGAGATATAGTTACTGTAAGTAGTACTTGGAGAGGAGATATAGTTTACTGTAAGTAGTACTTGGAGAGGAGATATAGTTACTGTAAGTAGTACTTGGAGAGGAGATATAGTTACTGTAAGTAGTACTTGGAGAGGAGATATAGTTACTGTAAGTAGTACTTGGAGAGGAGATATAGTTTACTGTGTGCATCTCTGAATATTTTTTTCAGCGGTCGCTCACTTTGAACTCAAGCATAGTCCATATAGCACTACTACTTCTAGTTCATGGACTGATGTGTGCGTGCAGATTAGCTTTCCCTTTTAACGGTGGCCCTCATCATCAGGTGAACCCATTCTGGCTTCTGAGGTACTTGTAATTTACCTCCCCAAGCCAAGGACGAGAAGATAACATTTTAGTCCAGCTGGGCGGTGTAAGGGTTGAACCCTGCATCTCTGATGTTGAGGATAGAAAACTGATTGTAATGTAGCTACCATTTCTTCTTCTCCGTGTGCCAGGTCTGGAGCAGACATGGGAGATCAAGACTCTGATATAGTCGGTGTTGTTTATATTATTATTTGTTGATTAGCTCTTTAAGCATTTGTTCTTCTTCTTTTGTTGGCTTGAAATTTGTCTATATCTGCAATGTTGTCTCTCGTATGAATTTAACTGGGTTTTTTTTTAGTTCTCAGTGGGACATAAAATTGGAGTCCCTAATCATGTGTGGGGCCTGCCTGTGTGGGTCTTGGGAGAGAGTTTATTGCCCAGATGTGTTGTATTTTAGGAATTGTTGGAGTATGTGATCTGCTGTCTGCAAAGTAAATCCACATGGCTGATTCACCAACATACATTCTTCTATGCTGTTCTGTCTCTTGCCGAGTGTTTTCCCCCCAATAAGGCTAATTTATGTTCCTTCCTATACTATTGATATCTTCTTCTTCTTCTTCAGCATTCCGAGCCACTGAGGTTCTTTGCTGCAGATACAAGTCGTCTCCATTCGTCTTTCTGGTTGACCTTCTCTTGCCAGTCGCTGATTCCAAGTGCTTGTAGGTCTGTATGTATATTATCTCTCCATCGTCTTCTTGGTCTACCTCGGGGTCTACGGTCATTTATGTCCAGAGTGTGAGCGAGTTTTGTTTCCCTATTATCTTCCATTCTTTCTATATGCCACAGCCATTGCAGTCTATTAGCCTTCATGATACCAGTGATTAGCGGGTACTTAAACTGATCATAAATGTCTTTGTTACTTCTTCTTTTCCACTCTCCACTTTGTGTATCCCTAATGGGTCCAAAGATGCGTCGTAAGACTTTGTTCTCAAAGGTTTGTAACAAGGCTTCGTCTCCTTTCGTTGTACTCCAGGTTTCAGAGCCATACAGCACAACTGGTCTAATCAGTGTTTTGTATATTGTGATCTTGGTGTTACGAGATAGCGCATTTGATTTTAGCAGATGTTGTAGTGCATAGTATATCTTATTTCCAGATTGATATGCCCCACAAATTTCATGTCTTTTCCTTACAGTAATTATGAGTGATCGTGTAACTCCTGCGGCGCTCAATATCTCAGCATTTGTTGTCTTCTCTGTCCACTATATTCTCAAAATTCTTCTCAAAGACCACATCTCCACTTCCCCCAGTTGCTTCACCATTTCATGACTCATTGTCCAGCATTTGTATCCCTACAGTTGAGCAAGCCACACACAACTTTCCAGTCAGCTGATATTTGTACTTGTGATACTACTGTTTTTCAAGACATTATTCATTCTTGTAAAAGATTCTCAGGATATGGCGATTCTTTTCTTTATCTTTGTGCCGTCCATTGACTACTCTTTAGTTTATTTAATAATAACTGTACAGGCCAGCATTTTTCCATACAATAAACTATCAATCTTCAGCATACTGAAGGCATAGTTCTCACTTCTATATACAACTAGTTACCATCTCTCTGCAAGTCTTACAATTTCAAACATCATGAAAAGCTACTACACATGCCTACGACCGCTACTAACTCATTCTGAGTCCTAGGAACAGCTACAGAGGACCTCTGATCTGTACGTCTTTTCTTTACTTCTGTGATGCTGAATCATCACTACCTGTGAAGTTACTTCTTGTGGTACACAAGGCAACTTCACAAGAATAGCTGGACTGCCAGAGTAGACAACTCAGCAATATTGGGATAAATCAACAAATCTGGCATAAGTAAATGATGACATACACATTACACTGGTTTAGTCAAGTCTTTTATTGAACAATTGTACCTGCAGACTTGATAACATCGAAACATACTTAATGCAACAAGAAGAGAATTAGTGATATCAGTAAGCTAGGGGGCACAATGTCAGCAACAAATGTTATTGAATGCCAGCAAGTCAGAAGGTTGATTGATTGATTGATTTAGGAACCGACATCACAGCATTCGGAGCATTCCCATAAGCAAACTCAGAAGGTTTAGTCAAGTAACAAGACTACCTGCAAACAGCAGTCCAGTAAGATACAGTGTAAACAAAGCAAGAGACAGGCCTCAAAAGCAATAATTAATGAAATAGCAGAGGGTATGATCGACATCTTGCATGCTAACCACATAGGAACTGGTTCTGACAGCTCTTCCTAACCTAACAATGCAAGGTATAGCAGAGTGGACAGAATAAGACCGTTCATTTATTGCATGCATATCTTAAAACTAAATACATGTGTAAATAAGTGATACAATATTGTCATTGTAAAATTATTCTCAGATAAAACCTTCTTCACAAGCAATATATATATATAACATCCATTCTATACGCCTGTCACTTAGTATTTTCTCCTGTATGTATTCTTATGTGATTCAGTAGCTTCTTTATATTTTGAAAATGCATACAACAATCATCACACTTATAGTGCTTTACTTTTACATGTATTTTTGTGTGCTCCTGTAAGTGAATTGACTTTGTAAATTGGGAACCACAAGTATCACATTTGTATGGTTTCTTTCCTGTGTGTTTTCTGCTATGCGCTTTTAAGTGATGCAACTGAGTAAATTGAGACCCACAAATATCACATTTGTAAGGTTTCACTCCTGTGTGTATTCTTTTATGTACTTTTAAGTGAGTCAACTGAGTAAAATGAGACCCACAAATATCACATTTGTAAGGTTTCACTCCTGTATGTATTCTTTTATGTACTTTTAAATCAGGCAATTGAGTAAAATGAGAGCCACAAACATCACATTTATATGGTTTCTCTCCTGTGTGCATTCTCTTGTGCACCTTTAGGCTACAGCTAGCTGTAAAGGACAGATTACAAGTATCACACTTGTATGGTTTTTCCCCTGTATGAAGTCTTTTGTGACACTTCAAATGACCAGTCTGTCTAAAACAATCACCACAAACATCACATTTATATGGCTTTTCTCCTGTGTGTATTCTTTTGTGAATTGTTAAGGCACGACTTTGTACAAAACGAAGATCACAAACATCACATTTATATCGCCTCTCTCCTGTATGTGTTACTCTGTGGCTTTTAATTGCACATACAAAATTACAAATATCACATTTGTGTGGTTTTTCTCCTGTATGTATTTTTTCATGCATCGTCAAACTTTGCTTATAAGCAGTTGCAAAACCACAAATGTCACACTTGTAAGGCTTTTCTCCTGTGTGCGATCTTTTGTGTATCTTTAAGTTACCTAACTGTGTGAAACTAGAACCACAAATACGACATTCATATGGCTTTTCTCCTGTGTGCAATCTTTTGTGCTTCTTTAAGCTACCTGACTGTGTGAAACTAGAACCACAAAAACCACATTTATATGGCTTTTCTCCTGTGTGTTTTCTTTTGTGATTTGTTAAGGAACGACTTTGTACAAAACGAAGATCACAAACATCACATTTATATCGCCTCTCTCCTGTATGTGTTACTCTGTGACTTTTAAGTGCAACCAACTGTGCACATACAAAATTACAAATATCACATTTGTATGGTTTCTCTCCTGTGTGTATTCTTTTATGCATCGTCAAACTTTGCTTATAAGTAGTTGCAAAACCACAAATGTCACACTTGTAAGGCTTTTCTCCTGTATGCGATCTTTTGTGCCTCTTTAAGTTACCTAACTGTGTGAAACTAGAACCACAAATATCACATTTGTGAGGTTTTTCCTCTGAATGTGTTCTTTTATGTATTTCAAGATCATAGCTCTGAGCAAATGCTTTACCACAATCATCACACTTATAAGGCTTTTCTCCTGTGTGTGTTCTTTTGTGAGTTGTCAGTGCACTATTTTGTGCAAATGCTCTACCACAAACATTACACTTGTAAAGCTTTTCACCTGTGTGTATTCTTTTATGATATGTTAAGTGACCAATCTGCCTAAAGCAACAACCACAATGTTCACATTTGTACATCTTTTCTCCTGTGTGTATTCTTTGGTGAACTTTCAAACCAACCCTATGTCGAAATTGAGCACCACAAGTATTACACTTATACGGTTTGTCTTTTGTATGCGTTCTTTGATGATTACTCTTGTCTGCAACACAAAGACCACAAGTGTCACACTTATAAGGCTTCTCACCCGTGTGTCTTCTTTTGTGTCTGTTTAAGTACTCACTCA